>CM032329.1:31963279-32563279 GCA_019022515.1 Quercus aquifolioides
ATTATTAAAAAAAGAAATTAAATTTAAAAAATCCTTAAGTCTAATTTAAATTTTTTTTTAAATTGTTACTTTTCATTATTATTTTTCATAAGACCACTATAACTTGTTCTTCATGTTCTTCCCAGATCATACCCAGCAACCAAGAACTCAAATCCAGATTACAAGAACACAAACCCAACAATCAAGAACTCAAACCCAGATCACAAAAACACAAACGAACAAAAAAAAAAAAGACCAAACACAAACAGAGACCCAGATCATAAAAATATAGATCAAACACAAATGAAACTCAGATCACAACCCAAGCCAAAATCATCAACGGACCCAACCGACCAAACAGAGACCAAACACAAACAAACCAATCGACCCACACCAACAACAAACCCACCACAACCAGCGAATCCAAACCAATCCACAATTACCACCTGTGCGCACCAAAAACTCAAACCCGTTGGACTGGGCCTCAGTTGGACTCACAACTTATTTGTATGGTGGGTTTGGATTTCCCACAATGGGTCGTCCTAAACACCAAGGCTCAACTGTGGCGATTTCCTCTTCTCGGAGACCTGACCCAATTCCTTGCTCTGCTCTCTCTGGTTACACTCTTCTTTCCCTCAATTCACCAACCCTTGTCTTCTCAAACCTTCTTGTATTTATAGCTCATAGTCTAGTGGAGAGCCATAATTACTTGCCAGTAGGTGCAACCGGCGGTCCAGTATTATCGATTGTAAGTGGGTGGTTAGGTGGGAGTGGGAAGCGGTGACGGTGGCGTTGGAACTTGATTCCCACTTCCACGATAGTTCCCGGCAGAGGTGCCTCTCCGAGGTATGACCGAGTAGGTACAGGGCGGGGTGTTCCGCGAGCTGTGTGCTCATCACGGCTCGGGAAGGGTCTGCCGAGGAACGATGTAAAAGCAGATCGTGGGCCTGCAGCCCGCTGGGCTCGGGGGGGGCCGCTAGGCAGAGGGAGACCGGCCTTATGGGCCTCATACCCGGGCCAGGTCTCAAGGCCCACTACGGGTCATGGTGCGGGGACCGTACACCACCACTTGGGGTTCACAACACCATTGCCACCAACCACCGATCCGTGTTTCACAACACCCACATGCAAGACTCCAAAATTTTCTCATTGTTTTCACCGCATCAAGACCCCATGGCCTCCATGATCAAAACCTCGAAGATTAGCCTCTTGATCTGCTTGCCGTTGGTCGATATCGCGTGTAAGGTTTTGAGCGAAGATGAGATTTTGAGATTAGAGAGTTTGGGTCAAATTGATAGTGCGTGGTGGAGAAGAATCCAATTGGACACCAAATCCTCCACAAACCCAATCTCCTCCGCCAACCCTAGCGAGTCCACCAAAACCACCGAAGCGGCGGCGCTCTTCTTCACCAAAAAAGGTAACCTCGACACTCGAGCCAGATCGGCACGATTGAGATTAACACGAACCGACTCAAAGAGTGGGGTTGGTTCGTCTTGGATTGCTAAGGTTTGATTGTGGGTTCTCTTGATCTTGATTTTAAGTGGTCATGTTGTTTAGGTCTTAAGACCGAGAGAGGTGTTCTTGTTGGGAATGAATGGAAGAGCTCGGGTTCATAGTGTGTGAGAGAGTGAGAGATGCGAACGATGAAAGCTTGAGCTTCAATCTTTACAACTTAAAAAAAGTAAATTTTTTTTGTTTGTTTATTATTTTTTTAATTAAAATTAAAATTGAGAAATCTGGCTTTGTATTTTTAATTTTTTTATTAATTAAAATGCTGATGTGGTATTTAAAAATGCCAAATAATTTTTTAAATAATATTTTAATGACCACGTCAGCACCATGTTAGCAAGCATAACACTCCGTCTGCCACATAGGAGGTTTCTGTTAGTGGGTTGACGGCTGGGACCAAAATAGAATCAATTTTCTTTTTTTAGGGACTACATTAGTAGCAAGGGACCAAAATAGGAATCGGCCCAAAATGTAGGGACCAAAAGTGTATTTTCACCTATTAAAAGTACGATAAAGAACATACGGGATCATAGGCCATCCGTTGTGTGTGGTGGTTGTGGAAATTATAGAGAGTTCTTGATGAGACTTGAGAGAGAGGGAGATATAGGAAAGGCCAAAAGAAAAGTTTAAGAATGACTGTTATGGGTGTGCAACCAACCCGCTGACCTACCAAAACTCACTCAACCCAACCCAACCTGCCAGGTTGGGTCAGTTTTTAGGGCTTGGTGGGTTGGGTTGGGTTGGATTACAAATTTTTTTTTGATAGCGGGTTAGGTTGGGTTCAAGTCATAAAATTCCAAACTCGTCAAACCCAACCCGACCCAACTCACCCGTATATTTAATATATATTATATAATTAATAAATTTTTTTAAATAACCAGTTATTCCTCCTATCTTATATAAAAGCCAATATTAATGTATATTAGTTCGTATATTAATGTATAACTAAGTTGGAATATTAGTTCATATATTAATATATATTTTGTTTATCAACTCAGGTAGTAGGTATGATATATTTTTTTCTGCTCAATTTAATAATAATAGTAATAAAAAAAATTGTTCAACCTGACCAAACCCGACCCATGTGGGTTGGGTTGGGTTGAGTTGGACTTATGTGATCGGTTGGATTGGATTGAATTTTTTTTAACCCACCATGGTGGGTTGAGTCAAAAAATCCCCCTAACCCGACCCAACCCGACCCATGCATACCCCTAAATTGACTGTGGGTTTTCAATGGTTGTCAAAAAAAAGTTTAAGAAAAGTTGAGAAATTTACTATAAATTTTTTTTTCTCAATTTATAAAAGTGAAAAAGCAATTTTTTTATAAAAAAAAAAATAATCTAAATTAATTTTCTGGGTAACCAAACAAGATAATTGGAGAAGAACATGAACAATCATGTTCTAGCGACATGGTCTTCCAAAAAATATAATGAAAAGAAAAGAATTTTATTTTAATTATTATTTTTTAAATTACAAGTTTATAATTTTGTTTTAATTGTTTTCTGACATGGATTTTTTTTTTATATATTTTAAATGCTGATATGGCGTTATTTAATTGTTAAGTAAAAAATTATTTTATTATTTTAATGGTCATGTGACATTTTATATGCTAACTGTGTATTCCGTTTACCACGTAAACTATTTTTCATTAGTTAAATAACAGTAAATATCAAAATAGAACACATTTTTCATTTTAAAAATTAAATACAATAAAATAAAAAACTAAAAACTAAAATAAAAATAAAAAAATATAAGTACCAAAAATACATTTAGGCACCTTGTTATTCGGGTGGCACTTGTATTATTATTATATATATATATATATATATATTGTACGGTCCCCGCACCATGACCCGTAGTGGGCCTTGAGACCTGGCCCGGGTATGAGGCCCATAAGGCCGGTCTCCCTCTGCCTAGCGGCCCCCCCCCCCGAGCCCAGCGGGCTGCAGGCCCACGATCTGCTTTTACATCGTTTCTCGGCAGACCCTTCCCGAGCCGTGATGAGCACACAGCTCGCGGAACACCCCGCCCTGTACCTACTCGGTCATACCTCGGAGAGGCACCTCTGCCGGGAACTATCGTGGAAGTGGGAATCAAGTTCCAACGCCACCGTCACCGCTTCCCACTCCCACCTAACCACCCACTTACAATCGATAATACTGGACCGCCGGTTGCACCTACTGGCAAGTAATTATGGCTCTCCACTAGACTATGAGCTATAAATACAAGAAGGTTTGAGAAGACAAGGGTTGGTGAATTGAGGGAAAGAAGAGTGTAACCAGAGAGAGCAAAGCAAGGAATTGGGTCAGGTCTCCGAGAAGAGGAAATCGCCACAGTTGAGCCTTGGTGTTTAGGACGACCCATTGTGGGAAATCCAAACCCACCATACAAATAAGTTGTGAGTCCAACTGAGGCCCAGTCCAACGGGTTTGAGTTTTTGGTGCGCACAATTGGCGCCGTCTGTGGGAAATCCTACTAAGCAGTGGTTCTGCCAAGGCTCGTATACAGGAAAGATGTCTGGAGGTAACGGCGAGAGTGGCTCGGCAGGGTCTTCCAGGGGCTCCACCTGGCGGGAACAGAGGCAAAAGAGACGCGAGGATCCGTTTCACGAGCAACTGGAAGAACGGTCCGGCCTTGGGGAAGGGTCGTATCAAACGGGGAGAACGGCATCCCATGCCTCCCGGCATAGGCAGCACGACGTCAGGGATGAAGAGCTCGAACGGCTACGGAGGCAAGTACAAGAACTGGAGTTGGAAGCCCGAAACGAGCGCCACCGAGCCGATCAAGACGACCGAGAGAGAGGGCCAGGCGCCGAGGGAGAAAGACGCGGGGTGGGATCGCATCAATCGGGATCCCGCCACCACAGGGAGTGCTCGCTCTCGAGGGAGTCCCGTCGCCGCCGAGACCGTTCCCATTCAGCAGAGTCTCATCGGCGGCGAAATCGCTCTCGGTCTCGGGAATATGGGAATCGGGGCTCGGAGTCTCCAGAGGGACGGCTGAGGAATGCGGCCATGGATGCTATGAGCCGCGCATTGCGCAGGGCTGCTCGGTCACCATTCTCAGCAGATATCGAGCGTGCACCGATGCCGGACAGGTTTACGCGCCCGCCGTTCAATTCGTATGGTGGGAAAACAGACCCCGTAGAGCATGTCAGCCACTATATCCAGATGATGTCTTTGCATACTCGCAATGACGCTCTGATGTGCAAGGTTTTTCCCTCCAGCCTTGGTCCCACGGCCTTAAGGTGGTTCAACGGGCTGCGCAAGGGCTCCATTCACAGTTTCGCCGAGCTAATACAGGAGTTCGGTTCCCGTTTCGTGACGTGCAGCCGGGAGCAACAACCGGTGGACGCGCTGTTGTCTATGAAGATGAGGGCAGGGGAAACCCTCCGGGATTACGCTAACCGATACTGGGAGCTCTACAACGAGATTGGCGGAGGGAACGAGAAGATTGCGGCGAGCACCTTCAGATTGGGGTTGCCCGACGACTCGGGGTTGAGAGAGTCGTTAACTAAGAAGCCTCCCGAGGACATGAGGCAGCTGATGAGGCGCATCGAGGAGTACAAGCGGTTGGAAGACGATAAGATACAGAGCAAAGGCAAAGCACAGGTAGCAGATCGTCCTCGGCTGAGCAGTTTTCAACAGAGGGCACGGGGAAATTTGAGGATTCAAGAGCCAGCAGCACCAGCAGGGGAGGTGAACGTGACGTTCAAGGAGCCCGTGCATAAAATCGTGGATAAGATCAAGCACGAGCCGTACTTCAGATGGCCGAACCGGATGGCTGGCGACCCCTCTAGGAGAAATCAGAACCTGTACTGCACCTACCACAAAGACCGGGGGCATACTACCGAGCAGTGCCGAGTGCTAAAGGACCATCTCGGGCAGTTGGCTAAAGCAGGACACCTCAAGGATTTTGTGACGGACGCCGGGGATAGAGGAACGGGCCATGGCGCCCCGCACAGAGGTAATCCCCTTCCGCCCCCTCTTGGGATAATCGATGTCATCCACGTCGCCCCGAGGGGCATCTCAACGGCAAAGGGGAAGGAGGTGCTGACGATGGTATCGGTAGAGGGGAGTACGGGCGTGCCGCTTACCGCGAAGAGGATCAGACCTACCCGGGAGCCGATCTCTTTCGACGACAGTGATCTAGAAGGAACCATTCAGCCGCACGACGACGCATTGATAGTAACGGCAAGGGTTGGCGGCTTTGTTGTGAAGAGGATAATGATAGACCAGGGAAGCGGAGCGGATGTTATGTACCCGGACCTATTCAGGGGGCTCGGGCTGAGGGATGAGGACCTGTCGAAGAACAACACCCCCCTGGTTGGGTTCGATGGGAAGATGGTGGCGCCCGAGGGGCAAATCTCTCTGCCCGTGAACATGGGGGGCAAGGAAGTGATGGTAAGCTTCTTCGCAGTTACATCGTACTCCCCCTACACGGCGATTCTAGGGAGGCCCTGGATACATGCAATGGGGGCTGTCCCGTCCACTCTGCACATGAGGGTCAAGTTTCATACTGATTATGGTGTCACGGTGATACAAGGGAGTCAGCAGGCGGCCAGGCAATGTTTGATCGCCATGGTCGATTGGAAGAAGGAGCAAACCGACCGGGAGGGTCAGGTTGACCCCAAGTGTTCGTCGTCAGGGACGCCTTTATAGCAGTTACAGGGCCCGCCAGAGGAGGTCGCCCGTGCCGAGAACATGCTGAGGGTGAAGGTGTTACCGGACACGGACAAGTACTTCCAAATAGGGGAGAGCATGGAGGACCGGGAAAAAGTAGAGATGTTGCTACTTCTAATACAGAATGTGGACGTGTTCGCTTGGAGTCCGTACGAGGTGCCCGGGGTGGATCCCGAATTCATCATGCATAGACTTGGAGTTGACCCCTCATTCACCCCTAAAAAGCAGAGGCCGAGAAGATCAGCCTGGGAGCACTCCGAGGCAGTAAAGGTGGAAGTTCAGAGATTGAAGGAGGCGGGGGTGATTCGGGAGATCATATTCCCGGATTGGTTGGCGAACACCGTGGTAGTGAAGAAGAAGAACGGCAAGTGGAGGGTCTGCGTCGATTTTACCGATCTGAACAGAGCCTGCCCGAAAGACCCTTTTCCCGTGCCGAAGATTGATCAGCTGGTGGACGCCACGTGTGGGCACCCGAGGATGAGCTTTCTGGACGCTTTCCAAGGGTATCACCAGATCGCCCTAGCGCCCGAGGATCAAGAGAAAACGGCATTCATTTCCCCGGAGGCAAATTACCACTACACAAGGATGCCGTTCGGACTGAAGAACGCCGGGGCCACTTACCAACGAATGATGACCAGAATGTTCCGAGACAAGATAGGGCGCACGGTCGAGGTATACATCGACGACATGGTGGTTAAAAGCAAACAAAAAGCCTTGCATATGGGGGACCTCCTGGAGGTCTTCGAGGTTCTCCGACGGCACAAGTTGCGCCTCAATGCGGAGAAGTGCGCGTTTGGCGTAGGGGCCGGGAAGTTCTTGGGGTACCTGATCAGTACACGGGGGATTGAAGTCAACCCGGACCAGATAGAGGCTGTGAGAAGACTGAAGCCACCGAGCAACCCGAAGGAAGTGCAAATACTAACCGGGATGCTGGCCGCCCTTAACAGGTTCGTCTCAAAATTCGCAGACCGATGCCGACCATTCTACCAACTGCTGAAGAAATGGACGGGATTTCGGTGGACCGAGGAGTGCGAACAAGCCTTTGTGGATCTGAAGATTTATTTGGCGCGAGCGCCCATGCTCGCGGCACCGGAGGCAGGTGAGGACCTATTCATGTATCTGGCGGTATCCGAGCACGCCGTGAGTGCCGTGCTGCTAAGGGACAAAGGGATCCAGCAGCCCGTATACTACATCAGCAAAACTCTCGTCGACGCCGAGACGAGGTACTTGCCTTTGGAGAAGCTCGTACTGGCCCTGATACACGCCACAAGGAAGTTGCCGCACTATTTCCAAGCTCACACCGTACACGTCTTGACCGAGTACCCATTACAGTCGTTATTAAAGAGGTCTGATTTCACGGGCCGCATAGCCAAATGGGGGACTCGACTCGGGTCCTTCGACATACGGTACAGGCCTCGGAGCTCGGTGAAAGGCCAGGTCCTTGCGGACTTCATCGCTGAGTTTTCGCCCAGAGAAAAGGGAGAGATGGTTTGCCAATTGGAGGTTAGACCGTGGAAGATATTTGTGGACGGCGCTTCGAGCTCCACGGGGGCCGGTTCAGGAGTAGTCATGATTACCCCCGAAGGAATTCGGCTGGAACACTCGTTTAGATTGAGTTTCAGGGCGTCCAACAACGAGGCGGAATACGAGGCTTTCTTGGCCGGACTGAGGGTAGCTTCGAACCTGGGGGCTCGGGATATTGAGCTATACTCGGATTCGCGTCTGGTGGTTAATCAGGTGCAGGGCAGTTTCGAGGCCCGAGATCCCCGGATGAAAGCATACCTAGAACAGGCAAGGCTAGTTATGACCAGCTTCAACACGGTGAAAGTTTTCCACGTAGCCCGAACACAGAACAGGCACGCTGACTCCCTAGCCACGCTGGCGTCCTCAGTGGCCGAGGAGATACCACGGCAGATCAAAGTCGAGCTTATTTCGGAGCCGAGCATCAGTGTAACGAGAAACTCGGGAACTACAGGGATCAACGTCACGGCAATCGCGGCCCCTGCCAATTGCTGGATCGACCCCATCGTCGACTTTCTGGCCGACGACCGACTGCCGAGTGATGAGAAGGAGGGCATCAGGATCCGTAGGATGGCTCCTCGGTATTGGTTGGCAGGAGACCGGACTTTGTATCGAAGGTCTTTCGGAGGGCCGTACCTCTTGTGCTTACGCCCGGAGAAGGTGGGCGAGCTCTTGGCGGAGCTCCACTCTAGGGTGTGCGGCGGCCATGTCGGGGGACGCTCATTGGCGCACCGAGCCATGACCCAGGGGTTCTGGTGGCCTCAAATGCAGAAGGATGCCGCCGAGTATGTGCTTAAGTGTGAGCAGTGTCAAAAGCACGCCCCTCTGATCCATCAGCCCGCGGGCCACCTGAACCCGATCAGCAGTCCTTGGCCTTTTGCGCAGTGGGGGCTGGACATCATCGGCCCATTCCCGAAGGCGACTGGCGGCCGAAAGTTCGTTTTGGTGGCCGTCGACTATTTTTCCAAGTGGGCAGAGGCGGAAGCGTTGGCCAACATACGGGATGTGGAAGTAAAGAAGTTCATATGGAAAAACGTCATCACCAGGTTCGGGGTGCCGAACACTATCATATCTGACAACGGGCTACAGTTTGACAGCCGGGCCTTCCGAGAATTTTGCAGTGGCCTCGGCATCAAGAACAGGTACTCAACTCCTGCTTACCCACAGGGCAACGGCCAGGCCGAGGCCGTGAATAAGGTGATTGTGAGTGGGCTGAAGAAAAGGCTGGAGGGAGCGAAGGGTAACTGGGCCGAGGAGCTTCCCAAAATCTTGTGGGCATACCGCACCACTCCTAGACGGTCCACCGGGGAGACCCCATTCTCTCTCACGTACGGGGCGGAAGCCGTGATCCCCACCGAGGTGAATCTGTGCAGTGCAAGAGTAGCGGGTTTCGATCAAGCCCAGAACGACGCAATGATGGTAGGATACCTGGACAGGGTGGAAGAGTACCGCGAATTGGTGACAATACGGCTCGCGGAGTATCAGCAGAAGCTCGCCAGGAGATACAACCGAGGTGTGAGAACGAGGGAGTTTGTCTCTGGGGATTTGGTTCTCAGAAGAGCCGTGGGCAACATGCGAGACACTGGTGCCGGGAAATTGGCACAGACATGGGAGGGACCTTATAGGGTCACGGCAGTGGCCGGCACCGGGGCTTATTTCTTGGAAGACCTGGACGAGAGACAACTTCCCCGACCATGGAACGTCCATAACCTGAAGAAGTACTATCATTGACGGGCGGTTCTCCGAGCATAGAGTTAACCGCTACGTGTTGTATATGTTTTGTTAGTAATGTTGCATATGTTTTGCCAGTTGTACTAATGATGTCTTTCATGCAGAATCGCATAGTTCTAACCAAAGTTCTCGGTTCGATCCCCTTCACCGAGCAATGTACGTTCTTAGCCGATGCGTTCTACAAGCAGATGCTTGATCCTCGGTTCGATTTATCGCCGAGCACGCAGAAACCTTATCTGCACGTTCTAAGGACAGAAACCTGACTCTCGGTTCGATCCCTATCACCGAGCAGGTGGAAACCTGAGCGACTCACTATAAGGACAGAAACCTGACTCTCGGTTCGATCCCTATCACCGAGCAGGTGGAAACCTTATCCCTCTCGTCTCAAGGACAGAAACCTGACTCTCGGTTCGATCCCTATCACCGAGCAGGTGGAAACCTGAGCGACTCGCTATAAGGACAGAAACCTGACTCTCGGTTCGATCCCTATCACCGAGCAGGTGGAAACCTGAGCGACTCGCTATAAGGACAGAAACCTGACTCTCGGTTCGATCCCTATCACCGAGCAGGTGGAAACCTTATCCCTCTCGTCTCAAGGACAGAAACCTGACTCTCGGTTCGATCCCTATCACCGAGCAGGTGGAAACCTGAGCGACTCACTATAAGGACAGAAACCTGACTCTCGGTTCGATCCCTATCACCGAGCAGGTGGAAACCTTAGCCTTCTCGTCTCCAGGACAGAAACTTGACTCTCGGCTAGACCCTAATCGCCGAGCAGGTGGAAACCTGAACGACCCACTATAAGGACAGAAACCTGACTCTCGGCTAGACCCTAATCGCCGAGCAGGCGGAAACCTGACGATTAACTCTTAAGGACGGGGGCCCGACCCTCGGTTCGATCTTATCACCAAGCACGTGAAACTTAAGTTAGCGTTGGAGGCCTTACCAGGGTCGGACACATCACAATAAAAAGGCAGACAACAATAGTTCATTACTCGGTAAATACGTACAAGCAACACAGTAAAGCATTCATGATTGAAATATGAAACTTAAATTAGCGTTTTGTTGCCAAAACTCGGCAACTCAAAGTAAAGAAAAAACAACGTAAACAAATTATCCTGTCACCACATCCCGGTGACATAGGCAATTCCGTTTATTCAAAATTCTCAAACAAGGGAAAAGTAACGGGCTGGCTGTCGGCTTCAGATGTCCGCGGCATGGGCGGAGGATGCGTCCTCTTGAGAGTGTTGGTCGGCGTGAGGAGTTGGCGGCTGGATGTCCTCCCCGGTTCGGTCCCCGGCCTGGGGATGGCTGGTCCCCTCCATGTCGGTCGGCACCGCATGAGAGTCAATGGCATTCACCAGTTCCCTCATGCTGGAGGTCTCTTCCTCGTCGATGACAAGAGGCGCAGGATTCTCGGTGTTGGGGATGCTCGGGAAAGGAATCCTGCTGCGATCCCTCAACGGGGAATCCTCGGGAACTCCCATGGCTTGGAGAGCGGCGAACCAACCCTCCTCATATCCGAGCTTATGGGCCTGGCGAATGATCGGTTCCGCCGAATTCTCGGCATCTGCGAACCCCTCGTTATACCACTTGGATTCGCAAGCCTCCAGCGCCGCCTTCGAGTCGGTCAGCTGCCCCTCCAGCATTGTATTCAAGCTCTGAGCCTCGGCCAACTTAAGCTCGGTGCCCCCCAACTGGAGTTCCAGTTCCTCGCGCTTCGTTTCGGCAAGCGCCTGGGCCTTCACGGCTGTAGCAATCTTATCCTTTGCCTCCTCGGCAATTTTCAGCTGCTCCTTCGCCGTGGCCTCGGCAACTTCCTTCAGAGCCTTTTCCCGCTCGACATCCTCGGCCAGCTCCTTCATCCTCCCGTCCACCACGTACGACATTTGCACAGCCTGACCACACAATATCCGCTTTGTAAGGTAAGATGGAAAAAAAACACATACACAATCAAAAGGGAAACCGAGAGTCATAGAGAAAAGTGGAACAATTACCGCTATGGTGTGCCATTGCAAACGTCTCCCCAGGGACTCATCCGTCGATTCCGTGAAGGCATGTAAATCCTCGGGCAAAAGGATGCCGCGCGCCAGACTCTGCGCCACACAGCCTCCAAGCCCCTTATCCCACACTCGGGCACTGGCCGTTGACGGGAGAGGATCGCCGCCAAGTTTGAAGGAGGGTCGCCATGCCGCCGGAGCCCGGGAAGTAGACGCCAGGTCTATCCCGGTTTGCGCTACAGGTTCCCGGATGACGATTCCGGCCGAGGGTCGGATGGGCACATTGCCCGAGCCCGTCTGTGTTTGGTCGGTAGTGCGCGGCCTCTTTCGAACTCGGGTCGGTGGGGGAGCAGGAGGGGAAGCATCTTGGGCGGGTGCTTGTTGTTGTTGCCCGGTTGGCCGGGCACTAGGGACGAAGCGATCTATCGTCATCTTCCTCCTGGCCACCATTGCGTTACCCGGATCGGATCCTGTTTCCGAAGAGTCAGTCGGTTCTGCGGCTACAACCTCACCTTCCCGAACAGGTGCCCCGGGCTCTACGATTCTCTCGGGCTGAGCAGGAGCTTGCCGGATCTGCTCGTGAGCTCGCCTCCTACGCTCGGCAGATACGCGCTCGGCTGACTCGTCACGGACGGGCGGTCGCTCGTCTGAACAAATGTACCGAGGACCGTGCTCACGCGCCTCGCCTACTGTTAGCCTTGGGGGGAGGAAATTTGCGTGCCGAACGTCGATGTATGAGATGAGAGGACTGTCGACTAGCAAAGCTTGGCCGAACGGCTGCCAAGTTGAGTAGACGGGACTGACGCCGAGGATGAGGTGGGACGCTCGGAGTTGCCCGTCCGTGTGCACGAAGATTTCCGACCGGAGTACGAAGTTCAAGTCCCGAACGTGTACCACTCTGACGTCGGGCTTGAATCTTTTGCTCTCTGCACAAAGGAAAAAAATGGTTAGAGATTACATAACCAGACAGATATATAAATGCATCAAAATAAATGAAGGCTAGTCACCGACCAACGTCGCGCGGCGAAAACACACAGGGGAACCCCTCGGCAAACCAATTGCCGCTCACCCGAACGAAATCTTTGGCCGAGTTACGATTCGAGTCCGGCAGGCATGAGATAAGCCGTACCCTCGCGTCCCTAGTCTTTAGGTAATAGTCGGACTCAATCTTGCCGCACAAACTATACATATGGTTAATGTCGTGGTGGTTAAGTTCCAACCCGTACCGCCGGTTAAGTGTACTCACGCAACTCACTACCCGGTAAAAGTTGGGGGGAAGTTGGTCGGGACAAAGGCCATAAAATCTAAGGGTGCTGAGAATTAGAGGGTCTACCGGGAACCTAAGCCCGCCCTCTAAAATGGCCATCAAGGGAAAGAACACCGTGTTCTCCCCTCGGCGCCTCTGAATGTCGATATCGTCCATATTGCAGTAGGCGATATCTACGTCACTCGGAACCCTATATGCTTCCCTAAATCTAGCCAAAGCATGCTCGGTGGTAAGGAGGTGAGAGTAACTCATGTTTTCTTTTTTTCAAAATAGTTTCTTAACAAAAGGGAAAAGAAGCGCTACGATTATCAAAGAATGTACTGAAATGGCTGAACTGAAAAGCAAGAAAAGGGAAAGGAACTTACTGTGGGCTCTAAGGAGTAGGTGTGTTCTGGGCCAGTAGATGAACCACGGGAGGGATGCTCGGCAGAGGAGAAAACTGAAAGGTGAGGAATGCAAAAGTGGGATTCAGTAACAAGAGGGACTATTTATAGGCATGAGGAAGTAGAATGAGGGGCAATTAATGATCCGCTGGAAGGAAGCCACACGCGCGACGCCTCGGTTCACGAACCGTCAGGCAATGATGGCGGGTAGGCCGTCAGTCAATTTCAAACGCGTCTTTTGAGACGCGCGTTAATGCGCCCATTAATGGTCGGGCACTGACCTTTCGACTCCCCCAAACATGCATTTGCCCCTCGTGATCCTTGATTCACCCCCGGGAACGGGGAGCGAATCAAGTGGGGGCTATTGTACGGTCCCCGCACCATGACCCGTAGTGGGCCTTGAGACCTGGCCCGGGTATGAGGCCCATAAGGCCGGTCTCCCTCTGCCTAGCGGCCCCCCCCCGAGCCCAGCGGGCTGCAGGCCCACGATTTGCTTTTACATCGTTTCTCGGCAGACCCTTCCCGAGCCGTGATGAACACACAGCTCGCGGAACACCCCGCCCTGTACCTACTCGGTCATACCTCGGAGAGGCACCTCTGCCGGGAACTATCGTGGAAGTGGGAATCAAGTTCCAACGCCACCGTCACCGCTTCCCACTCCCACCTAACCACCCACTTACAATCGATAATACTGGACCGCCGGTTGCACCTACTGGCAAGTAATTATGGCTCTCCACTAGACTATGAGCTATAAATACAAGAAGGTTTGAGAAGACAAGGGTTGGTGAATTGAGGGAAAGAAGAGTGTAACCAGAGAGAGCAGAGCAAGGAATTGGGTCAGGTCTCCGAGAAGAGGAAATCGCCACAGTTGAGCCTTGGTGTTTAGGACGACCCATTGTGGGAAATCCAAACCCACCATACAAATAAGTTGTGAGTCCAACTGAGGCCCAGTCCAACGGGTTTGAGTTTTTGGTGCGCACATATATATATATTGCTAGCATGAGATATGGAATAAGTAAGTTAAGAGCATCTCCAACAGCTATTGTAAAGCTAAATTTGGACCACCAAATGTTACTGTACAAACTCCAGCAGCTTCTCCAAACGCACAGCTACTCTAAATTTATTTTTCAAGTTGCTACAGTAATTCTCTTAATTTAGAGAATACTGTAGCAACTCTACTCCCTTATTTTATCTTAAAAAAATACCCGGCTGAATGAAAAAAAAATTCTTTCTCTTTTCTCCTGTGTTCTTTGTTCATCTGTGTCTCCCTCTCCAACGGTAAAACACAATCAAAACACACACAATCTAAAATCAGAATAGAAACAACAGATCAAGAACATGAAAAAATAAAAATTTAATTAGAACAACAAATCTAAAATTAAAACAAAAACAACAAATCAAGAGCATGAAAGCCTATCTAAACTCCATTGCAACAACAAAGTGAATCAGAACAAGATTATAAAAAAAAAAAAAAAAAAAGATAGGCGAAGGCCATGTCGGCTGTGCATGCGTGTGGGTGGGTGTGTGTGTGTGTGTGTGTGTGAAGTGAGCTGAAGAGGAAAGAAAATAGAAGTAGAAATAGAAAAAGTAAAAAAAGAAAGAGCCAGAGAAAGAGAGAAAGAGAGATAGCTGAAGAAGATGAAGTGCTCCGGAATGAACTAGAAGAAAAAGAAAAGGAAGGTAGATAGAGGAAAGGAGTGGGATACGTGGGTGGTGGAGAAAAAACCAAGAGAAAAGAAAAAAGAAAAAAAAAAGAAAAAAAAAAGAAGAAACGTGTCCAGATGGGGTGGAAGGGATAAATAATATAAAAAATAAGAAATTGCAATAAAGAAATGCTATCATAATATTTTCACAATAAATTTTAAGTAACAGATTGTTATTAGATAATATTGACGAGTAAAAAAATAATTTCAGTAGTGGGTTCAAATTAGAACTAATAACAACTTTTCACATAAATTTTGTTGTGAAAGTATTGCGTAAAATATTGTGAATATAACACTTCTCATTAAAAATAAATGATGATTAAAAAAAGAATAAACAATGAATGAAGAAATAATATTTAAATGAGATAAAGAATGTGATAGAGAATCTGTTGGAAAATGTATTTGAAAAAATGAGTATGTAAAAACTAAATGTCACTGTTCATTCTCCAAACTGTAAAAAATTTGGAGAAGCTGTTGGAGATGCTCTAAGTCCACACCAAAAACCTATTATTTATTCAGAATTTTTTTTAAAGTACGTATTGTACGTATAGGTCAAGGCTTAATCTTTACAATTTTTTTTTTTTTTTTTTTTTTGAATAAAGATGGATGATTTTTACGATAGTAGTGTACAATACATACCGCAAACAAGATCCCGAGGTGGTCCGTAAAATCACTAGAGGTGAGAGATATACAGAGGAGCAATATTAATGGTAGTCACATCAGAGACACGTACCAAATTTATTAGCTTAAAATTTTCAATAAAATTTACCAGGCAACTCTGCATTTATGGCTAGGTATATTACTCAAGTGCTGGTCAGAGTTCACGTAAAAGAAGCTCTTTCAATTCAGTAAATTCTTCCATAAACATCATCCTTTCTTCCATGGAACTAAAAAGCTTGAGTCCTGTGACAAATTGTGAGCAATCTTCTTGTGCACCCTCTTTCATGTGACCTTCTCTAATCACACACTCCTTAGTCCCCTACTCTTGCCTGTGATTTGCTTCAATTCCGTATTCCTTCAAGCACCCCTTTAAATATAGAACACCTTCTCACTTTTTTTTTTCACACCATCTCCATTTCAATATTTATCTTGCTCTTACAATAGCTAGCTCACTCAAGAAAGAGAGAGAAAGAGAAAGCCATGAAGATTAAGGGTTTTGCCTGTGTTGCTGTTCTTCTCATTGTTCTCCTTTTAGTCCCAGAAGAAGTTAGTTCCGTGAGACACATTGGCCGGCCACGGTCACGTACGAGATTCTCTCTCTCTCAGGCTTAATTTTTTATGTTCACTAATAAGTTTCTAACTACTTTATATGTTTTCGGGTTGATTAGGAAGTAGGTTTTAAATATAGAGTTTGGGTCTATATAATTATATAAAGCCACAACTTTTTTTTTTTTTTTTTTTTGTGAGTATTTTTACTTTTGAGTTTTGTCAAATTATAGGAAATAATATCTTAAAGTTTTAGTAGAGTTTCTTCTTAAAAGTTCCAAGTTTCAACTTTACCCATAAAAATGTTTTTAATTTTAAGGGTCACTTAAAACTTTTTTTTTTTTTTTTTTTTTGAAATTACCTTTTTAGAGATAAAGTAGGCTATGCTAAACATAGCTCTAGACAGACCCTAAAAAGTCCTAAATGTCCAAATGCCATTTATATTAGATTTGTGGCCAAAGTTTTATGTTTAAGAGCTAGGTATTTAATTTTAATGATAATTGCATATCAACTTATTAAATTCTTTTCCTTAATTTGTCTTTGTTAAACAGGTCATAGCCATGGCCATTCCACAAAGCCCAAAACAAACGATGGCATGGTGGCAAAATCCGGTTTCTATTGGGAAAGAAGGCCAACGATGCGAATGGGAGCCGATACGCTCGAAATTGCAGGGTCAAGGTTGCCTGATTGTTCTCATGCTTGTGGAGCATGCTCACCATGTCGATTGGTCATGGTGAGCTTCGTTTGTTCATCACTTGAAGAGGCTGAGACATGTCCTATGGCTTACAAGTGCATGTGTAATAACAAGTCTTATCCTGTTCCATGAATCCCATATCTTATCTTTTATATATATATATATATATATATATGTATGTATGTATGTATGTATGTATTCCATCCCAATTATGTTTTTTTTTTTTTTCGGTATACCATGATTTAAAATTAAAACTAAGGATTTACAAGTCTATTACAATAAATATTAGCTTTATCAACAGCCAAAATAGCCTCCACTACATACGGTGGGTTACAAAAAACATCAAAACTATAAAATGATTGTGCTCCCATTTTATCCAATGCATCAGCGCATTGGTTTGCTTCCCGAAAAGCATGGATCACACACTTGCAAGGAAACTCCTTCAAAAGGTTCCTGCAATCGGTTAGAAGTGGTTCCATTAATGAATTTTTAGTGTCATTGTTCAAAAGGATCACAACACTCAAAGCATCAAGTTCAATTATTAGCTGTTGAATCCCCATCTCTTTAGCAAGAATCAACCCATCTCTAAGCGCCCACAGTTCAGCCAAGGCGCTGCTAGTGTACCCAAGCCCCCTTGCAAAGCCTTTCAGCCAAGCCCCATCATGATCCCGGATCAAACCCCCTCCACCAGCTCTATCCGGATTTTTCATAGCTAAACCATCCATGTTGAGCTTCAACCAGCCTCTTGGTGGCTTCTCTCAACCCACAGGAACCACTATTTTCAATTGTTTGGTCCTATTTACCAGCCTAATTGAAAAGAATCCAGCACTGCCTTGAATACATTTTCTCCAAACCTGAGAATTAATTGTTCCTGTCCTAAACAAAAAATCATTCCTGTGAATCCACAAGTGCCACAGACCCATAGGAAATAACACTTTCCAAGGCATCCCTTTGACTGTTGTATTCATCACATCCTTGCAATTGTATTACAACCACTCATTAAAGGGAAGATTGAAAGAGTGTCTGTAACAATGGGAAACCTGAACTTGCATCCAGAACTGAAGGGCAAACTCACATCCTCTGAACAAGTTCTCTATGGTTTCAAAACTCCTGTTACACACTTTACACATTGTATTGAGGTTTAAACCTCTTGAACCAAGCACATAAGCTGTTGGAAGACTGTTATGGAGGTATAGCCAAATTAGGAATTGAATCTTTGAAAGAGTATCAGTTCATCCCAATTATGTAACATTGTAAGCTAGACATGATTTCGTATGTGTAATCAGAGAGTTTCTAGTTAGTGAACAATGTAATCGAATCAACAAAATTCTAGCATTCAAGTGCTGTAATTTCCAGTGTTAAATATTAGCATTGATACACCATGTTGAATATGCTAGTATGGATGCGAAAGCGAAAGCATAAAGTATAAAACACAATAACACATGAAGGTTACGTGGTTCAGCCTAACGGCCTACATCCACGGAGGAAACCTTAAAGGGCTACATCAATAATATATTATAATGTAGTACAAATCCTGTGTTACAATGAACCATAACATGGGTATATATAGTAGACTAAACCCTAAACTAATAGACTTCTAGTACAAGTAGGAGACTTGACTTGCACACAAAATATAATTAGGTTTGGGCCTATGCTAATGGGCTAATATTTCTCTAACATCCAAAAATTGGTTAGTACGGTTCAGTTAGTGTTTAGATGACAAAATTATGTGGTTCGTTCATAGCATAGGCCTAGGCTTAACTTATTAGACATTACTGGCCAAGCTTCAAACTCTTTTGCTTTTGGTTGTGAAGGCTCTGTCGGCTTGGACATTGCTGACAAGAAAGTGATGGATGGGCTAGGAGGCAAGGCTCAGAACCCAAAGTCTGACATTAGACCTGACTAATGACTATAACAGTTTTACAACTTGACGTGGATTGAGTAAACGTAATTGGGCCAAGCTAAAAGCTTTCGTTGACTATAGGATTAGGCTCACTTTAGTTCTACCCTAGTACCCTGTTTATCATAAAGCGATTCATTTATGTATTATATGCCGGGGAACAGTGCACACACATAAGACAAACTGGCTGGCACGTAACGATTATCATGTGTTGTTTCTGCTGTTCATAAAAATCGTATAAGCGAGGGGAGGACCACCCTCACACACGACACATGGCATGAAATGTGTGTTTCAGATTTAGAAGAAAAAATATAGTACAATGACTTTCTTGCCACAGCTGCAACATGATAGATTATAAATGGTGGAAAAAAAAAAGACTACATGTAAAAATGGTTAACAACTATTTATATATTACATTAGAATTATATATTTTTTTTTAAAGTGGTCCTAAAATGTTTGGATTCATAATCAAGTGCGAGGTTCAGTCTAGATTGGATTTAGAATCGAGTGTGAGGTTCAATCTACTCTACTTTTATGGTAGCATTATGCACTCTCTCTACATTTAGTGACAATGTACTATGCTAAGAGCATTATGCATCAAATGTTATAAAAATATGATATTTTGATGAGCAAAACTTAGGTATAGTACTTAAGTACTGTTTCTTAGGTTTCCTTTTTATAATTTCGTCATGTGGATTTTTTCTCATGAGATGAAAGTGTATTTTTTAGTTAAGTAGTCACATGGTTGAATCTTAAGAGATGAACCTAAGGAACAGCACCTAAAGTACTGTACCTAAGTTTTGTCCTATTTTGGTACAGAAAAAAGTTGTTTTATCTATTTTAACACACTACTTAACAATGCACACTACAGCACATCTTCTATTTTAATATACAACACATTAGAATAATATAAATAAATGTGATGGCAGAGAGAGAAAAGAGAAGCAACAAAAGAGAGAAAAGAGAGTCTGACATGAATAAGAGAAGAGAGAAGAATGAAATAAAAATAAAAACATATATAAATTTTTTTACAACATGCCACAATACTCTTTTACCCTTTACTAGGTAGTATATTAAAAATAAAAAAAAAGGATTTGGCACATCTCATGAAGCATGGATTTTGGTGTTTGGTATGATAAATGTTAAAAATTTAGCATTTAGCACATTTAATGCTAGTGCTCTAACCTCTAATACCACAAGTCCACAATCTGTTCAACTACGCTTGCATCACCAATTCCACACATCTCCTATATTTGAGTTTGTAAAATGATTAAATAGGTAGATTATTTTAAAAGGGGTCATGTTAACGGTTGTTTTTAGGGCAATTATTAATAAACCATTTTTGAAAATTTTTTACACTACTTTTATGGAAAATATAAAAAATCGTAAAATAAATTAATTACTTTTTTCTTTTCCCATAAAAAGTTTCTAAAAATACATCCTAAGGACAAAAGATGAATTTGTCTGCTAATGTTGATTTTATACATCAAAGTTTCTAAAAATACATCCTAAGGACAAAAGATGAATTTGTATGCTAATGTTGATTTTATACATCAATTAATGAAATAATTCTAATTATTTTATTTCTTTCATGCTAAACATTTTTTTTTTTTGGGGGGAGAGGTTTCGTGCATTTTTTTCTCATCTCCCCCATATTTATATCTATCTATCTATCTATATATATATTGTGGGGTCATGGGTCCAGATCATACAACTGGATTTTTGGGCTTAAGGCCCAAACCGAGAATAAGGGGTCGTCCGAGGATGGGTAAGTATAGCCAAGGAAACCCATGCTAGTAGATAAGGAAGACAATATTGAACATAATGACCTAGGAGTTTTTGCCGAGGATGAATTTGTCCTCGGCTAGCGAAGGTCGAGGTCTGTAAAGGATGCTTGCCATCTAGAGGTGCGATCCATGAAGTTCTGGAAATATGGATAAGCATTGCAGGAACAAAGGACAGAAGAATCCCAAAATATCTTGGGAAAAGCTGCTGTAACCGCATTGAATGCACCCCAGCTAACTCCCTGGCTGCATTAATAAGGAAGTGACCTCTGCACAGTATTATTGCAGCCTTACAACCACCCCAGAAGACTTCTAGAGTGGGCTGATGGGACAAGTATCAGGATAAACCATCAACTGTCCACGTGTTGGGTAAAGGTGAAGGAATAGATGTAGTATAAATAAGGGTAGAAACTTAGAGAAAGGGGGGCCGACAATTGAGAGAGAAAGCATTGTAGCAATCTCAAGAACTCTTGTAACCATTCTCATCCAAATACCTGCTACAAAAACAAAGCCCCTCTGATTGTGCCGAGGACAAACCTTCTTTGATAAACTCAGTTCATCTCTGTTTGATTGTCATGAACACCATATTAATTGTTATCCATGCACTAAAACCTAGCTCTTTGACCCACTCTCTACAAATTCATTGTACTAGGCTCATTGGGCCAAGATCCCATACATTTTGGGGCCTGGTCTGAAAATCGTGTCCCTACAATTGGCGCCGTCTGTGGGAAGAGCTTGTGTGATAGTGAGTGCAACGGTTAGTCATTGTAGGATCAAGCTCCCATCAGCAAGAGTCCCTGGAGAAAGCCATTTTGGCGGTGGTGCATGCTATACAAAAGTTTCCCCATTATTTCCAAGAACACATATAGTTGTTGTCATAACTCCACTTCCGCTCAGGTCTACACTTCGAAGTATTGATTACGCGGGGAGGATTGCTAAATGGGGCACAGTTTTAGGGGCTCTTAACATCAAGTGTATGCCCCGTACCTATGTCTCGGGGCTAGTTCTTGCGAATCTGGTGGTCGAGTTTGCTGAACCTCCACGAGAGGAAGTGGCAGCAACACAGAGCAAAATCCAAAAAGGACAATACCTGCTACTCGGGGCTGAGCCTTATAAGGCACCCGGAGAAAGTGTTTAAATGTGAACCTTAGTCATGCCTGTAGTCCTCGGACCAGATGCTAAGGGGAAGTTAACACTCTGTTACTACTGCTACACATGCGAAGTAGAGCAAGTCTCAAAAACTGCTACCTCATGCTATGGTAGTGCACTCAGGGCTGAGCCTAATAAGGCACCTGGGGAAAGTGTTTAAATGTGAACCTTAGTCATGCCTATAGTTATCGGACCGGATGCTAAGAGGAAGTTAACACTCTGTTACTACTGCTACACATGCGAAGTAGAGCAAGTCTCAAAAACTGCTACCTCATGTCGTGGTAGTGCACTCGGGGTTGAGCCTTATAAGGCACTCGGGGAAAGTGTTTAAATGTGAACCTTAGTCATGCCTGTAGTCCTTGAACCAGATGCTAAGGAGAAGTTAACACTGTGTTACTACTGCTACACATGCGAAGTAGAGCAAGTCTTAAAAAGTGCTACCTCATGCTGTGGTAGTGCACTCGGGGCTGACCCTTATAAGGCACCCGGGGAAAGTGTTTAAACTTAAACTCAATCATGCCTGTAGTCCTCGGACCAGATGATATGAGTTGGTTAACACTCAGTGACATCTTTCTCAAATGTTTAAACTTAAACTCAATCATGCATGTAGTCCTCAGATCAGATGATATGAGTTGGTTAACACTCAGTGGCATCTTTCTCAAGTGTTTAAACTTAAACTCAATCACGTTTGTAGTCCTCGGACCAGATGATATGAGTTGGTTAACACTCAGTGGCAACTTTCTCAAGTGTTTAAACTTAAACTCAATTATGCCTGTAGTCCTCGGACCAGATGATATGAGTTGGTTAACACTAAGTGGCATCTTTCTCAAGTGTTTAAACTTAAACTCAATCATGCCTGTAGTCCTCGGACCAGATGATATGAGTTGGTTAACACTCAGTGGCATCTTTCTCAAGTGTTTAAACTTAAACTCAATCATGCCTGTAGTCCTCGGACCAGATGATATGAGTTGGTTAACACTCAGTGGCATCTTTCTCAAGTGTTTAAACTTAAACTCAATCATGCCTGTAGTCCTCGGATCAGATGATATGAGTTGGTTAACACTCGGTGGCAACTTTCTCAAGTGTTTAAACTTAAACTCAATCATGCATGTAGTCCTCGGACCAGATGATATGAGTTGGTTAACACTCAGTGGCATCTTTCTCAAGTGTTTAAACTTAAACTCAATCATGTCTGTAGTCCTCGAACCAGATAATATGAGTTGGTTAACACTCAGTGGCATTTTTGCACTCGAGACCGAGCCTTTTAAGGCACCCGGGAGTAGTGCTTAAACAGAGCCTTAGCTTTGTTGGGTCCCTCAGACCTCCTGTTAAGAACCTTAGCCATGCATGGGTCCTCGGATCACATGCTTTGGGAAAATTAACACACATGGCATCTCTCTATAAATGTCAAGACAGACCCAAAATTATAACCAACTCCTCAGATTGGTAGCTCTGAAAGGAGCGATTTACAGTACAAATATGGGGCGTATGAAACGGCACTCCTCCGGGTGTAAATCAAAGGATCAAAGCATAATTAACTCTTAAGAATTCAAAACCCCACCTTTTTCCTCGGATGAGAGAAAAAAAATCGGAGTTTTGAGGGGCTATTGTGGGGTCATGGGTCCAAATCATACAACTGGATTTTTGGGCTTAGGGCCCAAGCCGAGAATAAGGAGTCGTCCGAGAATGGGTAAGTATAGCCAAGAAAACACATGCTAGTAGATAAGGAAGACAATATTGAACATAATGACCTAGGAGTTTTTGCCGAGGATGAATTTGTCCTCGGCTAGCCAAGGTCGAGGTCTGTAAAGGATGCTTGCCATCTAGAGGTGCGATCCATGAAGTTCTGGAAATATGGATAAACATTGCAGGAACAAAGGACAGAAGAATCCCAAAATATCTTGGGAAAATCTGTTGTCACCGCATTGAATGCACCCCAGCTAACTCCCTGGTCGCATTAATGAGGAAGTGACCTCTGCACGGTATTATTGCAGTCTTACAACCACCCCAGAAGACTTCTAGAGGGGGCTGATGGGACAAGTATCAGGATAAACCATCAACTGTCCACGTGTTGGATAAAGGTGAAGGAATAGATGTAGTATAAATAAGGGTAGAAACTTAGAGAAAGGGGGGCCGACAATTGAGAGAGAAAGCACTGTAGCAATCTCAAGAACTCTTGTAACCATTCTCATCCAAATACCTGCTACAAAAACAAAGCCCCTCTGATTGTGCCAAGGACAAACCTTCTTTGATAAACTCAGTTCATCTTTGTTTGATTGTCATGAATACCATATTAACTGTTATCCATGTACTAAAGCCTAGCTATTTGACCCATTCTCTACAAATTCATTGTACTGGGCTCACTGGGCCAAGATCCCATACATTTTGGGGCCTGGTCTGAAAATCGTGTCCCTACATATATATATATATATATATATATATTTAAAAGTTGAAGTGTAACATTTATTTTTATTATGCTCCTATTGAGCCATATTAGCGGCCACATCATCCACTTATTTTCTACCTCTTATTTTCTCTTTTTAAACTTTTATTCTTCCTATTATAAAATTTTTTTTTTTAAAAAAAAAACTCATCTTCTCCCTATTAGCCCACATTTACTGTTACACTTTCTCCAACATTTTCATTCTCATTTTGCCTCTTTATCTGTCCACTACTCTCTACTTTATCGTTACACTTCTTTTATTATTTTTTCTTTCTTATATTTTGACTCTCCTTCTTATTATTTTATTTTGTATAAATTCAATATCATTTCTCTCATTCAATCCATATTTTTCCAACAAACAAATTGTGAGTACTCTCTCTCTCTCTCTCTCTCTCTCTCTCTCTCTACTTTCTTTTGGTGGATTTTTTTTCTTTCTTATAACCCTGATTAAGATTGATGGGTTTTTTTTTTTTTTTTAATATGTGTTTTGGTATTGTGTTTTTTTAATTTCTCATTACAAAGTCTTCTCTCTCCTTTTTATTGCTTGGTTGAATTTTGGTTTGGTTTAATATTAGTTTTTTTGAAAATAGGAATTTGAGTTTATATCAAAACACAATCTACATGGCTATGAATTTGATATGTCTAACAATTTTTTGAGTAATAAATTATTATAAAGTCTATCTTTTATTCCTACGGTTTTATTTTAATTTTAGTTAAGATAATATTGTAATTTTATGATGAGATATTATTTTTATAAAAATCTCATTATTCCTTAAGAGATGAGAAATTTAAATAATAAATTTGAGAACTATAAAATTTAGTTGTATATTAGGTAAATATAACACACAAAACAAAAGTTAAATGAATATGATTCACCTTAAAAAAGAGTAATCAAACATAAAAATAAAAATAGTATGATATATTTGTAGAGATAAAAAGATTTTTAAAAAAATACTTGTAAAAATCTTTTTTTTTTAAAAGATAATACTTGAAGTAATTGTTACTTTTTATATATTACAATTCATATTACATAATATTTATATATTCTCACGTATCACGTGAGTGTGTGGCTAATTAAATTTAAAAGATTAAAAATAGGTTCTAGTTACCTCTCATCTAAAAAGGCACCTAGACCCAAATATAATCTATACCAAAAAAAAAAAATCAATTTATATATTAATAAGAACATAAAGAGCAACCATCAATAAATAAACACCATAAGTATACATCAATTACTTACAATGGAGCAATAACTTCGTTTGGAATTCATTAGGTCAAAGGGAAGAATAAAAATCAAATTCTTCTTCCATCATAAGAAAATGAGTACAATGATCAAATTTTTTTTGTTAAAATCAAGATTACCATTATCACATTTGGTCAGATCCTCAATACCAAAAATGAATTAATTAATAGTATTATTGTAAATTCCATCGTGAACACCTCACAAATTCTTTTTTAGAGTACTAGGAATGAATGACCAACTCAGATGCTGACTATTATGCATTCAGAGCACGCGGATGGGCCACAAAGAAAGGTCAGGGAGACACAAAGCAAAACAAAAACAAAAACAAAGCACCCCGAGAGCTACGGTTGTGCCTTGTTTATAGGAAATTGGCTGGTTTTCAACGCCATTGCACAAAAGGTGACAGACAACACAACACAAAACTCAACCCTTCCTCAACGGTGTGTGTTTGTTTGTTTGTATTGTATGCCAAATCACTCCTGAAGAACAAAGGGAAAAAAAAAATGAAAAATGACATTCTTCTTCTTCTTCTGCTTCTTCTTGATGTTCTTGTTCTTCTTCCTAGGCCTGTTTCAGTTCTGGTCCCACCACTTTCTCCAAGTGGATCCCACCTCATCAATATCGGCACCAAGTCTCATTAGATACCATAACAGGTACTTTTCTCTTTGACTTTTTTTGTATTCGATTGCATTCTCTCTATCTCTCTCTCTCCACCTTTCTTTGTGGGGATGTTAGTTTTGTCTTGTATGTATGCTAATGTTGATTTTATAAAGAAGAGCAAAGACACCCACCTCCACTTTTTCCATCTTCTTTTATATTACAATGCAGACTAATACAAAAGGAGGCCTCTAATTGCGCTGTTTAAATCTAAAACCTTTCAGGAAAAAAAAGGTTGTGTCTTTTTGGCTTCTGGGTATGCCTGTATATGTATACCATTATTACATTTCTTTCTCGAGACTCTCTCTCTCTCTCTTACTTGTAAGGGGTAGAGAGAGAGAGAGAGAGAAAAGAGAGAGGGAACCAAAATGATGGGAGTTGAAAAATAGGAGAGCATGAGTTGGGTGCAATTATATGTCACCCATTTCTTCAAAAAACATACTTGTCTTTATGCCTTTTGCTTTAGGTTAAAAAGGGTGAAAGAATCTCAATCTTGATTTTGGTTTGGTCCCCTCATGAGATTAAGGAGGCGTAGGCAATGCTTTCGTTCTTGCTCTTCTCTTCACAGAGTAAATCCAACCCCTCCTCTATCAATATTATTAATTTCAAGCCAATGTTGATGGTTTAGGACTTAGAAGCCTCTTAGAAGTGACCGTTAGCTTAAAATGTGCCTTTGTTAATCTCATCTATTAAGAATGCTTTTGTGCCCTCCGATTAAAATAGTTCTTAATTACAATAATCAGCTTTGCAATTCTTTGTTGCTTGCATTTCTACCTAATATACGGATTGGGTTTTCTACTTCTCTTGCTTATAGTTTTGTAGTTCATTTGTGAACCTCTATTTTCCCCCTTGTTCTGCCTAATATGATTCTTAGGTGGTGATTCCTAGGAATGCCTACTAACTCATAATCTCTCTATTACACATTTGATGTAAAACTTTTGCACATTGTGATGAAAATTGACATTGCTATTCGTTGTTGCAAGCTTTTCTGCCTGTAATGCTAACCGGGTTTTTCTCACTTACCATGTAGTACTTCCAAGTTATATTTTTAGTATCTTTTTTCTTTTTATTGCTAACCTTGAGTTGCTATATGTCATGAATACTAGAAGTAGAAAGTCAGTACTTAAGAAGTTTTGAAGCCGTTTATATCTTTATCATGAGTTAAATTATCATTTTTATTTGTGTGCTTTATTAACTTTATAGCCATGTACATGCACAATGTTGATAAACCAGGGCATACGAGTGCTACATTTGTAGCCCTTCATTCTATTTGGCCCAGAAAATTGGTTCATTTTGACTAATTTAGATAATGAAACCTCAACTTGCTACGTTAAAGATGTCAATGAATTGGGCAGGTCACTCCATTGTCTATAGTCTTGTATCTTGGATCTACTTTATAGTTAAAGGCGCATTCAAAATTCAAATGTAGGTTGATGAGGATGAAATATACTGGAGACAGAAGAAGGGTGATGAAGAGTTGGAATGGTCACATAGTTCCACTCATGTAATATCACAGTTTACTCAATGTTTTGGTAAGTAGAGTTTCCTGTACTCTTCTTTTTTGGTTTTATTTTTTGTACAGAAAATCCATGCATTAGTAATCTATAATTTTCTCCAATTCAGTGTCATAGAATTTCAATATTTAATTAATTCCTACTTTTTCATTTCCAATACATTATACATGCTAGGTTAAATCCAAGACATTAAGGATAATAGCACGATTATTACTATAACTTTAAAATGAATTTTCCTGGCAAACAGTGCATAGAAAAATTCCTGGAAATGTCTAGGCAATCAAAATGAAACCAAGGGCCACAAACTGATTTGGTTAACAAGAATCTTTTCTCTTAATCAGTTAATGGCGTTAGTTCCTTGATTGGCAATCAAATTTAAGAGATCAGGATAGGTAGGATTGTTAACCTTTTCTATCATATTGAATTACAAGATGCCTTAGGTTTCTAATTCATGCCTTTCTAACAGTCAATCTACTTTTTGATGATGTTTAGTTTGCTAATTAAAACATGGACAAATTGTAAGGTGAACCTCCCTTCCCCCCCAAAAACTGCCAATCCATTTTTTGATGAATGAGACTTCTTCAGAAGAATAACTATGCAAAAGAAGTCTAGAACAAGTGCAAACAAACTCCAAACGAACAAAGACTCTGTTTAGTGAAATCACAGCCAATGAATAACTGGTCTCTATTGTTTTACGGCTAATCTGATTGACATATGTTTAACTTGACCTGCATAGTACTACTACCATTCATATTGTCTCTCCTTTGTGGAAATGATATTTCTTACTGCTAACCGAGCAATGGACTATTAGGTTCAAGTGAAGTTTCAGGAATGTTCATGACGTCCAACTATTAGAAGTAGTTTCGGGAATACCTTATTTTTAAAAGAAAAAATTTCAGTAGTGTTCTTGAAAATTCAACTCACATTATTAGGGTTCAAGTTCAAGCATGATTATGGTTTAAATGTTTCACCAATGTTTTTGAAAAACCAATTTCAATTTATTGGAACACAAAAATCAGACTATATTTCTATGGATGATTGTTTTGTTATACCTGCCAATGTTTTGGTGGGTTTTGGAAAGTGAGAGAGCTACCTCTGTTTTGTACCCCGGCCACTGGTGGGCTCATTATCTTTTCGGTAAGCTACTATCATGGCTTTCTTGAAAATTACAAATGCAAGACACTCTATTTCTGCTTTTCCATCTTCCATGTTAGATTTTATAGCTTGGAACAAATTATAGAATGTAAAATTATTAATTTAAGATCATCTTTTAACTAATTTTCCAATGTTATTTTATGACCTAACCTATGTCATTCCATTTGATAAGAATTCTCTTATTTCACTGATCAGCATTTGGTGGTTGTAGCTAATGCTATGGTTGGACCACGATCGTGGGTAGGAGCACTCTTTAATCGCTCAAGCAACAAACGCAATGAGAAGTTTAGCGACTACCCTTTGAGTCCTCTTCAGGTAAATGGGACGTTACTGCAGTGTAATAGTATTCCTTGCATTCTTTGATTGGCCCACCTTTGCTTCTGATCTTGTGGTTGTTAACAAAGACACACCTCCATCTGTTTGCTCTCTCTCTCTCTATAGATTTTTACTTCAAAATCCCTTTTCTGTCCATGAGGGCTTTAGTGTGAAGACATCTCACTGAAATAATTTATGGAATTGGTTTTGCATTAGTTAAAATAATCAATTTGTAGTTGGGGATGGTTTTTGCAATGATATGACCTGATGTCACTTTAGTTGGCATTCTCAGCCTCACTAAACTTTTATGTTCTTAAACTTCTTCCCAGGCACAAAGACTTCAGAGGCTTCAAGAAAGAATACAAGTACCATTTGATGAGACTCGCCCAGATCATCAAGTATTTTTCTTCAGTCTGAGGCTATTTCTGTCTCTTCTTAATATTTTTTCCTACTTTTCTGTCTGGGATGAGTTCAATGAACTTGAGCTATATGTAAATCTGATGTGAATTTAGTGTTTCTTATAAGTATGATCTTCATTTGTGCTCCATCAACAAGAAACTTGACCTTCTTAGGCAAATCTCTCTCTCTCTCTCTCTCTCTCTCTCTCTCTCCTTAGTTACCATTTTTATGACTAGGTTTACAAATCCATGGTTCATATAGGTTTTCATCACTATGGATATAAAATCAGCAAATGAAATTTTGTCGGTTTGTATTTTAAATCTTTGTGGCTGTTTCTGGAGTGACTTTAGCTACAATCACTGCGCTAACTCATCCACTTATTTTTTCTTCTCACACAGTTTCTTCAACTAAAGCACATGGTTATAAGTTTTATCTTATTTAGTTTTCATCACAGTTTAATGCTATGTCAATAATGTTCCTTCTTATTAACAGGAAGCCCTTAGAGCATTGTGGCATGCTGCCTTTCCAAATATTGCTCTCAATGGTTTGATTTCTGAGCAGTGGAAAGAGATGGGTTGGCAAGGTCCTAATCCATCAACTGACTTCAGGTACGAGTTACATCACTTTTATTGGTAGTTTGTGTTATATTTTAGTTGGTCATTTATCTATATCTTATTGATAACTCTGGAATGAAGGGGAGTGGGAATGGGAGATTCAAACTAGTAGCCTCCACTTCATGAGGACTGGTCATCAACCGATTGTGTTACCCTGTTAATCATTACATAAAATCATCATATTCAATGGAAGAATAGGAGATATGTTCCATAGTAAGTGGACAGCACATGAAAATGTATGGGTTTGGCTTACCTCCATTACTTTTTTAACTAGATATGTCCTTTTGTTTTAAATATACCTTGCCAAGCGGTAGTGTGTTTTAATCTACATCTTTTATTTAGTTAGTGGGTGACGTGACAGTCTCTTATTAAAACAAAATGAAATTTCTGTGAAAAAAGTACTGGAGGTAAGTCAAACCCAATGTATTGACTCCACTAATTCTCTACATAGCACTTTAAAGAGTCCATATAATTACTCACTGCCTTTGACACTTGTTCTGTGAAATTTATTCTTTCATGGATTTCGAGACATGATTTGATTTTCGTCTTCTATGATCCAAGTTGGTAATAGATTTCTTGTGGTTTTGCTAGAGATGACTAAACATCTTCATATGTGGATTTTGGTTGTATATGATGTTAAAGTACCACATGATAGGTAGAAAAGACATGAAATAATATGAAAATGTTGCAGGCACAACCTTGGCATCTTTTAACTGAATCTGTTTTTTTTATTGATTAATAAATAAATTTAATAAGTAAAACCATTTTAGACAGTAGCTCTATGCTTTATCCAATTATCCTTCCTCTTGCTCCTCTTTTTTTTTTTTTCCCCCCCTCCCTGCAATTCAAAAGTATTTTGCCTCATATTGATCTGCTCTCCTTAGGGGTTGCGGTTTTATTTCCCTTGAGAATTTGCTGTTTTTCTCCAGGACTTACCCGGTATGCCTTCTACCTATTTGTTCAGCTCCTGGAAATTATATTAACAAAATCTGTCTGTGTTCTCTTTCATTTCATGTGTTCTGTGTTTCTTTTTACTAGTCTGTCTTTGCACTAAAGATGGATTATAACTAATCATAGTAAATATCAAAATGAAGGCATCTTTTCATAGGTTATTATTCAAGCAAGAGGGGACGCGAGCAGATTGGGAATACCCATTTGCTGTTGCTGGCATTAACGTAACATTTATGCTGATTCGGATGCTGGATCTAAGCTCAGGTTTGTAGACAAATTTAGTCATCATCTGATACCATTTTCTGTTTTTTTGTCCATTGAAATTGTGCTGATTTGGGTACAAAATATAGACAACCTAATTTTATCTTATTTTCTTCATAGCTCTTAATTGAGTATATTTTTCCTTGGTTTAATAATGTAGCATTAGGACTTTAAAGCTGCATTGGACTGTATACTCATTTTTTGTGACATTAAGACCTTGGAAAACATAGATCAAATGTTAATCATTCTTCTGGTCTCTTTTGCAGTAAAACCACGATGTCTTCCAGGAATCAATTTTGCTAAATTATTAGGAGGTAAATCTATTAGAGCTCAAATTAGGTGCCACTCAAAGGTCAAAAATTTTATAAAAAATTTGCTTTCAGGTTTTTAATTCTGGCCTTCACGATGATTTCCACTCATGATTTGCATGTTCTCAACTGCAGAGGATGAAGAAGCCTTTGATGTACTATACTGTATTGCTTTTGAAATGATGGATGCTCAATGGCTTGCTATGCATGCGTCCTACATGGAGTTTAATGTACAATCTCTCTCTCTCCATTGAAATCTCAAAATTATTTAAGTAGTTCAAAGCCATGTCTACCACTTTAAGATGCTGCTAATATATCTTTTCTAAGCACCATAATTGTAGCTTCTTGTTGAAATCTTGCGCAGATCCTTTCAAATTATATAGGGTAATGTCCTTAACTGTATCACATTATGAATACTCTTATAGTTTGAAAGCAGCACAACATTATACAGCCTCAGGCCTGCATCTCCAGAGGTTTATCAGGAGGATAATAAAAGAGAAAATAAGAAAGAGTAGAAGAAGCCATGCCATTTTGTGGAAATATTTCCACCAAGTGAAATGAGGTTTAAGTGTTTAGAACAATATATTTAGCATCATTGTTGCGTGAACTGTCTGAAAAGGTCCATAAATTGGTGTCAACCTGTTTGTTATATAAATTTCATAATGACTACAATGCCTTTACTCTTTGCCAGTTTGCCCCTTATAGACATTGCCTCATCTCACCCCAAACAAGGTCTAATTTTCTTTCTGTCCCTTGTTAGTATGTCCCAAAATTCTTGCCCTTCTTTTTTCATGGCAACTAGCTTCTCAGCTTTCTTCCACATTGTTTTTTGCCAATGAATTTATTTCTAAATAATTAGTATAACTAACATGACATCCCAAAATACTTTTAAGCTACTTCATTTATTCTTTTCAGCTGGCACCCTAGTGTGGTAATTGTTTGTTGTTTCCACTTCTTCAGGAGGTATTACAAGTAACTCGGACACAGTTGGAAAGAGAGCTGTCTTTAGAAGACATTTACAGGATACAAGATCTTCCAGCTTACAATTTGTTGTACCAGTAAATTTGCCTTTCAGCTCTTCAAAAGCAACTAAAGTATTACACAAACTTGGCCAAATTTGTTATGAATGCAGATAATTCAAGATGAGGGTTATCTTGAGGTGTATTGAACAAGGAGATCTTCCCGAGGATTTTCTTGGTTAGCATATACGTGCCATTTTTGGAGGTTTGATAGCTGAAATGTGTACTCTAAATGGACTATAAATCAGCTGGTATCGGAGGCCGGATTTATAATAAACTTTGTAACTCCATTAATTGTAGCTAATTTTCCTCTTTCTTGAAAGAAAAAAACGATAGAAGAAAATCTAGATAGATTAGCGAATTGACATAGATTTAGAAATTTACACATTTTATTAGCAAAGTAAGCTTTTTAGGCCGTGAATGGACCAGAGATTGCAGCTTCCATCTCAAGTCAAACTGGAGTTCTAGTCATGGATTACATTTTGCTATAGCATGTGGAAACCTAAAATATTGTTTTCTTGTCTAGTTCGCATGAATTTTATTTTGCATGCCTAAAATTTAAAATTCCTTTTTTGTAAGTCCTTAAATTATTAAAAACATTACATTTTCTGGCATGACATGCCATCTACTCGTTAATTTTTATTAAATAAAGAATAAAAATAATCAATTAACAGCTAATAGCAATCAATTTTAAAGATTAAACTGAGTACATAAAGTTTATACACCTAATTTAATTACTTAAAATAATTGAGATATACAGCATTGATTGTTTTTTAAAAATTTGTAGAATTCAACTTTCATTCTCTCTTCTATGAATTGTTTAAAATTTAAATTTATAGCAAAAATCTAGAATTTGATATTATGAAAGAGTTCAGAGATTAAAAAAAAGATTAGTGGAGGGAAGAGGATAATGACAATAAAGATTTAGTTCCATTTTTATTATATAGTTATTTTAAGTTTAAAATATGGGACCCATTACTTTGATTTATAAGGTAGTGCGAAAAATGAATTCTATTTGAACCTAATAAGTATCCAAAAAAATAATCAGGATATCAGAAATTAAATTTTAGTTGTTGTAAAAGACTAAAGTGTTGTGAGCCTTCAAATTTTTGTAAGAACAAAAGTACCATGAATCATTGTATGTTATTTATTTATTTATTTGATAGGAATCATTATATGTTATTTATTTGTGTTTTTGGTTTTTTTTTTAATTATTAATAATTTATTATTCTTACCGCTTGGAGGGGTGAAAAGTGGAAATTAATTTTGAAGGGAAAATTAATCTTGAGCTGTTAGAGTAGAGGCGAATAGTGTAGAGTTAGTCCAAAATTAGCCAATTTTCAATCAAATCTACTCTAACCCGACACGAACCCGTCTATTTTGGCCAGGCCCAAATCCTTTCATTTTGGCTTGATCGAATTAAATATGGGCCAATCCACGGCCCGCCCTTTTTTGTGGGCTCTCACAAGCATTCCTATAACAACTGTTGCATTTTAATCAAGTTTTAGGACAGGAAACAAAATTCTTACTCCGTATCGATCACATCTTTTGTCTGAGAAAGTGGAAGCTACATTGTGCACTAAAAAATTGCCATTTATTTGTTTTTTTTAATGTGAAAAATATGGGTTAACTCGACCCAACCTACTCGCAATGCAGGTGACCCAACTTGACCCAGTCTGCTCACAATGCGATTGACCTAACTTAACCCAACCTGCTCGCAACGCGATTGACCCGACCCAACCCGACCATTGGCCATGTTTAGGGCCAACATGACCCGAACCAATTTTAAACCTTTTTTTTTCTAAAAAATATTTAGACTACATGCCAAGGTGCCAGGTACATAGATATAGAGGCACAAAGCACTGCACTGACACTATAGCCATTTAATAGCCACTCATGGCAATGGCCATGCCCCCATTTATTAAAAAAAAGTTAATTAAAATGAAAAAAATACAAAAGACAAAAGCATCTACGACTACACGTCTACACTACGAAACGTCTAATGCTAATTTAAATACTAAGTAGTAGAGGAATGAAACACAAAAGTATAACAATAACACATGTATAATAGTAACACAAATAGTCTAATAATAGTAGGTGCCCACTTAACGAGGAAAAAAAACAAAGGGTATTATGTACAATTCATTTCTTTGATTGAAATTGAGAGGATAACCCAAATGAATTTGACTTTTTTGTGTGTTTCCAAAGTAACTCTTATCAATTAGCACTATTCTAATGTGAACTTTTATTTTAGGAATAATTCATTGAATTGGTTATATATAAAACAATAATATCTATTTTGTATGATCCAAGTATGAAATTAATGCTCTTTATGATCCAACTATGAAATTAATGAAGTCAAGACACTTCATACGATGGAAAGAAACACAAAACAAGCATAAAACTCTCCCTCGGGCTTGTCTGAGGAGGCAATGTTCATATATTATTTGCTCAAAACTTGGTACAAGTTGATACTCTCTATTTTTTCAATCAAGTTCTATTTTTCCAATCTCTTTCCTGGAGGGGTTCCCTTCCTTTCTATAGTCCCTCCTAATGCATCTGAGCCCTCCACCTATACATCTATGAGTAGCAATTGGGATGCTTGTCCCATCAGGACCCTGTTGGAGGTGGTAGAGAGTGTTGTGAGCTGTGGAACTACTGTTCAGGTGTCTTTTCCTCATAAATGCAATCAGCTAAGTTGGTGCAGTGCATTGAATATGGAGGTGATGGCTACCTTCCCCAGATATTTCCTTTCTTCTTTACTTGCATGTCTCTAATGTTTTCCACGGTGCTCTGTCTTTTGGTGCAAGTGGTCAAGTGAGGCAAGTGAGACAAGCTCGAGGTGCATTCGTTCCTTGGGCTCCTCAGACGATGGGTCTGTCCATTTTCCATCCTCGGACCTTTGTCCACATGTCAAGTCTAGATTGATGTACAAATGGGTCTTTGCTCATCCTCAGACTAGGCCCATGTGCTTTAGGTTGTATTCAGATCCTTCCCTCCCACAATTATTATTATTATTATTATTTTATATACTACTATTTATTTTAGAGGATTCCCTTGTCTGGGATGAACGTTTATGTGGTTCAAAAATACCCTTACACTCTACTTTTAAGCACAGACAAAATTAGAAAACAATCTGGTAAAAATATATTTTAACTCCCACTAAAATATTACCTATATAATAGGGCCACTCTCTTATCAAATAGCTTACCCACTTATAAATTCGATTCTCAAAAAAAATTATATCAAAAATCAAAACAAACACACTCTTACGTCTTTGTAAAATATACATATCTTTTTCTCATTAAAAAAAAAAAACTCCTAAAATTAGGAAAAATGATTGATTTTGTATTTTTTTTATATATAAAAAAAATAACAAAATCATGTTTCTTACCCATTTATTTTTTCAATGTAAAAAAAAAATTAAAAATTAAAAATTAAAAAAAATACTAAAAAAAAAAACCTACTTATCAGTTATCATGTACATGTTATTTTTAAAACTTTCCACGATCATTGCTTTAAAAATTACAATAAAAAAAAAAATCGTGATAATTTTTAACATTAACCAACACAAATTTCTGACAAAGAGAAGTAATGTACTTTATGAGAAAAAATGTGGTAGATTATGTCAAACAAAGAAAAAAGAAAAGCAATAGGATCCAAGAATTTTTGTGGCTAGCTGGCTCAAATTTTATGATTATTTTACTATGTGAGTTTCAAGACTTGAAATTTTTTTTTTTTTTTTTTTTGTTGATATCTTTTTTTTCTTTGGTTGGGTTTGCTTCTGCTTTCTATTTTACAATATTGATGTAATAAAAATTAAAAAGTTATCTTTTTTTTTTTTAATGTATAGTGACCATGGACAAAAAATTTAGCTTCAAACTAGTTTGAAAGAATCTCTTATAACTTATGATATGACAATTTATAAGATTTTTTATATATTATTTAAATAAGTTATATGACTTATTAAAAAATGCATTTAACTAAATTTATACATAAATGACTTCTTTAATCATCACATGGTGAGTTTTTTTTTTTTTTTGAAAAGCAAACATCACATGGTGAGTTGGAGGAATACAGTTCGAAAAGATCAATTTGAAACTAAGCTTTATAGTTACCGTGAGAATGGGTGCTATGCCTAAGAGAAATTGTGGATCAAAAGGCAGATGCCAATGGGGCTGTGGGCTTGTGGCAGAGCTATTGTACATTTTTTTTTTTTTTGGGTAGGAACAAGGGCTTGGGCTTGGACTTGGGCTTTGAAAAAGTGGTGTTTGTTCTTTTAACCATTAAGTACATCTTGGTGGGATTATAGGAATTTTCCTGTACATAATTGGAAAAGTCTTGTAAGTTTGGGTTTTTCGTCTTTCGAATTTTTGCAAAATTTTCCTTTAATTCTTGGTTATGTTTGTGGCTGTGGGATGGATCGTGGGAACATGCATGTTCCATTGTTAAAAGGTAAAATTCTTAGAAATAAATACTTTACATGCTTTGTTTGTAAATAAATCTTTGAAATAAATATTCACAAGCTACGTGATAAATGAATATACTCACATGTGTGTGTTGTTTGTACAAAACATTTTTCATAAAAAAAAATGTCAAGTATCTAATTTTTTCATCAAAATGTTTGTTAGAATTAAAATTAAAATTGGGTACTATTCTTTGGATAGGCAGTGTGAGTTGTCTAACACATTCTTCACACGTAACTGAACTTCCGAATCCAAAATCTTTGGTTCGAGACTTTTGGTTTACCTTTTTAACAAACCCATAAAATTGATTTAGTTAATTAGGTAACTAAAAAAGAATTAGACAAGTAGATGACCAATCACACCCAATACAAAACTAATGGTTGGTGGCAACTGGCAAAATTTATTAAAAAAAGAAAAAAAAAAAGACTCACACACAATGTGTGATAAACCAAAAAGAAAGGCCTTCAACAAGCCTTTTTCTCTTCTTTTTTATTTTTTGGGCGTCCACAACCACTATTAAAAAATATATAATTTTTACAAAAAAAGAAAAAAGAAAAAAGAAAAAAAGTGACTGCTTCAAACTGCTTTTCAAAAAAATTCTCAAATAAGTTTTCGAAAAAAAAAAAAGAAGTTTACAAAATCTTTTAAATTCTTAATGGATTTTTATTTCTAAAGAAATTCTCAATGAGGTTTTTTTTTTTTTCCTTTAAAATGATGAAGTTTTCAAATACTTTTTTTCAAATAAATTGTCAAAAAAGAATGAATTTTTTAAAATCTTTTCTCAAATAATTTTTAAAAACAGTTTTACAAAAAAAAAAAAAACAAAACAAAAAAGAGTTTTACATATATATGTATGCAGTAGCGTTCACAGTGTGGTGCGGTTTTAGACCATTTTTAGCACTACATTTTGCGGTATGGTTTTTCCAAAATCATAACTATACCACACCTCATTTTTGCGGTCACAAGTGTGATGCGATGTATAAGATGCGGTTTGAAATTGGTATATTTTTCAAATTTTGGGATTTTCCTGCCTAGCCCAAAATTGATTTTTCCCTCTGTTTTGGGCCAAGTTTTAAACTATTGAGCTAGTTTTTTCCTTATTTTAGATTGGTTTTCTTAATCAATACCTGCTAGGATTATTAAACTATTAATAATATTTTTAAAAAATAAACATATTAATATATAGAAAGGGTGCGGTGCGGGGCGAAGCGGTTTTCTTATTATAAAATTACAAACTGCACTGCACTATGCAGTGCGGTTATTCCATTTTGCGGGTGGTTTTGGTGCGATTTTTGTGGTTTGGTGAACACCCCTATACGTACGTATTATATCTACACACCAATATATATATATATATATATATATTATCTTCTTCTTTAAATGGCGTCTAAACCCCCATTAGGGCACAATATGGGAATGTCTCACAAGAGTGGTGATGGCGTAAGAACTCCCACTTCTTTGTGTTGAAGGATCCATAAGGCTTGAAGGGGATTAGACTTTATTTAAAGAGGGAAAAAAAACATTTTAATCAACTTTACAATATTTCAAGTCATTTAATACTTTCAAGTCATTTACTTTCAAGCCTTTACATTTCAAGTCTTTAGAGCACTCTCATCAGCTCTCTCAAATGTGCCAAATGCCAAATATTTGGCACATTTGGCACACCAAACACAAAAACCAACCTTCATCAGATATCTCAAATCTCAAAATTTTTGACACACGGCTACAGTACCGTCTCATATTTGAGACGGTACGAACAAATGTGCCAAAATTTTTATTATTATTTTATATACTTTTTCTCTCTCCTCCCAAGACATATCTCTCTCTCCGCTTGGTTCTCTCTCTCCGTCTGGTTCTCTTTCTCAACTCTCATCTCTGTCGTATCTCTCTTTCCTCAGTCATTCTCAAACGCAAATGCAAACTCAAGGTCTCCCTTGAATACAAAACACAAAATCTCTCTAAACATCACTCAAAAACAAAACCGCCGACCAAATTTTCTTTGTTGATTTTCCTAATTCCCCATCTCTCTTCAGCACTCCCTCTCAACCTTCGATCTCTCTAACTCTAACCCAAACTCTCATCTCTGTCTAGCCCTCTCTGTTGCTCTTTCACAGCCACGCCAATCTCACTACAGTGACCACCACGCCGCGCCGCCGAGCTTCGTGCCATCCACCGCGTCATGCCACGCCACGTCGTCGAGCTTGCCGTACCATCCGCCATGCCACGCCACACTGCCGAGATTGCTGTGCCATCCACCCCACGCTGCCGATCTCTCACAGTGTGAGACATTTCTTATTGTTTTCTGATGGTTTTTTTTTTTTTTTTTTTTTTTTTTTTTGCCGTGGGTTTTATTGTTGTGGCTATTGGTTAATTTTGGTGGTGGCTTTTTTTGTTGTTGCCGGTAGGTTGTGAGGTTCAGGCTTATCTAGAGGGATCGGAGGTTGGGTTTGTTTGATTTGGGATGGGTTTTGAGGTTTGTGAATGTGGTGGGTTGTGAGTTAGTTGTGGCAGTGGTATTGTAATTTGGTGGTTGTGGTGGCTGTCGGTGTTGTTGTTGTGGCCGTGGTCGTTGTTGGTGGCCGTTGTTGCGGCAGTGGTGGCTGTACCGTTGTTATTGTTGTTGATGAGAGAAGTTAATATATTATTTTAAAGTTTTGTAAATATTATTTTAATGTATAGAATTGAAGTATAAAACATCTGATAAATGGTATATTGTAAAATGATGTGCTAAAATGATAAAATAGGTTTTTCGTGTGTCAAAATGACATTTTTTATGAGAGAGTTGATGAGAATGCTCTTACATTCTTGTCTTTTAAATTTCAAGCTATTACTTTCCAAGTTTTATTTTTCTGCATTTTATTTTTTTTATTATTTTCTCTTTATTTATTTTATTGATAATGTGCCATAAAGTAAGATGCTTAGTTTTATTTTTCTGCATTTTATTTTTTTATTATTTTCTCTTTATTTATTTTATTGATAATGTGCCATAAAGTAAGATGCTTGGGTATAAATCTCCCCTACACCTCTGTTCTAAGAAAAATACTTTCTTTTTATGTTTTTCCCCATCTTTTCAAGTAAGGCTTTGAAAACAAAAAAAGGAAGTTCCTTTTTAAAAAAATGTGAAACCCAAAACCCTAAGAAGTAAGTGTTAAAAAACTCTTTTTTTAAAAGGGTTCAAAACTGTTTTTTATTTTTTTTATAAAGCTGTTTTTTTTAGTTTGTTTTCAAAAACAAAAATCTGTTTTATAACACTGTTTTTCAAATTTGCCTTTCTATTTTCTGCACTGTATAAAATCTGTTTTCTGCACGGTATAAAAACAGTTTTCTGCACTGTATAAAAAACTGTTTTCTGCATTAACAAAAATTGTTTTCTGCATGAAATAAAATCTGTTTTTCAAAAAAACTGTTTTCTAAAAAAGAGGGGGTTGTCCAAAACTTTTTTTCCAAGAAAATAATTCATTTTTCCTTTTTTTAGGGGAGGGCCAAAACTTCCAAAAACCAAAAAAAATGTTTTCAATTTTATTATTATTATTTTTTTTAATGTTTTCCAAAATGTTTTCAAAAAACGTTTTTCTTGAAAAGTTTGTTTTTGATGCAAAAAGAAAAGCTTTCAAAAAGAGGTTTTCAAAAAAATATGTTTTCATAAACCTTTTTGCCAAGTAAAATGTTTTCAAAAAGTGCTTTTCTAAAATAAAAACCGTAATGTTATAACCCTTTCTTTTTAAGCCTTTTTTTTAGAATAGTGGTAGTTTGTGGACTTGTGTACAAGGCTCATTTTCTTGAGTTCTTGAGCATCCCATAAGCATACATTGTTCCTAATAAATTTGGCACTAATAACTGTCCTTTTGTCATTCTTTTTTGTATGAATACAAATGAGAAAAATGGTGGATGACAACAAGGTGCTATTCTTCCAACCTTCTTTTTTTATTCCTTCTTGTTTTTCTTTGTATAGTTATGGTATTCACATGCTAGCTACATAATAAATAGATACTAACATGTTATTGTATAGTATATATGGATACCCTTGTCACATGCTAATTATGTATATATCTTTTACATGCCTTGTTTGTATATTTTGATGGAGTTATTATTCACATGAATACTACACGTAAATATTCACTCACATGTATATATATGTACATTGTGTGCAAAAACCTTTTCAAAAAATATCAAAATGCCAAGAATTCCATTTCTTAGTAAAAAGTTAACGTTGGGATTTTATTAAAATGAGGTATTATCTTCGGATAGGCGTTGTGGGGTGCCTAACACTTTCCCCACACATAACCAAACTTCCGAGTCTCAGATATTTAGTTCAAAGACTTTTGATTTACCTCAATTAATGAACCCTTAAAATTTGGTTTAGTTAATTAGGTAACTTAAAATAAATTAGACATCTAGGTGACCAATCACACCTAAAACAAAACCAATAGTTGGTGGCGACCCCAAGAATAAAAATAAGAAAAATGGACTCACACAAACACACACCCCACTGTAGATACACAATCACACGCGAGTCACGTCACCAAGGACTCAATGTGTGACAACCGGAAAAATCAAGCGTCCACAGGGTTTTTCGTCTTTTGAATTTTTACAAAATTTTCCTTTAATTCTTGGTTATGTTTGTGGCAATGGGATGGATTGTGGGAACATACATGTTCCATCGCTAAAAGGTAAATTCCTTAGAAATAAATACTTCACATGCTTTGTTTGTTAATAAATCTTTGAAATAAATATTCGCATGCTGCGTTATAAATGAATACTCACATGTGTGTGTGTGTGTGTATTGTTGTACAAAACATTTTCAAGAAGCAAAGTGCCAAGTATTTAATTTTTTGGGTAAAATATCATTTTCGTCCCTAAACTATCACAAAAGTTCGTTTTTCGTCCCTAAACTTTCAAAAGTTCTATTTTCGTTCCTAAACTATCACAAAAGTTCGTTTTTCGTCCCTAAACTTCCAAAAGTTCTATTTTCGTCCCTAAACTTTTTCAAATGTATTGATTTTCGTCCCTAAACTTCCAAAAGTTCTTAACAGAGTGCTGATGTGGGAGGGACGAAAATCAATACATTTGGAAAAGTTTATGGACGAAAATAGAACTTTTGGAAGTTTAGGGACGAAAAACGAACTTTTGTGATAGTTTAGGGATGAAAATAGAACTTTTGAAAGTTTAGGAACGAAAAACGAACTTTTGTGATAGTTTACGGACGAAAATGATATTTTAGCCTAATTTTTTTCATCAAAAGGATAATGCTAGAATTAAAATTAAAATGGGGTATTATCTTTTGGATAAGCGGTGTGGAGTGTTTAACACCTTCCCCACACGTAACTGAACTCCCGAGTCCAAAATCTTTGGTTCGAGACTTTTGGTTTACCTTAATTAAAAAACCTTTAAAATTGGTTTAGTTAATTAGATAGCTAAAAAAGAATTAGACAAATAGGTGACCAATTACACCCAATACAAAACCAATGATTGGTGGCGACTCTTAAAATAAATAAGAAAAAGAGATTCACACACACCTCACCCTAGAAACATATGCACATAAAGAGTCACGGTGCCCAGGACTCAATGTGCGATAAACCAAAAAGAAAGGCCTTCAACAAGCCTTTTTCTCTTTCTTTCTTTTTTGGGTGTCCACAACCACTATTAAAAAATATATAATTTTTACAAAAAAAAAAAGAAAAAAAAAAGTGAAGGTTTCAAAGTACTTTTCATACAAATTCTCAAATAAATTTTCAAAAAAAAAAAAAGTTTACAAAATCTTTTAAATTCTTAATGGATTTTTCTTTCCTAAGAAATTCCCAACAAGGTTTTTTAAAAAATGATGAAGTTTTCAAATTTACTTTTTTTTCAAACAAATTTTGCAAAAAGGAATTAAGCTTTTTAAATCTTTTCTCAAATAATTTTTTAAAAACAGTTTTACAAAGGAAAAAAAAAAAAACAAAAAAGAGTTTTTTGCAACTAACCTTTTCCCAAAAGATTCAAATGGAGGATTTTTTTTTTTTTTTTAAGAAAAAAAAATCTTTACTTTCAAATGAATCTTCAAAGGTGTTATCAAAATATTTTTTTTTAGTGGCCCAAGTTGTTTGATGATTCAAGTCTTTCATTTCTAGTTTTGTCAAGGAGTCTTGTGTTTATTTTGTTTTCTAGTTTTGTTTGGGAATTAAATCTATATTTACCTTGTCTAGGGGAATTAAATCTATTTTTCATCCTTCATCTAGGGGGTTTAAGGTGCGCCTAGTTCTTTGTTTGTGCCTTAAGCCCATCCTTGTTTGTCTTGGGGTGTTAGGTCCATTTTGTTTTGTCATAGGGCCTCAGGCATATCTTTGTCTTTGTCTAGGGGAATTAGGCCTATCATTGTTCTCTGATTGGGTCTTAGGCCCATCCTTGTGTTTTTAAGGAGTTTAGGCCCATCTTGTTTTGCCATAGGCCCGCCCTTTTTGTCTAAGGGCCTTTAGGCCCACCTTGTTCTCTATTTGGGCCTTATGCTCATCCTCGTTTATCTATAACTACGTCATGTCCTTTGTTTGGGTCTTAGGCTCATCCTTATTTTGTATAGAGACCATAGAGCATTAGCATCTGGGAATGCAAAAAAGCGTCTATTATACATCCTCAAAACCTACTTTATTTATTTTACCATCCCATTTTACAACTCAGTAAACATTCCAACTTCTATTTTTACATATACTCATTAAACTAATATAAACTATACCAACAAATAATATAAACAAATCAATTACGTACATTGTTAGCCCCTTTGTGTGCTTTCGTACCTTGTTTGCCCCTTTGTGCTTTCTATACCTTGTTTGCCCCTTTGTGTGCATCCTTTGTTTCTTTGTTATCTCTTTTACTTGTCTGTTGGTTTTGTGTTTTCTTGGTTCTTACATGTACACACTTGGAACAAGGGCACAACTTCCAAACGCAAGCTAAAAAGAGCAAAATGCAAGTAGACGCAAGCCCAAAAAGGGCAATGTTCAGTAGATAAGACACTTAGCCTCTCCGTTTGGTTATCTCTTCCTATCTCTTAGCCCTTTATTTGAACCTTGCATCTAAATTAGGGTTTTCTTTCCTTATATCTTGTTTGGGCCGCATTCTTAGGGTATGACAATGTCTGATTTACATTTCTTGTACTTTGTTGGGCCATACCCTTTGGATGTAGGCGATGTCTATTTTATCTTCTGTACCTTGCTTGGGCCGCATTCCTTGGGTATGACATTGTCTGATTTACTTTTCTTGTACCTTGTTAGGCCATACCCTAGGAACGTTGGCAATGTCTAGTTTACTTTCCTACTCTGTGTGCTTGCATTGTGCATGGTATATATATATATATATGGTTAGGATAGCAACCCTCTCGTGATCATTGTGTGCATGATCGTTACGATTTGATTATCTCGATCCATGTCAGTTAGTGACATTGGTTTCCCCGTGTATGTGACGCGCATCAATTTGTTTAATGCTTTGGTGAGCTTCAACTCGCCCTAGTATGAAGATGCTAACGCGCGCTGTATACACAAGCACGAAACCCTATCAGTGCACCATAGCGCACCAAATGTGAAACTCTATCGAATTTTCACCGTGAAAATGGGGTATCTTTTTGCTATATTCTCACTATGAAATCTTGGTGAGGATAGTGTTTTGTGTGCTATGACACACCTAAGGTGAAATGCTATGCTGCTGGATTTTCATCATGGAAATTTGGCAACAATTCCAAATGTGCAAGCAAAGCATTGATAAAGGCCACACCCTTTCCAAAATCAAACCTCAAAGCCCAAAGCTTTTCAAGCCTCGAAAGCTAATGCCAATAGCTTGTTTTTAACTGCCAACGTCCAAAAATTAAGATTTTACCAAAACAAAGGATTGTCTCCAAACAGACGTTGTGGGGTCTCTAACACCTTCCCCATATGTAACCAGACTTCCGAACTGAAGAATCAAAGATTTTTTGCCATCCACATTAGATTACTAAAAAAGACCATTTTTATTAGTCTAGGATTGGTAATAAAATCAAATAGAGTCAAGTGACTAATCACACCTTAGAAAAAACCCAATAATTGGTGACGACTGCACTTACCTTTGGTAATAATAGGTTAAAATTGACTCAATTCAGTCACACACCAGAGATTTTTTCCTTCTTTTTTCACAGCACCCGAGCTCAAGTCGTCCCCTAATAGAGGGGCACGAGCGTCACCGCGATGGGTGGTCAACCGCTGCGAGGCATTGAATACTCAATTGAAAATTTTCACATTTGGTCAAAAGTCAACCCATAAAGTCAACATAGGTTAAAGTCAACATTGGAAGTCAACTAGGCCCGACGTGACAAGAAGCGCTAACACAATGCTAACGTGTAGCTAATGATGACGCCATGGATGACATCATTAGAAAGAGTACAATGCGTGGCTGACCAGGAAGTTCTCTTGGTGGCGCATGGAATACATGGGTTGTCTCACCAATACTTCCTTCGACGCGTGAAAGGTCCGTCAAATGCTGAATTCTGTGTTTTTGTAGATCGGGAGACTAAGAAGCCGTTCAAGCGGTGCGTGTGACCAACTGAGGAGATGCGAGTGAGGAATCCAAGAGGTGCATGAATCGGCACAAAATATGTAGGTTGCACGTGGTGGCGTGTTTAAATGATTTTGGAGGTGGGATTCCTGTGTTTTGCTCATAAAACACCGCAAAGCTCGACATTGTGATTGGTTTTGTCAAACAAAGGCTTGAAAGGCACATATTTGAGAAGATTAGACATGACTTGCCTGAGAATTTTGAGATCGTGGCAGTTGTAAGGAGATGTCGATGGTGACGGCGACGAGGCAGCAGTGAGACATGGCCCAAAGGAGGCCGTGACAGATCTATGGATTGAAGGCAAAGGGAGTAAGTTTGATATAGAAATTAGAGATTGATTTTGCTAGATTCCAAGAACGAAATTTGGCTCTGATATCATGTTAAATATTAGCATTGATATATCATGTTGAATATACTAGTATAGATACAAAAGCGGAAGCATCAAGTATAGAATAAAAGAACACACGAGAGTTACGTGGTTCAACCTAACAGCTTACGTTCATGGAAAAAACCCTAAAGGGCTACATCAATAAGATATTAGAGTGTAATACAAATCTTGTATTACAATGAATCATAACATGTGTATATATAGTAGGTTATAGCCTAGACTAGAAGGATCTGACTTGTTCCTATTACATTAGGCTAACATATCTCTAACATATAAAAAGAACATTAAATTTTTTAGTCCCCAAACTTCACTAGACCATTATATTGGGATTAATAAAATCGCAAGTGGGGGAAAAATAGATTCTAATAAAAGATTCTACTTTGAATCCCGCCCATTGTTTGAGTGCAAACTTATTTTTAGTTCGCTCGAAGTGATTAAACACCACTTCACACAAAAGAGGAATGGATTCAGTATGGCCTAAGTTGAATAGGACTTTTTTGTGAAATGCACAAGTTAAAAATGAGAAGAAAGAACACTTTATATATAAGAGTAACAAGATTACAACACCTAAGTTACAAAAGTCTAAGTTGCAATGTATAAGTTACAAAGCCTAATTCATGCAAGGTGAATCTGACACCATTGCATAAAGTGATAACCTCTGGATTCCAGGTACATGACAAAAATATTGTCTCTGGTTTTGATAGGTGAGTGTACATGCCTTGTTTGAGGAAGTATTTTCCTATTTATAAATGAAGCTCTGACAATTAATTTTGTTCCCTCTTCCACGTGTCATGTTTGCAATAATTTCCATAATCCTTTCTTAAGAATCCTCTAAAAATCATCTTCGAGGTAACTATTGATACTCACATGCTTGTCATGTGTCTCCTTTATTTGAATGACTTCATGTGAGGCATAATTATCACTACCCATGTGCTTCTCACGTGTACTTGTCTATGCACTACTATACACAAAATGTTTCTTATGGCTTAAAGTAACTGTCCTGACTCACTCTCCACTTGTCTCTCTAAAGGCTTCATTTACTGCCAACATGTCTATCTCTCTTGCATTACATAAAATATAGACACAAATCATTGGTAGAGTATATTTTAATAAACTAAATACTTTAAATACTTCTGGTGGATCATTTTCATAATTAATTAGTATGATGGGGTGGAGGATAAGGTCGTGTGAGTGGAACTTACCATTTTTTTTTATTAAAAAAAAAAAAATCTCCAAGAATAATGCAGGACTTATAAAAATGGAATAATAGTATTTCTTGTTGTAAACTTTGTTGGGTTATGATGATATAACTTTGTTTTGATTTCCCTTACGTTTTCTCTTTACAACTAGAACCAAAAAGGGCCTTTGTTGTGTTGCAACTTCCTTTCTTTTTTTCCTAGCTCTAGTAGGGTTGATATGGAGGTTAATTCTGTTAGTTAACTTTGATCCTAATAAACATGCTTAAAAGAAAATATGATCTATGGAAAGACATGATTATTGCATAGACTTGCAAAAAAATTTTGGTTTGCATTTGAAATTTTTGTAAGAACATCTCATTATCATCAATCTAGCATTTAAAAATTAAAGGGATTTATCATGTGCTTAGTTCCAACAATCAAGTTTTATGACTGTATTGGTAGGTGTTTGTGCTAGATATCACAATATGGTATGGGCCAACATAATTTGATATTGCTAAAGTATAGCAGCCATTACATGTGGTCATTGCTTATATTTAAGAAAAATCTTTCATGCTTATCATTTGGGCAAGAATGAGTCAGTAATCATTTGTGTTTTTAGGTCTGAATGACTCCATGTAATGATAGACTCTATTGCAGGCTAACATCTACATATTGGACAATACTAAAACCCATGTTTGGTTTTGGGTAGTTTAAGTGCAATTTATATTCTTCAAGCTATCAACTATGAAATTAAGCTTAATTTAATCTAGTGTTTGGATTATGTTTTATGTAGGAACTCTAATTCAAGTATTTAAGTTAAACTTAAAAAATTGTGGGACGAAATATTTTAGTAATATTTTCAGGTATGTTATCATGTTTCACAATTTTAGATCAATTTCTTTTCTTTATTCATTCTCAATTAAAGGTAATTTTTATGTGTAATAAGTTATGTAAGGTTGAATTTAATCAACCATTATGTTGGCTTTATTCCGTGCCAATTTGCTTGTAATTCAACATTTAGAAACCCTGTATTTAGGTGGGAATCATGTAAGGGTAGTGTGTCAGATAATATGAAGAAAAAACTCAAGAGTGTGCACTCAGCATGGCCTCACGACTGGATCTCGCCGCTGGCAAATCGCCAAAGGAGGCACACGTATGATGCATGCAGAGGAGCTGAAGAGTCATGCTAGCTGGAGCACTATAGGACAGAACTTCCAATCTGGTCATTTTGTTAGTTCGCAACTTAGACTTGTGACTCAGTCAAGTCACGAGGCCAAGTCGCCAGACCACTCTGTTTGGGAAAAACTGACATTTCGCATTCCAAACACACACCAGTATAAATACCCCTGTTAGGTTCTAAGGTCTTAGGATTTTATGTATTTAGAACTCTAATTTGTAATGTTGGCAAACCATGATCAAAACATTGTTTTTAGTCTTGTTTAGGCTTGCTCAAAGTTGGTTCATTATTGTACAGTTGGAATCGAGTGGCTGCAGAAGTACTTGGGACTTTTGGCCTGGCTCGATCGATCGAAGAATAGACTCGATCGATCGAAAATCGCATAGGTTGATTATTCTGCAGAATTTCCAACTCAGCCCTACTTCATTAAACGTTTAGGGTTTTATGTTTTTACCCTAGGTATATAAACAAAACCCTAGCCACGTTTTTGAGGGTTGTCCATATTGTATTGTTGCTCATATTTTCTGTTTGTGTGAATCTCTTGTGAGATCTTTGAGGAGCTTTCCTTCACATAAACTTAGGGCTGTCAATCTCTTGATGATCAACATAGTTGCAACCATTGGAACTTAAAAGAAAAGCAAGCGGGGAGCTTGTAGCTGATTGAAGAATTCAAGAAAGAAGTAGTCCGTGGATTCGGAGCCTGCGCGTGGTCGTGTCAGGAAGTTCGTACTGGTGGGTAGCATTAGGAAGTCGAGCGGGGAGCTTGTAGTGCTTCTGTAAGAACTTCAATTCTTTCATAGTGAATTCTGTTATGCCTTGAGGATCGGTGGGTCAAATCCTCTCCAGGTTTTTACCGTGTGGTTTCCTGGGTGATCATATCTTGTGTTCATTTATTTTCCGCTGCATTAATATTCTTGATATGATTGTTGAATTGCTTTAACCTAGAATTGCTTAATTTGACTAAGTAACAACTTGGCTAATTAATCTAGGCTACGCAATTTGGTTGTTTAAGGGGTCTAAATAACCTATCAAGTGGTATCAGAGCGGGTAGCTCTTTGTGTTTGAGATTTTTAATCTTTGAGCTGATCCTTGACCCCAGTTGTCATGGAGCATGGACACTCTTTGTTTGTTCCTCCTCATTTTGATGGGAACAACTATGCTTATTGGAAAGTAAGGATGAAAGCATTCCTGAAATCCATTGATGAAAGGGTTTGGAATTCCGTTGAATACGGATGGGTGAAACCCGCTACTCCTGTGAGTGAGTGGCAAACTTCTGAAAAAGAAGCAGCAAGCTTCAATAGCAAAGCTATGAATGCCATCTTTAATGCTGTTTCTATGGAGGAATTTAAGAGGATCTCTAATGTTGAGGTTGCTCATATTGCCTGGAAAATCCTCCAAACTGTGCATGAAGGCACAAAGGCAGTTAAGATTAATAAATTGCAACAATTGACTTCTAGATTTGAAAGCATTAGAATGTCTGATGATGAATCTTTTGATGAATTCTATGCTAAATTAAATGATATTGTCAATTCTGCTTTTAATTTGGGTGAAATCTATGATCAACCTAAAATTGTTAGGAAGATTCTTAGATCTTTAACTGAAGATTTTAGACCCAAAGTGACTGCCATCACTGAAAGCAAGGATGTGGACTCCATCCCTGTTGATGAGCTTGTAGGATCTCTTTAATCCTATGAGTCTGACCTACCTAAAGTGAACAAATCCAAATCAATGGCTCTTAAGTCAGTTGATGATGTTGAGGGTGGTGGATTTGATGATGAGCTCTCTGCTACAGAGATTGCCTATCTTGCCAAAAACTTTAAGAACTTTCTGAGGAATACAAATAGAAAGGCAAGAGGTACTTACACTGCTGAACCTAGAAATTTTAGGAAGAATGATCCCATTAAGGTTAACAATTTTGAAAAACCTAGAGAAAATTTTGGTCAATCTTCTAATAACTCTTTGGGTCCTTAGTGTTTTGGCTGTCAAGGGTATGGTCATGTGAAATCTGAATGTCCTACATTCTTGAGGAATAAGGGTAAAGCTATGGCTGTAACCCTTAGTGATAATGAGGTTTCTGATGATGAGTCCGGTGGTGACGAGGATGGAAACTTCATTGCTTTCACGGCTACTGCTATAGTCAATGAAAGCATATCTGCTGAGGAGAACCCTTCTGATGGGGAACTCTCTGAAGATGCAGATCTTCAAGAGGCCTATAACAAACTTTGCAAAGTTGCTGCAAAGGATGCTATGAAAGTTGAACTTGGCCTAAAGAAAATTGATTCTCTTGAGCTTGAAAAGAGAAATTTGCTTGTTAAACTGTTTGATGCTAATGAGCTTTTGAATAATGTTAAATCTGAGAACATGCTTTTGCTTGATAAAGTTAGAATTTTGGAACATGATTTATCTGTTGCTAGATCTGCTAGTTCTAAACTTGATCACATGCTGAATGTTCAAAAGTCTCCTGCTGATAAAACTGGGTTAGGATATGTTGAAAGCATTTTTGATTCTGGACCACATTCCACTACTTTTGTTCCTTCCTCTTCTTCTGAACCTTCTGTGAGTGAGGTTGTGAGTGAAACTGTCAAACCACCTGTGAGTGAGATAGTTAAACCCGTAGAAGTTTCACCACCTAAGAAGATTAGGGTAGACTTAAGAGAATCTAAACCTAAGGAGCCTACCAAATCTAAGGACAAGATGCATGGTAAACCTGCTTGGGTTTGTCATTATTGTGGTAAGTCTGGACACATTCGTCCTAACTGTTTCAAGCTTCAAGCTGATAAGAGAGCAACTAAACCAAAAGTGTCTGTGCCTCAAGCACATGATCCTATGGCACTAATTGGTGAATTGGTAAAGGTGTTAAACCTTTATTCCAATCCTGGAGTTGGGAATCACTCGAATGTGAATAAGAACTCCAATGCTCGTGGTGCATCTAAAAAGTTTTGGATGCAAAAGACTCGAACTAACTGAGTCTTTCTGACATGGTCCTTGTGCTTAATTGCTCTATTCTTTGGTGACCATTGCTCTTTGGTTTGTGTCTTTTTATTGTTTTTGTTCTAGGACTTGCATTGCATTACATTCATGCATTTCATTCTAGGATTTATTTGTTTTCTCTTTAAAAAAAAATAATAATAATAATAATTAAAAAAAAAAAAAAAAGGAAAAGGAGAAAGCAAAAATTATGTTAGACACTATTTTTCTTGATTTTTGAAAAACAAGGTTGGTCTATCTTTTGACACATGTCATGTTCTGTGTACCTTGTTTAACTTTGATGAGCTTAAATATTGCACTTGACTAGTTAAAGCTTTGTAGTGCATGTTGTGTGGGAAAGATGTTTATGGTGTTAATCACTTTGTCTTGATCTTTATGTCACATGTTATTTGACTGTCGGACTTGATCCTTTTGAGAAAGGCATAAATAACCATCTCACCACTGTTCACTAGTCAATCATGAACACCTTAGTGCATATCATAAGATTTTGTGCTCGAGAAAGTGTAGCACATGCACAAAAAGAACATAAGGTGTAGCCTCTTTAAATGCTTAAATGCTTAATGCTTAAAACTGGTGTGTACTATTAGGCTTGATGCCAATTCACTTAATTCAAACCGGTGTGTACTATTAGGCTTGATGTCATTTCACATAATCTAATCTGGTGTGTACTATTAGGCTTTATGCCAAATTTCACCTAAATAATGGGGCAAAAATACAAGAAACTTACATGATTGCAAGCTTTTGTTCTAGGAGATGTGGGAGTTATAAGATGTAACTCTTTAGGTGATAGTCTCTTTTAAATTCTATGTGATGAATTGTGTAGACTTTGTGTTTGATTGCTATTCACATATCACCTCACATGTATCTCAAGTTTTTGCTAGTATCATACACTACACAAGTTACTCTTTGTTAAACACTGTACATGCTAGTGTGTGTTTTTGGTCTGACCAACCAAGTTTGAAATTATCTTGAGATTTGTGCACAACATATTTGTTGCTTAAGAATATTCAAAGGAAGAATGATTGAAACTTGTTTTTGAGAAAATTGGGGTTTAAAATTTTGGGTTTTTGAAAAAGCATTCCATCTCATACTCATGCATTTTATTTCTGTAATTTAAATGCTTTGAGGAGTTGTTTTTCAAAATTTGGTTTGTCTTTCAAAACTGTGTTTTTTCTCAAAATTTAGTGAGCCTCTGCCCATTTCGATCGATCCAGCCTGATTTTCGATCAATCGAAAAAGTGCTTTCATTTGTCTCAAAATGACTGTGTGTTTCGATCGATCGAATCTGATTTTCGATCAATCGAAAAAGTGCTTTCATTTGTCTCAAAATGACTGTGTGTTTCGATCAATCGAATCTGATTTTCGATCGATCGAACATCGTGAAAAAGCTTTTTAAAAGGTACTTTTCTGACTTTTTCAAAGTTCCTATTTCAAAACTTTTCAAACCTTTTTCCTCTCTCCATGTTGGCAAGCTCAAATCAGAGATTTTTGTCGTTTTCCTCCGTTCTTTTTGCAAAATCTCTCTCTCCTCAAGTTGGTAAGACACTTGTGCCCTTCCTTTTGAATTTATTTTCATGTTTTCATGCATATATTCATGCATTTGAGGGTAATTTTCGGAATTTGAATAATTGAGATTTTCTGTTGATTCAAGCCTTATTTTATGAAATTGATCATTGGGTTTTTGTGGGGACACTTCATAAACATGATTATTACCTGTTAATTTGATCAAATTTGAGTTTGGTGAAAAATTGAAAAATCTAGGGCTTGTTCTTGATCCGAATTGGGGCTTTTGTTAAATTGGGATGACTTTGATGAAATTGACTTGTTGTGTAGTTGTAATTAAGCATTATAATCTATGTAATGTGTTTTGTAATGCTCAATTCATCTTTTTGGTAAAAAATTTCAACAAGTGGTTTTCAATTTTTGGGATTTTTGATAAAAATTCCATGTTCAAGCCAATTTTGTCAATTCAATCTCAATTGAACTTATTTGTTTACTGCATTAGATCATGCATCACAACATTATTAATGTTCATGCATCATATAGATTTTTGTTCTATATTTTTTATTGTGCTAATTTGCAGTCTACCCTTGGTTCTGTTTTCTCTTGTTCTTTTGGTTTTTCACTTTGTGTCTCTGTCCTTTCCTTAGCACTATGCCTAGGAAAACTAGAGCCCGTAGGAATGTTCCCTCACCTTCTCCTTCACCCCCTCCATCCTATGATCGTGAGAGGTTTTCGAGTGAGAAAAACCAAGAGATTTATGAGAAGCTGAATGTTAGGAGAAAAATTTGGGCTGAGCGTTCTGTTCACTTAGATGAACTTGATCCTGCCATTAGGGCAAACTTTGAGCGTAGGGGCTGGTTACCCTTGGTGGATGTTTCTGATCCTCCTCCACCTTCTGCCTTGATTAGAGAGTTCTATTCGAACATCTCTATCCGCATCTATGATTCCAACACTCTAGTCAAGAGTTGGATACGAGGCGTAGAGTACTCCCTTACTCCTGAGGTAGTGGCTGATGCTCTAGGGGTACCATTGGTTCGACATCCTGTCTATCCATATGATGTGTCTCCCGAGATTAGTGATGTCTTGTCTTACATCACTGGGACTACTGTCCAGTGGGGTTCTGATCCTCAGATCACCTCTGCTGAGCTCTCCGGGTTACACTATCTCTTCTTTAGGATAGCGTGTCATTCTATCTGGCCCATTTCCCATGTTCACACCATTCCTCTTGAGAGGTGTGTATTTTTGTACGCTCTGGTTACTGATGCTCCTATTAGTTTTCCCCATCTTTTTCTTCGTTCTTTGAACGATGTTTATAGGAGTTCATCTTCTGCTCATGCTCTTATACATCCTATTTTCATTCATAGGATTCTCCTTCATCTTGATCTTGGTGGCTTCCCTTCCTCTGAGCCCGTTCATGTTATTGCTCCTATAGGTGCGTCTTTTCTTAGACAAAGGGCTGCTCATCTTCGAGCTGGTTCTAAACACCCTAGGTCTGAGCCCTCTAGTAGCGCACCTCCTCCTTCTTCTTCTGCAGGTCTTGCTGGTGAGGATGTTCCTGATCCAGTTGGTGATGATGCTGCTGCTGCTGATATTCCTCCACCTCCTTCGGCCGACTTCGATGTTCGTCGTACTTTGGAGACTGTCATGACCGTTCAGGCGGCTCAGGGACAGATTTTGGTGGACTTGCTAGATGAGTTTCGTGCTCTACGAGCTGACTTGACGCATCTTCATTCACCCTCACCACCTCCTTTTGATGGCGACTTGTGATTGCCCTTTGGCATTCCGTCACAAAAAGGGGGAGTGGTATTTTTGACTTGTAGAGGGGTTTTTGTAGTTAGGGGGAGACTTTTTGTTTTGAGGAGCTTGTGGAGTTTTTAGATTGTATCTAGGTGCTTCACTTTGTATATCATTTTTGGGAATATTCATGTTAGGGGGAGTAACATTGATTGATATACATGTTATTTTTTATTGATTCTTGTTGCTTTGTGATTCACTGCTTATTGACTTATATTTATGAGTTGTTCATTCATATATGTCTTTATTTTGTGTTGTGTGAATCTTACAAGAATGTTATACCTGTTGTTTTACTCTTTTCTGTCACACATGCGTTTATGCGTTTGTTGAGTATTTCAAGAATATACAGGTTGATTCAACTAAAGCTGCTGTCTACACTTGCAACTGATGGATAGTAGTTAGGCTGAATTTGATTTTATGAGCATTACCTTTGTAAAGGGCTTTTACTTGTAAAACTTTGAGCTTTTAATTATGGTTTTGTCACGGATTGCCAAAGGGGGAGTTTGTTAGGTTCTAAGGTCTTAGGATTTTATGTATTTAGAACTCTAATTTGTAATGTTGGCAAACCATGATCAAAACATTGTATTTAGTCTTGTTTAGGCTTGCTCAAAGTTGGTTTATTATTGTACAGTTGGAATCGAGTGGCTGCAGAAGTACTTGGGACTTTTGGCCTGGCTCGATCGATCGAAGAATAGACTCGATCGATCGAAAATCGCACAGGTTGATTATTCTGCAGAATTTCCAACTCAGCCCTACTTCATTAAACGTTTAGGGTTTTATGTTTTTACCCTAGGTATATAAACAAAACCCTAGCCACGTTTTTTAGGGTTGTCCATATTGTATTGTTGCTCATATTTTCTGTTTGTGTGAATCTCTTGTGAGATCTTTGAGGAGCTTTCCTTCACATAAACTTAGGGCTGTCAATCTCTTGATGATCAACATAGTTGCAACCATTGGAACTTAAAAGAAAAGCAAGCGGGGAGCTTGTAGCTGATTGAAGAATTCAAGAAAGAAGTAGTCCGTGGATTCGGAGCCTGCGCGTGGTCGTGTCAGGAAGTTCGTACTGGTGGGTAGCATTAGGAAGTCGAGCGGGGAGCTTGTAGTGCTTCTGTAAGAACTTCAATTCTTTCATAGTGAATTCTGTTATGCCTTGAGGATCGGTGGGTCAAATCCTCTCCAGGTTTTTACCGTGTGGTTTCCTGGGTGATCATATCTTGTGTTCATTTATTTTCCGCTGCATTAATATTCTTGATATGATTGTTGAATTGCTTTAACCTAGAATTGCTTAATTTGACTAAGTAACAACTTGGCTAATTAATCTAGGCTACGCAATTTGGTTGTTTAAGGGGTCTAAATAACCTATCAACCCCTTATACCCACGAATTGTAAAGAGCTTCCAAAGAGAATTTTGAGTAAATAACCCTAGAGAAAAACAAGATTGACTCATCCACAATCTTCATCCTTGTTTCTCTAAATTCCTCTACTCTCACCCTCTCCATTGATATATTCTTGAGAGATACATTAACCAAATCCTTATCTCACCATAACCATATCTGTGAGAAGGTTATTTGGTGTTTGGGAAGTAGTTAGGAGGGACCAATTGATATTGGTTGATGCTATGGACTATAGCGGGATTCAGTAAGCTAGAGAAGACAAAGGTTCGACGTAACCTCGTTAAAGTAAGAAGCTTGGAGGGCTTAGGTACACTGGGTAGATTAGGCTTAGAGAGTCTTTTACTATTCATGTATCACAACTTCATTCTATAGTGGATTATTGACCACTTGGAGGGCAGCAGAGAGATTTTACGCTGAGAACTTCGATTTCCTCTTTGATAACACATCATTGTGTTGTCTTTGTGTTTGCATTTCTCTTCTCTTAATCTTTGCCATTTAATTTCTGCTGTGGTTGTGATTTTATTTGGTTTAGATTGTTTTATCAATTCTGTTTCAACTTGTTTTCATATTCTGCACATACATTGTTTGATAATAAGCTTGAATTGGTATTTTGTAATTTGGAGGTATAAACGTTCAAGGTGTTTTACACACTATTTGAACATTCAAGTTACTTTTTAATTTCCTCTTAACTAATTGTCAAATTACTTGTCTAAATTCTTATAATTAGATCAAATATAGATCTGTTTCTCAAAAAAAAAAAAAAAAAAAACAAAAGATCAAATATAGATCTTTCTTAGTGCACAGTGCATTAAAGTATTGTCAAATTACTTTTTGTGTGTGTGTGTAGTGCATTAAAGTATTTGTAGACAAACTTTATATCTGTGTTGGGAATTTGTTCTTGTAATGTGTGTTGTTGGGGATAAAAAAACCAGATTTGGAATTACTATATTTGATGGGTTTGTGTAAGTGGCAGACAAGTGAAATAAGTGTTATTATATTTGACATTATATGTTAGTGTTAATTTGTTATTTGATAGTTCATACTTTTGTAGTCTTAATTGGATAGCTCAGATAGTGCATTAAAGTTGGTATTTTGTGTGGTGCCTAGCACCAAATAGGATATTAAGTTACAATAATGTAATACCTATGTTATATATATATATATATATATATATATGCATACATATGCGGTAAATAGGCAGTCAAGAGGAGGATATAGTGGTAATTTCACCTATACATGCAACCAATTAAAATTCAGCACGTGTTATTCTCTTAAACCCAAAGACCAACACCTGGACCACTCTTGTTAGGACACTTGCCCTCCTTGCCATGCATGTGAGACATGTGGCAATGCCATTAATAACCACCTAACCCCACCCCACTAATCTCCTATCCGGCCATTCGTAGAACCAAGACGCTTTTGACTTCTCTTGTCTCACCAAAAGAACTAGAAGGAACTAGAAAGCTCAAGCTCTCTCCCTCTCATACCCACGGGTCTAGCAGCAAGGGGGGTTAATTCCTTCAAGTTTTCTCACTTTGTTGCTCTTAAAGACTAAAGCCAAAGTGATTCTATCTCTATCACTCTAAGAACCCGTGCCGAGGGTAAGAGGAAAATCCAATTCTTTTATTCTATTGTCCATTTAAACTTAAGTGATTGTTCTATGAATTTGTCTATGGGTATGTTGGATTCTAGAGACTATTGATTGCTCGAATATGAATTGAGTTATTGTTTATGCTTGCATGTGCTCCTAGATGATAGACTAAGATAGAATCTATTATGGGTAAGTGTTAAAATGAGTAAAATGGTTAAATGAACTTGTGGAATTTCTAATTGAGGTGCTAAATGTGTAGTTGATTCAGTAATTGAAGCTTATTGAGAGATAGTTAATAGGCACTTTATAAACTTGTTAAAAGTTGCACTCATTGGTTAACTTAGTTGGTCATTCTAAATCCTTTATTTTTCTAGAATAGTTATGGTTAAAGGGTTTGTGGGAGATTATTATATAATATATCTATTAAGTGTGTATTAAATTTCATATGAAAATACCATCGTTTGAAAATTGTTTGTGAATTTACAAAAAAATGTTGCAAAGCTGACACTTTGACAGATTTTGTGTTCAAACATGATAAATTATGCAATAAATTGTATACTGTAAATTTGGATGCTAGGGATATTTCATATGAAAGCTAAGACACTTGTGGTTGATATCAAATTGGTTTCATAACAATTGGATGAGTATAGAAATAGTGGTGTAATTCTAAGTTGGCTAAATTTATGTTAGGCGAGATTTGAATTTATTGACTTGTGGGAATTCCTATAAATGATAGAGAACATATCTCAAGTTGAATATTTTATGATATATGCTACACTTATATAGGTGTGTCCCTGTGTAATTTCAAGATAATGGACTCCTATTAGTAGGCCAAATGAAATTTAGAAGATGGCTAATCTGCAGGGAACAAATTTACAGTAATCTATAAATGATGGAAATTTAGATAATTTATTCATGAAGTAGAATAATTGGGTTAAATTGGAATTATGTATGCTAGATAAATGGCATGTGTATTTCATGGATGAATTTTTGTATACCTTGATTCTACTATTTAGTAAGTAGAGGAAAGATATAAACCTTGTAAATACAGTTTCTATACTAATCTTGAAACAATGTGTGGTGGTATGTTGAGTTGTAATTACCATGTTGGTTTGTTTTGGATGCCTTGGACATGTTGTGTCGAATTTAGTAAGGGCTTAGAACGGCTAGTTAACTTGGAGCTAAATCAAAAGCTAAGGCTTTTGAGTTAAGTGTCAATTAGCTTTTATTAATTATTTCTAGAAGCAAGAGAGCATAGGAAAGGTCCATACACTACTTGAGACTCTTGGTACTCAGCTACTAATTGAGGTAAGGATATGCCATGAAAATTAATTGTTTATGTTTTCAGTATAGTATATGTATGTATGTTTTAACAATGCGTTTACTAAACTCAGAATTGATACTCTTTTACAAAAGAATACTATGCTCAGAAATAGACTTAGCAAGATTTCAGTTATGACAGTTTTTAGAAATCAATTGTGGATATGCTATGAACTTTAAGCCTAGTAAGGCAAGAGAGAGATTTAAAGATAAAGACATGATTTATTTTAGAAACAAAGAACAATGTTTTGAGTGTAATGGCCTTGAAGATTGACACCACAGTGCCATAAGGGGACAATGATCCTTGAAGACTGGAAACCTTAGGCCTCGAGGGGTTTTATTCCCTGAAGACTGGCAACATTTTAGGCCACTGAGGTTATATTCCCCGAAGACATGGCAACCTAGGCCACGAGGGGATCGACGAGTCTCTAAAGACTGGCAAGCAGTAGTGCCACGAGAGGATCTTCAGATCTTTGAAGATTGGCAACCATTAGTGCCACGAGAGGATCTTCGGATCTTTGAAGACAAGCAACCCATTAGGTCACGAGAGGCCAAATTTCAAAGATAAAGTATAGTTACATGTTTTTGTACATATAGCTAGTTTTGTATAGTCTCCCTGCTATTTTGTATATATATAGCAGAAGTGATATATATGTATAAATATTATCCCGCTATATTAGGATGATTTTGTCCATATGATATTATGGTTTTGTATAAACAGTTTAAAGATGCTCTAATTACAATCACTTCGTGTAAACGGACAAGCTTATCTGTATATTTTGAGTTGATAAGGAGTATGCCTTATAATGTTATAGAAATTTCCAAGCAGGAATCAACAAAGCAGTGAAGTATAATTTGTTGACTTATTAGTTCTACTAAGATTATAGAAATAATAAAAAAATAAAATAAAAATAAATTATACTCCTTGTAGTTGGTTCGTGTCAATATCAGACTTGGTATTAGCATGCTGGTCCATCCCAGATTGGGGTGTGCATGGTGCATTAATATAGTTGTTAGGGTTAATGAATATTCTTTTTGGGCCATCCCATATTGTTGTTCAAATTGTGTACATTTGCTTAATTGTGAATCCTATGTGAGTGCAATATTCAAATTGTGTTTTTTTTTGCAACCAACTTGTGTACTTTTACACCACCAAATATTATTAGTCAATTGTGTCTAACTGAACAATTGTGTCAGAATGCAATAACCATTTCACCTACACTAACAGTAACCGTTTCACTTCAAATTTTTGCCAACTAGGTGCATTCATTGCAAATTCTAATAATTTCCTCAAGAGAATGAGAATTTGAATAATAACTTTGAAACTTAAAAAATTTAATTGTATCAAAGAAATTGAGAAAATATAATGCATAATAAAAATAGTTAGAATAACATGACCATTTCATAAAAGAATAATGTCAATAAAAAACATAAAAAATGATAAAATTATATATTTGTAAAAATAGAGTAATGGAAATTACTTTTTGTAATTTTTAGGGAGAACAAACTATTTAGAATAAAATTTAGAGAAAAAAAATACATATTAAGTATAAGTTTGTTATGAGTTTTAATTATCATAAAATATTTTTTAAGAAAATGAAGAATTTGAATAATTTATTTAATTAAAATTACACACACACGTATATATTATTTTGCTTGAATGTATAATTAACCTTGTAGGGACCGGTTTCGAGCACTCTCCACAGATCGAGAGAGTGGACTCAAGCCCAGCTAACCCTCCAATGAATTTATAGAGTATGGGTTCTAGAGCTAGGCCCTAGTGAAGAATGCAACGGCCATGCATGGTTGTTCGTGGATTGTGATAATTTAAACGTGGGTTAGGATGGACAATAAGGCTCCTCGGACGGGCTTTACAGAGCTTGAAGTTGTTCTTATTTCTTTGAAGAAAGGCTACAAGGCTTCAGAGAATGCCAGTAGCTACAATATTACTTTTTCTCTGATTTTTGCCGTCCCCCTTTCAAGAGAGACCTCTTACATTATATACTTCTCTCTCAGTTGATCCTAACCCTACATTTGTTGATCAACCAGGCTACCATTTGAGAGCCTGTCCCATCAGTCGCATTCCCATCCCCTCTGTGGGTTGCAGCGCCCAAGACGGCACTGTTCAGGGGTCCTATCCTCATTAATGCGGCCAGGGCGTTAGTTGAGGGCATTTAATGTGGAGGTGACAGTTCATCTGGGACTTGCTCCTCCACCATGCTTCCATGTCCGGTGCTTGGTACTTGCTATTTGCCCCTTGGACGCTTAGGGAGATTCCCTTTAAGGGTATGCTGCTTGCTCACTTTCTGATCTCGGTCGTCCGAGGAAGTAATCATCCTCGGCGATGCTTCTTGGGCAACTGGGCTCCATACTTCGTCCTCGGACCTGGGCGCGTCCTCGGAGTGGGCCTTTGGGCTTGGTTCGAAGTGGGCCGGGGCTGCTTAACTCTTTCTGGCCCCACAAACCTCATGCAATTCATTTAAAAGTAACAATGTTAAAATAAATGAGTAATTGCCCTAAAGATTAGATTTGTATATTCGTAGCCTTAAGGCTTAGAAAGACTTTCACTTAAATTTAGCTAGACTGAAGTGGATTGAAATGCTATGTTAATGTGGTTCAACAAAAATGTAGCAATAATAAATATTATGCTTAAAATTTTAGATATTACGAGTTTGATATCTATATATTTTTTTTTCAATAAATTTGGATTTAGAATAGGTACTTTCAACCCAAATATATCGTTTCCTTAAATGTTAGTGCATAAAAATGAACCAAAGTGGACACAAATGGACAAAATGGAACAAAGTGGACCGAATGGACATAATATAATAGAATGGGAATAAGGTGGACCGAATAAGAATCAATGGACAGATTAGGACCGGACTGAAAAGGAACAAATAGGACAAAATTGGACCGAACAGGACCATAGTGGACCAAATGGCACCAATGTCGACTGAATAGGACTGAAATGGACAAAATAGACCAAATGAGACCAATGTGGACTGAATAGAACTAAAGTGGACTGAATGGACTAAATAAGACTAACGTGGACCGAAGAGGATTGAAGTGGATAAAATTGGACCAATTGGACCCAATAGGACCAATGTAGACCAAATATAACTAAAGTGGACTGAAGATGGCAAAATGGACTGATTAGGACTGAAGTGAACTGAATATGACTTTTGAATATTTATCATTTTTATTGCATTTTTAGGACTCTTATTTCTAATTTATAATCTCTATATTGTTTATATTTCTTAACTCAAAACTAAAGAGTTTAATCTATATATAATAAAATTTCATAATTTTCAACCCAAAAAGTAAGAGGAAAAAAAAGAAAAAGAGTTTTTGAGTTAAATTTAAAAAAGGCAACCTATGAAAAGAATTAATTTAAGGGCCAAATGAGTCCAAAATGGGCCTAAGAGGACCGAAATTGACTGAGTGGATCAAATTGGACTAAAGTAGATTGAAGTAAACCTAATTGGACCGAATAATAATTGTTTAATTTTTGGGGAGAACAAATTATGTTCAACAAATTTTAGAGAACAAATTATACATTATATTATAATTACAAAATAATTATTTATTTTCATGCATCACGTGGGTCTGCAATTAGTAATTGTAAAAGCAATAGCCAAAAAACCTCCTCACAAAGTTAAATATTGTCAAAGAGGTCTTGGTGCACATCTTTTTCTTGAAAAAAAAAATGCTAATTTCACCCAATTTTTTTCCCTAAATGGTAATAATTTTCATTCTTAATAATTCGACAATTTTTTGGTGAAATAATTTTGTTTATAAATCTCATCACGCCCTTTAGGTAATTTTGGGTTGGTTTGGGAATATTGTTCTAGTAATATTTTTTGTATTTTTTAAAAATACATGTAGATAAAAAATTATATAAAAATATATTTAATGTTTTTTAACCACTAAAAATTATTGTTTAAATATCAATAACATACAGACCCTTTATAATTGGGAAATGAAAATTTAAATTAAATGCACACGTACCAACGGCTCTATCACCCTTTCTCTCCACGACTCACTTGTGTAAAAACCCCAACGGGTCTCTCTCTCTCTCTACACAAACCCCAGAGGTCTCTCTATATTCTCTTAGCTCTCTCATATAGATACCCTCAAACCCCCAATATTTTCATTTCTCTTCTCTCTCTCTCTCTGAAATTTTCTCTCTTAGCCCTAGGGTTTCAACTTAATGATAAGGTTCAGATATCTGTGAACACGAAGAGATTTCAAGGCCTTCGAGTTAATCAAAATGTGAGTATTTCTCATTCTGCTTTTTGGGTTTTGTTTGATTATTATTTTTTTCTTTTTTGGTTTCTTCTAGGTTTTTTTTTTTTTTTTTTGAATTTGCGGAGGAAACCCTAATTAGGGTTTTTTAATTTAGGGGTGAAATGGAGGGGTTTTGGTTCTACGTGTTCAGTTTCTTTGGGTTTTTGTAGTTTCTGTTACGCTAAACCCTAATTGCGGTGGGTAATTTGTTTGTTTGGAACCCTAACCCTAACTTTGTCTTTTTGTGTTTTGTGTGTTCAAGATTGATTGGTTGCGCTGGAGTGTGAAGTTTGGGTCGAACTTGGCTTCTGGGATTTGTTGAAGCTGGTTTGTATGTGAGTTTTTTTGGTTTGTATGACTTTTATTTTAATGTCACATTGTATCTTCAGTCTCATTACCATCCTTCAGCTTTTTTTTGATAGAGCATCTTTCTACTCTTCCTCAAAAGCAATTTATGTTGTTCATTAAAAATTGAGATGGGTCATTTTATAAATGATTTTGAAAGTCAATTTCTTCGATCTTGTTAGAGAAATTAAGTTGCTACTTTTCAAGGCGTTTGTTGCACCATGTTTGGCATCTAGTTCATTTTGCTTGACTCTTTATTCTTGTTATCTTTTGCTTTTTTATTTTTATAATTTTTTTAAGGACACATTTCACATTTCGATTTGTATTCTTTTAGTTTGAGACTGGATTGTGTGTATTGTCAGTCTGCATTATCTGGATTTATGTATTTGTATGGGTTTGATTTAATGGGGTTCACTTGTGGTGTTTTAATTAAGCCTAATTTGATTTTTTTTTTCTCTTTTCAATCATACATACAATTTGTTATAAAAGGATTTATCTTTGTATGTATTTGTTGGATTCTACTAAAATATAGTAGTTCTAGTTCGTTTTATTTGTTCTGTCATTCTTAGGGCATGTTAAAATTCTATTCCTCATAAGGCTATAGGAACTGGCATTTTCTTTTTGGGTCCTTAGTAGAAGTGGCTGAGTTTGATATAGTGATAAGTTCTCTTTTCTCATCGTTCTCTCTTGCAATCATAAGAAGTATACAATTTTGGGCTTTTTAAATTCTTTATAATACTTGGGCCGCTTTTCTTAGGCTTTGGTGGACAGCCATAAAATCAATGTACCATTATTTCTTTTGGTTTTAACTAATATTATGCTTGTGCATCAGTATGAGGTTTAGTGTAAAGTTTAGAACTTTATATATAGCCTAGTTTGTCATGATTATGTACTCTTAGTTACTGATTTACAGTAGATTTGTCATGGTTACCAACAAACTTTTTTTTTTGGGTCTTTTGGAGGCCACCTCATAGAAGCCACTACAGAGTTTATAGTTACAATAAAGAGGAGATAAATCAGGTAGGCATTTTTAGTGATGCTTTTTAAGATTTGAATTAGATTTTTTGGCTGTATGTTTCATTTTGACCCATGTATCTGTATGTTACTGCTGTTTTAATGTTAAAACAATGCTGTGAAGTTCTACTACTCATATGGAATAGTACTGTTTTTTTTTTTTTTTGGGTTTTGTTTATGAATCATGGAATGATTTATACACCTTCATTGTAAGTTGCAACCATTTTTTTAATTTAAAAAAATTGTGATATGAATTCCCGGATCAAAGTACTGCCCCAATTATGTCTTGTGACTCTTCTTTATATTTTCCTTCTATTCATATAGTTTAATATAAATATCACTTTCAGTATGTGCAGCTACAATATTATGTCTTTTTCTATTTTCATTTATTCTGGCTCTATATTTAAGTATTAAGCTTCAGAACTACCTCTGGGCCTATTTAATGCTTAAACATATTAATTATATATTAATCAATTCATACTAAGATCTCTTAAACTAATCTTGTTTCTGTTTTTGCAGATTGCATGAAGTCATCTTTTCTTGGTGCTGCAGATGATGGTGGTGATGTTAAGGTACTTATGATGTTTTGATTCACTGGATCATGGGCGGCGAGAGTAGGGTAGTTCAGGGGAGACAATTGCCCTCTGCCCCACAAACAAAAAAGAAAAAAAAATCTTGTCCTTCTAGAAAAACCTATAAAAACATATTTGATCCTCCCCAAACAAGTCTTGCCTAGCCCCAACTAATAGGAAGAGTCATGTTGCCCTCATCACCCACATTTTTAGAGAATCTGTTAGAATTATTATTTGGGTTTTGAGATTTTGATTTGCCATATTTTTTTCATGGAAAATCATATAATCTAGGCTTTTGATTGAGAGGAATTAATCAACAAAAGCACACTCTCTCTCTGTGTTTCCAATTGGGATTTTTCTCATCTCTCTCTCTTTCCCTTACTGTGTGTTTGGGTAAACAAAAACCTTTATGGGAGGATCTAGAATTTTAGAGACAGAAATCCTAGGTCTCTTCCACACTTACCCTATCAAAATTCACCGTTTCACACCCACCCACACTTCTGTCAAAACTCACATTTTCAACAAGGCAAAGGGCCGAGTTTTCAAAGAGAAACTCCGCAATGTCCACAATTATCAACCCAAAGATATTGAATTCTAATTTGAATGTAGAGATTTGACACATGAGAATACGTTTGTGCAGTACAAATTTGATGCAATATTTGCAGCTCATGTCCAAGCTTATGAAATTATAGGTTTTCTTGTCTTCTTCACTTAATTTGAGTAGTTGGTTAGAGATTCAAGTATAGTTAATTATGCGGGTGATAAATCATGTTTAATATAGTGTGTTTTTATTGAGTTTATGACTTTATGCTGAGGTCGTTGTACTATTGCAGAATTTGAGCAGCAAAAAATGCATAAAGGTGCAATTGGCTAAGAGTGGTCAAGGTAACTTTTTTATATATATCTTCAGATAAATATTACTTTTGATGATGGGATAGATTTTATTAAGAATTATACCATATGCATATCCATTTTAACAGAAATTTTGTTTAGTCTGTTTCCATCCTGTTTTGGTTTCAGGGTTTTGCAACTAAGAATTTGGCAATGTAACTTTTGGATTAAAAATTAATAAATTGAATATAATAGGCTAACCATGCTAATAAAGCTAAAACTATATGCTTGTAATTCAGGTAGAAGTTGCTCCTTGATGCAGTGACTTTAGCATGTATTATAAATAACTTTAACGTTGTTACACTTGCTAGCTGTTCCCTTTGTACAATTTCATGTATTCTGGTTTTGTGATGAGAACTGTCCTAGCTCCTTAATTTTATTGTTAGTTTCTTGCTTTTAATGCAACTTGGTCATCCTGTGTTGGCAGAACTGTAGATATATGTGACCTTTCTTGGATTTCATTTTTGTTGTTTGTGGGGAATGTGGAGTTCAGTAGCAGGCTTATTATATGGCGCACTAGGTTGGCCAGTTGCTATACTGCTAATGGTTATGCTATATTTCATGATCTCTGTTGAGTGTGTAAATGAAGTAGTGGATGTCTTAGAATGATTTATTTCCTGATCTATGTGTGAAACCTGTGTATGCCTTTATCAAATCCAAGGAATTGTAAATCCATGTAAGTAAAAGTCTGATGTTTGGTAATTTTTTTTCCCTTGCTTGAGCTTATTCATTGATATTCTCTTCTCTGTGTTCTTTCTTGCTCTTTAATCACTTGTTTATTTTTAAATAGATAGTTGCTTATTTTTTAATTTATATTTTTATAACAGAAGCTCGGATTGTCTGTGATTTGTCAGGTTACATTTTTGGGTTTGGTATAATTGCTGCAGCCTTGTGATGCAATTCCGGGTTTTTGAACTTAGGCTGATTTTATTTTTTCTTGTTTCTCAATCTTACATCCTTTTATGTAGCACTCTTCCTTCTTGCAATTTATTCTTGTCTAAGTTGGAGCTTGGATTGTTTGTATTTTCAGTTTGCTCTTCTGGAAATCAATGCCTTTACCGTGGGTTTGCACTTCGATATGTGCTTGTACATTCTTGTTTTTTTTCTTGCTGTTTTAGTGCCACTTTTTCATCTAGTATTGGGGATTTTTTTTTAAAATAACTATAAAAGCCAAACTATTTTATTAGTTAGCAACGTTTTCAAACTATTTAGGAAACTAGCAACTCGAGTCTTTTAGACTCGATTTCACTGTAGCAAATTGAGTTTAAGAGACTTGATTTCTGTGTGCTGGCAAAGTTGAGGTGGACTAAAAGATCCACGTGAAACTCGAGTCTTTAAGACTTGATTTCCTGTTCATCTTCTTCCTTTGTTCTTTTTCTCTTCTTTTTTTTTTTTTCTCCATCTGCTGTCCCAGAATATTTTCTGTTGTGGGTTTGTGTTTTCTGGGTCTGTTAGTGTTTTCTGGGTTGATGTTCTGGGTTTTTTTCTTTTCTGGTTGGTCTGCTTGTGTTTTCTGGGTTGCTGTTCTGTGCTGTTCTGGGTTTCTGCGTTGGTCTGTGTTGAGTTTTCTTTTCTGGGTTGCTGCATTTTCTGGTTGCTGCATTCTGTGATTTCTTCCTGCATTCTGTGATTTGTGGTGGAGGGAACTCGAGTCTCCAATACTTGAGTTCCGCGTGGATTAAAGTACTGCACCTTAGTATGGAAATGGAGTCTTTAAAACTCGATTTGCTACAGTGAAATTGAGTCTAACAGACTCGAATTTTTAGATACCAAAATATCTCGAGTTCCGCGTGGATTAAAATACTCCACCTCAGTTACGCACTAATGGAAATCGAGTCTTTAAAACTCAATTTGCTACAGTGAAATTGAGTCTAACAGACTCGAATTGTTAGATACCAAAATAGTTTCAAAACTTGGCTAACTAATAAAATAGTTTGGCTTTTATAGTTATTTAAAAAAAAAATCCTAGTACTGGTGGCCCCATATCCAGTTTGGATTTTAATTTGGCTGTGCACTTGTTTGGAGCAGTAATCAGATAGAGCTTGTGACCTGAGTATGGTTGCCGGGTGAGAGAATCTTCATTGGACAAATATAAAAACAGATTGTATTTTTATCCATTTGTGATTACATATTTACATATATGTTAGGCTATTAATATTGCTGGTTGTGTCACTAATTCATTTGAACTTGGATTGTTGCTTATTGAATTCCTAGCCATGGAAAGTAAGTGAGCAGATGCTGTGACCATGTTCAACCAATGTTTGTCATTAGTCTGAGGCTCTTGCTATTCTGGATTCATATTGTATTTAGCACTTAGTAACATAGCTTCTTTATGTGTAGGTGATGTTTATTTTTTGCTTTTGTGATGAATACTTTCATAGGTCCTGCAATGCTCTGTGTGCTGGGGAGGACAAAGACAATTTTAATCTTGATATGTCTACTGAAGGGGAAATTGTAATTTTTTCTTGTACTTTGGCTTTGTTTAATTGCAATGATAAGAAAACTATTATCTTTTTATCTTGATCTCATGTTTTCCTTGTGAGTCTTTTTACATACCTTTCCCTCAAACTTCATCATATAACTTATTCGACTTATGTTATAGGTTTTGGTCCTTGGGAGCATTTTTCAGGCTTGTGATGTTGCAAAGTTGGTTTTTCTAGTTCAATTTTGTTCTATCGAGCACAGATATGTGAACTTTTCTTTCCGTTATTGTTGGTTGGCTTGGTGATTATTACACTAAAAATTTAAATTCACTTTGTGAAAGAAACAGGGTGCTTGGTTGTGTGTATTTGAGGATGCGTTTGCAGGGTTTAAACTAAATACAGAACTACTTGGCATGTTCATCCTGTACCCTTTTTCTACTGTCTTTTACTTGAGCTTAAGTCTATGTATTTCTTGAGTCTTTCTCATACCTTTTCACCTTTTATTTATAAATATTTGAATTTTTTTCCCTTGAACACGATCCTATTACATTTTAATTTGTTTTAGTGAGTTGGTACTAGGCAGTTTTTTTAAGGCGTTTGTTGTTGCAAAGTTGGTTTTATAGATTGATCTGGTTTGTCTTCTTTAGGTCTTCTATTGTGTTTTTTTTTTTTTTTTTTTTCCTTTGCAAATTTTTTTTGTCTAAATTGGAGCTTGGATTGTATGTATTTTTAGTTTGCTCTCTTGCTGGAAATCGATGCCTAAACCTTGGGTGCCCTTCCATATGTGCTTGTACATTATTGTTATTTTCTTGCTCATAGTGCAGCTTGTTCATCTTATATTTGCAATACCCTGTATAATTTGGTTATGCACTTGTTGTTTGGAGCAGAAATCACATTGCGCTTGTGACCTGAGAATGGATGCCAGGGGAGCATCTTTGTTGGACAAATGTGATTTAAATATTTGTTAGGCTCTGAAGGTTGCTGGTTTTGTCACTAATTCATCTAAACTTGGATTGTTGTTTATTGATTTCCTAGCCATGGAAAGTGATTGGGACGATGCTGTCCATGTTCAACCAAAGTTTGACTTTAGTATGATGCTCTTAGTATTATTTGCGGGTGATGTTTATTTTTTGCTTTTCTCTAGCTATATTGGGGCTGGGATTATGATCAAACCACATATGCAGTGTATAATGCTGATTCAATTTTGTAGCTTCCCAATCAGAAATGCTGATGAGTAAACCCCCACCTATTCTTATTCTTCTTTTTATTTTTTAGTAATTTTTTTTTTGCTTTGAAATATTCTTGTGATTTACACTTGTCCTGAACTGCAGCTTGGATTTTTTTTTTTTGGTTTGCTATATTGGGAAATCATTGCCATCACACCACTGAGGGTTCATGCTTCCATACAGTTGTGTAAATTTGTCTTAGTTTCAAGTTTTGGCAGCCAGTTTTCTGTTTGGATTTTATTCTGGCAGTGAGTGGGCAGTGCTGTTTACGGTCTATAGAAGTGGATTATTTTGGTACTTGGAAGCTAAAGTGGTGATAATCTCTCTTTTCCTCCCTTTTGTTGTTATTATTTTCTCTTATAATCATAAGATTCAGAAGTATAATCCATGTTGGCAGCATCATACTTAATTTGCAGGTGAATCTGGTAATGCCTATTATTGGTGTGGGGCAGTCAGGCTCTGCTTTGCTCTCTCATGATTTGCTGCTTGTTTTTTTCATCTCAAAATATGATTTAGCTTTATGGCTCAATATCTTTCAAGTTTGTTGCAAGTTTGAAGTTTTTCCTTTTTTGGATTTTTTTTAGCATTGTGTACCTTATGCTTGTTTATATGTTGGTGATGTTCATTTTGTGATTTTTTGTTGAGTGCTTTCCTGGTGATATGATTTGGGTATTGTGCTAGGGTTAATTAAAAAATTTATATTGACGAGAATTCTGTATTATAAGCTTTTCGCTATTGTATATTATATTTACTTTTGATCATAGGTAGAGAATATAAATAAGGCAAATATCCATGTTGGCAGAATCATACCTAATTCGCAGGTTAATTTGGTAATGCCTCTTATTGGTGTGGGGCAGTCAGGCTCTTGCTTTGCTCTCTCATGATTTGCTGCTTGTTTTCTTCATCGCAAAATTTGATTAAGCTTTATGGCTCAATATCTTCCAAGTTTGTTGCAAGTATGAAGTTTTTCCTTTTTTGGACTTTTTTATTTTATTTTATAGCATTGTGTACCTTATGCTTGTTTATATGTTGGTGATTCTTGTCCTTTTGTCTTGATTTTTTGTTTGATTTATAGTCATTCTCTGTTGGCAAGCTCATATCTAATTTGTATGTTGAAATGCCTTTTATTGGTGTGGAGCAGGTAGGTGAACAGAGATTGTGACTTAAATATGATTGCTGGGGGAGTATATACAAGTTTTCGCTTTATCCTGTGGAGATTTGCATAATTTTTTGTAATCTTAGACTGTTTCTGATTGATTTCCTAATCATAGAAAGTCAAGTGGGCAGGTATACTGTTGCTGGTTCCTTTTAACTAATGCTGATTTGATTTTGTTGCTTCTCAATCATACATGCTGTCTTGAATTGGAGCTTGGATAGTGTGTTTTTTCAGTCTGGTCTTGGAGGAAATCAATTTTATCACCATTGAATCTGTGCACTTTCTTGCAGTCTTGGAAATTTGTCTTAGTGTCAATTTTGTTGTTCGTTTCTTGCTTTTGATGCAACTTGGTCATCCTTTGTTGGCAGCCCTTATCCTGTTTGGATTTTAGTCTAGCAGTTTCATTTATAGCCTACAGAACTGTAGATATGTGACCTTCTGTCGATTTTGTTTCTGTTGGTTTGGGGGAAAGTGGAGTTTGGTAGCAGGCTTATTATATGGCGGGCTAGGTTGGGCATATGCTATACTGCTAATGGTTATGCTATATATGAATCATCTTCGTAGTATGTGTAAACAGATAGTTGCTTATTTTTTTAAACAGATAGTTGCTTGTTTTTTAATTTATATTTTTATAATAGAAGCTTGGATTGTCTGTGATTTTTCAGGTTACTTTTTTTGGTTTTGTATTACTCCTGCAGCCTTGTGCGATGTGATGCAATTCCAGGTTTTTAAACTAGGCTGATTTTATTTTTTATTGCTTCTCAATCTTACATCCTTTTTTGTAGTACTCTTCCTTCTTGCAATTTGTTCTTGTCTAAGTTGGAGCTTGGATTGTTTGTATTTTCAGTTTGCTCTTTTAGTGCCACTTTTTCATCTTGTATTGGCAACCCCATATCCAGTTTGGATTTTAATTTGGCTGTGCACTTGTTTGGATCAATAATCAGATAGAGCTTGTGACCTGTGTATGGTTGCTGGGTGAGTATCTTCATTGGAAAAATGTAAACACAAAGACTGTTTGTTTATCCCGTTGTGATTACATATATGTTAGGCTATTAGTATTGATGGTTTTTTCAGTGATTCATTTGAATTGGATTGTTGCTTATTGAATTCCTAGCCATGGAAAGTAAGTGAGCAGATGCCGACCATGTTCAACCAATGTTTGTCATTAGTTTGAGGCTCTTGCTATTCTGGATTCATATCATATTTTAGCACTCAGTAACAAAGCTTCTTTATGTGTAGGTGATGTATATTTTTTGCTTTTGTGATGAATACTTTCATAGTTCCTGCAACTCTGTGTATACTGGTGAGGAAAAAGATTATAAGTTGCCAATGTTTGATTTGTTGTTTTGTGAGGACGATGTTTAATATTTTTAATAACGATATGTCTGCAGGAGGGGAAATTGCGATTTGGAGTTTCTTTTACTTGAGCAAGAGTATGTGCTGTCTTCTATTCTCTTGATTTCTCTTACGTCTTTTAATACTATTCACCCAAATGTGATAATACTTGTTCAATTTATTTAATAGATTTTGGTGCTTGGTTGCTTAAAATCGATTTGTTACTCTACTTGGGCGGTGAACTTTGTTAGGGACCTAAGGCAATAAGCTCTCTCTATCTCTTGATTTTAGTACTCCTATCCTTAAATTTGAAGGTTTAACTATAGGATTAAGATGTTTATGAGCGAGTTTTACCACTATTATGAGTTAAAAAAATTTATATTTTTTTGAAAAAAAGAAGAGGTTTATATTGAGCATAGTTATTTATTATAACCTTTTGTGCATCTGTGTTTTAGATTTTACTTTTGATATTTTTTCTCCCTTAACCAGTTGCTTGACCTTTTGGGGGTTGTTGATTTTCTCTTTTATATGTGTGTATATATATATATTTTTTTCTTTCTTTCTTTGTAATCATTTTTTCCTAAAATAATGACCCTTATTTACAAATTTAGATTTTTATTTTTCAAGCTTGGATTTTGTGCTTCACACTTCACAGGTTGCATTATCAGGGTTTATTTAATTCCAGGGGTGGTGCATTTGCTTGTGGTGCTTTACCCTAGGTTGATTTTTTTTTTGCTTCCCAATGAAACATGCTTTTGAGTAGACTTACTTTTATTTTGAATACAACATTCTTGTAATGAAAAGTTGTCCTAACTGTATAGTTGGTATTCTGTATTTTTCAGTTTTCTCGTGCAGGAAGTTGATGCATCCGTCTGGTCATTCTATGTCGGTAGTTTAATATCCAATTTTGTTTTGTGACATATTTTCTTTCTACTGAATGCAGGATTTTTTACATATTATTATTTTGGTGGTTTGCAGCTTAAGCAGTGGAGTCTACTTTGGCTACAGGCTCTCTTTTGCTCCTATATTATGTTAGTTCATTTTCCTCTCCTACAAACACAAGTGGTGTTTTAACTAATGCTGATTCAATTTTCCCATATTCTATATATATAATCCACTATTGTGTAACTGTAGTGGGTAAAATTGAGAAAAAACTCAAAGGTGCCATTGAATTGAATTGAATTTTTTTTGTCTAAATTGGAGCTTGGATTGTTTGTATTTTCATTTTGCTCTCTTGCTTGAAATTGATGCCTAAGCCGTAGTGCACTTCCATACATGCTTGTATGTTATTGTTATTTTCTTGCTCGTAGTGCAGCTTGTTCATCTTGTATTTGCAACCCCATACCCTGTTTAATTTGGCTGTGCACTTGTTGTTTGGAGCAGTGTTTGGAGCAGTAATTACACTGCGCTTGTGGCCTGAGAATGGATGCTGAGGGAGTACCTTTGTTGGACAGATGTAATTTAAATATTTGTTAGGCTCTTAAGGTTGCTGGTTTTGTCACTAATTCATCTAAACTTGGATTGTTGTTTATTGATTTCCCTGCAATGGAAAGTGAGCGGGCAGATGCTGTCCTTGTTCAACCAAAGTTTGACTTTAGTCTGACTCTCTTACTTAGTAACATTGCTTGGCGATGTTTGTTTTTTTCTCTTCTCCGACTACATTGGGGCTGGGATTATGATTAAACAACTTATGCAGTGTATTAACTAATGCTGATTCAATTTTGCAGCTTCCCAATCATAAATGCTGATGAGTAAACCCGCAACCCCATACCCTGTTTAATATGGCTGTGCACTTGTTGCTGGAGCAGTAATCACACTGAGCTTGTGATCTGAGAATGGATGCCAAGGGAGTACCTTTGTTGGACAAATGTAATTTAAATATTTGTTAGGCTCTTAGGGTTTCTGGTTTTGTCACTAATTTATCTAAACTTGGATTGTTGTTTATTGATTTCCCAGCCATGGAAAGTGAGTGGGCAGATGCTGTCCTTGTTCAATGAAAGTTTGACTTTAGTCTGACTCTTACTTAGTAACATAGCTTGGTGATGTTTGTTTTTTACTCTTCTCCGATTGCATTGGGCTGGGATTATGATTAAACAACGTATGCAGTGTATTAACAAATGCTGATTCAATTTTGCAGCTTCCCAATCATAAATGCTGATGAGTAAACCTGCTCCCCAAACCTCCTCTTCTTCTTCTTTTTATTTTTTTGCTTTTAAATATTCTTTTGATTTACACTTGTCCTGAACTGCAGCTTGGATTGTTTTTTTTTTTTTTTTTGTCTGCTATATTGGGAAATCGATGCAATCGCACCACTGAGGGTTCACACTAGCATATGGTTCTGTAGATTTTTCTTCGTTCCATGTTTTTATTGTTACTTTCTTGCTTTCAATGCACAACTTGGTCGTCCTGTTTTGGCAGCCAGTTTCCTGTTTGGATTTTATTCTGGCAGTGAGTGGGCAGTGCTGTTTATGATCTATATAACTGGGTTATTTTGGTGCTTGGAAGTCTCTTTTCCTCCCATTTTTGTTGTTATTTTCTCCTACAATCATAAGATTTAGAAGTGTAATCCATGTTGACAGCATCATACCTAATTTGCAGGTTAATCTGGTAATGCCTCTTATTGGTGTGGGGCAGTCAGTCTCTTGCTTTACTCTCTCATGATTTGCTGCTTGTTTTCTTCGTCGCAAAATTTGATTATGCTTTATGGCTCAATGTATTCCAAGTTTGTTGCAAGTTTGAAGTTTTTCCTTTTTTGGACTTTTTTTTTTTAGCATTGTGTCCCTTATGCTTGTTTATATGCTGGTGATGTTCATTTTGTGATTTTTTGTTTAGTGTTTTCCTAGTGTCATGATTTGGGTATTGTATTAGGGTTAATTAAAATTTTTATATTGACGAGAATTATGTATTATAAGCTTTTCGCTATTGTATTTTATATTTACTTTTGATCATAGGTATAGAACTTATTTAACTCTGCCTATGTTTGTGCTTTATTGTTCAAAGCCGGGTCCCTAGCCTTAAAAAAGGAGGAAGGGATATAGTACTTATTTCTCCCTTAACTACTTGCTTGAGCCTTATTTATATTCTCCTCTCTTTTAGTTCTTTTTTTTCTTCTGAATTACTTATTATATTTAAACTGTTATTTGCCCTTTTTAAAAAAAAAAAAAAAATTTACAATTTTATAACTGAAGTTTGGATTGTGTGTGATTTGTCTGGCTGCATTTTTGGTCATATAATTCCTGCAGCCTCCTGAGATGTGATGCAATTCGGGGGTTCTAAGTTCTAACCTAGTCTGATTTCATCTTTTTTTGCTCCTCAATCTTTTGTGATTTATATGTTAGGCTCTTAAGTTTGCTGGTTGTGTAAATAATTCATTTAAACTTGGATTGTTGCTTATTGATTTCCTGGGCATGGAAAGTGAGTGGGCCGATGCTGTCCTTGCTCAACCAAAGTTTGACATCAGTCTGATGCTCTTGCTATTTTGGACTGATATTATATATTAGCACTTAGTATCATTGCTTTGTTATATGTGGGTGATGCTTATTTTTTGCTTTTGTCAGGCTTCGTTGGGGCTGGAGTTATGATTAAACAACATATGCGGTGTTTTAACTAATGCTGGTTGAATTTTGTTCTTTCCCAACGATAAATGCTGATTAGTAGATCCCTTCTCCACCTCTGTTTTTTTTTTTTTGGCTTTTAAATATTATTGTTATTTACACTTGTCCTGAACTGCAGCGTTGTTTGTTTTTTCAGTCTGCTAATGTGTGAAATCAATGCCATCACCACTCTGAGGGTTCACGTCATCATACAGCCTTGTAAATTTGTCTTGTTTCTTGCTTTTATTGTTACTTATTACACAACTGGGTCATCCTGTTTTGGCAGTGGATTTTGAGTTTGGATTTTATTCTGGCAGTGCCATTTATGGTCCTGAGGAACTGGATTCTTTTGGTACTTTGAAGCTAAAGTGGCAGAGTATGATTTGGTAAGCAGTAGAAGCTTTTAGCATGATAGGGCAGGGATAGAGTTTAACTAGTGGGAACTTGTTTGATTAAATGAATGAGTTAAGGGAAGGAACCAATGCTAAACACTTGTGAATAGACTTGAAAGGGAGTGAAGTGACTAATCGGTATTAGGCACAAACGCTAAGCAAAGGAAAATAGGGGAAAATAAGCTCTCTTTTCCTCCAATTTTTTGGTTACTTTCTCCCTCAATCATATGATTTTGAAGTATAATCATGTTGGCAGCCTCATACCCAATTCACAGGTTAATTTGGTAATGCCTCTTATTGGTGTGGGGTAGTCAGGTCTTGCTCTATTCTGTCACAATTATCTGTTTGTTATCTTAGTCGCCAAATGTGATTAAGCTGATGGTCATCCTATGTCAGCAGTTTCATATCCAATTTCGTTTTGCAACATATTTTCTTTCTACTGAATGCAGGATTTTTTTTTATATTATTATTTTGGTGGTCTGCAGCTTATGCAGTGGAGTCTGCTTTAGCTACAGGCTCTCTATTCCTCCCATTTTATGTTAGTTCATTTTCCTCTCCTGCAAACATATGCAGTTTTTAAACTAATGCTGATTCAAATTTCCCATATTCTATATATATAATCCACTAATATGTAACTGTAGTAGGTAAAATAGAGAAAAACTCAAAGGTGCCATCTAATTTAATTTAATTTTTTGTCTAAATTGGAGCTTGGATTGTTTGTATTTTCATTTTGCTCTCTTGCTTGAAATCGATGCCTAAACCGTGGGTGCACTTCCAGACATGCTTGTATGTTATTGTTTTTTTCTTGCTCGTATCTCTCTGCTCCTTCGCCAAAATTGTCAACATATCATCAGAATCAAAATGTCACTTCGACGTCAGTTTTTTTCTTTTATTTCTTTGGCTATTCCATTGCAATGTTGATAATTTGTGACCGATATACTTTTGGTGGGATGGTTAGGGTCTGATTTTCTGGTGATGAGAAGGGTTTTTAGGATTTAGAAATCTCTAAAAGTTTTAATTTTTCATTTGATATTTATTCATATCTTCAAAATTTAAAACTGGAGCTTGGAAGTGCACTTGTCGTAAATGTGTTTGTTATCTTTTGCTTTTTTATTTTTATAATTTTTTTAAGGACACATTTTACATTTCACATTTCAATTTGTATTCTTTTGATTTGAGATTGGATTGTGTGTATTGTCAGTCTGCGTTATCTGGATTTATGTATTTTTATGGGCCTGATGTAATGGGGTTCACTTGTGGTGTTTATTAAGGCTAATTTGATTTTTTCTATTTTCAATCATACATATGATTTGTTATAAGGATTTATCTATATATTTGTTGGATTCTACTAAAATATAGTAGTTCTAGTTCTTTTTATTTGTTTTGTCATTCTTAGGGCATGTTAAAAATCTATTCCTCATAAGTCTACAGGAACTGACATTTTCTTTTTTGGGTCCTTAGGAGAAGTAGCTGAGTTTGATAAAGTGATAAGCTCTCTTTTCTCATTGTTCTCTCTTGCAATCATAAGAACTATACAATTTTGGGCTTTTTAAATTCTTTATAATACTTGGGCTGCTTTTCTTAGGCTTTGGTGGACAGTCATAAATTCAATGTACCATCTGGTGAGGGTTTGAAATTTTCCTAGCAATTATTTTTCCTCTGTCCTGTTTTGTTTAATTTTTTCTCACTCAATCCGAATATGGTAATGCCTCTTATTGTTGTGGGGCAGGTAAATTAACGAAGTATGTATCCATCATTACGAGAGAATAATAATACAGGCTTTTTTGCTTTATCCTGTTATGATTTTCCTGAGTCGGACTTTTTTCGAACAACATGGATCGAACTTATGTCTCTAGAATTGCATCATGGTTTGAGCACTGATTGACTTGTTTCTTTGTAAAGGGAAAAAAAATTAACTTTTGATTAAGTTATGTTGTCATTTGTAATAATGAAATAGGATGGTTGCATTTGCTGGTTTGATATGCAATGCAAAGATGATCAGCTTGTAATGGAAGTTGGGAAGGAACCCGTTTCTTCATTATGTTTCAAGTCAGGTATTTATATATATATATATATATATATTATTTTTAAAGTTTTTGATTTATTGGGTATTAATTTCTTTAGTTCAATTTATAATTGATTTCTTTAATACTGTGTATATTGGTGATATGTTTGGTATCTAATTGAGTTTACAGTCAGGTTTATGATCAAAGTTCACGTTAGTTATTGTTGCTTGACTCAGGGAATGAAGATATCATTTATGCATCTTCAGGAAAGGAAGTCCAGTGTTTTGATGTTCATATGGTAATCATTTCTCATATATAACCTTTTGGCTTAGCCTTTTATTTTTTATTTATTATGGTTTTAACTAATATTATGCTTGTGCATCAGTATGAGGTTTAGTGTAAAATTTAGAACTTTATATATAGCCTAGTTTGTCAGTATTTCATGATTATGTACTCTTAGTTACTGATTTACAGTAGATTTGTCATGGTTACCTACAAACCTTTTTTTTTTTTGGGTCTTTTGGAGGCCACCTCATAGAAGCCACTACAGAGTTAAAGTTACAATAAAGAGGAGATAAATCAGGTAGGCATTTTTGGTGATGCTTTTAAGATTTGAATTAGATTTTTTGGCCGTATGTTACATTTTGACCCGTGTATCTGTATGTTACTGCTGTTTTAATGTTAAAACAATGCTGTGAAGTTCTACAAGTATATAGGATAGAACTGTTTTTTTTTTTTTTTTTTATAAATTTTATGAATCATGGAATGATTTATACACACATTCATCGTAAGTTGAAACCATTTTTTTAATTAAAAAAATTTGTGATATGAATTCCCGGATCAAAATACTGCCCCAATTATCTTGCGACTCTTCTTTATATTTTCCTTCTATTAATATAATTTAATATAAATACTACTTTCAGTATTCTTTTTCTATTTTCATTTATTCTGGAACTATATTTAAGTATTAAGCTCCAGAACTACTTCTGGGCCTATTTAATGCTCAAAAATATTAATTATATATTAATCAATTAATACTATTATCTCTTAAAATAATCTTCTTTCTGTTTTTGCAGATTGCATGCAAATTAAGTCTTCTTTTCATGCTGCTGCAGATGATGGTGGGGATGTTAAGGTACTTATGATGTTTTGACTCACTGGATCGTGGGTGGGAGTAGGGTGGTCCAGGGGAGACAATTACCCTCTGCCCACAAACAAAAAAAAAATCTTGTCCTCCTAGAAAAACCTATAAAAACATATTTGATCCTCCCCAAACAAGTCTTGCCTTGCCCCAACTAATAGTAAGGGTCATGTTGCCCTCATCACCCACATTTGTTGAGAATCTGTTAGAATTATTATTTGGGTTTTGAGGTTTTCATTTGCCATATTTTTTTCATGGAAAATCATATAATCTAGGCTTTTGATTGAGTGGAATTAATCAACAAAAGCACACTCTCCGTCTCTGTTTCCAATTGGGATTTTTCTCATCTCTTTTTCTTTCCCTTACCATGTGTTTGGGTAAAAAAAAAACCTTAAAGGGAGGAGCTAGAATTTTAGAGACGGAAATCCTAGGTCTCTTCCACACTTTATCTATCAAAATTCACCGTTTCACACCCACCAACACGTACTCTATCAAAACTCACATTTTCAACAAGGCAAAGGGCCGAGTTTTCAAAGAGAAACTCTGCAATGTCCACAATTATCAACCCAAATATGAATGTAGAGATTTGATGCGAGGATACGTTTGTGCAGTACAAATTTGATGCAATATTTGCAGCTCATGTCCATGCTTATGAAATTATAGGTTTTCTCGTCTTCATCACTTAATATGAGTGGTTGGTTAGAGATTCAAGTATAGTAAATTATGTGGGTGATATGTCATGTCTAATGTAGTGTTTTTTTATTGAGTTTATGACTTTATGCTGAGGTCATTGTTATTGCAGAATTGGAGCAGCAAAAAACCTATAGAGGTTCAATTGGCTAGGAGTGGTCAAGGTAACTTTTTCATATATATCTTGAGATAAATTTCACTTTTGATGATGGGAGAAATTTTATTAAGAATTATACCATATGCATATGCATTTTAACAGAAATTTTGTTTAGTCTGTTTCCATCCTGTTTTGGTTTCAGAGTTTTGCAATTAAGAATTTGGAAAAGTAACTTTTGGATTAAGAATTTATAAATTGAATATGATAGGCTAACCACGCTAAAGAAGCTTAAACTATATGCCAGTAATTCAGGTAGAAGTTGCTCCTTGATGCAATGACTTTAGCATGTATTATAAATAACTTTAATGTTGTTACACTCACTAGCTGTTCCCTTTGTACAATTTGATGTATTCTGGTTTTGTGACGAGTACTTTCCTAGCTCCTTGATTTTTTTGTTAGTTTCTTTCTTTTAATGCAACTTGGTCATCCTGTGTTGGCAGAACTGTAGATATATGTGACCTTTCTTGGATTTCATTTCTGTTGGTTCTGGGGAATGTGGAGTTTGGTAGCAGGCTTATTCATTGATATATGTGCCCTTGCTTGAGCTTATTCATTGATACTCTGTGTTCTTTCTCGCTCTTTAATCACTTGTTTCTTTTTAAACAGATAGTTGCTTATTTTTTTAAGTTATATTTTTAATATAGAATCTTGGATTGTCTGTGATTTGTCAGGTTACATTTTTGGGTTTGGTATAATTCCTGCAGCCTTGTGTCATGTGATGCAATTCCGGGTTTTTGAACTTAGGCTGATTTTATTTTTTTCTTTTTTCTCAATCTTACATCCTTTTATGTAGCACTCTTCCTTTTTCTTGCAATTTATTCTCGTCTAAGTTGGAGCTAGGATTTTTTGTATTTTAAGTTTGCTCTTTCTGGAAATCAATGCCTGTACCGTGGGCTTGCACTTCCATACATGCTTGTACATTTTTGTTATTTTCTTGCTGTTTTAGTGCCACTTTTTCATCTAGTATTGGCAACCCCATATCCAGTTTGGATTTTAATTTGGCTGTGCACTTGTTTGGAGCAGTAATCAGATAGAGCTTGTGACCTTAGTATGGTTGCCGGGTGAGTATCTTCATTGGACAAATATAAACACAGAGATTGTTTTTTTATCCGTTTGTGATTACATATTTACATATATGTTAGGCTATTAATATTGCTGGTTGTGTCACTGATTCATTTGAACTTGGATTGTTGCTTATTGAATTCCTAGCCATGGAAAGTAAGTGAGCAGATGCTGACCATGTTCAACCAATGTTTGTCATTAGTCTGAGGCTCTTGCTATTCTGGATTCATATCGTTTTTAGCACTTAGTAACATAGCTTCTTTATGCGTAGGTGATGTTTATTTTTTTTCTTTTGTGATGAATACCTTCATCGTTCCTGCAATGCTTTGTGTGCTGGGGACAAAGACAATTTTAATCTTGATATGTCTACTGACGGGGAAATTGTAATTTTTTCTCATACCTTGGCTTTGTTGACTGCACAGATAATAAAACTATTATCTTTTTATCTTGATCTTATGTTTTCCTTATGAGTCTTTTTATATACCATTCCCTCAAACTTCATCCTATAACTTGTTCGACTTATGTTATAGGTTTTGGTCCTTGGGAGCATTTTTCATGCTTGTGATGCTGCAAAGTCAGTTTTCTAGTTCAATTTTGTTCTCTCGAGCACAGATATGTAAACTTTTCTTTCCCTTATTGTTGGTTGGCTTGGTGATTATTACACTTAAAATTTAAATTCACTTTGTGAAAGAAACAGGGTGCTTGGTTGTGTGTATTTGAGGATGCGTTTGTAGGGTTTAAAGTTTAAACTAAATACAGAACTACTTGGCATGTTCATCCTGTTTCCTTTTTCCGCTGTCTCTTGCTTGCACTTAAGTCTCTGTATTTGAGGCTGCGTTTGTGTAACATCCCAAGTCTTTCTTGTCCCTTTTCAACTTTTATTTATAAATATTTGAATTTTTTTCCCCTTGAACACGATCCTATTCCATTTTAATTAGTTTTAGTGATTTTGGTACTTCGCAGTTTTTTAAGGCATTTGTTGTTGCAAAGTTGGTTTTACAGATTGAACTGGTTTGTCTTCTATAGGTCTTCTAATTTTTTTTTTCTAAATTGGAGCTTGGATTATTTGTATGTTTAGTTGCTCTCTTGCTGGAAATCAATGCCTAAACCTTGGGTGCACTTCCATACATGCTTGTACGTTATTGTTATTTTCTTGCTCATAGTGCAGCTTGTTCGTCTTATATTTGCAACCTATACCCTGTATAATTTGGCTATGCACTTGTTGTTTGGAGCAGAAATCACATTGTGCTTGTGACCTGAGAATGGATGCTGAGGGAGCTTCTTTGTTGGACAAATGTGATTTAAATATTTGTTAGGCTCTTAAGGTTGCTGGTTTTGTCACTAATTCATCTAAACTTGGATTGTTGTTTAGTGATTTCCTAGCCATGGAAATTGAGTGGGATGATGCTGTCCTTGTTCAACCAAAGTTTGACTTTCGTATGATGCTCTTAGTACTATAGCTTTGTTATATGCGGGTGATGTTTGTTGTTTGCTTTTCTCCAGCTGTATTGGGGCTGGGATTATGTTTAAACCACATATGCAGTGTATTAACTAATACTGATTCAATTTTGTAGCTTCCCAATCAGAAATGCTGTTGAGTAAACCCTCTCCTCTTCCTTATTATTCTTGTTTTTATTTTATTTTATTTTTTTTGCTTTGAAATATTCTTGTGATTTACACTTGTCCTGAACTGCAGCTTGGATTTTTTTTTTTTGGTCTGTTATATTGGGAAATCAATGCCATCACACCACTGAGGGTTCATGCTTCCATACAGTTGTGTAAATTTGTCTTAGTTCCATGTTTTGGCAGCTAGTTTTCTGTTTGGGATTTATTCTGGAAGTGAGTGGGCAAGCTCATATCTAGTATGTTGAAATGTTTTTTTATTGGTGTGGGGGCAGGTAGGTGTACAGAGATTGTGACTTATATATGATTGCTGAGGGAGTATATACAAGTTTATGCTTTATCCTGTAGAGATTTGCATAATATTTTGTAATCTTAGGACTCTTTCTGATTGATTTCCTAATCATAGAAAGTCATGTGGGCAGGTAGGTGTACAGAGATTGTGACTTATATATGATTGCTGAGGGAGTATATACAAGTTTATGCTTTATCCTGTAGAGATTTGCATAATATTTTGTAATCTTAGGACTCTTTCTGATTGATTTCCTAATCATAGAAAGTCATGTGGGCAGGTATGCTGTCACTGGTTCCTTTTAACTAATGCTGATTTGATTTTGTTGCTTCTCAATCATACGTGCTGTTGAGTAGTCCCCCTACCCTTTTTTTTCCATCTATTTTTTTTTTAGAAGCTTTTTTTTATCTTCTTGTAATTTAACTTTGGGGGTTGTTGATTTTCTCTTATATTTTTTCTTTCTTTGTAATTATTTTTTCCTAAAATAATGACCCTTGTTTACAAATTTAGATTTTTATTTTTCAAGCTTGGATTTTGTGCTTCCTAGGCTGCATTAGCAGGGTTTATTTAATTCTAGGGGTGGTGCATTTGCTTGTGGTGCTTTTCACTAGGTTGATTTATTATCTTTTTTTTTTTGCTTCCCAATGAAACATGCTTTTGAGTAGACTTGCTTTTATTTTGACTACAGTATTCTTGGGGGTTGTTGATTTTCTCTTATATTTTTTCTTTCTTTGTAATTATTTTTTCCTAAAATAATGACCCTTGTTTACAAATTTAGATTTTTATTTTTCAAGCTTGGATTTTGTGCTTCCTAGGCTGCATTATCAGGGTTTATTTAATTCTAGGGGTGGTGCATTTGCTTGTGGTGCTTTTCACTAGGTTGATTTATTATCTTATTTTTTTTGCTTCCCAATGAAACATGCTTTTGAGTAGACTTGCTTTTATTTTGACTACAGTATTCTTGTAATGTAAAGTTGTGCTGAACTGTATAGTTGGTATTCTGTATTTTTCAGTTTGCTCGTGCATGAAGTTTATGCGTCCGTCTGGTCATCCTATGTCAGAAGTTTCATATCCAATTTCGTTTTGCAACATATTTTCTTTCTACTGAATGCAGGATTTTTTATATATTATTATTTTGTTGGTTTGCGGCTTAAGCAGTGGAGTCTGCTTTGGCTACTGGCTCTCTTTTCCTCCCATATTATGTTAGTTCATTTTCCTCTCCTACAAACATATGCGGTGTTTTAACTAATGCTGATTCAATTTTCCCATATTCTATATATATAATCCACTAATATGTAACTGTAGTGGGTAAAATTGAGAAAAACTTAAAGGTGCTATTAAATTAAATTAAAATTTTTTGTCTAAATTGGAGCTTGGATTGTTTGTATTTTCATTTTTCTCTTGCTCGAAATCGTTGCCTAAACCGTGGGTGCACTCCCAAACATGCTTGTATGTTATTGTTATTTTCTTGCTCGTAGTGCAGCTTGTTCATCTTGTATTTGCAACCCCATACCTTGTTTAATTTAGCTGTGCACTTGTTTGGAGCTGTAATCACACTGCGCTTGTGACCTGAGAATGGATGCCGAGGGAGTATCTTCGTTGGGCAAATGTAATTTAAATATTTGTTAGGGTCTTAAGGTTGCTGATTTTGTTGTTTATTCATCTAAACTTGGATTATTGTTTATTGATATCCCAGCCATGGAAAGTGAGTGGGCAGATGCTGTCCTTGTTCAACCAAAGTTTGACTTTAGTCTGTCGCTCTTACTTAGTAACATAGCTTGGTGATGTTTGTTTTTGCTCTTCTCTGACTGCATTGGGGCTGGAATTATGATTAGACAACGTATGCTGTGTATTAACTAATGTTGATTCAATTTTGCTGCTTCCCAATCATAAATGCTGAAGAGTAAACCCGCTCCCCAAACATCCTCCTCTTCTTCTTCTTCTTCTTTTTATTTTTTTGCTTTTAAATATTCTTTTGATTTACACTAGTCTTGAACTGTAGTTTGGATTGTTTTCTTTTTTTGTCTGCTATATTGGGAAATTGATGCCATCACACCACTGAGGGTTCACGCTAGCATACAGTTCTGTAAATTTGTCTTTGTTCCGTGTTTTTATTGTTATTCCTGTTTGGATTTTATTCTGGCAGTTTGTGGGCTGTGCTGTTTATGGTCTACTGGGTTATTTTGGTACTTGGAAGTCTCTTTTCATCCTATTTTTTTGTTGTTATTTTCTCCTACAATCATAAGATTTAGAAGTATAATCCATGTTGACAGCATCATACCTAATTTGCAGGTTAATCTGGTAATGCCTCTTATTGGTGTGGGGCAGTTAGGCTCTTGCTTTACTCTCTCATGATTTACTGCTTGTTTTCTTCGTCGCAAAATTTGATTATGCTTTATGGATCAAAGTCTTCCAAATTTGTTGCAAGTTTAAAATTTTTCCTTTCTTAGACTTTTTTTAGCATTGTGTCCCTTATGCTTGTTTATATGCTGGTGATGTTCATTTTGTGATTTTTTGTTTAGTGCTTTCCTAGTGTCATGATTTGGGTATTGTGTTAGGGTTAATTAAAAAAATTATATTGACGAGAATTATGTATTGCTTTTCGCTATTGTATTTTATATTTACTTTTGATCATAGGTATAGAACTTACTTAAATCTGCCTATGTTTGTGCTTTATTGTTCAAAGCCGGGTCCCTAGCCTTAAAAAGGGAGGAAGGGATATAGTACTTATTTCTCCCTTAACTACTTGCTTGAGTCTTATTTATATTCTCCTCTCTTTTAGTTATTTTTTTCTTCTTCTGAATTACTTATTTATATTTAAACTGGTATTTGCCTTTTTTTTTTTTTTTTTTTTTTTAATTTATAATTTTATAACTGAAGTTTGGATTGTGTGTGATTTGTCTGGCTGCATTTTTGGTCGTATAATTCCTGCAGCCTCCTGAGATGTGATGCAATTCTGGGTTTCCAAGTTCTAACCCAGTCTAATTTCATCTTTTCTTCCTTCTCAATCTTTTGTGATTTACATATATGTTAGGCTCTTAAGCTTGCTGGTTGTGTAAATAATTTATTTAAACTTGGGTTGTTGCTGATTGATTTCCTAGCCGTGGCAAGTGAGTGGGCAGATGCTGCCCTTGCTCAGCCAAAGTTTGACATCAGTCTGAAGCTCTTGTTATTTTGGACTGATATTATATATTAGCACTTAGTATCATTGCTTTGTTATATGTGGGGTGATGCTTATTTTTTGCTTTTGTCAGGCTTCGTTGGGGGTGGAGTTATGATTAAACAACAAATGCTGTGTTTTAACTAATGCTGATTGAATTTTGTTCCTTCCCAATGATAAATGCTGATTAGTAGGCCCCTTCTGCCTCTTTTTTTTTTTTTTTTTTGGCTTTTAAATATTATTGTTATTTACTCTTGTCCTGTACTGCAGCTTGGATTGTTTGTTTTTTCAGTCTGCTAATGTGTGAAATCAATGCCATCGCCACTCTGAGGGTTCACGTCATCATACAGCCTTGTAAATTTGTCTTGTTTCTTGCTTTTATTGTTACTTATTACACAACTGGGTCATCCTGTTTTGGCAGTGGATTTTGAGTTTGGATTTTATTCTGGCAGTGCCATTTATGGTCCTGAGGAACTGGATTTTTTTGGTACTTTGAAGCTAAAGTGGCAGAGTATGATTTGGTAAGCAGTAGAAGCTTTTAGCACGATAGGGCAGGGATAGAGTGTAACTAGTGGGAACTTGTTTGATTAAATGAATGAGTTAAGGGAAGGAACCAATGCTAAACACTTGTGAATAGATTTGAAAGGGAGTGAAGTGACTAATCGGTATTAGGCCCAAACACTAAGCAAAGGAAAATAGGGGAAAATAAGCTCTCTTTTCCTCCAATTTTTTGGTTATTTTCTCCCATAGTAATAAGATTTAGAAGTATAATCTATGTAGGCAGCTTCATACCCAATTCCCAGGTTAATTTGGTAATGCCTCTTATTGGTGTGGGGTAGTCAGGTCTTGCTCTATTCTGTCACAATTATCTGTTTGTTTTCTTAGTCGCCAAATGTGATTAAGCTGATGGCTCCTTGTCTTCAAACTCTGTTGGAAGTCTGAAGTTTTTCCTTTTGTGTATCTTATGCTTGTTTATATGGTGATGTGCATTTTGTGTTGAATAGTTTACTTGTGTTATGCATTTGGGATTTTGTTAGGGTCAATTAAAAATTTTATATCTTACATCCTTTTTCTTGTACTCTTTTCTTTTTCATGCAATTTATTCTTGTCTAAGTTGGATCTTGGATTGTTTGTATTTTCAGTTTGCTCTTGTTGAAATCAATACCTGCCATGTGGTTTGCACTTACATACATGCTTGTACATTTGCAATCCTATATCCTGTTTGGATTTTAATTTGGCTGTGCTTTTCTTGTTTGGAGCGGTGATCACATAGAGCTTGTGACCTGGTTATGGTTGCCAAGGGAGTATCTTCGTGGGACAAATGTGAACACACAGATCTTTTCTTTATCCTTTTGTGATTTACATGTGTGTGTGTATATATATATATAAGCAGAGCCCTCATGCGGTAGAACATGAAGTTTTGCCAAGTGGCACCTTGATTTTAAGGCTATAAGGTTTTTTTTTCTTCAACTTCCACCTTATCTGTTAACTCTCTCTCTCTCTCTCTCTTCCCAATTGATTAAAATAATGTCTCCCAATTCAAATTTTAAAGACTTCCTTTAATTTAGCCTCCTCTCTCTCTCTCTCTCTCTTGACTCTTTCACTTCCCCAGCAATTCCATCTGCTATTCAGATTACAGACCCTTCAATTGTCTGCCATTTGCGATTTCCTTCAATATTTTTTTAATTTACTTCCGGACTACACTAATTAGCTTTTACAGTACGCTCTTTCTCTCTATATCTCTCTACCTGTTTCTTTCAAAGCTTAGCAACTACAATCACAACAAGAAGAATAGGGCTACAATCAAATTGGTGTAGGTATACTAATGCCAGTTTCTTCAGATTCAGCTGTGCCGGAATCTAAATCTCTCCCATGTTATCCGTGGAGACAATGATGTGAAAGGTTAGGCTACTATGCTTCTTTTTTTTTTTTTTTCCCAGATAAACCTTAATCTGCCTCCTCTCTCTCTCTCTCTCTCTCTTTATAGGCTGGCCACTGAAATTAGGCTAAGCCATACATTTTTTTGGTAAGCTTTTGCCATAATTTATCTTCTTTTCTTTTTACGTTTCTCCTTTTTTATGTTGATTTCTATTTTTCTTTTTTCTTTTTTTCCTTCCTAAAATTCTAAGTTTGTCAATGCCATTGCTAGCTTTGCAGACATAATCATGAGCATGCCATTGTAGTATTTCTAAAACGTTTTTAATCACTCAGTTTTTGAACTCAATATTTTGCATGCGTTATAGGTCAGATTTTGGTTCAAATGCTAAATTGTAAGGAACAATCTTGGTTTTGCATTCTGGACTCTACAAAGTTCAAACATGGTGAGTAAGGTTTATAATTTTATCCGAAACATCATTTCATTTTTAGGTAAGTAAGAGAAAAACACAAATACAATGCTTTACCAAATATGAACTAAATTAATTTGTTTAAATCAACAAATAAGTTGCTTTAAAAAACAAACAACAATAAAAGAGGGTTAGGATTTAATTGTGTTGTTATTAATCTAAAGTTAGAGTTTTCAATTTTGACCTGTTGTGTGTTTTGCTGTAATTACAGTCAGAAAATAGATGCGCAGATAAGGAAGTAATTTATGAAATTCCATGACAAGGGCAATGGCAAGGAATTCGAGCATATCCAATTGCTCTCTGTCCGCGTCAAAATTGTCAACATATCATCAGAATCAAAATGTTCCTTTGAGGTCAGTTTTTTTTTCTTTTATTTCTTTGGCTATTCCATTGCAATGTTGATAATTTGTGACTGATATTTTGGTTGGATGGTTCGAGTCTGATTTTCTGGTAATGAGAAGGGTTTTTAGGATTTAGAAATCTCTACAAGTTTTAATTTTTCATTTGATATATATTCATATCTTCAATCATGTTTCAAAATTTTATTCATAGTTGTGTTTTTACCCTTTATTGTTATCATTTGCTTTTTTATTTTTTTTATTTTTATAATTTTTTTAAGCACACATTTCACATTTCGATTTGTATTCTTTTAATTTGAGACTGGATTGTGTGTATTGTCAGTTTGCGTTATCTGGATTTATGTATTTTTATGGGTCTGATGTAATGGAGTTCACTTGTGGTGTTTTAATTAAGGCTAATTTGATTTTTTCTATTTTCAATCATACATATGATTTGTTATAAGGATTCATCTATATATTTGTTGGATTCTACTAAAATATAGTAGTTCTAGTTCTTTTTATTTCTTCTGTCATTCTTAGGGCCTGTTAAAAATCCATTCCTCATAAGTCTACAGGAACTGGCATTTTCTTTTTGGGTCCTTAGTAGAAGTGGCTGAGTTTGATATGGTGATAAGCTCTCTTTTCTCATCGTTCTCTCTTGCTATTATTAGAACTATACAATTTTGGGCTTTTTAAATTCTTTATAATACTTGGGCTGCCTTTTAAATTCTCATCGTTCTCTCTTGTACGTTCTTTTTATTTTCTTGCTCTTTTAGTGCCACTTTTTCATCTTGTATTGGCCACCCCATGTCCAGTTTGGATTTTAATTTGGCTGTGCACTTGTTTGGAGCAATAATCAGATAGAGCTTGTGACCTGGGTATGGTTGCCGGGTGAGTATCTTCATTGGAAAAATGTGAACACAAAGATTGTCTGTTTATTCTGTTGTGATTACATATATATGTTAGGCTATTAATATTTCTGGTTTTTCAATGATTCATTTGAACTTGGATAGTTGCTTATTGAATTCCTAGCCATGGAAAGTAAGTGAGCAGATGCTGACCATGTTCAACCAATGTTTGTCATTAGTCTGAGGCTCTTGCTATTCTGTATTCATATCATATTTTCGCACTCAGTAACAAAGCTTCTTTATGTGTGGGTGATGTTTATTTTTTGCTTTTGTGATGAATACTTTCATAGTTCTTGCAACTCTTTGTATGCTGGTGAGGAAAAAGATTGTAAGTTGCCAATGTTTGTTTTGTGAGAACGATGTTTAATATTTTTAATAAAGGTATGTCTGCAGGAGGGGAAATTGGGATTTGGAGTTTCTTTTACTTGAGCAAGAGTATGTGCTGTTTTGACTGCAACAATAGGCAAACTCTTCCCTTCTCTTGATTTCTCTAAAGTCTTATTATTCACCCAAATGTGATACTACTTGTTCAAGTCTTTTTGGAATTAGTATTTGCTGCCGAAGTAGGTGCTTGTAAATTGGAATATCATAACTTAGGGTTTCTTTTTTCAATTCGTTACTGATTTCTCTGCCTGTTTCTGATTATTGTTTCAAATTTATAAAAATAGTGAATAGCCTTAGGAATAGTGTTTTTGGTTTGTTCAATTTTTACTGTTTTAGTGAGTTTAAATGATGCGTTTCATTTTCAACTTAATAGACAATCTCACAGATGCACAAGCACAACGCACTGACTGTTTGAAGAAGTGAGGGAGTCTTGCAAGGAGGGGAGACTAGATAAGAAGATTTCTGCACATCGTAAGGGAGACATGGGAAAGAGTGAGAACATCATAGTCATCGATGAGGGGTGAAAGAGGATGGAAATGATATGTATCAAAAGGTGAGAGAGAGAGAGAGGGGACGGACTAAGATTTAGAGGAACTCTAATCCAGGTATTTATCTTCTTCTTCTTTTTTTTTTTCTTCTTTTTTTTCTTTTTTTTTTAAATTGTTTGTGAATCTGCTAGAATTATTATTTGGGTTTTGAGATTTTGATTTGCTATATTTTTTTCATGGAAAATCATATAATCTAGGCTTTTAATTGAGAGGAATTAATCAACAAAAGCACACTCTCTCTGTTTCCAATTGGGATTTTTCTCATCTCTTTCTCTTTCCCTTACCATGTGTTTGGGTATAAAAAAAAAAACCTTTAAGGGAGGAGCCAGAATTTTAGAGACAGAAATCTTAGGTCTCTTCCACACTTACCCTATCAAAATTCACCGTTTCACACCCACCCGCACTTACTCTGTCAAAACTCATATTCTCAACATGGCAGGGCTGAGTTTTCAAAGAGAAACGCTGCAATGTCCACAATTATCAACCCAAAGATATTGAATTTTAATATGAATGTAGAGATTTGACACATGCGAATACATTTTTGCAGTACAAATTTGATGCAATATTTGCAGCTCATGTCCATGCTTATGAAATTATAGGTTTTGTTGTCTTCTTCACTTATTTTGAGTGGTTGGTTAGAGATTCAAGTATAGTAAACTATGTGGGTGATAAATCATGTCTAATATAGTGTGTTTTTATTGAGTTTATGACTTTATGCTGAGGTTGTTGTATTATTGCAGAATTTGAGCAGCAAAAAACCTATAAAGGTTCAATTGGCTAGGAGTGGTCAAGGTAACTTTTTCATATATATCTTGAGATAAATTTCACTTTTGATGATGGTAGAAATTTTATTAAGAATTATACCATATGCATATGCATTTTAACAGAAATTTTGTTTAGTCTGTTTCCATCCTGTTTTGGTTTCAGAGTTTTGCAACTAAGAGTTTGGCAAAGTAACTTTTGGATTAAGAATTTATATATTGAATATAATAGGCTAACCATGCTAATAAAGCTTAAACTATATGCCAGTAATTCAGCTAGAAGTTGCTCCTTGATGCAATGACTTTAGCATGTATTATAAATAACTTTAATGTTGTTACACTTGCTAGCTTTTCCCTTTGTACAATTTGATGTATTCTGGTTTTGTGACAAGTACTTTCCTAGCTCCTTGATTTTTTTGTTAGTTTCTTTCTTTTAATGCATCTTGGTCATCATGTGTTGGCAGAATCGTAGATGTATGTGACCTTTCTTGGATTTCGTTTCTGTTGGTTCTGGGGAATGTGGAGTTTGGTAGCAAGCTTGTTATATGGCGCGCTAGGTTGGCCATTTGCTTTACTGCTAAAGGTTATGCTATATTTGAATCATCTTTGTGGAGTGTGTTTGAAGTAGTGGATGCCATACAACGATTTATTTCCTGATCTATGTGAGAAACCTGTATGCCTTTATCAAATCCAAGGAATTGTAAATCTATGTAAAAGTCTGGTGTTTGTATTTTTTTGCCCTTGCTTGAGCTTATTCATTGATACTCTGTGTTCTTTCTCGCTCTTTAATCACTTGTTTATATTTAAACAGATAGTTGCTTATTTTTAATTTTTATTTTTATAATAGAAGCTCGGATTGTCTGCGATTTGTCAGGTTACATTTTTGGGTTTGGTATAATTCCTGCAGCCTTGTGTCATGTGATGCAATTCCGGGTTTTTGAACTTAGGCTGATTTTATTTTTTTCTTTTTTCTCAATCTTACATCCTTTTATGTAGCACTCTTCCTTTTTCTTGCAATTTATTCTCGTCTAAGTTGGAGCTAGGATTTTTTGTATTTTAAGTTTGCTCTTTCTGGAAATCAATGCCTGTACCGTGGGCTTGCACTTCCATACATGCTTGTACATTTTTGTTATTTTCTTGCTGTTTTAGTGCCACTTTTTCATCTAGTATTGGCAACCCCATATCCAGTTTGGATTTTAATTTGGCTGTGCACTTGTTTGGAGCAGTAATCAGATAGAGCTTGTGACCTTAGTATGGTTGCCGGGTGAGTATCTTCATTGGACAAATATAAACACAGAGATTGTTTTTTTATCCATTTGTGATTACATATTTACATGTATGTTAGGCTATTAATATTACTGGTTGTGTCAGTGATTCATTTGAACTTGGTTTGTTGCTTTTGAATTCCTAGCCATGGAAAGTAAGTGAGCAGATGCTGACCATGTTCGACCAATGTTTGTCATTAGTCTGAGGATCTTGCTATTCTGGATTCGTATTGTTTTTAGCACTTAGTAACATAGCTTCTTTATGTGTAGGTGATGTTTATTTTTTGCTTTTGTGATGAATACTTTCATAGTTCCTGCAATGCTTTGTGTGCTAGGGAGGACAAAGACAATTTTAATCTTGATATGTCAACTGAAGGGGAAATTGTAAATTTTTCTTGTACTTTGGCTTTGTTGATCGCAAAGATAAGAAAACTATTATCTTTTTATCTTGATCTCATGTTTTCCTTATGAGTCTTTTTACATACCATTCCTTCAAACTTCATCCTATAACTTGTTCGGCTTATGTTATAGGTTTTGGTCCTTGGGAGCATTTTTCAGGCTTGTGATGCTGCAAATTTGGTTTTTCTTGTTCAATTTTGTTCTCTTGAGCACAAATATGTAAACTTTTCTTTCCCTTATTGTTGGTTGGCTTGGTGATCATTACACTAAAAATTTAAATTCACTTTGTGAAAGAAACAGGGTTCTTGGTTGTGTGTATTTGAGGATGCGTTTGCAGGGTTTAATGTTTAAACTAAATACAGAACTACTTGGCAAGTTCATCCTGTTCCCTTTTTCTACTGTCTCTTACTTGAGCTTCAGTCTGTGTATTTGTGGCTGCGTTTGTGTAACATCTTAAGTCTTTCTCGTACCTTTTCAACTTTAATTTATAAATATTTGAATTTTTTTCCCTTGAACACGATCCTATTCCATTTTAATTTGTTTTAGTGATTTTATGCTTGGCAGTTTTTTTAAGGCATTTGTTGTTGCAAAGTTGGTTTTATAGATTGATCTGGTTTGTCTTCTTTAGGTCTTCTAATGTGGGGTGTGTGTGTGTGTGTGTGTGTGTGTTTTTTTTTTTTTTCTTCCATTTGCAATTTATTTTTTTTCTAAATTGGAGCTTGGATTGTTTGTATTTTTAGTTTGCTCTCTTGCTGGAAATCGATGCCTAAACCTTGGGTGCCCTTCCATACGTGCTTGTACGTTATTGTTATTTTCTTGCTCATAGTGCAGCTTGTTCATCTTATATTTGCAACCTATACCCTGTATAATTTGGCTATGCACTTGTTGTTTGGAGTAGAAATAACATTGCGCTTGTGACTTGAGAATGGATGCTGAGGGGGCATCTTTGTTGGACAAATGTGATTTAAATATTTGTTAGTCTCTGAAGGCTGCTGGTTTTGTCACTAATTCATCTAAACTTGGATTGTTGTTTATTGATTTCCTAGCCATGGAAAGTGACGATGCTGTCCTTGTTCAACCAAAGTTTGACTTTAGTATGATGCTCGCTCTTAGTATTATATGTGGGTGATGTTTGTTTTTTGCTTTTCTCCAGCTGTATTGGGGCTGGGATTATGATTAAACCACATATGCAGTGTATTAACTAATGCTGATTCAATTTTGTAGCTTCCCAATCAGAAATTCTGATGAGTATACCCCCTCATCTTCTTATTCTTTTTGTTTTTATTTTATTTTTTATTTGCCTTGAAATATTCATGTGATTTACACTTGTCCTGAACTGCAGCTTGGATTTTTTTTTGGTCTGCTATATTGGGAAATCAATGCCATCACACCACTGAGGGTTCATGCTTCCATACATTTGTGTAAATTTGTCTTAGTTTCAAGTTTTGGCAGCCAGTTTTCTGTTTGGATTTTATTCTGGCAGTGAGTGGGCAGTCCTGTTTATGGTCTATAGAAGTGGATTATTTTGGTACTTGGAAGCTAAAGTGGTGATAATCTCTCTTTTCCGCCCTTTTTTTTGTTGTTGTTATTTTCTCTTACAATCATAAGATTCTTAAGTATAATCCATGTTGGCCGTGTCATACCTAATTTGCAGGTTAATCTGGTAATGCCTATTATTGGTGTGGGGCAGTCAGGCTCTGCCTTGCTCTCTCATGATTTGCTGCTTGTTTTTTTTGTTGCAAAATTTGATTAAGCTTTATGGCTCAATATCTTCCAAGTTTGTTGCAAGTTGAAGTTTTTCCTTTTTTGGACTCTCCTTTATTAGCGCTGTGTACCTTATGCTGGTTTATATGTTGGTGATGTTCATTTTGTGATTTTTTGTTGAGTGCTTTCCTAGTGTTATGATTTGGATATTGTGCTAGGGTTAATTAAAAAATTTATATTGACGAGAATTATGTATTATAAGCTTTTTGCTATTGTAAATTATATTTACTTTTGATCATAGGTATAGAATATAAATAAGGCAAATATCCATGTTGGTAGCATCATACCTAATTCGCAGGTTAATTTGGTAATGCCTCTTATTGGTGTGGGGCAGTCAGGCTCGTGGTTTGCTCTCTCATGATTTGCTGCTTGTTTTCTTCATCGCAAAATTTGATTAAGCTTTATGGCCCAATATCTTCCAAGTTTTTTGCAAGTTTGAAGTTTTTCCTTTTTTGGACTTCTTTTTTTTAGCATTGTGTACCTTATGCTTGTTTATATGTTGGTGATTCTTGTCCTTTTGTCTTGATTTTTTGTTTGATTTTTAGTCATTCTTTGTGTTAGGTTTTAGACCCCTTAAAACAACAATTGGATTAACCTAGTTTATTTAGCCAAGTGATTAACTTAGTCAAATTATGCAAATCTAGATTAACACAATCAAATAATCATATCAAGACATAAAGCAGCGGAAATATAAAGAACACAAAGATATGATCACCCAGGAAAACTAAACCTGTAAAAAACCTGGGGAGGATTTAACCTAGCTATCCACAAGGTAAACTTGAATCCACTATATGAAAGAATCGAAGTTCATACAAAAGGACTTACAGGCACCCACGCTCGACTTCCTAATGCTACCCACCAGTAGAACTTACTGACACGACCGCGTGCAAGCTCCGAATCCACGGACTCCTTCTTTCTTGGATTCTCCAATCAAGTACAAGCACTCCCGTTTCTTTAAGCTCCAATGGCAGTAACTGAGTTGATCATCAAGATGTTGAAGTAATCTCTACCTTGAAAACCCTAAGTTTATGTGAAGGAAAGCTCCTCAAGGATTTCACAAGAGATTCACACAAACCGCAAAATATGAGCAACAAGAGCATCCAGAGCTACTCTAAAAACGTGGCTAGGGTTTCCTTTATATAGTGGGAGAAGTAGACCTGAAACCCTAATCCTTAATGGGCTTGGGCTGAGTTGGAAAATTCTGCAGAAAAACGTTCTGCCCGAGATTCGATCGATCGAGTCTAATTTTCGATCGATCAAGCCAGGCCGAAAGTCACTAATACTTCTGCAGTCACTCGATTCTAACTTTACATAAAATGCCCACACTTTGAGCAAGTCTAAACAAGACTTACAACCTGTTTTGATCATGGTTTGTCAACAATACACATTAGAGTTCTAAATACATAAAATCCTAAGTCTTTAGAACCTAACACTTTGTTGGCAAGCTCATATCTAATTTGTATGTTGAAATGCTGTTTATTGGTGTGGGGCAGGTAGGTGAACAGAGATTGGGACTTAAATATGATTGCTGAGGGAGTATATACAAGTTTTTGCTTTATCCTGTAGAGATTTGCATAATATTTTGTAATCTTAGGCTGTTTCTGATTGATTTCCTAATCATAGAAAGTCAAGTGGGCAGGTATACTGTTTCTGGTTCCTTTTAACTAATGCTGATTTGATTTTGTTGCTTCTCAATCATACATGCTGTTGAGTAATGCTGTTGAATAGTCCCCCTACCCTTTTTTTCCATCTAATTTTTTTTAGAAGCTTTTTTTATTTTTTATTTTATATATATTCTTGTAATATAACTTTGTCCTGAATTGGATCTTGGATAGTGTGTATTTTCAGTCTGGTCTTGGAGGAAATCAATTTCATCACCATTGAATCTGTGCACTTTCTTGCAGTCTGGGAATTTTGTTTTAGAGTCTTGATTAAATTTGTTCGTTTCTTGCTTTTAGTGCAACTTGGTCATCCTGTGTTGGCAGCCCTTATCCTGTTTGGATTTTAGCAGTTTCATTTATGGCCTACAGAACTGTAGATAAATGAGCATTTGTGGATTTTGTTTCTGTTGGTTTGGGTAAAAGTGGAGTTTGGTTGCAGGCTTGTTATATGGCGGGCTAGGTTGGGCATTTGCTACACTGCTAATGGTTATCCTATGTATGAATCATCTTCGTAGAGTGTGTGTAAATGAAGTAGTGGATGCCTTACAACGCTTTATTTCCTTACTTATGTGAGAAACCTGTATGCCTTTATCAAAATTCAAGGAATTGTAAATCTTTGTAAAAGTCTGATGTTTGGTTTTTTTTTTTTGGCCCTTGCTTGAGCTTTGATATTCTCTTCTCTGTGTTCTTTCTTGCTCCTTAATCTCTTGTTTATTTTTAAACAGATAGTTTCTTATTTTTTAATTTTTATTTTTATAATAGAAGCTTGGATTGTCTGTGATATGTCATGTTACTTTTTTTGGTTTCGTATAATTCCTGCAGCCTTGTGCGATGTGACACAATTCCAGGTTTTTAAACCAGCCCGATTTTATTTTTTCTTGCTTCTCCATCTTACATCCTTTTTTGTAGTACTTAATTGCAATTTGTTCTTGTCTAAGTTGGAGCTTGGATTGTTTGTATTTTCAGTTTGCTCTTGCTGGAAATCAATGCCTGCCCCATGGGTTTTCACTTCCATACATGCTTGTACGTTCTTTTTATTTCCTAGCTCTTTTAGTGCCACTTTTTCATCTGTATTGGCAACCCCATATCCAGTTTGGATTTTAATTTGGCTGTGCACTTGTTTGGAGCAATAATCAGATAGAGCTTGTGACCTGAGTATGGTTGCTGGGTGAGTATCTTCATTGGAAAAATTTAAACACAAAGATTGTTTGTTTATCCCATTGTGATTACATATATGTTAGGCTATTAATATTGCTGGTTGTGTCAGTGATTCATTTGAACTTGGATTGTTGCTTATTGAATTCCTAGCCATGGAAAGTAAGTGAGCAGATGCTGACCATGTTCAACCAATGTTTGTCATTAGTCTGAGGCTCTTGCTATTCTAGATTCATATCATATTTTAGCACCCAGTAACAAAGCTTCTTTATGTGTGGGTGATGTTTATTTTTTGCTTTTGTGATGAATACTCTCATAGTTCCTGCAACTCTTTGTATACTCGTGAGGAAAAAGATTATAAATTGCCAATGTTTGTTTTGTTGTTTTGTGAGGATGATGTTTAATATTTTTAATAACGATATGTCTGCAGGAGAGGAAATTGCGATTTGGAGTTTCTTTTACTTGAGCAAGAGTATGTGCTGTTTTGACTGCAACAATAGGCAAACTCTTCCCTTCTCTTGATTTCTCTTAAGTCTTTTAATACTATTCACCAAAATGTGATAATACTTGTTCAATTATTTTATAGATTTTGGTGCTTGGTTGCTTTTCAAGGTGTTTGTTGCAGCAAAATTGACTTCTGTAAATCGATTTGGTACTCTACTTGGGCAATGAACTTTGTTAGGGACCTAAGGCAATAAGCTCTCTCTATCTCTTGATTTTAGCACTACTGTCCTAAAATTTGAAGGTTTAAGTATAGGATTAAGATGTTTATGAGGGAGGTTTACGACTATTATGAGTTAAAAAAATTTATATTTTTTTGAAAAAAAAAAAAAGAGGTTTATATTGAGCACAGTTATTTATCATTACCTTCTGTGCCTCTGTGTTTTGGATTTTACTTTCACTTAGCATAAAGTAACTTTTATTTCTAGAGTATTTTACTATGACTCTAAAACCATACAACAAATTGACACCCTTAAGCTATGGTATGGGTCTTGTTGTACTTTCTTGTTTTAGATGATTTTAGTGCCTGTGTGGTACCAAGTAAAAGAGATTTTGGTTTAAACCAAACAAATCATATTTGTCAAAGCAATCACTACTAGTTTGAATTCAATCTTTTTATATTTTGATCACGAAATATACTCAAGATATGTATCAAGGAAGAATATTCCATAACTGTACATAGAAAGAAATAATTTACTTTTGTGATTTGAATTCTTTGTACTTGATACTTCTAAAGTTTGTTCCTCTCTCTCTTTCTTGATGGTCTTTTCCTGCCCTTTGATTTTGTTGTATGGCCTTAGGTATCAATCAATATGTCAGGATATATCTCCACACGTTGATGTTTTACAAGATCTGTACCCTTCTTTCATCCTCTTTGATTTTTCATTTAAAAAAAAAAAAATTGATAATATTGTTTCTTAGCAATATTTTTGTTCCAAAATTTGATCTTGATTCAAAAGTTGCACGGAGGAACTGTGTGCTGCCTACAGCAACTCAAATTCCTGCTTGCTATGTAGGAATGTGGAGAACAATCTATTCTCTGGACCTATACTTGCAAAATTGCCGAGTGTTCCGAATTTTAGGTGCTGTGCATTTTTTTTTTCTGCCTTTCATTTATATATATGTGTGTGTGTGTGTATGTATGTATGTATGTATGTATAGATGGATTGCCTTTTAACATGGATTTGGTTCTGTCATGTATGCCAAATCCTGGAACTAGTTATGTTAGTGCTTCTCTCATGGTCTCTTTTTAATCAATATAGAACTTGATACTTCTTTCTTTCTTTATTTTTGAATTTTTCCATTTCTTTTTGGATATTAAGCTAGTTTGCAATGGTATTGTTTTACTTAACTTGAGACATGGAATTTGTTAGTTGCTTATATAGAATGCTCATGTTAGGCTAGAAGCTCAGAAACAGATTTCTTTGTTGTCTCTTTTATTGCTAACCTAGGAAATCACAACTTATAGATTTCACCGAAATTTCGAGTCTGCAAATCTTCACCTTAATGACGAGCTTGAATTACGTGTTTCAGACTGCAGTTTGGCTCCTCTACTATTGTCTGGTTTTGCGTGTCAGGTAATCTTGTGTGTATGATATTTAAATCCCGTTGATATAAAATGCTACAAATTACTACTTTTGATTGATGTTTGTAAATGTTTATTGAGACCCTTCTTAAAGGAAAATATGGTCTATATTGGTACCCCTTGTTAATGGTACTACAATCAGGTATTAATTGAGAGAATTTGACACATAGCTACGGTAATAAATGTAGAGGCTTTATTATGTGAGCCCCCTCTTATCTAATTAAATTATTGATTATTCATCCAAAATGGAAAAAAAAGGGTTAAGGTTTGTTGTAGAGTTGTGTAAAGATGGGTTCGACTTACCTCAGGTATTTTTTTAACTGGACATGTTCTTTTGTTTTAAATATACAATGACAAGTGGTAGTAGGTTTTAACCTCTACTTTTTATTTATTTAGTGGGTGACATGACAGTCTCTCATTAAAACAAAAGGAGATTCCAGTTAAAAAAGTACTGGAGGTAAGCCAAACCCTGTAAAGATTATTAGTGATTTTTTGAAGTTTGTTTTGGAAAATAATCGGGCTTTGATATGATAGCTTGCATTGAATGCAATTTCCTTAGGTTCAACTATGGTGAAAACAATGTTACTATTTACTCACCTGATTTCATTAAGTAAGAAGCCTACACAATTGCACTCTCCGAGCCTTCAAACTGCATATCATCAAAGTTTCGCAATGGTTATTTAATTGATTATTATATTCACCTTTTTTTTTTGGTTGAATTATCACCTTTTTTCCAAGAGTTGAAGTCTCAACCAATTTTCTTGTAACTTGAAGTCTTCAAACTATAAATCATACCAATTATATATAATCTAGTTCTGTATAAGAGTTAAAATTAACCTCTGGAAGGACCCACAATTGCCATGGTCACTTTTGGTCTAATTAGGTCTTTGAACATCTTTTGTGAATATTTTCAAATGAAACACATAATATAGCTATCAAAGTTTTTAATCAATTTTTAGGATTCTGTGATTACAGTACTACCAGTTATGCTCTCTTTAAAACTATTGTCTGAGATGGAAGTGGAGGACAACTCCAAGGAAGAGAAGTTGCTTCATGGGATGCAAAACTTGCCATTATCCTCACAAATTGAGAAGTTAAAGGTTTTTCAAAGTTCATTGTGTTCTTAATTAAGCACATTCTTTTCTGGCACCAGCCCTTTGGCTTAGTCATATGATTGATGATTAATGGGAGACACATTAAAGTGCCATATAGAATTGATTGCTTAGGTTCATGGAGTCTTTAAGTTTCTCTAAGTTGTCCAGACACAGGTTGGTTGATGAATCAATCCCACCTCCTGTCAAATAATTGTGTCCTCATTTGGGGCATTGGTTGGCCTAGACCTGCTTGAAATGATCTTAATTGTTGATATAGAGTTGAAGTTGCAAATTATTCTTTCATCACATTAAATATGGGCTTTACTTTCTAATATAATCTTTACGTTTGCATATACTTAAGGGTTCCTTGGTCTGCTTATAATTTAGAGCTAGTACTGAATTTAGTAATAATGTTTTGGTGAGTGTGGCTGCTTGTCAAAATGGACATTGAGGTGCAAGATCAGTTGCATATTAAGGGCAGTGTCCAAAGCATATTTTCATAGGGTTTGACTATAGCAATCCAGAGTATATCTTGAAAATAATATAACCTCTAATAAAAGCTTCAAGTTTTTGTGCCAGAAAGATGCACTTGGTCTAGGAATACTTGTAAATTTACATTTAGAAATGATTGGTTTATGCATGTAGGATTACGAATATCAATTCTATTGCATTTGGTGGATGTGATCACTGTAGGTGATGGAGTGTGATGGAGTGCGAAGTTTTGCTGATGCATCTGGTAATAATCAGTCACTTGTTGAAGTGTGATCTTTTTATTTTTGGAATTTATATATTGGATTGAATATCAATTCTATTTTGGTGGCTTTTGCAAAAATTTGTTCCAGGCATGTATTCAAAGAATACCTGTCATCAAATAACATCAGTGGACAGGGCACTTTGTTGCAGGTATGATCTTTGACTTTATTTTCAAGTTTCACATCGTGAAGTTGTACACGATTCTTCATTCATTTTTTTCCTTGAATTGTGAATTAAAAAGGCTGGCCTGCTTATGTTAAAGCCTAAACATTATTCATGTGGTTGTCCTCTAATTTTGATTATTTTTGTTGATTATTTAAGTACGATTACTGATATCCTACACACGCTAGTGCGCATAAGTGGGGCATGCTATGCTTTTATCCTTATCTTGCTATGTTTGTGTTAACAAGTTGTAGATAAAGGTTTGGGGTTTGTGTCAGCCTGTTGTGGCTTGATATTCTGCATCTGTAGGATGAGGGCAAAATTTGCTGAATAGTATATTTTTAGAAAAATTTTAGGTGAATAGCATGTATTTGAAGTTATTTAGTAATGTAGATTGTTTTTGGAACTTGAGTTTGGCAAAATCAAGTTCCAACCCAAAATCGAGTTTAATAAACTCGAGGTTCAACTAGTATAGGTCTGACGTGGAATTTAAAAAAAAAAAAAAAAAACCCATGTGAAACTCGAATTTAGGAAACTCGAGTTCCCCAGCCCAGTAAAAAAATTTACCCACGTCCCCACCGACCCCAGTTCCCACTTCCCACCTAACCAACTTGTTTATCTCCAGATAAACACCACGTCCCCACCTAGCCATTAAAGTACCATATGACTATGATATTTTCATTTCGCCAGATACTAAACAGTCATTTGTCATCCCCCAACTTCTTCTAAGCCTTAAATGTTAATTTCTCTCTCTCTCTCAACTTTCAGCTCTACTTTTTCTCTCTTTTGGTAGACTTTAAAGCCTTAGATCGACATGTTTGTGCCTAATCAGATGGTGCCTCCATTGAATATTTGAATCCCTCTCCTCAACTCTTTTTTTTTCTTACATTCCATGGTTTAGATCTGCAAAAGATGGTCACGGCTGATGGCTTCGTTTACAGATCTTTGCTATTTGTCACTCAAAACTACAGTGTTTTGGTGTTTTAAGCAAACCGCTCCAGAACCGGTCATGGTAAATTTTTTAACGGCGCAAACTCGAGTTCCACGTGTTTTTATTTTTTTATTTTTTAAAAATTCACGTCAAACGACTAAACCAATTGGAACTTGAGTTTGCTAAACTCGATTTTGGGTTGGAACTTGAATTTGACAAAGTCGAGTTCCAGAAACAATCTACTTAACTAATTAACTTCAGCCGCATGCTATTCACCAAATTTTTTTTTCTAAAAAGGTATTCAGAAAATTTTGCTGTAGGATGAGTATCAGGGTCTTCTTTTCTGAAGGTGTGTGTTTTGTCCAATTGGCAAAAACTTTTTAAGCAGGCTTCTGCACCACAACTTATTGGAAGATCAGCTACATCTCCTAGTGCCACAACTGCTACTTCCTTTGATGACACTACTACATCTCCACTGCAATATGCCAATTCTCCTGGGTCAGGTACAAACGGATAAACACCATCTCCTCAGCGACATACCCCTCAGCAGCAACAGCAGCAAAGGCAGAAACTGATGCAACTACCTCAGCATCAGCAACTCCTTGCACAGCAACAGTTCAGGCAATCTGCGATGCAAGGACTGGGACATGAGGAAAAATGGATGCTTATGGAAGTTTGGACATATAATTTCTTGCACTAGAACATGCTTAATGATATGTACGTTTGTAAATGAACTTTCACACCAACTTTGGCTTTATTTAGGATAAAATTTAAATTTTGGAAATTTGATTGGTTTTTAGGACTTAGTGGAGGCAAGAAAATACTTGTATTGAAAATGGGTGAAACACATGATGTAAACTATTTTGAGAACAAAAAGGAAAAATCATCTCCCTTGGTATCTGCCTCCCTCTTATATCACAATCTGTTCTAGAACCTTGATTTTTGTCTTATGTTAACTCTCCGAATGCTTTCCTACTTAGGAAGTTCTGCTCTAGCATTTGAATAGGACTTATATAAGTCTGTTGAAATTGATAATTGTTTGTTGCTAGATGATTTTCAACATTAACCATTTGACTGTCATATGCATAACCAGCTGCCTCAGCTGCATGATTTGCAGGGCCAGCAGAAGTTTCAGTCGGTAAATTTACAGCAAGGTACATTTTTCCTTAGTTGTTTGAAAACTTATAGCTACATGCACACAGATGCACGCTTGCGTGCACACCCCCACATATATTGACATTTAAAACATGTATGCCTCCATATATCTATAAGCTTGACGTTATTAATGGTGTTCTTGTTACCAAAGTCTTCCAAGAAATTTGGGGTCCATTTGGATGGAGGAATGGAGAGGGTAAGTGGTGAGTGGTTCCTCTTTTTCTTGTTTGGATGTACTCTCTTACACATTGTTTAGATGGAAAAAGAATAGGAAAGGAAAGATGAGGAGAGAGGATTACATTTCCTTGATTTGGTTGACATCAGAGAAAGGAAATAAGGATGATGTGGATGGAAACGTTTTCCATGGGGCCCACACTTTTGCTATCATCCCAATTTGGACTGAGAGAGGGAAAGGGAGAGGGACTTTGAGGTGATTTTAACTTTTTCTATTTTAAAATTACCAATATGCGCTTATATTCTTCTTACAAGTCATAAATAGGTTGTAAAAGTAAAAACATTTATTTTCCTTTCCTTTCTCTTTGAAATCCAAACAAGGGAAATAATTTGTTTCCTTTATTTTCCTTCCTACATCCAAACACAGATTTCTTTTTTCCTTTCCTTTCACTTTTCCTTCCCTAGGTATTTTCTTTTCTCATCGCTTTGCCTAGGTGCAACCAAACATAGTGTTAGTGTAAACAAGAGAATTTGAGGGGATTTGAAGGAGTACTGTCCCTTTAAAGCTCATGTTTTCAAATTCCTCAAATTGGGGGAGTTCAAATTAATCTTAAGTTGCTTCCATTCCCCCCACCCCTCTCCAGCTGCTGACTAATCTTAAGTTGCTTGCATTTTTTATTTTCTGCTTTAACTATATCCAGCTTCTGTAAAGACAAAGAACTTTTTGTGAATTGTGTGTTTATTTCATGATGGTTGCATCTGTATTAATAAATCTTGTGTTGGTTTCTGTTCTGTTACTAGATAGTGTAAAGCTCCAACTGTATTTTGCTTTTCAGATGCTTTAGCACATTCAGGAATTCATTGAGTAATTTATATTTGATTTTGAAGTGATGTTTCTGGTTTAGCAGAACTATTATCAGATTTGACTGTGTTTCATTTGGTCCAGAGGACTGTAGGTTGATATTCTTTAAATGTGAAGTATAAATGTTTATTCTGCTATATTTTTTCTTGGGACAATATGTGCACCTACATTCCTATGGATCCTGCTATATTCTGCAAGAGGGCTATTTCTTATTAAAGAGATTTTCTTAGAATCTATCTGGCGTTTTGCTCTCTCTCTCTTTTACCCTTCTGGTTTTGTTACTCACTGACAATCCCAACGTTATATGTACAGTTTCTGTTCATTTTATTTCTTATGAAAACTAGGGCAGTGTTTGCTTTTCTTAGGCTTTGTATCCAAGAGGATTATAAATTACAGTTTTTCTCATACTCTTTGTCCTATTGTCTTGTTTTAGTCATTCTATGTTGGCAAGCTCATATCCAATTTGAATGTGGTAATGCATCTTATTGGTGTGTAGTAGTTATATTAACTGGGATTGTGATCTAAATATTGTTGCCAAGAGAAGAATAATACAGGTTTTTGCTTTATATTGTCGTGCTTGGCACGAATTTAGCCTTTCGAGAAATTGAATTGCTTTAACTTAAACAAAAACAAAAAGTTCTCCAACCAAACATATCCCTATTCATTTTTACTTCACTTTTTCTTGTAAATTTCTTTCAAATATTCTATTCCTTTGAACTTGATATTATATATTTCATTGTTTGATTTATTTTATAGATTCTTATTGAAGGTGCCCTCTGGATTGATTTGTTTCTCTTCTTGATTTCTCTTTTTGCTCATAAGTCTTTCAAGTTCAACACACTATTCAATCTATCATGATTCCATTCATTGTTCAATTTTTATTTTTATAGATTTTGGTGCTAGGCTGCTATTTTTGGCCTTTGTTGCAGCAAAGTTGGATTTCCCAAATTGGTTTGATTCTTTATTTTTATAGGAAATTAAACAAGTGAGTAAACTTTCTTGTCAGTTTTTGTCAGCCAATGTTAGACAGAATTATGGTTAAGTGATTGAATTCATTAATCTCTTAATAGCTTAAGTTTTTTTGGAGAATCGGCATTTTATCATGGTATTAGAGCAGGAGATCATGTGTTCTATCTTTGTCTCCTCTTTGCCTCTTATTTAAAATGTTACAAGTCTCATGTGTTGGGCTCCACTTATTAAGAGAGTCAGTAATTTTTGGATAGTTGGTAATTTAACAGCTAATAATGTGTTAAAAAATTTCTTTGTAAATGATGAAAGGTAGTGCTTTAATTTTTAGAATTTCATCTTTGGTTCTTTATTTTTTTTTTCTTTTTGTTTTCCTACTACCATCTATTTGCACTTCTAAGAACTTTTATTACTTATATTTGTGAATGTTAAATTTTTTCATTTGATATACAAGCTCTTATGATTTTTGGAGCTCTAATCAGAATAGTGATTTAATGTTATTGTTAGTCATACAGGATGTGATATGTATGCTTTAAACATTTCGGTTCATTTAAATGCTAGAGACTTGTTTGATGGACTTGAAGGATGGTAGGTTTGATGGACTTGAAGGATGTGTCGTAAACTCAAAGGTCCCAAGTTTCATCGGCCATACTATCAATTCATAGTGTTTTTGATTGTCTCATAGACAAGAAGTGGGATAGTATGACCAAAAATTGTGACACTACTTTCTTATATAAAAATGAAAAAAAGATAACCCTAAAACCATATTAACTCATGATATTTTAATAAAAAAAATATTAACTCATAATATGACAAAATCATGGTAACACATAGTGCTCTTAAAAGTCAAATTTTCACTTATGTTAATATTCTAATAAATTATATGAACTATTCTCCTTATCGTAATATAGTATTAGTGGGTTCCAGTTAGCTCAACTGGTAAAGTCTCTGATGGTTGTATAAGAGATCTGGAGTTCAATCCCCGCCTACACCAAAAACTGATTGGTGTCTTGGTCTGATAATAAAGAGCAATTATCAGGAGCGGACGCCATAGGTTTAAACTCTCTCTCAAAAAAAAAAAATATAGTATTATATTTTAACAATTTCTTTGATATGATAGTGTCTAATTATGAACTATTCTCCTTATTGTAATATCTTAATATATTTTAACAATTTTTTATGATATTATAGTGTCTAATTATTTTTATGTTATATATATATATATATATATATATTTTTTTTTTTTTAGAAAACATGAATTTATGTTAATTTGGGTAAAGATGTAACTAACTAAAAGTGTATGAATCCTTTAAAAAAAATTTGGTTGAAGGCGGAGCACCAAACAGATTTAGATGGATTTTGTTGTGAACATCTTATAAGATAGCGAACTTGTAATGTGAATTCCACTAGAATTTGTAAGTGAAGAAAATAGTGGCTAGGAGACAAAATCATTGTCCTTGAAAGCTAAAAGGAAAGAAAAAATAATTATTAATTAGTGCGTGAATTATGTAATATTTAAAATGATGGAGAAAATGCAATTTACATTCATTAACTTTATCCAAAAATCGTTTTACTCTTTTAAGTTTGACATTTTTGAAATTGATCATTTTAGACGAGTAACTTTACCCAAACGAACTATGTTCTTAAAGGATTAAGATGATTTTTAAGTAAAGTTGCTGGATTAAAATGACAAACTTCAAACTTCAAAGATCAAAATGATTTTTGGACAAAGTTAGCTTATGTAAATTATATTTTTGCATAAAACGAAAAAATGGATCTTGTTGATGATTTTGTCCAATCTTTGTTTCTTTTCTCGTCTTTCTTAGTGGGAGTTCGTAAAATTTGACATTGTGAAACTTTCGGTGGCATGCAAATTACATAGGATTTTCATGGAAGCTATGGGAAAGGCACTAAATCAATTGGCAGAGAAGAAATCTATTATATCAGCAAAAGCTCTAATACCAAATTGTTGAAATTTGGTTGAAGAAAGCATGACACCTAAATAAGAAAGTAATGCCCTCATCTAGGCACTGGGTTGAATTTTTCTCACTCTTCTGAAATTAAGGAAAAACATCTATCTTGATTCTTGACAAATGTGAAATTTAATAAAACATTGTATTAATTTATGTAATTCAATAAGTAGCGATCAATCATGACATTACATAAAATATAGGGGGTGTTTGGATGGCTTGTTTCCATAACTCATAACTCAAAAATGATGGGACCCATAGTGAGAAGTCGTTTGGCACCACCATCACTCTGTTTTCTTAACTTTGTTTCCATCACTTAATTCTCTGATTTTTGAGTGATGAGTTATGGAAACTGAAAACACATTTTAGCTGTTTTCAGTTTTCATAACTCATAACTCAATGACATTTTTGTAATTAAATATACATGGAGGACCTACTGTCATAACTCAGCCGCACCTTTTTGACCAATCTGCCTTTCTTTTTTTTTCTTTCTTTTTTCTTTCTTTCTTCTCCTGGGTTCGGTCTCAGGTGTCTTCCTTTTTTTTTTTTCTTCTTCTTTCTAGTTCGGGTTTTTGGGTACTAAAAAAAAAAGTTGCACTGAGTGACAGGTATGAGACCCACAAATAGTGTGAAAAATATTGAGTGATGCTAATTAAGTGATGATGCCAAATGGGTGTAGTATTTTAAAGTGATGAGTGATGAGTGATGAGCGACGAAAATTGAGTGATGAAAATTGAGTGATGAAAAATATGCATCCAAACATGGCCTAAGAAATTCAATTACTACAGTATTTCATTCACAAATTTTTAACAAATCTGTCTCACCTTTACCAATTAGGGGAAAAAAAATTATTGGAGGAGATTTAAATGGTTATGTTGGAAAAGGGGGTGAGGTATTTGAAAGATTTCATGGAGGTTGGAGATATGGAACAAGGAATGAGGTAGGAGATGCTATTTATGCTTTGCAATAGAATATGATTTGATATTGATGAACACTTGGTCCTAAAATTCACACTTAATTACCTTAAAAAATATGTATTAACATTAGCCAAATAGGTATTGTAGGGGCTCATTTCGTCGTTGATCCCCCGACAATAAATTTGTTTAGAGAGTGGGATGTAGGGTTTGGCGCCAACAGGCTTGCCACCGGCTCGCCGGAGACTTTCTTCTTTGAGGGGGTCTGGCCCCGTTCTTTTTGGCTTGGGGGTTGCTCCTCGGATGGCCGAGGAGCCCCCTACTCTGAAGGGCTCCTTGCATTTATATACCCTCTTTGGCCAATCCTAGCCTTCCAACTGTCAGTCATCTAGACCACTGCTTAAGGACTTGTCCCATCAGCCACGTTTCCCACCGTACTGTGGATCGCGGCACCCAAGATTCCGCCATCCAGGAGTCCTCTCAACACTGAGATTGCCAGGGGAGTTAGGTAGATGCATTAAGTGTGGATGTGACCGCCTGTACTGGGATCAGGATAGGTACGCCGAGGACATGGTTGTCCTCGGCGCGGCCCAGAGGGCCGAAAAGTCCCTAGACAGCTGCCTGGGACAGCCATTGATCCTCGGCATGGGCCTTGGGCCAGTCTAGAGGTGGGCCGAGAATTCCAGGCCCTCGGGCCCCACAGGTATTATCGTTATTTGAAATCTTGAAAGTAGATGTTTTAGAGATTGAGTAATACCATGGGAGAGCATAACCACTTATCATATATTGGTGTTACAAGATATTTGTATTATAAGTTGCAACGAGGTAGGTTGTTGCTTAAATAATTACCAACCGCATGGCAGAATTCAAAAGAAACGATCATGGGTTGAAAAACAAATATGTGCTTCATATATACTACGTACTATACCCATCAAACACACGCATGAAGTATTTTTATTTAAAAGCCCTTAGCCACTTCTTGATTTTTTTGTTCTTTATTTTTTGTTGATTAGGATTTTTTTTTAAATGATCTTAGTTGGATAAAATACCAAAATTGTTAAAAAAAAAAAATTTTAAATGTTAAATGTTAAAAAGGAAAATTCTTTTAGAGGAGGACCATAACTGAATTCTTGGGAGAAAATTTTAAAATATTTAATTAAATATATCTAACATTTTAAAATGTTACATGAAAAAATAAATTACACTTTAAATTTAGTGGATTATCATTTTTGACCTCTAAATTTTTTTTAATCATTTTAATCCCTAAAATGTCTAAAGCCTTTTCTGGTTTTCTTTCATAGGAAAATTTTCAGTCTTTTTAAGCACATTTTTGCAATTTACTTATTTTTGTATTCACTTTGTATACGTGTGATTACTTTACATTTTGAAAATTATTAATCTTAAAAAAAAGGTCTCTGAGGGAAAAAATATTTTGTATCAAATGATACCATGCCATCTATATCAAAATTTAATAAATAATAGACATGTATACAAAAATAACTACTCGCTAACACATGATATACATGTTTTTCATATATTAGTAAGATAATTATTTTTTAGTTTTTACTGACATATTTTATTCTTATTAAATTTTTATACTACTGATATAATATTATTTAATACCTAATACCTTCCTTCTAAAGAAGTGCTGATGCGTGTATTTAGAGGCTGGTTATTATTATTGGGTACATTAAAATAGAACGTTTACAAAAATGAACATACTATTTTTTTTTTTTTTTTTTTTGGAGCAAAAAATAAACCTATTAAAATTTAGGTATAGGAACTGAACCTTTAATAATGTTTAGAAAAGACAGGAATAATATTTTAACTTGTTTTTTTTGGTTTGGTCTATCTTGGGTCCCAAATGAGTTGGTGTGATGAGAAAAGACTACCTTTCAAAATTTTGTATTTTATGAGTATCTCCACCGACCCCATCTACTCAAGTTTTAAACTTTTGCATCTGGATCTATTGTTGGTTTCGATACGGATGAAAGCTGCGTTTTGCGTTCTACTTTTTTTTTTTTTTTTTATCACGCATTTTAGCAGGGGACAAGTTTACTGTTTATACATTGTTGAGTACTATTTATGCACTGTTTTGATATTGTTTATGCACCGTTCATGAGACACACTGTCACTTTATTCAGAAAAAATATTAAAAATAGATCTTACGGTACTATTTACACATTTAAAAATTATTTTGCTGCAGTGTTTTCAACAACAATCAATTTTCAGTAAAATAAGTTGTATCCAAACGGACCATTTATATCCTCTCGCTTTGTATATGTTAATTATAAATCAAAATCAGTCACATCAATTACACAATCCAAGTCAGGTAAACCGTGCACGGGAGCAACATCTCTTCATCACTCATCCATTCCAAGCCTCTTTCCCTTCCCTGCGTAAAATCAATCACAACCTTCTCTCTCCATACAGATCTGTTCGTTTTCAAAGAAATCCGTTGGTTGATAAACCCAAATCTGTTTGTTGAACAACTTGAAGTCATTGATGAAGATATAGGTCAATGCACTTCGCCACTTGGGTGATGAATTTCTTCTTTGAGCGTGTTCACGGAATTTGGATTTAGATTAATAAAACGTAGAGTACTTAAGTAGGTGAATTGGTATTTTTTATTATTATATTTTTTTGAGAAGAAGGTGAATTGGTATTATCAAAGTTAAAAGTCATTAGGTGGGTGATGTCTCTTCTTTGAAAGTAGTTTCCTTGTAATCCCTTGCCTTCTATTTTTAAAGTAATCATGATTGTCGCGTCATTAAGGGTTCGTTTGGTTGAGAAGATAGAAAAGTTGGAGAATAAAAAATGGAAAGGAAAAAAAAATGGAAGGATAAAATAGATTATAGTTTCCTCCATTTGTGTTTGGTTGGAAGAGTGAAAAATGGGAAGATAGAAATTAGTGTTTGTTTAAATTTACTCATATACCATTATTAAAAAATGATACATATTTAAAAAAGAATAGAAAAAAAAAAAAAGCACACAACCAAACAAAAAAATAGGGCAATCAGCCAATCACCCAAAAAGAAAAATCATGCCCAAAAAAAAAAAAAAAAAAAAAAGAAGAAGAGCAAAGTGCCCTACCAAACACCAAACTTAAAAGAGAGAGCCCAAAAAGAAAAATCATGCCCAATACAAAAGAAAAAATAAAAAAAAAAAAAGAAAAAAAAGAAAGAAAGAAGAAGAGCAAAGTGCCCAACCAAACACCAAACTTGAGAGAGAGAGAGAGAGAGAGAGAGGGGGGGGGGGGGGGGGGGGGGGGAAGCATACATCAAGCCTAGGAAAGAAAAAAGAGAAAAAAAAAGTGAAAAGAAAACAAAGAAAGGATTAGCGCAAAAGAAAAAACAAATAAGAAGAAGAAAAAAGAAAAAGAAAAAGATGAAGACAAATAAAGGATCAACGGAAAAAAAAAAAAGTAAAAAAATTTCAATAAATATGAATGTTGGGATGAGCAATTGTGTCTAAAACACAACCCCTCTTTTTCTTTCCAGTTTTCTCTCCAATTTGGGGAGAAAATATTTTAGTGGGCTAAGAGAGAAAATACCAAAGTCCCATCAAATTTTCCATATTTTCTCTCTAACTAAATACCCACAAAAACCATTTTCTCTCATTTTTTTTATCCACACTCTCTAAAATCTATCCAACCAAACAAACCCTAAGAATTGGGAGAATGGCAAAGTAGAGAGATGAAAAATCTTTTTTATTTGGTTAAAAAAGAAGAAAAAATTATTGAAATGTAATTGAATAAATTTACTCTCATACCCTAATTACATAAATAAATAAAAAGTTTGTAAGCCAAAAAAAAAAAAAAAAAAAAAAAAAAAAAAAAAAAAAACCGAAAGAAAGAAAGAAAGAAAGACAGAAAGAAAAGAACCAAAGCCTTAGAGGGAGGAGAGCTGCAGATAGGTAAATTTCCATTTAAGCCCCTTTCTCCCTCTCCAGAATTTCCCCTCAATTCGAAAAGACTCCAAAATCACCCTAAATGGTGGGCACAAAAAAAAAAAAAAACTTGGGTCCCACGACTCCCACCGAAATAACCCATTCTTAACCAAACACACAAACCACTTCTATTTCTTCTTAATTTCTATCTCCCCATAAATCACCCCAACCTAACACATACTAAGGGTCGTTTGGTTCACCATGATGTGAATCACATATAAGCCACATCACCGTAATGCAAACATTACGGTGTTTGGTCATCTTATTGTTACAAGATTACGATAATTTAAGATTACAAAATATTTCACCTTACCCTAATTTTGTTACCTTATTAAATGGAGGTAATCTTATATTGCCTATTGGTGAAAAAGATATAATTTATTCAATTGACAAAATTTCTCACACTTATAAATTTTATTTATAAAATTTTCTCAATATATTTTTAAACCCTTGTCTCTTTCTCTCTCTCTCTCTCTCTCTCTCATAAAATTTAAAGCGTAGCCCCTCTCTCTCTCTCTCATCAATTTCTCGCTCTAGCTCTCTCTCATCAAATTGAATGTTTGAAACCGTAGCCTCTCTCTCACTCATCTCTCTACAAATTGGAGCTTCTAATCAAAATCCATGGCCGATAAACCTGGTCTTTGTTTTGCCAATATACGCATTGAAGGATGGCAATGGAGCTAGTGGTTTCGGCCACTATTGAGCTAAATATAGAGAAATTTGGGAGAGAGGGAATTCGATAGATGAGAGCTATTGCTGTGATGGCTCATGTGAATGACTGTGGTCACTGATCGTGGTCATAGATGCTCGGCATAGAGGGATTTGAGAGCCACCCTTATTCTGATTCATGGTGGTTGTTGGTGGTGACCACAAGAGATCCAGCTATGGAAGTTCAAAATTTGACTGAGATTGATGAGGGTTTAGAGAGAGAGAGATATGAGAGTCATAGATTAGAGAGAAAAATGGGTATAATCTGTTTGTTTAGTGAGAAAGTGTGATTTGAGATGATGTCTAGTTGGTAAGAAAATAGAGTAAAGTAAAATAAAATTTAATTTAGCAATTTAGTGATCTTATATATATATATATATATATATATATATAGATTGGGTTCAAGTTACACTTAATGTAACTTTAAGCAAAGTTACACCACTCAATAACTTATTATTAAGTTCATATTTTGAAAATCCAACCGTTGAATTTCATTTTCTATATATTCTTAACATACATGCCAAATTTCATACTAATCAGATGTAATTATTATGGCAGTTGTCAAGGGCCGCTATGGATCCATTATTATTATTTTTTGGGTTTGACCTATGGCAGCACTTTGCAATCACCACAATAGGCTGTGTTTAAAAATGCAGCTATCGCGGCTATAAACCTCCCTTATTACAGCGCTCTTAAAGGCGCTATAGAGTACCTATAGTGGCATTTTTCGAAAACACCGCTCTAGCTAGCGTTTTTTGTTTTGCATGCTCAGACTTTGCATATAAAAGGAATGAAAATAACAAAGGATAGAAATCTGTAGTAATTTTGATAATAGATGTGTGTTGGCAGGAATTATGCAAGTTATCAACAAATTTTCCTTTTACTACACTTTTGATTTTAAAATGCTATAATTAATACTATACTCAATTAATGTGGATATAATACTCAAAATATATACATATATAGAAGATGTAATTCAAATTTAAAAATCGACCAGGAAACAATTAAATAATGAAGATTATAGGATAAAATTTAGTTAAAATCTTAGTTGTAGCCAATGTTATAAATTCCGTTTCGTTCCGGCCGGAATAGACAAAATTTTTCATACCAGTATGCAAACCGGAACGGGAATAGCCTCTGTTCCACTTCGGATTAAATTTCGGCCAATTTCGGCTAGTTTCGGACATTCTGGACAATTCCGGGCAATTTCGGCCAAAATGTAATTTTCGTCCGGAATGAGTTTTGCCTCTTTTTTTTTTTTTTTTTTTTTTTCAACCTAAGGATATTTTTCCCCATTACATGCAAAAACGTTTTGAGTTCCACAGATTCTATTCTACCTCACAGCATCAAATACAGCCCAAAAATCCACAACAATGAAGTAATGAACAGAGAGAGAGAGAAAGGGGTAAGAACCCGAAGATGAACTTGGATCATTCTTTGAGCTTGAGGTAGATTACTCACGAAACTTCAACCTTCACATATTTGCAATTTTGTAGCACAAAGAGAGTGGCAGAAAAAGTCTTGCGGCGAAGAGAGTGCTATGAGTCAATAGTTAAAAACTCAGACTCAAAGTAAAGAGTTTGAACATTGGGACTTGGGTAAAGGGGTTAGGTGGGGTAGGTGGAATCTTTTAAATGGATAAGCAAGCAAATGATGCCACGTTTTTTTTCTTTTTTACCAAATAGTGCCAGATAACCTAAGGCTAAAAGTCTAACATGTGCTGACAATTAAAAATAGTACTACACTACTGCTTGTTTAGAAGAAAAAGAATACACATTGTTCTTAAAAAAGGCACCCAACTAATAGTATATGAATTTCTCAAAAAAAAAAAAAACTAATAGTATATGAATAATATTTAAAAAATAAATACTCAACTCATTATTTGCTTATTTGTGATTACTTTGGTAATTAATTATTACTTATTATTATCTTTTGAAAAATTTATTAAAAGATATATATATATATTTTCTCGCATGGAAGTAAATATTTTTACAAATTTTGGTTTGAAATCTTGAAAAATAATATTCATGATGGTGAATGGATAAAGTAGACTTTTGAAGTTTGACCCTTATTATCATAACCATGATCAGATGCTGATGTTGATGAAAAATGGTTCCAAAGAAGAGATGGATGAGACTAAACATCTTTAACACTTAAAAAAAGAAAAAGAAAAAAAAAAGGGTCATGTGAACCTTATCTTGAACTTTGAGAATATTTTGACATTTGAAAGATACTGAAAAAGAGCACTATTATTTCGTAATAATATATGTCATTAACCAGTTTCTATATATATATATATATATAAATCCAAAACAACTTAAAACGGTATGTTGAAATAGACTGGTATCAAAGTATTTTGTTTCAATGGACAAATCGAAATGGGTTTCGAAATAGTAATTGTGGGGCCCGTGGGCCTGGAAGTCTTGGCCCACCTTTAGGCTGGCCCAATGCCCATGCCGAGGAGTGATGGCTGTCCCAGGCAGTTGTCTAGGGGCTTTTAGCCCTCTAGGCCCACGCCGAGGACGCCCCCCTTCCTCGGCATACCTATCCTAGTTCCAGGTGAGGGACAAACCTAGTATAAGTGGTCACATCCACACTTAATGCATCTACCTAACTCCCCTGGCAGTATTAATGCTGAGAGGACTCCTGAACAGCACAACCTTGGGTGCTGCGACTTACAGTAAGGTGGGGAACGTGACTGATGGGACAGGTCCTTAAGCAGTGGTCTGGATGATCGACAGTTGGAGGGCTAGGATCGACCGAAGGAGATATATAATGCAAGGTGCCCTTCAGAATGGGGGGCTCCTCGGCCGTCCGAGGAGCAACCCCAAGCCAAGAAGAACGGGGCAAAGCCCCCTCGAAGGAAGAACGCTTCCGGAGAACTGGTGGCAAGCCTGTTAGCGCCAAACCCTTCGTCCCACTCTAAAGAAATGTATTGTTGGGGGATCTACGACAAAACGAGCCCCTACAGTAATCATAAATTTGGTAGTAGCAAAAAACTACAATTTCAATCAATATTTTTTTATTAGATATGAATTTTTACAAATCCATCATAAAATTATATTTTTTTCTTATATGCTCCATGCTTACAAAATTTTTTAAAAATCAAATATCAATAGCTATGTTATCAATCAAATATTTAAATTTTAAATTCTTTAATCTAAAATTATGGATAAAAAATAAGTTTAAAATTGGATAGTAAATAACATACGATTGAAACCAAATTTAATACGCTTATTAAGAATACAAATAACATTAAATCCAATAATTTCAAAATATCCTATAAAAAAAAAAATTCAAAATATGTTGTTATATTATTATTTATTATTTTGGGTGGAAATTGTATCCATTGTCGGCCGAGTACAGCTGGGTTTGGCCATCACTATTCACATAGTAATCCAATTTTTCTTTTAGGATATCTACATACAGGATACGATAAGACTTTTACCAAAGAGGAGATGTGATGTTTAACCTCCTTTAAGTTGGAGACAATCTAAGCCAAGTCAGGAAATTATATACTGCTTTTACCCCTGGTTCCAATTCATTTGAGAGAGAGAGAGAGAGAGAGAGAGAGAGTACTGGGTGTGTGTGTTTGAGAATGGAAGCAAAAGAAGCTGAAGCAGAGCTACAAGGGCAAGCTGATATATGGAAATATATGTTGAGCTTTGCAGATTCCATGGCAGTGAAATGTGCTGTGGAGCTCCGCATAGCTGATATTATAAACATGCATGGTGGCCCAATGACCTTGTCCCAGATAATAGCTGGTATTCCTGGTGCCCACTCCCCAGATATCAGCTACCTCACACGCATCATGAGATTGCTAGTCCGCAGAAAGATCTTCACCACACAATCACATCATCATCCATCAGAAGGTGGAGACACTCTGTACGGCCTGACCCACTCATCAAGATGGCTGTTGCATGATTCCAAGATGACCCTAGCTCCTATGCTACTCATGGAGGACCATCCTTTGCTAATGGCGCCGTGGCACTGTTTCAGCCAATGTGTCAAAGAAGGTGGCATAGCCTTTAAAAAGGCTCATGGCCGTGAGGTTTGGGATTTTGGTTCTGTAAATCCTGAATTCAACAAATTGTTCAATGATGGCATGGCTTGTACGGCCAATATTGTGATGAATACTATTGTCTCTGAGTATAAAGATGGTTTTGGTTCTGTGGGATCATTAGTTGATGTGGGAGGTGGGACCGGTAGTGTGCTAGTTGAGATTGTGAAATCCTATCCACACATCAAAGGTATTAACTTTGATCTACCACATGTTGTTGCTTTGGCACCCATTTATGATGGAATCACACATGTCGGAGGAGACATGTTTGAAGCCATTCCAAATGCTGATGCAGTTTTCATGAAGGTACGTATATATATTGTTTTGAGATGCAATTTTTTTTAAGGCCGTTATTATTATTATTTTCATTATTATCGTTATTTTCCTTAGCTCACAGTTGCGACTTTAAATTATTATTATTATTATTTTTTTCCGGATTGGGTTGAAGTAATTATAGAATTATTAAAGGAGTTTTCTATTTTTGGTTTTTGAAATGTTAAAAATGTGCTTTTTATTAAATATTTTGGGGTTGTTTAATCTCATATGGTAGTTGTTTGGATTATTTTTCTTTTATTTGAGTTAATTTTTACATGTAATGTTATAGTTAAAAAAATGATGTCAATAACAAGTCACGAACTATGATTTGTTATGAAAATTTTTATTTTTATATATTATTTTTTTTGAGTAATTCTACTTCCACAACATTTTAAAAACAAAAATCTAATGGATAAAAAAGTGATTTCGAAAGTGGTATAATCTCTAGGCTTTAAGTTCATGAGTTTTACTTATTTGGAATGTTGGATCTGTTTTGGGAGTAATTGTTCAGATGCTCTATGCCCAATTTGCGGTCACTAGTATTTTTATCTTTTGGTCTTAAATGGGTTATGCCAATGATGGGTTTGAGTTGCTTCTTTGTTTGATATGGATTTTTCGGCAATAGAATAGCAGAAGGGTTTGGAATGTAATGTTGTTTTGTCTCTCGTAAAGGATTTGGTGTGAAATGAAATTTGATAGGATTAAGCTTCCCCTTGATAGGCAAAAGAACCTATTCTTTTAGTTCTTTGGTTCAGTGGACATTTTGCAGATGGCTGTATACCTTCTTCTTTGTAAAAAGTTTTGAACTTTTTGTCTTTGTAATTTGTTAGCCCAGCGTTTTTGTAAGGCTTTTGTGATGAACTCTCTTTGTTTGTAATAAATAAATAAAAAAGAAATGCAATTTTTTTTTGATGAAAGGAAAGAAATGCAAAATTGATTAATGCTTGTATACTAATAGCAGTGGAACATTATGGTTTTTTTAATATAATATGACGTGGCAGTATAGGTTAGTTGACGTGGCCAAAAATAATATATTTTTTTGGGCTATTAGCCATATCAGCATATAATGACATAGATCAAATTAACACAATTGAAAAATTAAGAACCAAATTGACATATAATGTAAATGATCTAATTTTGTAATTTACCCAAAATTTTATAATTATTATGCATATAAGGATAGTGAGTATTTTGGAAATATTATAATTTTTAAAGTTGTTATGTGTATTAAGGAATAACTATTACATTTTTTGCTAATTGAGAATAACTATTACATCTCTTCTAGAGATGAATCAATTTTATGGAATTGCTATGAATAACTATTCCACATAAGGAAAAATCAACCAAACCCTATTCCACATAAATTAAAAATTCCATTATGTATAAGATCTATTGCATCGTACTGAACATGCTAAGGAATAATTATTTCATGTAGAAAAGATATAACCAAATAATTATTACTCATGAATAACCAATATAGGATCTATTACAACATATAAACATGCCATAAGTGTTAGTTTGTCATGTTTGCCTATAGTTACTACCCCATGTTACTACTTCTCAAAAACTATATAATATATTATATTATTGGGCATTATACAAATTATTGTGTTGTTACTATTTTATTATAATTTTTTTAACTCAACCATAAATCAAAAGAAAGAAAAAGTGATTGTGGAATGGATTGCATAGAAAATATGGCAGATGTTTCCAAAGACTTTTAGTGGAAGTTTTATCATTTTTATGAAGGATTTTGTTAATGTGTGCTCTAAGGGCACACAATAATTTTCATTTATGGAAAAATTTTTATCGAGAATTAAAAAAGTATTAACAATTTTTTCAATTTTCGAGAAAATATTTTCAAAAGTGGATGACTTAATATGTGCCCCTAGGGCACACATTAACCGGACCCTTTTATGAATAACAAGTTTATAACACATATTTACGCACAAAAGCTTTCAATGGTAATGATTATGAGGTGGACTTATTTAGGTGAGTGGGATGATATCTTCACTTTCATGTTGAGTATTATAAATAGGCTATTTGACGCTAAAATATGGAAAATTAAAATGAAACCACTTGGCACTAAAATATACTACAATTAGAAGTTAATTTATATTTGATTTGGATTCTGATTGTGACATTGCCACTTTGAATTATGCAGTGGATCATGCATGATTGGAATGATGAAAGTTGTGTCAAGATTTTGAAAAATTGCCGAAAAGCAATACCAGAAGAGACTGGAAAAGTTATTATTGTAGATGTTGTGCTACAGCCAGAGGGTAACGGTCTATTTGATGACACATGTTTAGCATTTGATTTGCTTATGATTGCACACTCCTCAGGTGGCAAGGAAAGGACTGAACTCGAGTGGAAGAAAGTATTGGAAGAAGGAGGCTTTCCTCGCTACAACATCATCAAAATTTCAGCTTTACCATCCATTATTGAGGCATACCCAAAGTGATATGGTTATGATGTAGTCATTATTGTAATGTTACTAGTTTCCAATATGTGTAATGCACGAGAAAGTTTGACAAATAAATTGTTATCTATATTACAGATTATTTTAGTAAGTTGTTGAAAAACTTGAATGGTGGCTAGTGTTTATAATTTGCTCAAGATATAAAGGTTGAAATATGAGGGCATCTTAGCTTCCAAGAATTTAGAGAGAGAGAGAGTTTAATTTCTAATAGATCTCATTACAAGACCAAAGTTCTATTTATACATGCTCAAATTTAATCAATAAGGCTAATATACTTAATTGGTCTAGCAATTACTTATACCCATTGGCATAACTACCTCTAAAGTCCAGCCTTCTAAGCACTCCTTCCTTTAAAATCCCCTAGGGAGCTGTTGTCCAACTAATTGAATTAGTCCTAGACTCAGTAAGGTATTGGTATTGCTTTGATTTTTAGTCTTAACTCCAGTGGGAAAATAAAGGAACAAGAATTAAAATTCCAATTAATTGCCTTGTACCAAAAAATGAAGGAGACCTGGGTTTATCAGCTGCTGGACCAAAGAACATAGCTTTGCTTGCTAAGCTTAATTGGAGATTATATGGGAAGAATGACCAAGCCTGGGCTAGAGTTCTTCGAAGCAAGTGTGCAACTCCCTAAAAAGCCTGCTCTCGGACCAGCTGGTTTGGCATTAAGAAGGGTGAAGAAATTTTTGTAAGAGGTTCTAAGTGGTTAATTGGTTCAATAGTCATTTAAATAAATGTATTACATATTTTTAGTAAAAATCTAGAAACCATTAGTAATGCACTAATACGTATACTTTTGAAGTGAGGATGAATCTTTGAAGTGAACCTTCCGGCCTACATGTGATGATATCCATATTTAGTAATACACTTTTATTGGAGGATATCAATATTTAGCATTTTCATTAAATAGTTAGTGAATTTAGCATCTTACTTTTATTCATGATGAGATGATGAGATTTGATGTGTGCGTTTGGATATCGGCTTATTTTGCTGAAAATTGAAAATTGAAAATAATAAAAAAATAATTTATGGTTACTGTTTATTATTGTTTACTACCGTTCATTGGCCTAAATACACTATTCATGTCTAATGAATAGTGCATTAAGCGCTAGTTAAAAAAAAAAAAAAAAAAAAAAAAAAAAAATCTTGAAACGCAAACGTCCAAAACATTGACGTAATCCAAACAAACACGATGTGTATTTTACAAAAAAAGAGATTTAACATTTGCAGACTGATAATATTTTGACTCTTGGCTTTGAAGTACTAGATGGTCAAAGCCCTGTTAAAATGTAATTTGTAATTGACAAGTGGCTCTGTATGTGTCAAAGAAAGAAGCAACTGAAATCTTAAATGTCAACAAATGAAGAATCCATCACCAAGCAAGCATGTAAGTAGACACCTCATGGACAAGTGTCAATTAAAGAGAAATGAAGCAAACTTCTGTAGTATTCTTGAAACTTGTAGTCATCCTAAACTCCTAACACATCTATATATATATATATATATATATATATATATAGATGTGAGTTGTAAATGAAGTTGTAACATCCAAAAAAGAAATAAAAATTGCAATGAAATAGAGTTTCTGCAATACTTTTTTTTTTTTCATATATATATATATATATATATATATATTTTGATACAAAGCTGTGAAATACAACCAACCAGACAAAACAAATAAGAAAAACAACAGAGATGACAGATTGAAACTAGCATAAACAATCAGATACACTCTGCCCGAATCAACTCAAGCAAAGAAGGAGGACAAACCCCCAACCACACCTGAGAGGTTTCACTTCTTCTAGCTAGTTGAGCTAGCTCATGGGCAGCTCTGTGTACTCCCTATTCAAATGTTTGATTTTCCAACTGGAGAAGGAGCTCAGCACAACAAGAATACCTTGATACAAATGCCCAAGACCACCATCCACAAACTTCTCATTAATGTTGCTAACGGTAGTGGCAGCATCAGACTCAATAATGACTTGAGTAATCTTCATGTCACGGGCAAGTAAAATCCCCGTCTCCACCGCAAGGGCTTCCACTTCAGCTACTGAAAAGTTGCCTTGAAATACTTACAGCAAGCAGTTGTAACTCCCCCACATGAATCTCTAATAACAGCCCTTACACTAGAATGTCTCCCATCCTCCGACGTCGCCTAGTCCACATTCACTTTGAAAACCCCAGGAGGCGGAGGAGTCCACCTACAATTTCCAGCTCCTTGCCTCTTATTCAAAGACATTCTTGCCCCCCTGTATTCATGAAGATAATTATTTGCAAAACCCCAAATATGGCTCTACAACTTGCAAGTAGACTAAAAACAACTAAGTTCCTATTGTACCATATTGACCAAGCAACTCCAAAAAATACTTCAAGATCTCGGGCTGTACCTTTGTCAAGGATTTGCATCGCAATATCAGATATATCACATAACCTCTGCCCATTCTCAACAACTTGGACTTCCCAAAAATCCCAAACCCTTTTTGCCACTTCGCACTTGATGATGGTATGAAAAATTGACTCCACCTCCCTTCCACAACAAGAACAAAAAACATTCTCCCCAATGCCACTTTTCCTCAAATTCACCATTGTTGGAAGAGCATCTACACAAGCTCTCCAAGCAAAGATCTTGATCTTTGAAGGAATATTTAAATGCCACATCTTCTTCTATAACCGCTCTCTTGGATCCCCACATGAACTTTCACCTTCCTCAGAATTATCCACCATATTAAGAGCTACATAGTATGCACTTTTAACCGAAAACACTCCCTTCTTATTGGCTGCCCAAATAATTTTGTCCTTGGGAAGATTATAGCTAATTGGAATATTGAGAATCGTCTTTGATTCAAATGGCAAAAATATGGACTGAATAAGGTCAGCCTTCCACCTTCTAGTGTCGTAATCAATTAAAGCCGAGACCATGGGATAATCATCAAAACTTTGTGGCGGGGAAACCACTTTGTATGTTGTGGGGGAAGGCAGCCACTTGTCGTTCCATATATGAATCAACCTACCATTGCCAACTCTTCAACAGGTACCTTTCTTAACCACCTCAAGCCCTTGCATTATTCTCCTCCAAGTATAGGAAGGCCTAGAACCCAGGCAAGCATTGAGAACATCTCCATAGGGGTAGTATTTAGCCTTATAAACTCGAGCTACTAAAGAGTTTGGATTCATGAGAAGCCTCCAACCTTGCTTAGCAAGCATGGCTAGGTTGAAGGCTTGAAGGTTTCTAAAACCCATCCCACCCATAAGCTTAGATTTGCACAAACGCTTCCAACTCACCCAAGCAATCTTTGACTCTTGACCCCGCTGCCCCCACCAAAATTTTCTCATCATACCCTCAATATCATCACACAAACCCTTAGGAAGTTGAAAACAGCTCATAGTATACATAGGGATAGCTTGGGCCACCGCCTTTATGAGGATCTCTCTACCCCCTATAGAAAGAAGTTTCTCGTTCCACCCGGCCAACTTCCTCCCCACTCTTTCCTTAATCTCAGCAAAAACTTCATTCTTTGACTTGCCAATCATAGAGGGAAGACCCAAATACTTACTGTGCCGAGAATCCTGCATAGGTCAAAAAATCTCCAAAATCTCATTTTTCTTTTCCTCATCCGTGTTAGCACTAAAGAATACCGAGGATTTGTCGATATTGATTTTCTGACTAGAGGCAGCTTCATACAAGCGGAGGATATCAATTAGCTGATGACATTCTTAGCCATTAGCTTTACAGAATAGTAAACTATCATCCGCAAAGAAGAGATGTGTTATCTTAGGGCAGCCTCTACAGATTGATAAGCCACTCATCAACTAATTTCTAGCAGCTTTACTAATAAGAGAGGAAATGCCATCAGCACACAGTAAGAATAAGTAAGATGATAAGGGATCTCCTTGACGAAGACCCCTTGAAGGTATAATGTTACCATAAGCTACACCATTAATTAGCACAGAGTAGGAAATAGAAGTAATACAACGCATAATCAGACAAATCCAACTATCATGAAAGCCCAATTTTTTCATAACCTGCTCAATGAAGCCCCCTTCTACCTTATCATAAGCCTTGCTCATGTCCAATTTAATTGCCATATATTAATCCTTCCCATCTCTTTTATTGTCCAGATAGTGCATGAGCTCAAAGGCTATAAGAACATTATCCGTTATAAGCCTCTCAGATAGAAAGACACTTTGATTTTCAGATATTATTTGAGGGAGAACGGACTTGAGGCGATTAGCTAAGACCTTGGCAATGAGTTTATATATCACATTGCTTAGACTAATCGGTCTATAATCTGTCATTTTAGTTGGATTGTTCATTTTTGGGATAAGAGTAATAAAAGTTTTGTTTATATCAGCCATAGAAGTATTGGAATTTAGGACATTTAAAACCATGCCAACTACATCATTACCCACAATATCCCAATATTTTTGATAAAAGATAGCTAGCATACCATCAGGGCCGGGAGATTTTGTCGGATGCATCTACTTCAGGGCAGCTTCAATTTCTTCCCGTGTGAACTGCTTGATTAAACTTTGATTCATTTCAACTGTAACTTTAGGATCAATTGCTTCCACAACCTCCATAATTCGATCAGGATGGGAAGTCATATACAGCTTCTCGAAATATGAAACAGCCACCTCAGCCACCTCCAAAGCGGACACTCTCCAACTCCCCCTTTCATCAAGAAGCCTAGAGATGGTGTTTTTCTTTTTTCTTCTCGAGGCCTTTGTATGAAAATATCTTGTATTGCATTCCCCAAGCCCCATCCACTGGACTTTAGATCTTTGTTGCCACATGATTTCCTCACAATTCAGCAAGTCATTAATCTCCTTCCTAGGCCTGTTAATTTCTCGACCATTACTTCCATCATGATCTCTCAGCACTAACTCATTTAGGGCTTTCCTCTTAGCCTGAATTTGCCTTGGAACATGGCCAAAAACTAACCTATTCCACTTTGATAACCCATCGGCACACTGCTTAAGGCCTGTCACCATGCCATTTGGATTGTGTAGATCTACACTTTCATTCCAAGCTGCCTTGATAATATCTCTACACTCATCCCTTTTGGTCCACATAGCTTCAAATTGAAATCTTCTCTTCCTGGGGTTTTGCAGAACAAAAGAATCAGTGATCAAGAGCGCACAATGGTCACTAGCAGATTCCACAAGATGGTGCACTCTCATATCCCTATAATGATCAATCCATTCCTGCGTAACTAGAGCACGATTCAACCGAAGATACATTCTGTATCTTCCCTCTTGCATATTGCACCAAGTGAACTCCGGACCACAGAACCCAAGGTCCATGAATCTACAACAATTAATTGCTTCCTTGAATTCATTCATCTGCTTCTGAGATCTTCGAGCTCCCTCCATTTTCTCCGTAGCGGACACAATTTCATTGAAATCCCCGAAACACAACCAGGGAAGCGGAAATTTTCTACTAAGAGCCCTTAATAAATCCCATGACTCCTTCCTTCTATGGATCTCAAGATTTCCATAAAACCCAATAATCCGCCACTTAAACCCCGAATCTTCAGTGACAATGGCATCAATATGTCTGTCTGAATAACTTTGAACATCAACAATAATATCCTTCCTCCACAGCAAAGCCAAACCTCCACTTCTTCCATGACTAGGAACAACTAACCCATTGGTAAAACCAACACTCACCTTCTTCTTATCCATACTTTTCATTTTCAGTTTTGTTTCCAATAAGAAAACAAAATCGGGATCCTACTGTTGCACCAGACCTCGCAACGCTCGAACTGACCGAGGGTTCCCAAGCCCTCAGCAATTCCATCCTAAAGCCCTCATCAGTAAAACAAATCCAAAGAAGATTAAAAGGATACATGGGTTCAAGCAGAGCATCAAAAACAACCCCCAATACAAGGGGAAAGTCCCCAAAAAGAAACAAACCCTTGATAATCAAATAAGGAAACACTAAAACATATAAAACACTACTCACAGATTGTATGGAAAAGCCACCTTGGCCGAATCAAACCAACACTAGGAGTACCCCACTTGCTGGAGATTCAACCCACAAAATTACTTCTTGGGTTCAAACACCCACCCTTTCAGCACAAGAATTCAACAGATCAATACCCACGCCGATCAGCTCCCAAGATTCCGACTAGCAACAAATCAATACTCGCACCGATCAAACTGACCCACTTCTGTATCTAAGGAAACCCCCTGTGAAGAAGGAAAGACTCACCGAGAGGTGTTGGTAGATTGAGGATGTACACCGAGAGAGAGCTGGAACCTCACGGTCCAGAGAGAGAGAAAGAGAGGGATCTCTCTAGAAAGAATTGGAACCCTTCGGTCCAAAGAGAATTTTCTTCATATCTAGCATAACAGCAACTTAAATACTAAATTCTACTCCTAGCCATATTGTTCTAAACTTGCAACCTACAAATTTGGTATCAAAGCAAGTTTGTCAGCCCCTTTTGTCCTAGAATTATAAACCAGACAACCATAAACCATGGCAGCATGTACACGTACAACCACCTTCAACTATGCCCAAAACATTGTTCCCATCTTCACCGGTGAGAGCTATGATTTTTGGAGCACACAAATAAAGACACTCTTCATCTCACAAGATTTGTGGGATTTAATTGAAGAAGGCTATGAACAGCCAGAAGATTTTTCAACTTTGGTAGCAGCAAAGCTAAAGGAGTACAAGCAAAACTATTTTCCCTAGAATTTCTGGTGCAACTAAATCTAAAGAAGCATGGGAAATTTTGGAAAAACAATTTAGTGGCTATGATAAAGTAATTTCTATTAAACCACAGAATCTTTGGAGAGAATTTGATAACTTGCAAATGAAAGAAAATGAAACTATGCAAGAATTTTTCTCTAAAGTTTCACCAATAATCAATCAAATTAGAGGCTCTGGAGATAATATAAATGATCAAAAAATTGTAGAGAAAATACTAAGAAGTTTGTCAATAAAATTTGAACATGTGGTTGCTGCAATTGTAGAAGCTAAAGATTTATCAAAGCTTACACTAGATGAGCTTTGTGGATCTCTTGAAGCACATGAAAAAAAGGATGGGTAGATTTTCTACTCAATCTTTTGAACAAGCATTTCAATCTAAAGTGAAAAGTACAGACAATAAAAACACAAAAAATGAACAAAAAAATGAAGCCAGTAGTTCCTCCCAACAAAGGAATCAAACTGGAGGAGGGCGAGGAAAATAGAATTTTAGAGGTTAAGGCAGAGGAAAAAGAAGTTTTTCAAGCCAAAGAAATTTTTCTAGTAACTCTGACTCTCAATGTATAATCTGTAAAAAATCTGGACATGAGTCCAAAAATTGCTATTTTCGATGCACTAAGTGTAAAATCCCAAATCACTCTCAAAGAGACTGCTGGTATAAAGATGATAAAAGTGCTAAAGAAGAACATGATGACAACTTCACTAAGGAAGTTGAAAATGCACAAGTGTTTTTCTCATGTATGTCTGTACAACAAGAACCAAGAAGTACATGATATCTGGGTAGTGCTTGCAGTAATCATATGACAGGAAGCAAAGAATTTTTCGTGAGTCTTGATGAACGCTACACATCCAAAGTGAAGCTTGGAGATGGAAAATTTCATGACATCAAAGGAAAAGGTGTAGTAGCTGTTGAATCAAAAGGAGGTAACTCTAAACTTATCTATGATGTGCATTTTTTCCTGGTTTAGCTGCAAATCTTTTAAGTCTTGGACAACTATTAAGGAAAGGCTACAAAATAAATTTTGATGATGATGAAGGGACAATCATAGATAAGAAGAATAATTCCATAGTGGCAAAAGTAAAAATGAATTCTAAAAATGTTTTTCCTCTCACTATGCCCCTAGCTGAGAATTTTGCCTTCAAGACTGAAAAAATAGATGAAGCATATTTGTGGCATTTAAGATATGGACATTTAAATTACAATGTCCTCAAATTACTAAAGGATAGAAATATGGTCCAAGGATTGCCCCGTATTGCTAAGCTAAATCAAGTTTCCTCGCTACAATATCATCAAAATTCCAGCTTTACAATCTATTATTGAGGTGTACCCTAAGTGATATGGTTACGATGTTACGATGTAGTTTATTTATTTATTTAATAATGTCAGCAGTTTTTAACTCAGGCATTGGTGAGAAAGTTTGATAATTAATATATATATATATATATGTAAAAGTTCTAATGAATAAAAAGTTTAATTAGGAAAATTTTGGAAAATAATATGCCTAATTTGTTTAGAATTTTCTTACAGAAGATCAATCCCAATTTAATAGGATATTTTTAGTGTTGTGTCGTGTTTCTCTATTTTAAAAGGTTGTAAGTTCTAATTAATTTAAAATTTTCTTTGGAAGCTAAATAGTTTAAACATAGACTGTATATTGCTACTTGTCAGTTGTCACTCTAAAAACTAAATTAAGAAATATATATTAGAATGGGGTCATTCTCCAGTACCCCCAATATTTTTAGTAGGTACGGTACCCACACAAATGTCAACCATTAAAACTGTGTTGTTTTAATCTTAACCATTAATTTAAGTTTAGTGGAAACCTATTACCGGTAGACCAAGTAAACATATAAAAGACAAAAAGAAAAAAGAAAAACAGTGGGTCCTCTTCCCCATCCTCTCTAGTCTCTCCCGTCCTCCCTCTCTGGCATTCTCTTGAAAAACCCAGATTCCTTCTTCTCAAATGGGTTCCTTATGTCCATCAATTTCACTGTCATCTCGTCGGCATCGAATCTTTTGATTTTTAAGGTAAGGATAGAATAAAACCCTAATTTCTTGGTTGGTTTTTGAGAATTTTTTGGAATTTCGCTCTTAAATTTCATTGTACCACAACATTGGCAATACTTCTATGCTGAAGAGGTACTAATTTGGTTATTTCTTTTCAAGTGGCACAGAAAGTGCTTGTTGAAATTCTTCATAGGGATTCGGTTTTTCTAAACTTGTTGTGGCTTTGTGTTCGATGATCAGGGGGTTTGGGTTTTGTTAGTGTGGTGCTAAAATTTGGTTTTTTTTTTTTTTTTTTTTTTTTTTGGGTTAGCAGAGGAGAAGGTCACACCTTTGTAGGAAGGCTTTTTATAAAAAATATAAATTTTTTTCTAGTATGTCTTAACTCCTAAGGAGGAGTTGCTATTGCTTTGTTTCTATTTCATATCTTTTCTTTGGTGTACATCATTTTAATTACTCAACACTATTATTTATAGATGTAGAGAGTCGGTCGGTTTGGTTGATTCCTTGAGTATGTTGAAAAAGAAAATAGCCGGTTGTAATTCTGTTGCTACTGCACATCTCAAAGTCAAGGTTTGAATTTTGTTTTGAGTAGTTGTTTTCTAGCGTTAGAGTTTAAGAGCTTTTGTGTTGCATTTTGGCTTGCTATTTTCCTTGTTTTGGGAATAGCATCACAGGTTGTTTCTGGTGTCTGAGCTAATAGAATTTTCAGTTGATTTATCCAAAAAAAAAAAAAAAAAAAGATTAAAGAGATTGCATATCAAAATAACAAAATGTTTTGATACATCCCGTAATTTTCATATTGACAATGTTGAATCTATCAATGGCATTTCCAGATGGCTAAATAAGGGAAAGTGAACTGCTTTTTGTGATGGTGGTGCTTAGCTTACTCAATGACATGGTTTTTTTTTGTGAATTTCACAAGGTAAATCGAGTTTTTTCATATTCATTTCTTCATATCATTATATGCTTATTTTATTTCTTGGAAATTTGTTCATATGAAACAAAGAGAGCAAGACCCTGGGCAAATGCTGTTGAGAACATTTGTAATGCAACTAGTTATGTCTAGTGCTTAGTCCAGAGAGTTGAAACACACATAAATTACAGAAATTGAAAGATACAATTCTAAGGTCTAAGCATTCAAATGGATGATTTGTGTTTAAATTTTAATTAGGCAAGATAACTAAGAGTGAAAGAAAATTAACAGGAAAATTAAGAGCACTTCTTAACTAGTTAGTGCTTCTCTTTCACTTTCTTACAAAATTTACATTTGGCTTTGTGTTCTGCTCAGAAACTGCTTGATTATTTCATTGAGTCATTCATGTAACAATACTATTAATTTTGCTAACTTGCAAGTAGACATGTTGATTATTAGCTTTGCACATTCCTTTTATTTAAATTTGTATTGTTGAGTTTTCAAACATTGTAATGTAAAAGCAGATTTACATGTTTTGTTAGTGCATTAGTATTCTTTACTTCTTCTTTTTTCTTTTTCTTTTTCTTTTTTTCTTTATGGGTAAGATATATATTATTAACAAAAAAAAAAATACAAAACCACATAGATCTTTAATAACCCTGCACTCTCTGTACAGTACTCTATAGAGACTAGATTTACAATAACCAAAGGAATAACATAAAGCTCCCTGGAAACACACAAATATCAGTGACAGGGTAAGACCCCACTTCTATTAACAGCAAATACACTCAACTCCTATGACATTAGAAAAGAGAACTTCTTTAAAACAAACCAATGATCAATTCCCTGCCCAAGCTTTCCCTATTTGCTTTAGTTGACAGCCACAATTACTTGCTCTCTCCCTCTCTCTATCGGTTTAAAGTAAAAGTCTTAACTGGTCAGATAAAAGAATGACACTCCAATTCTTTCCTTTATGACTATATTTTCATGGATTGTGATCTAATTTTACAAAAAATAGCCATCTTTCATCTTTGGTAACTCATAATCTTATGGAAAATTTTGGAATAAAAAATTATAGACTTTGTATCCGCTATGATCTGCCCAAATTGAATGACTTCCCAGGGCTAACTCAACCATATGGCTGTGTGCTGACTACTTCCTGGTATTGCAATTTTCAAGGTATAACAAGTTTTGTCCATGTGTTTAAAGATTGCTTTGAGAAAATTCTGTAGATACATAATGCCTTTCATTTCTACATAAGTTTATCACTAATACAATCATCACATAATGTCCTGCTTTTTATTTTATTTTATCCCCCTTTCCTTTGTTTTATTGTCCAATTTATTTCATTTAAGTTAACTCATTGCTTCTTCTTCTTTTTTTTTCTCCTTAGAAAAATACAAAAGCATGTGCTTATAAAAACAAAGTTATTGACAATTGGAGGACATTGAGATCTTGTATGGGATGGATAGAGCTATTGGAGTTGGTGCAAAATATATGGATGATGCAGTTGAAGTTATGACTAAAGAAGGAGAAAAGTGATGAATTCTCCTATTGCACAACAACACATCAACATTTGGTATCAATAAGTTATGCAATTGAGCCTTGACAAAGAAAAAAGAGTAGAAAAGATCCACTTTGAAACAATTTTTTAGTTGGAGATTTTGAATGTTGTTAAAAAAAAACCCATGTATTTTGGGTACTCTCTCTCTTTCTCTAAAATATTTTAGTTGGCAAGAGTTGGCAAGACATTTTTTTTTAGTTGGCTATGATGGAAGATATTTAGTCATTATCTTGTTGATTGGTCTATCAATGGCTTCTTTGTTTTGAATTTTGTGTATAAAACACATATTTTGGATACTTTATTGTCTCTCTTGAAATAGGACTTTCTAGTTGTTAAGAACTTTGAAACAATTTTTTTAGTTTGAGATTTTAAATGTTGAGAAAAAACTCTTGCATTTAGGTTCTCTCTTTATGCTAATATAGAACATTTTAGTTGTCAATAGTTGGAAAAAAAAATTTTAGTTGGCTATGATGATAGATTTTTAGGCTATGATGATAGATTTTTAGTCATCATCTTGTCAATTGGATTATCAATGGCTTTTTCATTACCTCATGTATTTATTAAAAAATGTTACTAAAATTAAAATGAAGAAGGTTTAAGAAAAATAATAATTGGAAAAAATATTTTATTGATCTTAAATCCAAATCCAAATTCAAATTTAGGTATCTAAACAATGAAATTTCAAATCCTTTATTGTATAAAAAGACCTAAACAAGGAATTTAAAAATCAATGGATTTCAAATCAAGGCTTTTTAAATCCATTAATTTCAAAATCAATGGGTTTCAAATCAAGCAAATAGAGTGGTTGTATAAAATTTTTATTTTCATTTTGGTCTTGCAAATAGAGGTTTTAGGGGGAATTTTGGTCATATTTTAGGTTTCGTGGTTATTTTAGCCATTTTTTAGGTTTTATGGTCATTTCGGTCATTTTTTAAGTTTCAAGATCATGTGGTAATTTTTTTTGTCCTAAGGCTATTTTGGTCATTTTATAAGCTCATGGTTATTTTAGTCATTTTTTGGGTTTTATAGTAATTTTTTAAGTTCTAGGGTGATTTTTTCATTTTTTAGGTTCTAAGGGTATTTCGGTAATTTTTTTGGTTTCAGAGGTATTATGGTAATTGGTGAAAAAAAAAAAAAGAATCATTGAATGTGACAAAAGTACCATCGAATGTGAGAAATGTACAGTCTAATGTGATGTTGGTCTGCCTAATATGACAATGGAACCATCAACTGTGAGAAAGAAATAAGGGGACCACCAAATGTGACAAAAGTACAATCACGTGTGATGTTGATACTGCACAATGTGAGAACGACACCGTCAAATGTGAGAAAAAAATTAAAGTAAAACCAAATGTGATGTTAGTATTGCCTAATGTGCTAATGGAACTATCAAATGTGAGGAAAAAAAATTAAAGTACCACTGAATGTGAGAAAGGTACAATCAAATATGATGTTGGTACTGCACAATATGATAATAGAACCGTCAAATATGAGAAAAAAAAAATAAGGGAACCATCGAATGTGACAAAAGAATTGTCAAATGTGATGTTGGAACTGCACAATGTGAAGATAGAACCGTCAAATGTGAGAAAAAAGTAAGGGAACCACCAAATGTGAGAAAAGAACTGTCACATGTAATGTTGGAACTGCATAATGTGAGGATGAAACTGTCAAATGGGAGAAAAAAAATAAGGGAACCACCGAATATGACAAAAGAACTGTCACATGTGATGTTAGAACTACACAATGTGAGGATGAAACTGTTAACTGTGAGAAAAAAAAGTAAGGGAACCATCCAATGTGACAAAAGAACTATCACATGTGACAAAAGAACTGTCACATGTGATAAAAATAGAGTAGATATGATGTTGGTATTGCTTAATATGACAATAGAATCATCAAATTTGAGAAAAAAAAAAGAACCACTATATGTGACAAAAGAATTTTCAAATGTGATGTTAGAACTGCACAATGTGATAATAGAACCGTCAAATGTGAAAAAAAAAAAATAAAGGAACCATCGAATATGACAAAAGAACTGTCAAATATAATGTTGGAACTGCACAATGTGAAGATAGAATCGTCAAATGTGAGAAAAAAAGTAAAGGAACCACCAAATGTGAGAAAAGAATTGTCAAATGTAAGAAAAAAATAAGGGGACCACCAAATGTGAGAAAAGAACTGTCACATGTGATGTTGGAACTGCACAATATGAAGATAGAATCGTCAAATGTGAGAAAAAAAGTAAGAGAACCACTAAATGTGATAAAAGAACTGTCACATGTGATGTTGGAATTGCACAATGTGAGGATGGAACCGTCAAATGTGATAAAAAAAATAAGGGAACCACCGAATGTGACAAAAGAACACTTACATGTGATGTTGGAACTGCACAATGTGAGGATGAAACCGTCAAATGTGAGAAAAAAGTAAGGGGACTACCAAATGTGAGAAAAGAACTATCACATGTGATGTTAGAACTACACAATGTGAAGATGGAATTGTCAAATGTGAGAAAAAAGTAAGGGAACCACTAAATATGACAAAAGAACTGTCACATGTGATGTTGGAACTGCACAAGTTGATGATGGAATCATCAAATGTGAGAAAAAAAAATAAGGGAACCGCCAAATGTGACAAAAGAACTGTCACATGTGAAGTTGGAACTGCACAATATGAGCATGAAACCATCAAATGTGAGAAAAAAGTAAGGGAACTACCAAATGTGACAAAAGAACTGTCACATGTGATGTTGGAACTGCACAATGTGAGGATGAAATTGTCAAATGTGAGAAAAAAGCAACCTGGTATAGCAGGTTACCTATTAGTGGGTACGGTACCCCCCCTTTTTTTAGGGGGTACCGTAGAATTACCCATTAGAATGACAACGGTAGAAAATTTGAGATTTGAAAATTTTGTGTGGCAACTTTGAAGAAGTAAACAAAAAGTTAATAGTTTTCATTTTCTATTATTAGATTAAGTATATATAGATATAAATTCTAATTAAATTAGAATAAGAGACATCCAAACCTCTAGAAACCATGACTTCCGTGACTAATCTTTTCATTCCCCATTCCCTCCTTCAAAAGGACTCTCCTTAGAAGTATACTGATCCGTCACAAGAAGGTAAATTGATTTACAACTAAAATCCTTTAGTCAGGGATTTAAACCACATTCTTTCATCTAGCTAATCACTGAACCTTCAGGTAGGGTTAGCTTTTAAAACTTGTAGAAGCTCTATCAGAATTGAGAGTGACAACCTACTAATATTGATAATGCATAAAATCGTTAGTGAGTTGATTGTCTACACGTACGCTAATTAGGGTGCCTGAAGAACAAAATAACAAAGAACCTATAGAGAGCAACGATAGGATGCCGGCCAAAAATCTTTTGAAAATTAAGTTAGTGATAGAAGAATCTTTAATAACCCAAAAGTGTGAGCTAGGAAATTTCATGTACCTTGGAGAAGAGGAGACTTGATGATGCTTATATAGCGGAGAAGAGTTGACCAAGATCCCATGAACGCAGGATCTTTCCTCTTGTAGGGAAGCTATGGAATTAATATTTCGAGATCTTAGGACTTTACTACCCATACTGAGAGGTGGTGTGCAAGTTCTTTCTATATAGGGATGCATGAGTGGAGAACACGCAAATGGTGTGAGACTAAGTATCATCCATCATCGGTAGTGGGTAACCCGACGGGTGATACTATACCTAATGGTTGAGATGGATGGGAGGACGGAAGGTCCCTACATTGGCATTAGACTCAAAGGGCACTCTAATCCCAAAGGATCCTTCAAACCCGAAGGATCTAAGGAATCAGAAGAGCATTTACAACCTAAAGGGTAAAAGGAGTTAGAAAAATTCTCAGTCAAAATATTATCAAATATCAACCTGTCTATTAACAAAAGTATATCCTTGGCTACATGATTGCCTTCTTGGAGAAGTAACTGTCCTATAAGAAAACTCTTGAGGGAATCTTTATCGATCTAGTTATTCTTCCGGATGTAAGTTCCACAATGTGTGTGATCTCTGTAGCTTACATAGGCCAGGGACTCAAGGTTAATTCAAAGAATGGGAATTGCCCTTTATTTTGGATCTAAGAACCACTTTAGACCCAATGCAGAGATCTTACAAATAAGACTATGAGTTTAGAGTTAGACTATTAGTTTTCATAAATTATTTAGTTGATTCTTCCATCCTAGGTTAGATTCAAGTATGTTTAGATATGATTTTCAAAATAAAATATTTCCTTATCAATGCATGCCTAATTTTATTTTCAACATTTCCTTTACCAATATCTAACTTTATTAGTGCTTCAAATATGGGAGAAAATGGGCAAATGCCCATTTCAAAAAAAAAAAAATCCAGCATTTTGCCCCATTTTTCAAACTAATTAGGAAAATGCCCCTCTTTTGAAACTCGATTTTCTCAAAATTGAGTTATAAAAAATTTTTTTTTTTGGAGCCCTATAGTGGCGTTTTAAGGAGCCTATAGTGACGTTTTAAGGACCTACAGTGGCGTTTTGTAACTCAATCTCCATGAAGTCGAGTTACATGCAATTTTTTTTCTTTGTTTTTACCTATAACTCAATTTCATAGAAATTGAGTTACAAAACGCCACTATAGGTCCTTAAAACGTCACTATAGGCTCCTTAAAAACGCCATTATAGGGCTTAACTTGATTTTGAGAAAATCGATTTTCAAAATAGGGGCATTTCCCTAATTAGTTTGAGAAAAAGGACAAAATGCTGGATTGTTTTTTTAAAAAGGGCAAAGGTCAAATTTTTCCTTCAAATATGTTTCCTTCTTTTCTTGACGTGATCTTTGAAAATATGCCCCCTTGTGTGTTCCATTTAACGTAATAGACGCAAAATTAGGATAGAGTTCCCATTTATATTTTCCTGATTTAAATATTAATAATTTTATAGAATTGGAGTCAAACAAAATCACAACAAATGTGGAAACATAATATTCTGCTGACTTGGGTTCAAGATGCATACATAAACACAGAGGCTGCGTACGCATAAGGTATATGTCCTTAAAAACGCAATTATAGGGCTTAACTTGATTTTGAGAAAATCGATTTTCAAAATAGGGGCATTTCTCTAATTAGTTTGAGAAAGGTGACAAAATGCTGGATTGTATTTTTAAAAAGGACAAAGGTCAAATTTTTCCTTCAAATATGTTTCCTTCTTTTCTTGACGTGATCTTTGAAAATATGCCCCCTTGTGTGTTCCATTTAACGTAATAGACGCAAAATTAGGATAGAGTTCCCATTTATATTTTCCTGATTTAAATATTAATAATTTTATAGAATTGGAGTCAAACAAAATCACAACAAATGTGGAAACATAATATTCTGCTGACTTGGGTTCAAGATGCATACATAAACACAGGCTGCGTACGCATAAAGTATATGGGTATACAGGATGCATACGCACTGTCACATCAAAACGAGGATATTTTGAATCCCTTCGTATATTTTATTTTATTTTATTTAATGATTAACAAGTAAATCATACAAACATTCAAACAAACTATAGTAAATAAGTGGATTATGTTTATCCTATTTATAAAAGAATGAAACTTGATAATCACAACTTTTACACGGTAATTAGCTTCAAGAGAAGACTAATGATGGTACCACTTATTGCTTTTTACCGATATATACCATTAAGGTTGGCTCAACGGCTAGTTTAGTGTGCTTAATGTCTGGTTAGGGTGAGAGAAAGAATGTTAAAGCATACAAAAACATGATAATTATGTGGGGAAAAAAAAAAAAACCCCCATGAAGGCTAGGGTGTAAAACCACGGTTGGAGTATAGAAAGAATGCTTTGCTAAAAAATGAAAATACAAGAATGTCTCTCTTCCTATTCCTATCCTCATGCTATTACTAGTACTCTTGCCACCCTTCTCTGCCTAATGAAGGCCAAACTTTCTGCATTTAAGAAGGGCACTAATTCTTATACAAGTTTTGAATTCTCATTGGTTGTTGTACATTACAAAAACGTGGTAATAAATTCCTTGTCTAATATTGCCGAGCCAGGGACGGAGGTGAAAATAGCCAAATACCACGTTTTGGCAAAATTTGTGGCAAACTAGCATTGTTTCGGAAATATTTAGCAATTTACCACTTTTTTAGTACTCGAGTTCTACAAAATCGAGTTCTAAATAGTACTCGAGTTTAGTGAACTCGAGTTTCTAGTGAGTCGCCAGCGTAGCACTGCTAACTTGGAATTTGTGTAATTAAAAAAAAAATAATTTGGTACTCGATATTAGTCAAATTGATTATCTCTTTATAGTACTCGAGCTTAGTGAAGTCGAGTACTTTGTTTTTCTTTTTTCTTTTTTCTTTTTTTCCTTTTTCTACTTTTTGTTTTTGTTGGAATGACTTGAATAGTCAAACTTAGTGGGTTGACATTAGCCAACAAACCATTAAATGACTTGCATGTCTATGTCAGGAAGATGCATGATATTCAAGAAGTTTAATGAATGAAGAAATGCAAGAGCTTGCATTAAATGTTCTTCATGAATTGTCAAAGAAGATGGCCAGGAAAAGAAAAGTAATATATATAAGAAAATGAGATTGCGGGTGACTTTATGAGGAGGAAAGTGAAAGAAAAGGAAAATAAGAAGATGAGGAAGAAGTGAACGAGTGGATGAGAAAAAAGTGAAAAAGAAAAAGGAAAAATAAAGGTTTTGGGTTTGGGTAATTAAAGCAACGTGGAAGGAAATATAGGAAGTAACTACACAAATTATTTCACAACTTCTTTTTCACATTTTTCTCATCCACTAGTTCACTTCTTCCTCATCTTCTTATTTTCCTTTTCTTTCACTTTCCTCCGCATAAAGCCACACGCAATCTCATTTTCTTATGTATATATTACTTTTCTTTTCTTGGCCATCTTCTTTGACAATTCATGAAGAACATTTAATGCAAGCTCTTACATTTCTTCACGCATGAAACTTATTGAATATCATGCATCTTCCTGACATGGGCATGCAAGCCATTTAATGGTTTGTTAGCTAATGTCAAGCCACTAAGTTTGACTATTCAAGTCATTCCAACATAAACAAAAAGTAGAAAAAAGAAAAAAAGAAAAAGAAATAAAAAAACAAGGTACTCGACTGCACTAAGCTCGAGTACTATAAACATATACTTGATTTCATTAATATCGAGTACCACATTTTTTTTTAATTACACAAATTCCAGGTCAGTAATGCTACACTAGCGATTCACTAGGAACTTGAGTTCACTAAACTCGAGTACTAAAAAAGTGGTAGATTGCTAAATACTTTAGAAATAGTGCTAGTTTGCTACAAATTTTGCCAAAACGTGGTATTTGGCTATTTTCACCCAGGGATGGAGGCATATATTGACTAGGGGGTCAATGGGCTCCCCACCCCAAATTTTTTATTAATATATATATATATACATACTAATTTTAGCAATTTTGTTCAATAAAATTACATTTTGCCCCTCTTAACAATATCATTGATTTTTTTTAGAGTAATGTTACATGCACAAACTTATCTACAACTTTTTTACAAACCGTTGAGGTACAAAGTCTTATTGGTTTGCATTTAGGCCCACTACCTACCTCACTTTTTTACTTGGCAATAACTCCTCACCATAATTTTAGCAATTTTGTTCAATAAAATTACATTTTTCCCCTCTTAACAATATCATTGATATAATATATTAGAGAAATGTTACATGCACAAACTTATCTACAACATTTTTACAAACCGTTGAGGTACAAAGTCTTATTGGTTCGTATTTGGGCGCACTTTACATCACCATATTAGCAATTTGTAAAAAAATTTGTAACTCTAACATTTTCCTAGTTTAAAGGTCATTAAAAAAATTTATAGATCTAAAATTTAAAACAAAATATACAAGCCCAAAAAAATTAGCGCAATAACAAAAATTACCAATAGTAAAGTTAAAAATAATTAAGCCTAATTAACAAATTTTACTCAAAACAAACAACCAGCCCTTTAAAAAGTTTTAAACAAAATAATTGTGTCTTTACCTTGTAGCTAAGAAGCAGTAAAGCCAACAGTCAAGGCCGCCCCCCTAACATCAAGTCCTGCCTCTGTCCCTGGTCGAGCCATTCCCTTGTAGTAGAGCAAGTAGTGGGCCTTAGAGAAGCAGTGAGAATACTTTGCATAAGAGTTCCAAGACCTGTAAATTTGAATTTTTTGAGTATTATGCTTTGGAGAAGCAAACTAGGGTCAAGTTGGATAAAATGGGATAAGTTGTACCAACCTAAGTCTAGAGGAGGTTTGGGATTTTGTGAGCTCCAGAAATTTAATGATGCTATCTTGGCAAAGCAGGTTTGGCGACTCCTGAGGAATAAAGATACACTTTTCCATAGAATCTTCAAAGCAAATTTTTTTCCATCTAGTTCAATCATGGAAGCCAAAGAATCAAATGGCTCTTATGCTTGGAAGAGCATTTTGAAGGGTAGGGAGATCGTTAGAAAAGGTTCAAGGTGGAGAGTGGGGAATGGATCTTCGATTCATATTTACCAAGATAGGTGGCTTCTGGGCTCCCCATCAGGTAAAGTGTTGTCTCCGATTTCTGATATTACACCATATGCTCTAGTCTCAATTTTGATTGATTCTAGCCTCCAATGTTGGAGAAATGATGAAGTGGATCGCTTGTTTCTACATGTGGAGGCTACACTTATCAAAGCTATTCCTTTTAGCTTCACGAATAGGACTGATCACTTGTTTTGGCCCATGAATTTGGATGGGGTCTATTCTGTGAGGTTAGGTTATAATCTTATCCTAGAGGAAGAAGCTATGGAATCTCCAGATTCATCCAATGCTGTCTTAGATAAGAAGATTTGGAAGGGTATATGGAGTTTGAAGGTCCCCAATAAGGTCAAAACTTTTCTATGGAGGGCGGGGCTAGATTCTTTCCCAACTAAATGCAATTTGGTACAAAGGAAAGTCCTACAAGATGCTGGCTGTGTGTGTTGCAAATGAGGACTAGAGACTAACTTACATGCTCTTTGGTCTGAGCATTTCAATTGGCTTGTTAAGACCACCAAGGACTGCACAGCTTTTTTAGATGTATAAATATGAATGTTGGGATGGGCAATTGTGTCTAAAACACAGCCTCTCTTTTCTTTCCAGTTTTCTCTCCAATTTGGGGAGAAAACATTTTGGTGGGTTAAGAGAGAAAATACCTGGGTCCCATCAAATTTTCCATATTTTCTCTCTAACTAAATACCCACAAAAACCATTTTCTCTCATTTTTTTATCCACTCTCCCTAAAATCTATCCAACCAAACAAACCCTAAGGATTGGGAGAATGGCAAAGTAGAGAGATGAAAAATCTTTTTTATTTGGTTAAAAAAAATGAAATGATTGAAATGTAATTGAATAAATTTACTCTAATTCCCAAATTACATAAATAAATAAAAATTTTGTAAGCAAAAAAGAAAAAAAAAAGAAAAAGAAAAAAGAAGAAGAACCAAAGCTTTATAGGGAGGAGAGGGGCATATAGGTAAATTTCCATTTAAGGCCCTCTCACTCCAGAATTTCCCCTCAATTCAGAAAGACTCCAAAATCACCCTAAATGGTGGGCACAAAAAGAAAAAAACTTGGGTCCCACGACTCCCACCGAAATCACCCATTCCTAACCAAACACACAAACCACTTCTATTTCTTCTTAATTTCTATCTCCCCATAAATCACCCCAACCTAACACATACTAAGGGTCGTTTGGTTCGCCATGATGTGAATCACATCTAAGCCACATCATCGTAATGCAAACATTACGGTGTTTGGTCATCTTGTTGTTACAAGATTACGATAATTTAAGTTACAAAATATTTCACCTTACCCTAATTTCATCACCTTATTAAATGGAGGTAATCTTACATTGCCTATTGGTGAAAAATATATAATTTATTCAATTGACAAAATTTCTCACACTTATAAATTTTATTTATAAAATTTTCCTAATATATTTTTAAACCCTTGTCTCTTTCTCTCTCTCTCGTAAAGTTTAAAGTGTAGCCCCTCTCTCTCTCATCAATTTCTTGCTCTGGCTCTCTCTCATCAAATTGAATGTTTGAAACCCTAGCCTCTCTCTCACTCCTCTCTCTACAAGTTGGAGTTTCTGATTAAAATCCATGGCTGGTAAACCTAGCCTTTGTTTTGCCAATATACGCATTGAAGGATGGCAATGGAGCTCATGGTTTTGGCCATTATTGAGCTTAATACAGAGAAATTCGGGAGAGAGGAAATTCAGTAGATGAGAGCTATTGCTGTGATGGCTCATGTGAATGACTGTGGTCATTGGTGGTGGTCATAGATGCTCGGCGAAGAGGGATTTGAGAGCCACCCTTACTCTGACTCGTGGTGGTTATTGGTGGTGACCACAAGAGATCTAGCTATGGAAGTTCAAAGCTTGACTGAGATTGATGAGGGTTTAGAGAGAGAGATATGATAGTCATAGATTGGAGAGAAAAAATGGTTATAATCTGTTTGGTTAGTGAGAAAGTGTGGGAAAGTGTGATTTGAGATGATGTCTAGTTGGTGAGAAAATGGTGGAAAGTAAAATAAAATTTAATTTAGTAATTTAGTCATCTTATATATATATATATATAGGTTGGGTTCAAGTTACACATGATGTAATTCTAAGCAAAGTTACATCACTCAATAACTTATTATTGAATTCACATTTTGAAAATTCAATCATTAAATTACATGTTCTATGTGTTCTAAACATATGTGCCAAATTTCATACCAATTAGATGTAATTATTATGGCAGTTTTCAAGCGCCGCTATGGATCCATTATTATTATTATTATTATTATTTTTTGGGTTTGACCTATGGCAGCACTTTGCAATCACCACAATAGGCCATGTGTTTAAAAATGCAGCTATAGAGCCTTAAAGACGTGGCTATAAACCTCCCCTATTACAGTGCTCTTAAAGCGTCGCTATAGAGTACCTATAGTGGCATTTTTCGAAAACACCACTATAGCTAGCGTTTTTTGTTTTGCATGCTCAGACTTTGCATATAAAAGGAATGAAAATAACAAAGGATAGAAATCTGTAGTAATTTTGATAATAGATGTGTGTTGGCAATAATTATGCAAGTTATCAACACATTTTCCTTTTACTATACTTTTGATTTTAAAATGCTGTAATTAATACTATACTCAATTAATGTGGATATAATACTCAAAATATATACGTATATAGAAGATGTAATTCAAATTTAAAAATCGACCAGGAAACAATTAAATAATGAAGATTATAGGATAAAATTTAGTTACAAATTTATTGTAGCAAAAAATTACAATTTAATTAAATATTTTTTTATTGGATGTGAATTTTTACAAATTCATCATTAAATTATATTTTCTTCTTATATGCTCCATGCTTGCAAAATTTTTAAAAAATCAAATATCAATAGCTATGTTATCAATCAAATATTTAAATTTTAAGTTCTTTAGTCTAAAATTATGGATAAAAAATAAGTTTAGGATCAGATGGTAAATAACATCGGACTAAAACAAAATTTGACATGGTTATTAAGAATATAAAGAACATTCAATCCAATAATTTCAAAATGTGTAGTCATATTATTATTTTTTTATTTTTTATTTTGGGTGGAAATTGTATCCATTGTCGGCAGAGTACAGCTGGGTTTGGCCATCACTATTCACATAGTAATCCACTTTTTTTAATTTAGGACATCTACATTTAGGGTACGATAAGACTTTTACCAAAAAGGAGAATATCAAAAAAAAGAAAAAAGAAAAAAAAGAAAGAGATTTGGGGTGTGTTTGGTATAGTAGTTTGACTAATGTTGTTTGTAGTTTTTTGAAATACATATGGATGAAAAAATGTGTAAAAATATGTGTAATGTTGTTTAAAATGTAAAAATGTGAATTTGAGATGGGTACTAAACAGGACCTCGATGTTTTAACCTTCTTTAAGTAAGAGACAATCAAAGCCAAGTCAGGAAATTATATACTGCTTTTACCCCTGGTTCCACTTCATTTGAGAGAGAGAGTACTGGGTGTGTGTGTTTGAGAATGGAAGCAAAAGAAGCTGAAGCTTGATATATGAAAATATATGTTGAGCTTTGCAGATTCCATGGCAGTGAAATGTGCTGTGGAGCTCCGCATAGCTGACATTATAAACATGCATGGTGGCCCAATGACCTTGTCCCAGATAATAGCTGGTATTCCTGATGCACACTCCCCAGATATCAGCTACCTCACACGCATCATGAGATTGCTAGTCCGCAGAAAGATCTTCACCACACAATCACATCATCATCCATCAGAAGGTGGAGACACTCTGTACGGCCTGACCCACTCATCAAGATGGCTGTTGCATGATTCCAAGATGACCCTAGCTCGAGGACCATCCTTTGCTAATGGCGCCGTGGCACTGTTTCAGCCAATGTGTCAAAGAAGGCGGCATAGCCTTTAAAAAGGCTCATGGCCGTGAGGTTTGGGATTTTGGTTCTGTAAATCCTGAATTCAACAAATTGTTCAATGATGGCATGGCTTGTACGGCCAATATTGTGATGAATACTATTGTCTCTGAGTATAAAGATGGTTTTGGTTCTGTGGGATCATTAGTTGATGTGGGAGGTGGGACCGGTAGTGTGCTAGCTGAGATTGTGAAATCCTATCCACACATCAAAGGTATTAACTTTGATCTACCACATGTTGTTGCTTTGGCACCCATTTATGATGGAATCACACATGTCGGAGGAGACATGTTTGAAGCCATTCCAAATGCTGATGCAGTTTTCATGAAGGTACGTATATATATTGTTTTGAGATGCAATTTTTTTTAAGGCCGTTATTATTATTATTTTCATTATTATCGTTATTTTCCTTAGCTCACAGTTGCGACTTTAAATTATTATTATTATTTTTTTTTCCGGATTGGGTTGAAGTAATTATAGAATTATTAAAGGAGTTTTCTATTTTTGGTTTTTGAAATGTTAAAAATGTGCTTTTTATTAAATATTCATATGGTAGTTGTTTGGATTATTTTTCTTTTATTTGAGTTAATTTTTACATGTAATGTTATAGTTAAAAAAATGATGTCAATAACAAGTCACGAACTATGATTTGTTATGAAAATTTTTATTTTTATATATTATTTTTTTTGAGTAATTCTACTTCCACAACATTTTAAAAACAAAAATCTAATGGATAAAAAAGTGATTTCGAAAGTGGTATAATCTCTAGGCTTTAAGGCGGCATAGCCTTTAAAAAGGCTTATGGCCGTGAGGTTTGGGATTTTGGTTCTGTAAATCCTGAGTTCAACAAATTGTTCAATGATGGCATGGCTTGTACGGCCAATATTGTGATGAATACTATTGTCTCTGAGTATATAGATGGTTTTGGTTCTGTGGGATCATTAGTTGATGTGGGAGGTGGGACCGGTAGTGTGCTAGCTGAGATTGTGAAATCCTATCCACACATCAAAGGTATTAACTTTGATCTACCACATGTTGTTGCTATGGCACCCATTTATGATGGATCGAATTACACATGTCGGAGGAGACATGTTTGAAGCCATTCCAAACGCTGATGCAGTTTTCATGAATGTACGTATATATATTGTTTTGATATGCAATTTTTTTAAGGCCATTATTTCAAATAGCATATAAAACACTATGAATGTTTAGACCCCCAATTTACAAATTACCAATTCACGCTTAATATCAAACAATGTATGTGCGGAAAATGAACATAAGTTTATAATAGAATTGATAAACAATCTAAACCAAATAAAATCACATCCACAGCAGAAATTAAATGACAAAGATTAAGGAAAGAGAGATGCAAAAACAAAGACAACACAACGATGTGTTATCGAAGAGGAAATCACAGCCCTCGGCGTAAAACCTCTTTGCCGCCCTCCAAGCTTCTTGCTCCAACGAGATTGCGGCGAACCTTTGTCTTCTTTAGCTTACCGGATTCCGCTATAGCCCATAGCATCAACCAATAACCATTGGTCCCTTCCCAACTGCTTCCCAAAGCACCAAATAACCTTCTCACAGATGTGGGTATGGTGAGAAAATGATTTGGGTAAGAACCTCTCAAGGATGTAACAATGGAGAGGGTGAGAGTAGAGGATTTTGAAGAGTCTCTATGTGAAGATTGTGGATGAATTAATCTTATTTTTCTCTAGGGTTTCTCTTTCAAAATTCTCTCTAGAAACTCTTTACATTTCGTGGGTATAAGGGATATTTATACTAGGGTGAGATTGGAATGCGAAGAGTCAGGTTTTTCAAAACAAAGCTGGCTGGGTCTCGCGACTTGACTGAGTCGCGAGTTCAAGTTGCGAGCTAACAGAACGGCCAGGCTGGACTTTTTGTCTTGTAGTGCTCCAGCTGGCGTGACTGTTTATCTTCTCTGCACACTTCACTCTTGTGCTGCAGTTGGTGGCTTGCCAGTCGCGAGTCACCCGCGAGTCCCAGCCGCGAGTCTCTGCATCCTTATACAATCTTGAGCATTTCTTCACACTCTCTCACACACTTCCCTTATATGATTCCCACCTAAATACAGGGTTATTAATTGCTAAAATACAAGCAAATTTGGTACAGAATAAAGCCAACAAGATGGTTTATTAAATTCAATCTTACAATCTCCCCCTTTGGCTATTCCGTGACAAAACCCTACAACAGACTCTAGACTTAACATGTGAGTTGGGACTAGTTGAACAAAACTCACTCACACCTAACTCTAGAATCTGAGAAGCTCTTGAATCATAAGAACAAGTATCTCCTTAAAAGCTTACAAAAGTAACAGGTACAAATATGATGTACTAAAGAAAATGCACAATATAAACTAAAAGTGCTTAAAGTTTCTCCCCTTCAAAATGATGAGAAGTTGTGATGCACTTGGAACATATATACCTGTAACTTGAAACACTTGCACAAAATACATTAGACCCTCAAGGTAAAACAAGTAATCAAAGGACAAGTATAATGTAACAAAGAAAAAGCGATCAAGAAATCATGATGTAAAGCATATGAGCAACTTGATCATACACCAAAACAGTCATAAAGAAATGATAGACAAAACAAAGTTTTTCTTAGTAACACAATGTCTTCTCCCTCTTAGTTTATGCATCTCTCCTATGGAATATCTCTTCTCCTACAAATGTGCACAAGAGTCATATAGAAATGACAAAACTCTCCGGTATACTACTCTAGAGTATACTCTCCCCCTTTTTGACATGAATAGACAAAGGAGTCAAGGAGAAAAGAGGGCAAGAGATGAAGGAATAAACAAGGATAATGATGCATGAGGGGTGCAAGATGAATGAGAAAAAGAAGCTCAAACATAAGACAAAACAAAATGCTACAAAGCATAAGGTAAATATGACATGCTAGGATGAAGAAACAAGGTATAGACTAATGCATGACAAGGGTAGCAAAAGTGTGTGCAAGAGGAGGCTATGTGCAATGAATGACCAATGCATGGAAAATGCACATGTGGGGCAAGGTGTGTTAAATACACAACCAACGAACCAAACATGTTCCTAATGAGGAAACACGAGAAACCCCAAAGTTTGGTACTCATCGGAGTCCAAACAAGCGAGAAAATGCCTAAGAGGCATTTTATCTAACACCTAGCATGCACACTATGAACAACAATGCGAAACAATGCATGAACATCATGAAATCCACCCTTAATACATGCTCTTTTTGCCATAAGGGGCCAACATCCAAAACAAATCATCAAAAGAAACCAATCTCATACAAAAAATTGACAAAAATTAAGTTTTCCCAACCCCTATGATGAAAAACCCAACCAAAAGCATAATACTCACCAAAACATAATCTAAGGATCCAAATCAATGAAAAGAGTTTAAAATTACCTTAGAGATGTTAATGGAATGAAAAATCATTCAAATTGATTGAGTTTTGATGTAAAAATATTGAAAGAGGGGTTTAAAAGAGGATGGGAGAGGTTAAAAACAGGTTTCCCACGAAAAGCCATTTAAAAAACTGTTTCTGGGCATTTCGCGACTGGGCGAGCCGCGAAGCGAGTCGTCAAAATTTTCGCAAGTTGTGAGTGAGTCGCGAGTGAGTTGCCAAAGCTTCTGGCATGAACTCGCGACTGGGGTTTCGTGATTGGTGAGTTGCGAAAAACTCTGACACCTATTTAACAACACAGAACATGTTTAAACAATGAAAAATAATGTAAGCACTAAACATGAACACAAGAAGTGGTAAAAATCACTTCCAAAAACATATAAAATGATCAAAAATCTTTTTGGATTGATCCATATATAGTTGAGTACACACACATTACATTTAAACAAGTACAATCGAATAAATGAATAAGACATTCATTGAACATTAGGCATGTGTGTTGTGTGTGAGTCGCGAGTGAGTTGCCAAAGCTTCTGGCATGAACTCGCGACTGGGGTTTCGTGATTGGTGAGTTGCGAAAAACTCTGACACCTATTTAACAACACAGAACATGTTTAAACAATGAAAAATAATGTAAGCACTAAACATGAACACAAGAAGTGGTAAAAATCACTTCCAAAAACATATAAAATGATCAAAAATATTTTTGGATTGATCCATATATAGTTGAGTACACACACATTACATTTAAACAAGTACAATCGAATAAATGAATAAGGCATTCATTGAACATTAGGCATGTGTGTTGTGTGTGTGTATCAAGTGTGGAAAAGTCCTTAGTCTAGAATGAAGCTTCAATGATCAATTCAATCAAGTCATATATAACTAGTACTAAGTCAAGTGGTCTATCTCAATTATAGAAATGAATATATATGACCTCCCACAAGAAAATGATTACATATCTTTGAAGCTTTTCATTTGACTTTTTTACAAATCATAACATTTGATCATTTTGATCTTTACATCTCTTTTTGAGATCGATGTCTGAAATTTTTGATATTTCAATTTGATGAACAAGCCTTTGGCTTTTTGGGCACCATACATTTTCATTAAAAGTTGCTTTCCCTTTTTCCTAGTCAAATACTAGTATGTGTGATGGCTTTTGCAGCTCGTTATCTCTTTTCATTTTGAGATTTACATTTATTGAGCTCTTTAAGTAAAAAAAATAAAAATAAAAGAATGGGAAGATATATAGGCACAAGTCTACGTATGTATCAAAACCAACATGACTATTGACTAATCATTCATGACAACCTTGGAGATCGATTTACAACAATCACACAAAGATGTCAAAAATTTTCCCATAAAGATATAAGTGCATAAAGAACAAGCTAAGCTTGTAAATGCACAAAGCCATTTGTATGGAGGTACAAGGCAAAACTCACATGTGATATGTGCTCAAACATATACGATCAAACTTTTTGAAATTTTCACTTTTTATGTGGTTTTGGATTTTTTACTCACATAAAACTGAAACATAAAAGTAAGATAAAAAAAAAATGCATACAAATAAATGCAAGATGCACAAAATGCATAAAGATATGACATTTAATGCATGAAGGGTCCTACAAAGATCGAAAGAATTAGATCAAGGACCAAAAGAGCACAAGCTCAACCATAGGAACCATTCCTCATCCAAACGAAACGACTGTTTGGAATGAGTGTCTTATGAGAAGTGAGACAAGGGTTGGAAGAATGAGAACCGGAGATGCACATAGACAAGGAGTTAAGAGCATTAAACACTTTCTTTAACAACATGCTATTTCACTCAAAACCGGTTTACCCTTTTTAGCACAACTTCCAAAAAGCTCAAGTTTCTCTTTTCTTTTGATTCTTTTAAATGCATGAAACTTAAAGCATTGAGGTCTTAGATAACCAAAGGCACCACAATGGTGACAAACAGTGTGTTTAGGTCCACTAGGCTTTTTGGGAAGGGATCTAGCAACATGGTTTTGTTATCTCTTCAACTTATAACATTGAGGTCTTATATGACCAATCACACCACAATGGTGGCAAGTTGGAACAAACTTAGATCCATCCACATCCTTAGGTTGAGACCTAAACAAATGCTTTGACTTAACAGCCGTTCTCTCCACCTTTTGATTTCTTTTATGTGGAGGAATGTACACCGATTTGTCATTTGAGGTAGAACACACAATAGGCACAAAATCGAGTACCACAACATGATTGCAACAAATATTTTCATCATTTTTAGCAATAGGTTCAGCAATCAAACACTTGGCATGCATCTTAAGAGATTCATTTTCACATTTTAGCTCATCAACAAGTTTGTTAGACAAAACAAGTTTAGCATCCAAGTCCATATTCAAACATTCCAACTCTTTCAGCTTTTCAAGAGAATTTTCAGCAAGTTTCTTATATTTCTCAACCAATTTGTTGGATTCATTGAGCTTAGCAATCAAATCATTCTTTTCACAAAATAACTTGCTCAAATTCTTTTGAACCTTCTTAGCCTTTTTCTTCAAGAGTTTATCATTTGGAATATCAACAACACCTAAAGATTCATGTAACATAGCATCACAATTATGAGGATTAACACTCATAGAGACATTTTCACAAACACATGACATGCTACATTCATCATTAACCAAATCATACAAAGAGGCCTACAAAGCACAATCCATGACTAATAACACAATGGGTCAAGGATCACACTTAGGTATTTAAATCACAACAAGTGTACCCGCTCTGATACCAATTGAATGTTCAAATAGCTTATAAAACACTATGAACATTTAGACCCCCAATTTACAAATTACCAATTCACGCTTAATATCAAACAATGTATGTGCGAAAAATGAACATAAACTTATAATAGAATTGATAAAAAATCTAAAACAGATAAAATCACATCTACAACAGAAATTAAATGGCAAAGATTAAGGGAAGAGAGATGCAAACACAAGGATAACACAACGATGTGTTATCGAAGAGGAAACCGAAGCCCTTGGCGTAAAACCTCTTCACTGCCCTCCAAGTGGTCAATAATCCACTAAAGAATGAAGTTGGGATACATGAACAGCAGAAGTCCCTCCAAGCCTAATCTACCCAGTGTACCTAAGCCCTCCAAGCTTCTTGCTCCAACGAGGTTACGTCGAACTTTTGTCTTCTTTAGCTTACTGGATTTCGCTATAGCTCATAGCATCAACTAATAACCATTGGTCCCTTCCTAACTGCTTCCCAAAGTACCAAATAGCCTTCTCACAGATATGGGTATGGTGAGAAAAGGATTTGGGTAAGATCCTCTCAAGGATGTAACAATGGAGAGGGTGAGAGTAGAAGAATTTGAAGAGTCTCTATGTGAAGATTGTGGATGAATCAATCTTGTTTTTCTCTAGGGTTTCTCTCTCAAAATTCTCTCTAGAAGCTCTCTACATTTCGTGGGTATAAGGGCTATTTATACTAGGGTGAGATTAGAATGCAAAGAGTCAAGTTTTTCAAAACAGAGCTGGCTGGCGGCTTGGCTCGCAACTTGACTGAGTTGCGAGTTCAAGTCGTGAGCTAACAGAACGGCCAGGCTGGACTTTTTGTCCTGCAGTGCTCCAGCTGGCGTGACTGTTCATCTTCTCTGCATGCTTCACTCGTGTGTTGCAGTTGGCGGCTTGCCAGTCGCGAGTCACCCGCGAGTCCCAGCCGCGAGTCTCTGCATCCTTGCACAATCTTGAGCATTTCTTTACACTCTCTTACACACTTTCCTTACATGATTCCCGCCTAAATACAGGGTTACTAATTGCTAAAATATAAGCAAATTTGGCACGGAATAAAACCAACAAGATGGTTGATTAAATTCAACCTTACAATTTTCATTATAATCTTTATTTTCCTTAGCTCAAAGTTGCGACTTTAGATTTTTTTTTTTTGGGATTGGGTTGAAGTAATTATAGAATTATTAAAGGAGTTCTATTTTTGGTTTTTGAAATGTTAAAAATGGGCTTTTTATTAAATATTTTGGGGTTGTTTGATCTCATATGGTTGTTGTTTGGATTATATTTCTGTTATTTGAGTTAATTTTTATAAGTAATGATATGTTTATAATACTTTTGTAGTAATTTCATATCAAATTCTACATGACAAGTTATGGATGGGTGAAAAAATGATGTCAATAACAAGTCACGACCTTAGATTTGTTATGAAAATATTTTGAATGTAGCAGCACTCAATTTTTAATTTTATTTATTATTATTTTTGAGTAATTCTACTTCCATAACATTTAAAAAAAAAAAATCTAATGGATAAAAAAGTGATTTCGAAAGTGGTATAATCTCTAGGCTTTAAGTTCATGAGTTTTACTTATTTGGAATGTTGGATCTATTTTGGGAGTAGAGCAACCACATTTGCTCATCTATAATCTTCTAAAATAGAACAAAGTACCAATTTTACACATTATAACCCAAAAAACACCCACATCAGTCTTTGTAAAAATGTGCAAATATACACCATGGCCGTGTAAATGAACAGTAACCGTGCATATATGTTCACCGTGTAAATGACTTTTTTATTCTTTTTTTTTCTCTCTCCTCTCTCTACCTCTGACTCACCTCACTATTTTTTTCTCATTTCCTTTCCCATCTCACTCTCACCGATCAACTTTCTCTCAAAGTCGATCAGCCTCTCCGATCTAACAATTCGATTAGCCTCTCCAATCAAATATAGCGGTGATTCCGACGGACCATGAAAACGACGGACCATGATTCCGATCAGCCTCTCTCATCTCTAATCACATGAAAACAATCAGCTTTCTCGGCAGACCATGATCCGACGATCCAAGGCCTTGACTTAGTGAACGCTAGTGATTCCGATGGGTTTGTTCTATTTGATCGTTGATGGTGGCGGGTGGCTGGGTGTGGGTGATTTTGGGTTTGTGTTGGGTCTGTTGCTTGACGGAGAAGACGGTGGCTGGCTAGGTGTGGGTGATTTTGTTGAAGGATGGGTGTGGGTGTGGCTCGTGGATTTTGTTGAAGGGTGGCTGGCTGGGTGTGGGTGTGGCTCGACGGAGAAGACGAGTTTGTGAGTTTGTTCAAGAGGGAAGGAAATAATAAAAAATGTAAAAAGAATGAATATTTTATTGAATAAATGTGTAGAATAGATAAACTGATGTGAGTGTTTTATAAAAGTGGATGTGTAAAATAGAAAAAGTAGGTTTTTTCTTGCAAAATAGACAGAAAATTTGCATGAACTGATGTGGTTGCTCTAATTGTTCAGATGCACTATGCCCAATTTGCGGTCACTAGTATTTTTATCTTTTGGTCTTAAATGGGTTATGCCAATGATGGGTTTGAGTTGCTTCTTTGTTTGATATGGATTTTTCGGCAATAGAATAGCAGAAGGGTTTGGAATGTAATGTTGTTTTGTCTCTCGTAAAGGATTTGGTGTGAAATGAAATTTGATAGGATTAAGCTTCCCCTTGATAGGCAAAAGAACCTATTCTTTTAGTTCTTTGGTTCAATGGACATTTGTAGATGGCTGTATACCTTCTTCTTTGTAAAAAGTTTTGAACTTTTTGTCTTTGTAATTTGTTAGCCCAGCGTTTTTGTAAGGCTTTTGTGATGAACTCTCTTTGTTTGTAATAAATAAATAAAAAAGAAATGCAATTTTTTTTTTTGATGAAAAAGAAAGAAATGCAAAATTGATTAATGCTTGTATGCAAAATTGATTATTCTCATGTGCGGAGGACTGGTAATCAGCCAGCCCATATTCTAGCAAGACAAGCCCAAAGCCTTGTCAATGATGTAATTTGGATTGAAGAGATTCCTTGTTGTATTCAGCAAGCTCTTATCCAAGATGTATTTGGATTTTAATAATATTTCGATGTGTGTTTATCAAAAAAAAAAAAGAGTAAATATCATACCGTACTGGTCGGTATGGCCGAAATATTTCGCACCGGCGTCTGAGACAGTACAGAAATGTGTTTGTTTCATATCGATTTGAATACCGGACTATACCGGGTCGTTCCGGCCATACCAGGAAAAAATCGGATTCCGGCCGAAAACTTCATACCGGACCAAAACAGCAAACAAAAAAAAAAAAAGATCTAATATTAATAATCTCTCTCCTTTCTGAATAACTTACTAACTTGCTCTTGCTTGGGTCACTGCTGTCATTAACACTGTCATTGTTGCCACCATGTTGCCTGTAGCAATCCATTTGGTCGATCTTCTCTCTAGCTTCTGCTGCTGCTTCTTCTTCTTCTTTGTCTGCTCACAGGGACGTAGCCAGGAATAAATACATGGGGGGGCCGGGTTGTAACATAAATATACTATTATCAAAAACGCCAAAAGAAACAAAAAAAAAAAAAACAATCACACGTACAAGACAGTATTTACGTGGTTCGGCAATTTGCCTACGTCCACGGAGTTGCAGGGATTTCACTATTATCAAAAAAATTACAATGTGCGGCTACAGTGTTTTTCTTTCTAAAAAACAACAACAAGACAAAACCCTAATCACAAAAAAAAGGCTTTTATATCCTGCGCACAGGATTCACAGTGAGCTACAAAACGGGCCAAAATTTTTTTATGTGTATCATCATTGTATGGATTGAGTATCATCATTGTATGGATAGTCTATATTTTCAGGTTGATATGGACTTTCTTTGAGATAAGCTCGTCGGATTTCATCTTGTTTATTGATAGGAAATTCACATATTTGTTTACGTGATCCTGGAACACGATCTATCTCTTCAAATTGAAGTTTTGGACATTTGGAGGGGTGTTCATCATGCATTAAAGTATTAACATTTGTTTCTACAGCCACAGGTGTCCTAATTTCTGAATTGCTAACATCTTTTTTCTTAAAGAATGCATCAATTGTTTTTCGTTTGCTCATAATTCTTTTAGCTTTAAGAATATGATTCAAAAATTAACCTGAAAAGAATTTTTAAAAAATAAAATTTTAATTAGAAATTTTTACTTAGTTATATGAATGTTATTCATACTCAAGAAAAAAAAAATTCCACTATAATTTAAACAGTCAACCCATTTTTAATACAACTTTAATTAATAATAACCCCTCAAATGAAAACAAAAATAATTTAATTAATTTGTCTTTTATAATGTATTGGTTAATTTAATTATATAGCTTTAATTATTGTTGTTTAGTGTAACAATAAACTATATTGCTTTAATTTATTTGTCATTAATTATACTGCTTTAATTTGTTATATTGTTTAGCCCCTTGTACATATTACACTAAAAGAGCCGAACATTATACATTCTATGTGCATCACAATAATTAAAGCAGTGTAATGTGCTGCACATTACATTGCTTTAATTATTTTTTACTCGGCCCCATAAGCCCATGAGCCCATCTACTCTCTCCCCACCCCACGGTCCCCACTCAACAGACAACAGACAAGCACAACATGTGCCCCAATCACAATAGCCAGCTGCAATCAGAAAATTTCACAATGCCAATTACAAATCACAACACATATTACACTAAATGACAATCAATATCCCATTCCCACCAACACTAACACACTGACCAACCCAAACGGAAAAGATAAAGCCAACACCAACACACTGACCAACCCAAACGGATAAGATAAAGGCATAAAGCCAAATTCAAAAAGATAAAAAAAAGAGCCAGCCAATCAGAGATGAGAGACCCACTGTGGGTCTCTCATCTCTGATTGGCTGGCTGACTTAATTTGTAGTGAGATAAATAGAGAGAGTTAGAGAGCCGTTCAATCTATTTCATCTCATTTTTCATTTGAGAGTGAGATAAAGAGAGAGAGACTGAGAGAGAGTTAGAGAGAAAAAAAACCTTGAGGGAGGGCCGGACCGGAGGGAGCACCAGAGCGAGCAGATCAGACGGCGATCTGCGAAAATTTCATTTCAGTGAGAGTGAGATAAAGAGAGAGAGACTGAGAGAGAGTTAGAGAGAAAAAGAGAGAAATTACCTTGAGGGAGGGCCGGAGGGAGCAGAGCACCGAGCACCGGAGCAGAGGCAGAGCTCCGATCTGCGATCTCCAATATCGGATCTACGATCTCTGATCTGCGATGAGGGGCGACAACGACGGCGACGTGACCGTGGTCCGTGGGTTTGGTTTGCTAGCAGGGGCGGTTTTGGTTTGCTCTGGGTTTTTTTTGTTTTTGTTTGATAAACACCTCTGTCTTTGTTTGCTGGATTTTGTTTTGGTTTTGCTCTGTATATTGCTGTATTGGGGATTGGATTTCTCTGCCAGCGACGTGATGGCCTGACTGATGGGTTTGATTTCTGATTTTCTGTATCGATGGTTTTTTTTTTTTTTGGTTGAGAATCCGTGGGCTTGCCGTGAGCGAGCTACCTCTGTAATGGGCTCGCCGTGGGCTTGGCTTGCCGTGGGCTTCCCTCTGTTACATTTTTTTTTTTTTTTTTTCAGATTTTAGTTCAAAATTTTTTTGGGCTTTTTTTTTTTATTTTATTTTTTTTTATAATTTTGCTTGAAAATAGAACAGATAAATTTTTTTTTTTTCCTAATTTTTGATTGAGGTGTTCCTGGGCTGGGAGAGGGCTGGGAGAAATGGATAGGGGGGTCGGCTGTCTAACGTTGGGGGGGCCAATTTATTTTTTCTTCATAGGCTAATGGAAAATTTTTTTTTTTTGCAAAGGCCACGGTCCCCCCCAAGCCACTATGTGGCTCCGCCCTGCTAGGACTGCTCAGACTATACGTTTCTTCTTATGCCTTTTATGTTTCTTTTTACTTTAATCTTAACTTTTATGTTCTTTTGTGTGCTTGACAAGTAGTGACAAGTCACTGACAACCGACGTGAACATCATTCAGAATTCAAACTCTACCTTTTTTATTTTTATTTTTTTTTATTTTTTAATATAATATCATCACCATTTCATACTTATTCGTTTTGTGTGCACTGCCCACACATCAGAACACTACAATGACTAGGACTATTTACTTGTACCCTATTTTAGTATTAGTATTATTTAATAGATATCAATTCTTTTTTTTTTTTATTAGCATCAATCAATATCAATTTTATTATAGATATTAGATATTATATTTTTTTTCCCCGAGAATACTATATATTTTATATTATTAGTATAATGAATTAAGATTTTAGCCAGCGTTTAAATTATTAAATAAGATATGATTTGATAATTTTAAATATTGTAAACAAATTATATAGGGTCTGATTAATGGATATACAACTAATATATATATATATATATATATATATATATATATATTTCATATTTAGCGATGAACTCGAAATGATATACCGGTATTAATCGGTACCAAAATATTTCGTTCTTCTAATCAAATTGAAACGGTCTCCGATACAGTATTAACTCCCTTGATACTAATAGCAGGGGAACATTACGGTTTTTTTAATATAATATGACGTGGCAGTATAGGTTAGTTGATGTGGCAAAAAATAATATCTTATTTGGGCCATTAGCCACATCAACATATAATGACAGAGACCAAATTGATACAATTGAAAGATTAAGATCTATTGCATTGTACCAAATATGCTAAGAAATAATTATTTCATGTAGTAAAGATATAACCAAATAATTATTACTCATGAATAACCATTCCAATATAGGATCTATTACAACATATAAACATGCCATAAGTGTTAGTTTGTCATGTTTGCCTATAGTTACTACCCCATGTTACTACTCAAAAACTATATAATATATTATATTATTGGGCATTATACAAATTATTGTGTTGTTACTATTTTATTTTATTATAATTTTTTTAACTCAACCATAAAACAAAAGAAAGGAAAAGTGATTGTGGAATGGATTGCATAGAAAATATGGCAGATGTTTCCGAAGACTTTTAGTTGAAGTTTTATCATTTCTATGAATAACAAGTTTATAACACGTATTTATGCACAAAAGCATTCAATGGTAATGATTATGAGGTGGACTTATTTAGGTGAGTGGGATGATATCTTCACTTTCATGTTGAGTATTATAAATAGGCTATTTGACACTAAAATTAAGAAAATTAAAATGAAAACACTTGGCACTAAAATATACTACAATTAGAAGATAATTTATATTCGATTTGGAATCTGATTGTGACATTGCCACTTTGAATTATGCATTGGATCATGCATGATTGGAATGATGAAAGTTGTGTCAAGATTTTGAAAAATTGCTGAAAAGCAATACCAGAAGAGACTGGAAAAGTTATTATTGTAGATGTTGTGCTACAGCCGGAGGGTAACGGTCTATTTGATGACACATGTTTAGTATTTGATTTACTTATGATTGCACACTCCTCAGGTGGCAAGGAAAGGACTGAACTCGAGTGGAAGAAAGTATTGGAAGAAGGAGGCTTTCCTCGCTACAATATCATCAAAATTTCAGCTTTACCATCCATTATTGAGGCGTACCCAAAATGATATGGTTATGATGTAGTCATTATTGTAATGTTACTAGTTTCCAATTTGTGTAATGCATGAGAAAGTTTGACAAATAAATTGTTATCTATATTACAGATTATTTTAGTAAGTTGTTGAAAAACTTGAATGGTGGCTAGTGTTTATAATTTGCTCGAGATATAAAGGTTGAAATATGAGGGCATCCTAGCTTCCAAGAATTTAGAGAGAGAGAGAGAGTGAGAGATTAATTTCTAATAGATCTCATTACAAGACCAAAGTTCTATTTATACATGCTCAAATCCTAATCAATAAGACTAATATACTTAATTGGTCTAGCAACTACTTATACCCATTGGCACAACTACCTCCAAAGTCCAACCTTCTAAGCACTCCTTCCTTTAGAATCCCCTTAAGGAGGTGTTGTCCAACTAATTGAATTAGTCCTAGACTCAGTAAGGTATTGGTATTGCTTTGATTTTTAGTCTTAACTCCAGTGGGAAAATAAAGGAACAAGAATTAAAATTCCAATTAATTGCCTTGTCCCAAAAAATGAAGGAGACCTAGGTTTATCAGCTGCTGGACCAAAGAACATAGCTTTGCTTGCTAAGCTTAATTGGAGATTATATGGGGAGAATGACCAAGCCTGGGCTAGAGTTCTTTGAAGCAAGTGTGCAACTCCTTAAAAAGCTTGCTTTCGGACCAGCTGGTTTGGCATTAAGAAGGGTGAAGAAATTTTTGTAAGAGGTTTGTGAGGGTCCTTTTTGGATGGTGTCCATGCCCAAGCCGAAGCAAGGACCCTGGGCCTTTGAGTTGTAGTTTAAAGGGACTGGGCTTGGTTCACCGTAGCTAAATGGGTTGTTTACAAACCAAGTGGTGCACAGAGCAAGAATCCTACAATACGTACATACTAGCAAGCGAGAATATATGTATTGAACAGCAAAAAACAGTAAAGGGACAATGTAATAAAGAGAGAGACGAAATAAATGTTAAGGATCCTTAAAACGTTGTGAAATATTTCATTACTTTCATTAGTTGTAATTTACAATGTGCTCACTAAGATGTGTTACAAGGTTCAAATAAGCTCAAAAATTACAGACTTAGATAGCTATCTAAGCCTCTAAGACTTGCAAGATTTGAATCCTTTTGAATCCTTTTGAATCCAAGTATGTTCTATAGTGGCTATTTCGGGATACCAGGTGATATTCCTCTTTTTACTACTTTCTTTGTGTTTTTGACAGAGTTTTTCTCAATGATTCTGTTATGATTTGTTCTTACTGAGTGCCCCTCCAATGTTGGCTGCTTCTTCCTTTTATAGTGTCACTCTAGGGTTCTGGGGTACCATTGATTCCCCTCCTCTGCTCCCCTGGGTACTAGAGCCCACGTTGTGCCAGCCATTCTGATGAATGGTCCTTTCTTTGTTTCTCATAATTTTCTTCTTTTGATGCTGTTTTCCTAAAAGTTTCTTGCTGACTTTCCATTCCTAGATGTCCTTAGAGGGTTGACCTCCAATCTCTCTTCCCTCAAGGCTTTTAAACCTTATCTTTCAGACTCAGCTTTTTGGTTGTCCTTCATTTTGACATTTTTCCCAGGTGAGCCGAATTCATTTCTGCCAGATTGAAGGTTTTCTTGGCCTCTTCTCTTATAGTTCTTCTTTCTGGGTTACCCGAGGTACCAGCCCCCTTGTTCATGAATTGTTACTTTCCAAGCCTTTTGGTTCCTTTCTGCATCATAGGGCGATTGAGAAGGACGCATTTTTCCTTCGTTTCTTGTGTTTTTGGGTACTCTTTTTGAAATGTCTTAATCTCCTCCTAGCTGTGGTGCACGCCCCGAGGATTCCGAGCCCTTGGCAGCCTTTGGGTATCCCGACCCAGTTCTTTCATTGGATTCCCTTTGATTTTCTGATTTTGGATAGGCTGGGCTTTCTTCTTTCCTCCCTTCTTTTCATGGGCCCAAAGGCCTGTCCCTTCATGGGTTTTAGGCTTCAAATCTTTTGGGCTTTACCATCCTTTTCCCTCGTGGTGAGCTCAACCCCTTTAATATTACTTTCTATGGGGCTGGCCCATTGTGCCTTTTTTGGGCCTTGGTGTTATGATTTTTTAGACCTCAACAAGGTTCTAAGTGGTTAATTGGTTCAATAGTCATTTAAATAAATGCATTACATATTTATAGTAAAAGTCTAGAAACCATAGTAATACACTAATACGTATACTTTTGAAGTGAGGATGAATCTTTGAAGTGAACCTTCCGGCCTACATTGTAGAATATGGCTTGAATTAGGAGTTTGACTCCTTGTTGGATTTGGATAAGGAAGGAATTTTATTCCTTTTGGGTTACTGTTGTTTTAGGTTATCAAGCCCTATTAGAAGTCTTGTCTACCACTTGATTTTGAATTCTATGTGGAATAGGAGTGATTCTCCTTTTGTGTGTGGAAAAGAAGTCTAGTTCTTCTTGGTTTTGGATATGCTAGCTGACTCAAGTCTCCTATATAGATAGAGTGCTGCGGTAAATTTAGAGAGTGTGTGTGAGAAAAAAAGACTCTCTCTTTGTTTGGTTATTTGATATTTGTGGGTTGCAATTTGGAATAGTGAGAGAGGTTTGTTACCGCTTGGTTTTGGTTCTGCAGTTTGGTGATTTGCTCTCTCTTGGTGCGTTGCAACTTTTGGATTTGCTTTGTGGCTCTTTCTTTGGTTTGTGCGCAATTCATATTTGGTATTTGGTATTCATATTTGGTATGTGTGAACCTTTGGTTCTTTGGTTTTGTATTTGTGAGAGAGAGTAATTTGGGTGTATTTGGGATTTGGGTTTGTGAGAGTGCCTCTACACCAATTTGTATTATCCCAAATTTGTTATAATGAAATTTGTTCATCGTCGCCCGTAGATGTAGGCTATTGCAAAACCATGTAAATCTTGGTATTTTGTGTCTATTTTCTTTTGGATTAATTTTCTTCGTTCCTATTGTTAGTTTGAAGATCTTTCACAAGCCTAAAATATTTTCACAATCAATCTTGGTAATTTGAGCTTCCGATGTTTTACAACAAACTGGTATCAAAGCCAAGGTTCACTACCTAGGCGTTTGGATTTGTTCTCTTTGGAGATTTTGGTGATTGGTTTGTGAATTTGATTTTTAGGGAGAAAGATGTCAAGTGATTCCTCTACAAAATCTTCGGCGGATTCCTCTAGGAAAGCTTTGGCATACTCTTCTGCAAAACATTTGGCGGTTAGAACGATGGTTTCTAATGCTAAATTTGAATAAGAGAAATTTGATGGAATGAATAACTTTAGCATGTGGCAATGCGAAGTTATGGATGTCTTGGTCCAATAAGAGTTGGATATTACTTTGGAAGACAAACCTGAAGGGATGCTAGACAAGGATTGGGAAAAGATTAATAGACAAAGCTTGTGGCACTATTTGTTTGTGTTTGGCCAAGAATGTTAATTTTTGGTGGTGACATGGTGATTAAGCCTTTGCACAAGTTCAAGTGTTGCTTGGACTTGTTCAGAATTTTCAATTTGAATTGGCGCGTAAGGGCTTTAGTGGTGATGACAGAGAAGTTTCGTTTGTGGTGATATGCACTTTGATTTGGACTCTTATTTGGATTTGGCACCATCTTTAGGTGCATTTGGCATCCATTGGTGTATTTGGAAGTAATTTTGGGTAATTTGCACTTTGTTTGTTGAAAACTCTAATTTATTGAGCGCTTTGCATTTGTGATTTAGGAGATGTTTTGTCAAGGTGGAGACCTGTTAATGATTTATATTTGGTGGTCTGCAAATTTCGTTTGTGAGGCTTGATGGAATTCAAGCCAAGGTGGAGATTTGTAGAATATGGCTTGAATTAGGAGTTCAACTCCTTGTTGGATTTGGATAAGGGAGGGATTTTATTCCTTTTCGGTTACTGTTGTTTTAAGTTATCAAGCCCTATTAGAAGTCTTGTCTACCACTTGATTTTGAATTCTATATGGAATAAGAGTGATTCTCCTTTTGTGTGTGGAAAAGAAGTCTAGTTCTTCTTGATTTTGAATATACTATTCGACTCAAGTCTCCTATATAAATAGAGTGCTGCTGCGGTAAATTTAGAGTGTGTGTGAGAAAAAGAGGCTCTCTCTTTGTTTGGTTATTTGATATTTGTGGGTTGCAATTTGGAATAGTGAGAGAGGTTTGTTACCACTTAGTTTTGGTTCAGCGGTTTGGTGATTTGCTCTCTCTTGGTGCATTACAACTTTTAGATTTACTTTGTGGCTCTTTCTTTGATTTGTGCGCAATTCGTATTTGGTATTTGGTATTCGTATTTGGTATTTGTGAACTTTTGGTTCTCTGGCTTTGTATTTGCGAGAGAGAGTTATTTGGGTGTATTTGGGATTTAGGTTTGTGAGAGTGCCTTTACACCAATTTGTATTATCCCAAATTTGTTATAATGAAATTTTTTGTCGTCGCCCGTGAATGTAGGCTATTGCCAAACCACGTAAATCTTGGTATTTTGTGTCTATTTTCTTTTAGATTAATTTATTCGTTCCTATTGTTAGTTTGAAAATCTTTCATAAGCCTAAAATATTTTCACAATTAATCTTGGTAATTTGAGCTTCTACTATTTTACAACATACATGTGATGATATCCATATTTAGTAATACACTTTTATTCAAGGATATCAATATTTAGCATTTTCTTTAAATAGTTAGTGAATTTAACATTTTACTTTTATTCATGATGAGATTTGATGTGTATTTTACAAAAAAAGAGATTTAACGTATGCAGACAGATAATATTTTGACTCTTGACTTTGAAGTACAAGATGATCAAAGCCCTTCAGAAAATTATATAAGGCTCTCACCACCTCTGTTCCACTTCATTTGCAAGAGAGAGAGAGAGAGAGAGAGAGTTGAGAATGGGGACAAAAGAAGCTGAAGCAGAGCTACAACTACAAGGGCAAGCTGATATATGGAAATACATGTTTAGCTTTGCAGACACCATGGCTGTGAAATGCGCTGTTGAGCTTCGCATACCTGACATTATAAACATGCATGGTGAACCAATAACCTTATCCCAGATAGTTGCTGGTATTTCTGATGCACATTCCCCAGATATCAGCTACCTCGCACGCATCATGAGATTGCTAGTCCGCAGAAAGATCTTCGCCGCACATCAGACATCGGAAGGTGGAGAAACTAAGTACGGCCTGACCCACTCATCAAGATGGCTATTGCATGATTCCAAGATGACCCTAGCTCCTATGCTAATCATGGAGGACCATCCTTGGCTAATGGCACCATGGCACTATTTTGGCCAATGTGTCAAAGAAGGTGGCCAAGCCTTTGAGAAGGCTCATGGGCGTATGATTTGGGACTATGCCTCTGTAAATCCTGAATTCAACAAGTTGTTCAATGATGGCATGGCTTGTACGGCCAATATTGTGATGAATACTTTTGTCTCTGAGTATAAAGATGGTCTTGGTTCTGTGGCATCATTAGTGGATGCGGGAGGTGGAACTGGTACTGCCATAGCTGAGATTGTGAAATCCAATCCACACATCAAAGGCATCAACTTTGATCTACCACATGTTGTTTCTACGGCACCCATTTATGATGGAGTCACACATGTTGGAGGTGACATGTTTCAGGCCATTCCAAATGCTGATGCAGTTTTCATGAAGGTATGTTTATAGGGATACTGTTTAAGGTTTTACTCATGTGTGCTCTTAGAGTATACATAAATTATTTTAAAAATTTTTTTATGAAAAAATAAAAAAATGAATAATTATTTTGACAGTTTTTTCAATTCTTCATAAATTTTTTTCCAAAATGGATAGTTAATATTATATATCTTAAGTGCATATATTAACTGAACCTTTTAAAAGTTGTATGCTTTTGTTTTTGTTTTTGTTTTTGTTTTGTTTTCTTTAAGCCATTATTATTATTATTATTATTGTTTTCCTTTGCTCACACCAGTGGCACTAGGATTATTATTATGATTTTAGGATAGCCATTAAAAAAATTAAATAGAGAATTAGAGATTTTTTTTTTCGGAATGGGTTGGAGTAATCATTGAATTATTAAAGGAATGCCTAAAAATGGGCTTTTATTAAATATTTTGTGGTTGTTTGGCCTAATATGGTTGTTGTTTAGATTATTTTTGCTGTTATGTTGGCTAATCTTTATGAGTAACTTTATGTCTATGATAATTTCATAACAATTTTACAACAAATTCTATGTGACAAGTTTTTTATGGGTAAAAAAGTGATGTCAATTATGTAGATGATATTAAAAATGTACATTATTTTAAATTAATAATTTGATATGGTATTATATTATGTAATGAAAACTTAAGTATATTTATTTTATATATAATAACTTTAGTGTTAACCTCGAAATGGAACATCAAAATAGATTGGTATCAAAATATCTCATTTCAATAGATAAACTAGAATAGCCATCAGAACAAAATTGATAGCTTTGTGCCTATTAAGAGTTAATAACTGGGATGACAATTTATCCTTGCCCTATCCCACCGTGCTCTACTAGTGTTAAAGACTTAGTTTGTATTACTAATATTTAAATGCATGAATTTTGAGACATTTTGTTTTATTGTGATGTTGTTAGTTTGTCATGTTTGGCTACAGTTGCTACCTCATTTTACTACTTGTCAAAAACTATATAATATATTATATTATTGGGCATTATACAAATTATTTTGTTGTTACTATTCATTGTTAATTCTTTTTAACTCAAGCCCCCATTTCCCAGGGCTAAATAGAAAAAAGAAAAAGAAACGAAGAGAAAAGAAAAAGAGATGGTGAAATAGAATGCATAGAAAATATGGCCGATGTTTCCAAAGACTCTTAGTTGAAATTTTATCTTTACAATGAATAACTAGTTTATAGCACATTTTTATACATGAAAGCATTCAACAATACTGATGATGAGGTGAACTTATCTAGGTGAGTGGGATGGGCATCTTAGCTTTCATATTGAGTATTATAAATGGACCACCTGGTACTAAAATTAAGAAAATTAAAATGAACAATTGGAACAAAAATATACTACAATTTGAAGTTGATTTGTATTGGATTTGGTTCTAATTGTGACATCGCCACTTTTGAATTATGCAGTGGATCATGCATGATTGGGATGACGAAAGTTGTGCCAAGATTTTGAAAAATTGCCGAAAAGCAATTCCGAAAGAGACTGGAAAAGTTATTATTGTAGATGTTGTGCTACAGCCAGAGGGTAATGCTATGTTTGATGACACAGGTATAGCATTTGATTTGCTTATGATTGCACACGTCTCAGGTGGCAAGGAAAGGACTGAACTTGAGTGGAAGAAAGTATTGGAAGAAGGAGGCTTTCCTCGCTACAATATCATCAAAATTCCAGCTTTACCATCTATTATTGAGGCGTTCCCTGAGTGATATGACTATGATGTAGTCGTTGTTATTGTAATGTCAATATTACATATTCTTGTAATAAGTTGTTAATAACTTGAATGGTATAGTTATTGAGGCATCCCCTAAGTGATATGGTTATGATGTAGTCATTATTATTTTTGTAATATCACTAGTTGCTAACCTGTACTATGCACAGGAAAGTTGGACCAATAAATTGTTAATCTATATTACAGAGAGAACAAGCATTTATTTAATTTTCGATAGATTTCATTACAAGGCCAAAGTTCTATGAATACATGCTCAAATCCTAATTGATACGGCTAATCTACTTAATTGGTCTAGCAACTACTTATGCCCGTTGGCATAACTACCTCCAACTTTCTAATAACCTACTAATTAGTCACATGCACTAATCCTAGTCTGTTACATTACTTATCGAACTGAAATTAATATGAAATAATCCCCTACATGCTACTATACTCATCAAGACACGTGCCTAACTACGTATATTCCTTGTAGTTGTTAAATTACCGATTGTCCCAAAAGCTTAAGCTGTTAGGAAATTGTGAATTTAATCACTTAACCATAATTCTAATAGTAGTTACAATAAGTATTACATCAATTTACACATGCAACCTACCATTACAGTAGTAGTCTGCAATTGCACTTTAGATGCACACACCTCCATAACACTTCAGCAGCACAACAACACTCACAATAGCACCTTTTAGTGTATAACAATGGCACACAATAACAAAGCACTAGGTAGCAAGCCACAACTCACTAACATATCATTACAGATCTTCTTTATGCCCCCTTAAAACACCTTGTACGTCCACAAGGTGAGGAAATTGGTATTGAGAAGTCTGTGAGTTCTACAAAGTTTCACCTTCTGGTGAGCAGCCATGCCACTGAACTAGGACTTCAGTAACTGTCATGCTTCTAAGCTGGTGTGATCTCTCCTACTACATAGCAGCTGGTTAAGGCGATAGGATACCAGCTTGGTCCATTTCTCGAAGAGTAGGTTAAGAAGTCAAATGCTGGCCTAGGTTAATAATTTATTTAGGGCATGTGCCTTTTTTTTTTTATTTAAAAAATTCGATAGTTACAATAGGAGAAATGAATTAAATTCTAAATGTCTTCTTTAAAAATATCAAAAAATGTCAATAAGTTAAGTTACAAAACTTTTTGCAAGGTATGTACTTATTTAAGATCTATTTTATCTATACTAATTACAATAGTTATATAAATATGAGTAAAAATGTTTGTGTCACTAAATTTATTCAGCTTGCTACTATTCTAACATTCTGACTAAAAAAAATATGAATTTATCATATTTGTGAAAGATATTTTAAATAAACAGTGTTTTCATCCAACCCAGTTTAGAGGAAAGTGCTTCCAATGTATCAAGCGGTAACTCAAAATATTACATACATGTATATTTAATCACATGACTTATTTAATAGTTATACGACTTTTTTAAACTTTAAATAATAATGAATCATGTAATTTTAGTCACATAGATGATTTTATAAACTATCATATAATAGGTGAGAAAATATTCCTTCAATTAAAAAAAAAAAAAAAAAAAAGCTTTGTACAACTTTTTTTTTTGTTGAGAAACCTGCTTCTATATTAAAAAACTGAAATCAGCCAAAATCGGCTAAAATTACATTAATGACTTGTGGTGGAACATCCTCAATCCACACAGAAAAACCATCAATAAGTCTCGCATGTTTTGCTAAAAAAGAAGCAACAGAGTTACCCTACCTACGAGTGTGCGAAAAGGAAACACAACTACAAAAGGGTAAATAATGCTTAATAGAAGAAATTAAATGGCCAAAAGATGAGAAAGACTCCTCTTCCTTACTTAAGGCAGAGATAACCACCTCTGAATCTCTCTCGACAATAAAAGAAGGTAAATTGAGGTCCATAGCCAAAGTGATGGCTCGAACTGCTGCTAAGGCTTCAACTTCATCTGATGAGGATGGGAGCTTGATTTTCTCTGCCAAGGAAGCAAACACCTTTCCTTGAGAGTCACGGATTACAACTCCCACCCCTGCCTCCTTCGTATCAGCAAATACTGCCCCATCGAAATTAACCTTCAGAAGTTGCGGAGGAGGGGGCTCCCACTTGGTTCTTGATTTTTGGGTCGGAGACACTTTTAACTAGGGGTGGCAAAATCAACCCAAACCCATTTGCCCACCCAAACCCACCCACTTCAAATAGACCCAAACCCACCCAATTATTAGTTGGGTTAAATGGGTATTAACCCAATTAAACCCAATTATCACTAATGTTTATTGGGTTTTAATTGGATACCCAATTACCCAACCCCAAAACTACTAAAATTACCAAAATACCCCCTCAACCTAAAAAATGACCAAAATAACACCTAAACCTACAAAATGACCAAAATACCCCCAACACCCAAAAAATGACCAAAATACCTCCCGAAACCTAAAAAATGACCAAAATACTCCTGAAACCCAAAAAATGACCAAAATACCCTTGAAACCTAGAAAATGACCAAAATGCTCCCGAAACCCAAAAAATGACCAAAATACCCCCGAAACCTAAAAATGACCAAAATATCCTTGAAACCCAAAAAATGACCAAAATACCTCTAAAACCCAAAAAATAACCAAAATACCCCTGAAACCTAAAAATGACCAAAATACCCCTGAAATCCAAAAAATGAACAAAATACCCCCGAAACCCAAAAAATGACCAAAATACCCTCGAAACCCAAAAATGACCAAAATACCCCCGAAACCCAAAAAAATGACCAAAATACCTCCAAAATCTAAAAATGACCAAAATACCCCTGAAATCCAAAAAAGACCAAAATACCCCTGAAACCTAAAAATTACCAAAATACCCTCGAAACCTAAAAAATGGCCAAAATAACCCCGAAGCCTAAAAATTGATCAAAATAACCTAGAAACCTAAAAATGACCAAAATAACCCTGGAACTTAAAAATGACCAAAATAACCCCGAAGTCTAAAAATTGACAAAAATAACCCCGAAACCTAAAAATGACCAAAATACCCCCTTAAAACTATAAAATGACCAAAATACCCCTAAACCTAAAAAGTGACCAAAATACCCCTTAAACCTAAAAAATGACCAAAATACCCTCAAACCTCTAAAGTGACGAAAATACCCCTAAACCTTTGAAATGACCCAAATAAACCCAAAACGGCTAAAATGGCCACAAACAATGTGAAACCTCTAAAATTACCAAAAATACCCTGAAACGTCTAAAACGACCAAAATACCTCTTAACCTATAAAACGACCAAAATACCCCTCAAAATATCTAAAATGACCAACATACAACTAATCCTATAAGATGAAAAAAATACACTCGAAGCCTCTAAAATTACCAAAATAGGGGTTTGGGGTATCTTAGTCATTTTTTTAGGTTTATGGGTATTTTGGTCATTTTTTATGTTTAGGGAGTATTTTGGTCATTTTTTAGTTTTACGGGGGATTTTGGTAATTTTTTAGGTTTAGGGTGTATTTTTATTGACTTACAGGTTTAAGGGGCTTTTTTTTTTTCATTTTATAGGTTTCGGGGAATTTTGGTCATTTTTTAGGTTTCGAGGATATTTTGGTCATTTTAAGGTTTAGGGGTTATTTTGGTCGTATTTAGGTTTCAGGGGTATTTTGGTCATTTTTTAGGTTTCAGGGGGTATTTCAGTTGATTTTTAGGTTTTGAAGGTATATCGATTATTTTTTAGGTTTAGGGGGTATTTTAGTCATTTTTAGGTTTAGGGGCTATTTTGGTCATTTTTAGGTTTCTAGGTTATTTTGGTCAATTTTTAGACTTCGTGGTTATTTTGGCCATTTTTGAGGTTTCGGGAGTATTTTGGTCATTTTTAGTTTTCAGGGTTATTTTGGTCAATTTTTAGGCTTCGAGGTTATTTTGGCCATTTTTTTAGGTTTTAGAGGTATTTTAGTAATTTTTTAGGTTTTGGAGGTATTTTGGACATTTTTGGGTTTAGGGGGTATTTTGGTCATTTTTAGGTTTCGGGGGTATTTTGGTCATTTTTTGGATTCCAGGGGTATTTTGGTCATTTTGTAGGTTTCGAGATTATTTTGGTAATTTTTAGGTTTTGGGGGTATTTTGATCATTTTTTTATGTTTCAGGTGTATTTTGGTCATTTTTTGGGTTCCAGGGGTATTTTGGTCATTTTGTAGGTTTCGAGATTATTTTGGTAATTTTTAGGTTTTAGGGGTATTTTGGTCATTTTTGGGTTTCAGGGGTATTTTGGTCATTTTTTATGTTTCGGGGGTATTTTGATCACTTTTTGGGTTTCGGGAGTATTTTGGTCATTTTTGGGTTTTAGGGGTATTTTGGTCATTTTTTGGGTTTTGGAGGGTATTTTGGTCATTTTAAGGTTTTGGGGGTATTTGGGTAATTTTTTGGGTTTTGGTGGTATTTTGGTAATTTTTAGGTTTTGGGGTATTCTGGTAATTTATTTGGGTTTCGGGGGTATTTTGGTCATTTTGTAGGTTTCGTGGTTATTTTTGTAATTTTGAAGTTTTGGGGTATTTTGGTCATTTTTGAAGATTTTAGAGTACTTTGGTCATTTACACTTTAGGAGCATTTTGGTAATTGGGTGGGTTGAGGTTTACCCATAATAATTGGGTTGGGTTGGATTTGGGTTAGAAGCAATTAGTTAAATGAGTTTTAATGGGTAAATGGGTTTTATATACCTAACCCAATTATGCCCACTCCAAACCCACCCATTTGACACTCCTACTTTTAACTGAGCTACTGGTTGCACCTGAGTAAATTCATGGAGCATTTGTTTTGCTGAAGAAAGGACCTGAGATAGCGGGTAGGCCTTGCTGCTAGTTCGAAGTAGATTGCGCCGAGACCATATCGTCCATGCAATTACCGTGAATAGTTCTGGGTTCCTTCCATTCTCCAAGACGAAGTGAGTGAGCTCGTAGAAGTTAGAAAACTTCTTAGACCTGCAAAACAGCCATAAAGAGTCAGCTTCCCATATGGCCGAGAGTACAGGATAGTCCCATAAAGCATGGTAACCATCTTCGGCCTCCAAGTTGCACTTAAAATACCCTATTAAGAACTTATTTATTTATTTTTTCCGTATGATGTATTACCTATTAAGTTTTTCACTTTTTCTCAATATATATATATATATATATATATATATATTAATTCCAACGACAATCGGACAATGACATTTTAAATTCAATAGATGATAATGATCATCAATTTGTTTAGCATATTCTTTTGTTGGGCGTTAAGCATCAGACTGGCAATATTTAGAGGAGAAATGCTTGGAGAGCCACATGTGCATCGTCATTCACGAATTACATTGAATCAGTAAATTCTCGTTAAAGAATTAACGGCAATTAATCCATTTCAAAAAGAGTGATCCTTGTCCTATATCTTAATAAAAACGTGCGCTAAAATTAAAAAAAATAAAAACCCTAGTATTAGGATCGAATACTTTTATTAAATACAACCTAGTTGAAGATAATCGAACCTATAGGATTGTATCTCTATTCTATAGGATCTAAGAGTACCCCTGACAAAAGAAAAGTTCTGAAATTACCCTTGACAAAGGAAAAGTTTTAACAACACGTTACTTATAACCTACTTTGACACAACTTAAACACGTGTCAAATATAATAATGGATGGACTATATTTAAATGATGGAATTCAAACACAAAAGAACACGTTAACAAATTGTGGCAAAGTGTGGTTGTAGAAGAATTGATTAACAAACTTCGTCCAAACCTCTCCTACTTTCACTCGTTCAGCAAATTATACCCTCCTTCACCCCCTTCAGTTTCCACACAGAGAGAGAGAGAGAGAGAGAGAGAGAGAGAGAATGGGGCCAAAGGAAGCTGAAGCAGAGCTACAAGCGCAAGCTGATATATGGAAATACATGTTGAGCTATGTAGACTCCATGGCAGTGAAATGTGCTGTGGAGCTCCGCATAGCTGACATTATAAACATGCATGGTTGTCCAATTACATTATCACAGATAGTAGCTGATATTCCTGATGCACTCTCTCCAAATGTCAGCTATCTCAAACGCATCATGAGATTGCTAGTCCGCAGAAAAATCTTCACCGAACATCATCCATCAGAAGGTGGAGACACTAAGTACGGCATGACCCACTTATCAAGATGGCTATTGCAAGATTCACAGATGAGCCTAGCTCCTATGCTACTCATGGAGACCCATCCTAGGCTAATGACTCCCTGGCACACTATTAGCCATTGTATCAAAGACGGTGGCATATGCTTTGAGAAGATTAATGGGCGTGAGATTTGGGAATTTGCTTCTGAAAATCCTGAATTCAACAAGTTGTTCAATGATGCCATGGCTTGTACGGCCAGGATTGTGATGAATACTATTCTCTCTGAGTATAAACATGGGTTTGATTCTGTGGGATCATTGGTGGATGTGGGAGGTGGGATAGGTAGTGGGCTAGCTGAGATTGTGAAATCCTATCCACACATCAAAGGTATCAACTTTGATCTACCACACGTTGTTGCTACGGCACCCATTTATGATGGAATCACACATGTTGGAGGTGATATGTTTCACTCCATTCCAAATGCTGACGCAATTTTCATGAAGGTATGTATATGTATAAGAGATTCTTGTCTTTTCTTCTTTTTCTTGACAAGCCATTGTTTTTTATTGTTGTTTTCCTTTGCTCACTAAGAAAAATTAAACCTTGCATGATAATTGTGAATATATACTTTTTTTTTTTTTTTTACAATTTGATAGTTGAGTGATGAGAGACTTGAACCTTAGATGTCTTTATTCGAATTAAAAAAAAAATGTTAATTAAGTTATAAGGCTCTTTGCTTGCACGATTGTTGTCTACAATAAACCATAAAAAAATGTTGCTGCTACTACACCCATTTATGATGGAATCACACACGCACGTTGGAGGTGACATGTTTCATCATTCATGCCATTCCAAATGCTGACGCAATTTTCATGAAGGTATGTATATGGACAGAGTAATGCTGGGACACCAACTTTGGCACAACTTTGTGCCACAACTCGCCACATGGCGAGTTGTGATTAGTAAGGGTGTGTCAGTAGACCGTGTGGGGACACACCCTTACTAATCACAACTTGCCATGTGGCGAGTTGTGGCACAAAGTTGGAATCATCAGCATTACTTGTATGTATAAGAGATTCAACTCTTTTTTTTTTTCCTTTGCACACTAAGAAAAATTAAACCTTACATGATAATTGTGTGTGTGTGTGTATATATTTTTTACAATTCAATAGTTGAGTGATGAGAGACTTGAACCTTAGACGTCTTTATTCGAATCACAAAAAAATGTTAATTAAGTTATAAGGCTTTTTGCTTGCATGATTGTTGTCTACGATAAATCACAAAAAATTGTTAATTAAGCTATAAGACTTTTGCATGATTTTTTTACTCACAGTGAGTCTAGTATGCATCTAGGATAAAGTGCTCAGAAACTAGCATGTATAGTTAGATAAATTCTCGCAATACGTTAGAATAAGCCAATACTTTGGGTGAGTATTGGTCATTTGAGAGAGAGAGAGAGAGAGAGAGAGAGAGAGAGAGAACCAATACTTCGGGTGAGTGGAAGTCTATGTTAGGCTTGAAGAAATTTGGATGATCAAATCAAATCTTTTGCATTTACTAAAACCAAAACCTTCAAGTTATTAACACTATTCTTTTTGTCTCGGAGAGAAGGTTTTACTGGAATCATGATTAAAGTCACGCATTTCATAACAACTAAAATTTTGGAATCAATTGATAGGTTTTGGAGCCAGCTAGTTAACAATCAGTTTGAGTCATGTTTGTACCCTTTACTCTAACTCCTAATTAAATGGTTAAAAATCTCAGTTAGATCCTAATTATTATAAGAGACACATAGAAAAGAACTTTCAACCTACTTGTAGGGAGTAGTGTTAGAATAATGATTAAATAATTAATTTTACTATCAAGAACCTTCTACCTTAAATAGTACCACTTGACGTTTTTGACGGAAATTACTGGGGTTAAAATTCCTCTTCCCTATTGTACCTATCGAATTATTTAAATAAATAAAAAAGATTATGTTTACTCTTTCTTTATACCTCAAGTTTTTGGAATATCATATTCGGTTAAAATTGCTACCTCATGCTATGCACCCCTAAAAAAAAAAAAAAAAAAAAAAAATTTACTATATAATGAGTAGAAAATATGGCTAATGTTTCAAAGTACTTTTTACTTGAAATCTTATCCTTTTTATAATTGATGTGTAAATTAAATCTGTTTTTCCCATACTCTAAACTCATTATAATGTGGATAAATAATTCATATTTAAAAATTAATGACATTGCCCTTCTCAACAATAATGCAGTGGATCCTACATGATTGGAGTGACGAAAATTGTGTTAAGATTTTGAAAAACTGTCGAAAAGCAATACCGAAAGAGACTGGAAAGGTCATTATTGTAGGTGTTGTGCTACAGCCAGATGGTGATGGTCTATTTGATGACACAGGCTTTGTATTCGATTTGCTTATGCTTGCACATACCTCAGGTGGCAGGGAAAGGACTGAACTTGAGTGGAAGAAAGTATTGGAAGAAGCAGGCTTTCCTCACTACAATCTCATCAAAATTCCAGCTTTACCATCCATTATTGAAGCGTACCCTAAGTGATTTGATTACAATGTAGTCTTTTTATTATAGTAATCTTAGTAGTTTTTATCTCATGCAATATATGAGGAAGTTTGTCATTTTTTAATTTTATTTTAATAAGTTTTAATAAAATATATTATATTAATAAGTATTAAAGAATAAAAATTTTAATTACAAAACTTTTGGAAAATAATATGCCTAATTTAATTTGAATTTCTTTATAGAAGATCAAATCCAATTTATTCAAATTTGTTTAGTGTTGTGTTGTGTTGCGTTGCTTTATCTAAAAAGGTTGTAAATTCTAATTAGTTTAAACATGTTAGGACATATGTGATTCAATGTTAGGAACATATGTCAATATTTTATGTGATTTACTAATCCTTTGACAAAATGCACTTTACTTGTAATTAGGTAGATCTAGGATGTGTTTAATGTTTCAAGAAATAAGGTTTAGTTCAAGTGTTAAAACCATGCAAGTCTGTCCAAGAATCAAGTAATGAAGTGCTGGATTTTAAATCTCGACAGCTAGCATCTATCGAGGTTTAAAAAGCTGTGAAGCTCGAAACTCGAAGCTCGACAGCTAGCTCGATAGATGGCTATTTATCGAGGTTTATGAAACTCAGTTTTTCAAAACTAATTTTCATCCAATCTATGAATGTATATTTGGGCTTTCTTTTCTCACAATCCTAAATGATGATGCCGAAAATCTCACCAGTGAGTTGCACAATGCTTGTACGCTCAAAACGACACCTGCACAACAAAAAGGAGAAGACCTAACAGAGAGCACCGGTGTGGTGTCGGCCAAATACCCTCCGAATGTCAAGTTAGAACTTCTTTCAACTCTAGAGTGTTAGAGAGGGGTTAATTATGCGTACCTCGATTTGTGAGGGTATTAGGGCTTTTATAGTAGTTGAGGATTGACCTTTTTTACTTGGAGTAGAAGTCATTTCCTTATAGGAATCCTTATGAGCGTGGATTGCGGAGTCCTTTCCTTATAGGGCTCTAACACTGAGCGTGGGATACAAGTAATTCCCTTATTACTCATGCGTGGTGGCCAAGTCATGGTTTTACTTATAACCGTCGGCCTCAGGGCCGTCAGCTTGCCTTATCCCCTTCAGCCATGTCGGCGTCGGTTCCTTGCTACGTTCTATGGACTGCCCAAGAGCTTCGAATTACCGTCCATCAACCTTGGAGCCTTCAGCTTTTCCATTTGTCCAATCCCATCAGCTTAGACCGTAAGCTCTTTCGTACGTGACAAACCGACGGGTTGAACCATAGTTTATTTTTACGTATCAGTTGCCCCCTACTCCATATCTCCGTCAGTTCAAGCTGACGGGCTATGGAGTTATATTTTTTGTTGGTGACTTTCATTTTAGCCAGGAGAGAGAAAATGATACTGTTGGTATTAAATGCTTTGGATATGTGGCGAATTTCGGTTGGCTCCGCTTCTGGACGAGGGCGTCGCTTCGTCTTCCGTGCGTTTCCCTTATATATATATATGGCCCACCTCTCCCCATTTTTCCTATTTCGCTTTCACTGATTTTTGGAGAGCATATCCGTCGCCTATCCTCCGTCAACACTGCCAACATTTCTATCGTCACTTCTTCAACCGTCACTTTTGGAAAACTTGTAAGTTTCTTTTCTTTCCTTGCACATACTTTATTTCAATTAATTTTCTTTAAAGTGAGGTCGTCATCCTAGGTGCTTAGATTACACCCGTCACTTGTAAGTAGTCAGATGTCGAGTGACACGTCGAGTGACCGGTCGTCGGCCCGCGATGGAGCGGGCTACGACGAGGTATTTGGTTCAGGTAGTGAGTCCGGGAGCTTTTCCTAGTCGTCAGAGAGGGAAACGTCAGCCCAAACTCCCGTCGAGGAGGTAGGAAGTCATGGAGACGGCGGTCAGGAGGAGGTAGTAGGTGAGGAGAGTGAAGTCGGAGTAGGAGAGAGAAGTAGTGACGGGGATGAGGGCGACGAGGGGTCTTGTGAAGGGACTTCTGGAAGTCCTGGAGGTAACCGTCCCTTCATCCTTCCCAAGGAGTGGGCTGTAAATAAGTTCCTCCCAAAGACGACTCTCAAAATTTTTAACGAGTTACGAACTCGTTTCCAAATCCCCGACCATATTCCTATCTGTCTGCCTAGGGATGGTGAAAAATGTTATACGGGAAGAACTGCAGATGTTGGCATGTATGATGCCATGTTTGCTGCGGGGCTGAGACTGCCTCTGACGGCTTTACACAGTTAGTTGGCTGATTTCCTTGGTATGTCCGTCAGTCAGATTGCTCCAAACTCGTGGAGAATTTTCATTGGTGCTGAGATACTGTGGGGTCGTCTAAGCGGAGGCCACCGTCAGTTTTCCTTGGATGAATTTTTTTATTGCTACAGACCCCGGCACCTTTCTTCTTCCAAAGGGATGTATCACTTCACCGTTAGGGAGAAGGATTTGAGTCTGGTGTCTGAGATGCCAGATTCTAATAGAGCCTGGAAGAGCAGGTTCTTTTTTGTCGAAGGGATGGACTGGGTGTGCCGTCAAGAAGAGTGGGAGACGATACCTCACGGTTATTTCGATAATACTTGGGCGTTTGCCAGGGAGTTAGGTTTTAGCCGTCAGCTTTTGTCCTCATCAATTTTCTGCGTATCACAATCTATTTTTGAATGGTTTTAACGTTGTCAATTTGCTTGTTCTTTTTCAGCCTTCACACGCCCACTAATAACAGACGAGTAGGAAGATTTCATCCGTCGGGTTTTGGAGATTCCTTTAGAAGAGCGATCGTGTCGGGACTTAATTACCCTCGACACTCTTCACGCGTATTGCGGAGGTCCTGAACCGACGCCGGAAGCTCGCAGATTGGAAGATTTTTCCCGTCACCGTGAGTATCTTGATCTTATTGTCCCGTCATTTTTGTATTTTTAGTCGTCAGTTCCCCTTATGTGTTTCTTTTGCAGAGATGGACGCAGCTAAACAACGGATTAGGGCTGCCGCTGCCCGTCAAAAGGAGGAAAAGAAGGCAAAGGGGGAGGTGACGTCTACGTCTGCCCCCCAGACCGTCACTAAGGGTTCCCTAAAAAGGAAACCCGACGGGGATGTCAATCGTCCCTTGAAAAAGACAGCCGTCACTCCTGGGAATGAGCTCCCCGAGAAGTCGACCCCTAAGTCAGGCCATGGAGCAGGGAAGGGTGTTATGACTTCTTCTGGTCCGGTCCTGAAGGGGCCCCGTAGCCTATTGACGCACAAGGACTTTGCTGTTGAAACCATCGAAGCACTTATAAGACCGACGGACATAGATCCTTGTGCTCAGCTGGGGACGGAAGATCTAGGGTCGTCAGCTTTGTTTGATCTTTCACGGGTAAGCCGTCAGCCTTTAACTGATCCTTGCCTGATCTTTTTCTTGTTTAATGATTGACGGTTGTATTCTTTTCTAGGCCTTGGTTCGCGTAAAGGCGCTTCAAGACTGGTGCGTGGCCAAGGAGGGTATCGTCACCCGTGTTAACAAACATAATGCTAATATGCGAAATCAGCAGGCTTAGTATAAGGAAGCTATGCGTCTTCTTAATGTCGAGCTGAAAGACGTAAAGCAGAAGCTGGAAGAGGCAGGTCGTCAGAAGGACGAGTTAGAGAAAGAACTGACGACTCTTCGTGATCAGGTGAAGACAGCTGAGGCTGATGCGGTCGCGAAGTTCAAGACGTCAGACTCTTTCATTGATTCCTGTGGTGGATACTATGGTACGGGATTCGATGATTGCCTTAGACAAGTAGCGTCAGCTTTCCCTGAATTGGACCTTTCTGGAATTACTCTGGATGACGCCCAGTCGATGACGCCTGCTACTGACGCCGTTACTGCTGGTGGTGACGACTTAGAGGATTCTCCACATGGAGATAGTGGGGTTGTTCTAGCCCAACCTGCTGCGAATCCTCCCGTCAACCCCTCAGTGGAGATCCTTGTAGTGGAAGACCCTCCTGCACCTGAGAAGTGAAACAAGGCTTCAAGTGATGCTCTTCCTTCTCCGCCGTAGTTTTCTCTTTGTAATTGTTGTATTTCGCTTTGGACAATATTTTTAAGTGCCCCCTTTGTCTTTGGGGTTTCCATTTGAACACTAATTTACTTTTGCTTAACGCCCGTCGCTTTTTATGTATGTATGTTGGGCAATTTGCTCGTGTTTTCTAAATTTACTTTCCCATCTGCAGGCTGAGGCCGTCAGCCTTTATGTAATTTAACGTGCTTATGACTCTACTGTTTTAATAAAGCCGTCGCCCTTCCGCAAGGAATTTTTTGGTTATTCCTTTATTTTTGAAGTTGTTTAATGTTGGGCTTGCCCAGTTGTAGGTTATGACCCAACGGAACGGAGTTATGATGCAAATTTAATGGAGCCGTCAGTTTTTTTAAACCGTCAGCTTCTTGTTAAATTTGAGTTTTGTCGGTTTACTTTGGTTCTCTTATTGGACCATCAGCTTATTTTGTTCATTTTGTGGGCGACAAATCGTCGGTTCTTTATTTTAACCGTCAGCTTAATGGCTGAGTTTATCGTAGACTTTGCCTCATTGTGTCTTTTATTTAGACCGTCAGCCCAATAGCTGAGTTTTTTCTGGTCTTAGCCACTTTAGTCAGTCTTTTATTCAGACCGTCAGCTTAAGAGCTGAGTTTATTGTGGACTTGGCCACTTCATCAGTCTTTTATTTAGACCGTCAGCTTAAGAGCTGAGTTTATCGTGGACTTAGCCACTTCAGTCTTTTATTTAGACCGTCAGCTTAAGAGCTGAGTTTATCGTGGACTTAGCCATTTCAGTCTTTTATTTAGACCGTCAGCTTAATAGCTGAGTTTATTTTGGGTTTAGCCACTGTCAGTCTTTTATTAGACCGTCAGCTTTATTGCTTCGTCCAACTTGTGGACTTGGCCATTTCGTCGGTCTCTTATTAGACCGTCAGCTTTATTGCTTTGTCCAACTTGTGGACTTGGCCATTTCGTCGGTCTCTTATGAATTTGAATTTGTAAGTAGAAACTTCAGTAATTCTGAATAAATTCCTCTTATTGTCATGCATCTATATGAAAAAGTAGTTCAAAAACAAAAACTTGCCCTTTTGGGCTTATTGTAGCAAAACCAAAGTAAAAAACACGCCCGTTGGGCTTATTGTAGCGAATACTTAACGTAAACGGTAAATCTGAGTGAACTAAGAATAAAAAAGAGGGGTGTTGTTCTTCACGTCATCGCCTCTACTGGTAGTACTTTCGCAAGTGTTCAGCATTCCAAGGATGCGGTAGCTTCCGTCCGTCCAATGTCTCCAGATGGTAGGTGCCCTTCCTCTGCCATGCCGTGACTCGGTAAGGTCCTTCCCAATTCGGGCCGAGTTTTCCTTGGGTTGGGTCTCTTGCTGCGCCCATGACTTTTCTTAGAACGAGGTCTCCAACCTGGAAGTCTCTGTGCCTGACCCGGGAGTTGTAGTGTTTGGCCATGCGGTCTTGGTACCGTGCGAGCCTTTGCTCTGCCGCTGTCCTGACTTCGTCCACTAGATCGAGCTGCAGACGTATGGCCTCGTCATTTTTCCCTTCGTCATGGTTGTGCACCCTGTAGCTTGTGAGGCCGACTTCGGCTGGGATGACTGCCTCGTTCCTGTATGTTAGTCGGAATGGTGTCTCCCCTGTTGGTGTCCTTGCCGTCGTCCTGTAGGCCCAAAGTATACTCAGCAACTCTTCAGCCCATATGCCCTTTGCCCCCTCGAGCCGAGTCTTGATAATCTTCAGCAAGGATCGGTTCGTGACTTCGACCTGTCCGTTGGCTTGAGGGTGGGCGGGGGAGGAGTAGTGGTTCCGTATCCCTAGTTGCGAGCAGAAGTCCCGGAAGGCATCGTTGTCGAATTGTTTCCCGTTGTCTGAGACTAAGACTCTAGGGATGCCAAATCTGCATATGATATGTCGCCAAATGAAACTGCGTACGTTCTTCTCCGTAATGGTGGCCAAGGCTTCAGCTTCTACCCATTTCGTAAAGTAGTCGATGCCTACTATTAGAAACTTCAGTTGTCGTATTGCCGTAGGAAACGGTCCCATGATGTCCAGTCCCCATTGAGCGAACGGCCATGGCGCCGTCATCGGGGTAAGTTCTTCAGGTGGCTGTCTGACGACATTGCTGAACCTTTGGCACTTGTCGCATTTCTTTACATAGGCCTCGGCATCCTTCTGCATGGTTGGCCAAAAGTACCCCGTTCGTACTAGCTTGTGTACTAATGACCTCGACCCTGAGTGGTTTCCACAGATTCCTTCGTGCACTTCTTTCATGACGTAATCTGCTTCTTCAGGACCTAAGCATCGTAGGTAGGGGCGGGATAAGCCTCTTTTGTACAAGACATCTCTTATCAGGACGAACCTCGCTGCTTGGACCTTTAGCTTTCTTGCAGCCTCCTTTTCGTCCGGTACTACGCCGCTCTTCAAGTAGGAAACTAATGGCGTAGTCCAATTGCTTTCGGAACCAAGCTCCTGTACATCGACAGAATTTATAAGTGGAGAGAGCTGAACGAAAGAGAGTACATTACCAAGGGTGGCCATATGTTCAGCTGAAGCGGCTTTGGCTAGGCGATCAGCTTATTCGTTTTCTCCTCGGGGGATCTGTGTAATTTCGGCCTTCAGCTCATTTACCCTCCACCTCGCTTGGTCCAGATATTTTTTCATCCTTTCGCCTTTACACTCATAATCCCCATTTATCTGGTTGACCACGACTTGAGAGTCGCAGTGAATGATCACTCTTTTGGCTCCTGCAGCTTTGGCGAGGTCAAGCCCTGCTATCAGAGCTTCGTACTCCGCCTCGTTGTTGGTGGTAGGGAACTCAAGGCGGATCATACACTCAACCATGTCTCCTTCGGGTGAGTGTAGTACGACGCCGGCTCCCCCAGCCTGCCTGTTGGAGGACCCGTCTACATGTATGCTCCATTGGGGAGATTCTTCTGCCCCCTTGTCCTCGCCATTTGTAAACTCGGCTATGAAATCTACAACGACTTGTCCTTTAATGGCGGTTCGCGGGCGGTACTAGATGTCAAACTCGCTTAATTCTATAGCCCATAATGCCAATCGCCCAGTAGCTTCAGGGTTGCTCATTGCCCGTCGCAAAGGCTTGTCAGTTAGGACGATCATCTTGTGGGCTTGAAAGTACGGCTTTAGTTTGCGTGCTGCTATAACCAGCGCAAATGCGAGTTTTTCCATGGGCGGATATCTCTCTTCGGCTCCGCGTAGTGCCCGACTGGTGTAGTACACAAGTTTCTGCACTCTTTCTTCTTCTCTGATCAAGGCGGCGCTGACGGCGGCTGGGGAGACGGCAAGATAAAGAAAGAGTTCTTCACCCGGTTGCGAGGGACTCAGCAATGGGGGGGAAGAGAGATAAGTTTTTAATTCTTCGAACGCTTGTTGGCACTCGGCAGTCCACTCGAAAGATCTCTTCAGTGTGCGGAAGAAGGGTAAGCACTTGTCCGTCGCCCTTGAGACGAACCTATTTAGTGCTGCTATCTTGCCATTAAGACTTTGTACTTCCTTCACATTTTTTGGTGGTGCCATCTCTATTATAGCTCGGATCTTATCCGGATTGGCTTCGATGCCCCTTTGGGAAACCATGAATCCTAGGAATTTCCCTGCCGTCACCCTGAAGGCGCACTTTCCTGGATTCAACTTCATGTTATAAGAGCGAAGAGTGTCGAATGTTTCTCTGAGGTCTTCCAAGTGATCTTCCTCCCTTCTGCTTTTCACTAGCATATCATCTACGTAGACTTAGACATTTCTCCCGATCTGTGGTGCGAACATTTTGTTCATAAGCCTCTGGTATGTTGCGCCCACATTTTTTAGACCAAACGACATTACCTTGTAACAGAAGAGGCCTTGGCTAGTCACGAACAAAGTTTTCTCTTGATCGGCTTCGTGCATCTTGATTTGGTTGTAACCGGAGAAAGCGTCCATGAAGCTTAAAAGCTGGTGTTGAGCTGTGGAGTCTACTAGAGTGTCGACCCTCGGGAGGGGGTAGCTGTCTTTTGGGCATGCTTTGTTTAGATTGGTGAAGTCTACGCACATCCTCCACTTCCCGCTAGCTTTCTTGACCATTACTACGTTGGCTAGCCAGTCGGGGTAGTAAACTTCTCTAATAAAGTTTGCCTCCTGTAGCTTGCGGACTTCTTCAGCTATGGCTCGATCCCGTTCGAGGGCAAACACCCGCTTCTTTTGCCGGACGGGTGGAAAGGAGGGTGATACATTCAGCTTATGCACTATGATTGAAGGGTCTATTCCTGGCATGTCCTCGTGACTCCAGGCGAATACGTCCCGATTTTCTCTAAGGAAGGCTGTAAGTGTTTGTCGGACCATGGGACTTGCAAGGGTCCCAATTTTTGTTGTTTGGTCAGGTCTGGAGTTGTCAAGGGATACTTCTTCAAGCTTCTCGACAGGCTCCGTCGTACTTCGATGTTCTTCTATGCTCATGGCTTGGAGGTGATCATCCATTTCCATCATAGCCACGTAGCATTCGCGTGCGGCCACCTGATTTCCGCGTAGTTCCCCTACCTCGTATTCGGTAGGGAACTTGATCATTAAATGATAAGTCGAGGTCGCCGCCTTCCATGAATTGAGGGTGGGTCGTCCTAAGATAGCATTGTAGGCGGATGAACAGTCGACCACGAGGAACGTCACGTCCTTTGTGATCTGCTGAGGATAGTCGCCTGCCGTTACAGACAATGTGACCGCGCCCAGGGGAAACACCCTCGTTCCTCCAAAACCGACGAGTGGGGCATTCGTCGGAATCAATCTTTCTCTGCTAATTCCCATCTGCTGGAATGCCGGGTAGTACAGGATGTCCGCCGAGCTCCCATTGTCGATCAATACCCGGTGTAAGTTGTAGTCCCCCACTTGTAGGCTGATAACAAGCGCATCGTCATGCGGGTGGTGAAGGCGTCGCGCATCTTCTTCGGAGAACCCGATGACGGGGCTTTCTCTTCGTGCTATTTTTGGTACTGTGCCCGTCAGCTGGACGTTCTGGACCATTCTGAGGTATGTCTTTCGAGCCTTTTTGGATGACCCGGTAGCCGTCCCTCCTACAATCATCCTTATGTCGCCAATGGGAGGTCTAGGGCGGTCATTATCCCGTCGGGGGGGGGGCTGTTCCCGAGGTGGTGGATCCGTTCTTTCCTTGCTTACAAACTTTTGTAATTTCCCTTGTCTTATGAGGGCCTCAATCTGCTGCTTCAAGTCGTAACAATCGGCTGTGTCATGGCCGTGATCTCGGTGGAAGCGGCAGTATTTGTCTCTGGAACGCCTGCTAGGATCTCCCTTCAGCTTTCCAGGGAAGGTCAGAGCTCGTTCGTCCTTGATTTTGCATTAGGACTTGATCTATCGGGGTGGTTAGCGGGGTGAAGCTTGTGAACCTTCCTCCCGGAGGTTTAGAACGCCTCTCGTCCCTTCGATCTCCTGTTCTCGGCCTCTTTCGCCCTTGATCTTGTCGTGCATCTTCCTGCCTCTCCCTTTTTCTTGGCTTCTCTTCCCGGGCCTGTAGCGCGTCCTCAGCATTCATATACTTAGTGGCCCTGTAGAGTACTTCCGACATGGTCTTCGGGTCGTTTTTGTATAGGGAGAACAAAAACTTACCCTTTCGCAACCCATTTGTGAAGGCTGCTACAAGTATTTTGTCGTTGGCTTCGTCAATCGACAGCGCTTCCTTATTGAAGCGCGTTATGTAGGATCTCAGCGTCTCGTCCTCTCGTTGCTTGATACTCATCAAACATGCTGTGGACTTCTTATACCTGTGTCCCCCAATGAAGTGTGTGGTGAACTGAGCGCTTAGTTCCTTAAAGATGCTGATGGAGTTGGGCGTCAATCGGCTAAACCATACCCTTGCGGGGCCTTTGAGTGTTGTGGGGAAGGCCCTGCACATGATCTCGTCTGCTACCCCCTAAAGATGCATTAGGGTCTTGAAAGTTTCGAGATGGTCCAGAGGATCCTTCACTCCGTCATAGCTGTCTATATGCGGCATGTGAAATTTGTGGGGTAGGGGGAAGGAGTTCACGGCCACAGTGAAGGGCGAGTCGGTGCGGTTGACTAAATCGTCAAGATCACTGGAAACTCGCCCCTTGAGCGCGTTCATCATAACCTCCATCTGTTCCCTCATTGCCTGCATCTTTGCGATAATATGTGGTGGAGTCGCATCCGTGAGGGATGGCATGCTCAAGTTCTGCCTCTCCGGTTTGCTTGGGGCGTGGCTGCCTTCAGGCTTCTCCAGATTTTTCTTTGGAGTGCTGGTCCCTTCCTGATCTTCTTGTTGGTCATTCAGTGCTGCATTCTTCTGGCGCAGCTGTTCTTCCAAGTCGTGGTTTTGTTTGGTGAGACGTTCCACGACGGCACCGAGAGTCCGAACTTGTCTCTCGAGGGCAGTCGTGGGTGGCTCCTCTCCTTGAACGTTGTTAGTGGTTGCCATCGAGCGAGTGAGTACCATGCAACCCTTTAGTCCGGGAAAAGATAGTATGGCTTAATCTGTTTCCCACAGACGGCGCCAACTGATGATGCCGAAAATCACACCAGTGAGTTGCACAATGCTTGTACGCTCGAAACGACACCTGCACAACAAAAAAGAGAAGACCTAACAGAGAGCACCGGTGTGGTGCCGGCCAAATACCCTCCGAAGGTCAAGTTAGAACTTCTTTCAACTCTAGAGTGCTAGAGAGGGGTTAATTATGCGTACCTCGATTTGTGAGGGTATTAGGGCTTTTATAGTAGTTGAGGATTGACCTTTTTTACTTGGAGTAGAAGTCCTTTCCTTATAGGAATCCTTATGAGCGTGGATCGCGGAGTCCTTTCCTTATAGGGCTCTAACACTGAGCGTGGGATACAAGTAATTCCCTTATTACTCATGCGTGGTGGCCAAGTCATGGTTTTACTTATAACCGTCGGCCTCAGGGTCGTCAGCTTGCCTTATCCCCTTCAGCCATGTCGGCGTCGATTCCTTGCTACGTTCTATGGACTGCCCAAGAGCTCCGAATTACCGTCCATCAACCTTGGAGCCTTCAGCTTTTCCATTTGTCCAATCCCGTCAGCTTAGACCGTAGGTTCTTTCGTACGTGACAAACCGACGGGTTGAACCATAGTTTATTTTTACGTATCACTAAACATATATAAGGATTATTTTGACGGCCATAAAAGGTTGCACAAGAGCACAATTCCACAAGTGTGAAGAAAAGTGTGACTGGAAACCGAATTTGCCCTAGTTCTTCTTTCTCTTGAAGAAGCTGCTATGTTTGTACACCATAGGGTTTTGTGACCAAGCAACTTCATGATCTTCATTGTATGATGAACTGAAAAACTTTGCAGCCAACATCTTTCTCAAGTTGGTGATTAAGCCGCGTACTGAGATCTGCGCAATTGGTTAGTCACGTACTGAGAGCCGTGCATTAAAAATGAGAGATTTTCACTACAGAACAAGTCTAATTGGGTATTGGGGTAAGGGTTCAACTGTAGGTTGGTATAAGGTACTGAGATTCCTTTACTTGTAACCACTTGTTGTGATAATAGTGGATTCTCGGGAGTGGTGACCTTAAAATCACCTAGTGAGGTTTTTGCCGTGTAGGTTTTCCCCATTTGTAAACAAATCACCGTGTCAATTTATTTTCCACTGCATACTTTAAATAATTGATGATTTTTTTGTGCTACCATGCATTTTGCATGTTAATTTGATTAATTAATAAATTTGGCTAATTAATCAATTAATTCATCACAAGGGGTCAATACATTCTTGGCCTATCAAAACATATTTACGAAACAAATGAGGTTAAACTTTAAAATTGAGATTTGAAAATTTTGTATGGCAACTTTGAAGAAGTAAACAAAAAGTTAATAGTTTTCATTTTATATTATTACATTAGTATATATAGTTATGGATATAGATTAGAATATGAGATATATTTAAACCTCTAAATAGGGCTGTCCACGTGTTGGCCTAGGTTGAGTTCGTTCCCAATCTGCAACTGACCTGATCAAATTGGGTGGAGAAGACCCAGACACACCGTCGACCACAAATAACCACAGGTCGAGTTGGATCGAACTTGGATGGATAGCGATCGGCTTCAATTTCGACCAAAATACAAAGATCAAACACTAAAGTTTGATTCCTGAATAACAAAATCTACAAATCTACAAACCCAAAGAATGGATCTACAAATTCAAAGAACAAAAACACCAATTTCACATATAATCGAATCTGAGAGAAGGAATAGAGAGATTCAACCTGAGAGACATAGAGGCAAATTAGTGATGGAGACGAGTTGGTGACGTTAGTGATGGAAATGATGGAGGTGAATCAGTGACTCCCAGCTCTTTCCTTGTAGATTTGAGTTTTAAGGGAGGGAGATACTTATCCCATCAGGGGTTTCTTCCTTCTTTTTCAAGGAATAAGTGGGTTCTTTGGTGGAGGATACTATTTTAACAGGTCATTAGGCATTTAATATAACCTTTGTCTAGAAAGTACAACCATTTAATGCGGAGGGGTTTGTTGTCGATTTTAGGTGTTACCTTCTCTTGTTCCTTGGCTGTCCTCTTTCATCAATCTTGTTGTTATCTTTATCCTTCCTAGTGATGAATCGGTTCCTCTGCTATGTTCCAAGGAAGGGAGACACCTCGGCAGGTTACACCTTCTTCTCTCCAGTGCTTGAGCTCTACAGTCCCTTTCTTTTCATCTTGTGATCTTACTGGGCTTGGCCTAGTGTTCCCTTTGTCCCCTTTTTTTCTTCTCTATTCTGATGGGCCTTGGGCCTTTAGGCTTGTGACGCCATCCTATCCCCCCACAAGAAACATGGTAGAAACAATAATGCACAAGTTTGATAATTGCATATTAAAAAACGGTTACCAATGTAGACGTTAACAATGATTTTGAACTTGATCTTCATTTCAGCCTAGTTTTCCACTTTAGCTCTCCACTTCTCTTTGCAAATGCCTCAGACTTGTTCTTCAAGAAGTAAACCCAAACCTTTCTAGAATAATCATCAATGAAACTCATAAAATACCGAGCTCCACCTTTAGAGACCACTTTCATTGGTCCCTAGATATCGAAGTGTACATAATCTAATATACCTTGTGTCTTGTGCGTGGCTGTTTTGAATTGCATCCTACACTGCTTTCCCATGACACAGTATTTGCAGAAATCTAACTTACATGACTTAGCTCCAGCGAACAGATTTCTTTTTTGCAATTCCCTCATACATGCTCACTCATATGCCCTAGTCGCATATGCCACAGGAGTGTATCATCCTACTCAAATTTAGTTACTACAGCAGCTCCACCAACAACGGTATTGCCGAACAGCTTGCAGATATTACCTTCTACTTTTTGCCCCTTCATCGCAACCATAGCACCCCTTGACACCTTTATTAATCCATTCTTAGACTTATAGAAATAGCCATTAGAGTCTAGGGTTCCTAATGAAATTAAATTCTTTTTCACATATGGAACATGTCATACCTCTCCAAATGTCTTCACCACATTATCGAACATCTTTATCTTAATTTTTCCTATTCCAACAATTTTGCAAGCAACATTGTTGCCCATTAGAACAAAATTGCAATTAATCGACTTGCAAGTGTTGAACCAATCTCTGTGAGGAGTCATGTGGAAAGAACATGCTAAATCCAAAATCCAAGAATCGATCAGCAGGTTGGCACTAGATGAAACAGAAAGCATATCTCCATCTGAATCTAAATCTACTGGCACAACATTTGCAGATCTTAAGGACCCTTCCTTGTCTTTGTCCTTGCCTCTTTTCCACTCTAGACAGTCTCGCTTAATATGCCATTTCTTCTGACATTTATAGCACTTCATTGTCTTGCTTTTGGATTTGGATCTACTATGTCCCCTAGTAGAATTGTGATCTTTGTCTTTCTTCCTTCCACGATCTTGATTACCCTTTACCATAAGACCTTCACCAGAACTTTCACTCAAATTCTGTTTCCATTGGTAGTGATCCAACAAGACTCTTAAGATCTCTTCAAATTTCAAAGTCTCTTTCTCCCAAGTAGGGTTGTAACTAAATACTCGTAGGAAGCATGGAGATATGACAAAGGCATCATCGCCTTGTTTTTATCATCAAATTTTATTTCAATCTGCAACAATCACTAATGATTTGATTGAACATATGGTTGTGCTAAGCCAAATCCGCACCCTCTGCCATCTTAAGCTCGTATAGTTTTTGCTTAAGATTTAGTTTATTTGTGAGGGATTTGGACATATATCGGCTCTCCAAATTCAACCATACAATCGCAGTTGACACGTCATCCATGACATCATACATAAGCTCATCTGCCAGACATAGTCGAATTGAACTTACTGCCTTCATATTGAGTTCTTCCCATTCGACATATGTCATCGTATCTGGTTTCTTTGCTTTCCCATACAAACCCTTCATCAAACTTTGTTGTACCAACAAATCTTTCACCCTTCTTTGCCATAACCAAAGTTACCAGTTCCGTCATACTTAACTACATCTACCTTGGCAATAAAAGCGTTGATCTCCATTGGATATATCAACTTGGAACTCTGATACTAGTTGTTGTGAAAAAATTGTGAAATAATCTGTTTACATAAGGTTAAAGGGTAAAGAGAAGAGAAAATATGACACAAGAAATTTATGTGATTCAGCAATATGCCTAAGTCCGTGGGAGGCGATAGAATAAAGTTTCACTATAACTTTGAAGATTACAACAATAGCTTGAAGATACTCTCACAAACCCAAACCCCCAATACATCCTTGGTTGTCTCACCTTTTTTTTTTTTTTTTTTTTTTTTTTTTTTTTTAAATAATAACAAACCTTTGGTTAGGAGCTCTCTTCCTCCACCTTTATTTATAGCTAAAGGTCTAGCCGAATTTTTAGTGTTTCAGCAAATGAAAATAATGCGAGACTTCTGTTGACAATTTGGCCAAGAATCCATGCATCAAGACTTCTGTATTCCTTCACGCATGCTATTTGTGGATGCCAATCTTTGGCTTGGTTAAATATCGAGCCATAATTTCTGACATGGGCATGCTAACATTTAATGGCTTGTTGGTTTTTGACCATTCAAGCCATTCCAACATGTTTGTAGATCGTGGTGGGCTATTGGTGCAACTTCTTTGTTGGGGACTCGGATCCTCTCCATTTCTCTTTGAAATGGAGAGTGTCCATATTATGGACATGATTGTTTTGAAATAAATCAAAGGTGTAGAGTATGCCACCTCATTTAAACTTAACCCAACAACTTAACTCTAGACTCTAGAAACTTAAACGGTGAAAAGTAAACTAACGTTTAAAAAAAAAAAAACAAAACAAACAAACAAACAAGCAAACTGGTGTTAGTTTAAGTGTTAGAGTCTTGGAGGTGATGACTAATGAGTTTCTGCTCGTTCACCCACTACAAAACACGCAGGTCTATGGCCGTGTTTTCTTTAGTTGCGTTTACAAAAATGCGGCTATAGACTTAACCTATAGCTGCATTTTCAAAATGCGGCTAAAAGTAAACCTATAGCCACGTTTATAAGTGGTTTTAGCCGCATTTTAAAAACGCGGCTATAGGTTAACTCTATAGTTGCGTTTTAAACATGGCTATAGACTTACATAAAAAATAAAAAAAAAACCCACTGAATGAGTTCAGCACTTGTAAACACAATTTTTTTTTTTTTTAAAGGAGGACCTATAACACGTTTAAAACGCGGCTATAGGTTAAGTCTATAGTCGCGATTTAAACGTGGCTATAGACTTACATAAATGAAAAAATAAAAAAAACCCACCGAATGGGTTCAGCACTTGTAAACACAAATTTTACGTTTAAAACATGGCTATAGGTTAAGTCTATAGCCACGTTTTAAACGTGGCTATAGACTTACATAAAAAAAAAAAAAAACCCCCACCGAATGGGTTCAGCACTTGTAAACACAATTTTATTTTATTTTATTTTTTTTTTAAAGGAGGACCTATAGCCACGTTTAAAACACGGCTATAGGTTAAGTCTATAGCCGCGTTTTAAACGTGGCTATAGACTTACATAAAAAAAAAAAAATAAAAAAACCCCACCGAATGGGTTCAGCAGCTCAACATAAAGGAGAATGTGGAATATGCCATAGAATATTCCTAGAATATTCTATGGCATATTCTACAATATTCCAATTTAAAAAAAAAAACGGATGGTTTCCACCGTAAACAAAAATATGGAATATCTAAGAATATTTTATGGCATATTCTAAAATATTCTATGCCATAGAATATTCCTAGAATATTCTTAGGCCACGTTTTAAATGCGGCCATAGGACCCGGTCTTAGGCCGCGTTTGAAAAATGTGGCCATAGACCCCCTCAGGCCTATAGTCACGGGGTTTAGGCCACATTTGAAAACGCGGCCTAAAAAAATGCGGCTATAGGCCAAATCGTCTTATAGCCACATTTTTCTGTCCTATAGCCGCATTTTAAAAACGTGGCCATAGGACCTTTTTTTTGTAGTGACCATAGATTTAAACAAAGAACAGAGTCCTATTTATTGCATTTTTAATGAAATCGTTGAGGGTAATTTTTCAAGAGCAAGTTCATCGGAAACCATTTTAGAGCTGGAGTCATTTTTGTGACTGAAACTCTACTTGATAGGAAAATCAAGGATTTGATTCTACTGTTACTTTGGGCAATGCATGTTGAAAGTTGTCACTATAAATAACAATGGATTGGGAAAAGGGTCTTGAATTATTTTTTTAGTGCTACTACTATTAGATATCAACAATGATCCAAAGATTCGCTCTTTTCTTATAATGAACGGGAATTCTTTAATGGGTTCTCAATTTTGAGAGCAACCGTGAAGCCCCTAAGAATTCAAAATATATATATATATATATATATATATATATATTTACCAAGTTGCCACTTCGCATCACATAGTGGTTTATTAGAACTAGAAAGTAGTTCTCTGTTTCTTGTAATTTCAAAAATCAGAAGATTCTGAACTCAGAAAGGTAGCGGAACCAAAAGAGAAAAAGAAAAAGAAAAAGAAAAAAACCACCTTATATGTAATCAAACCCAGTTTTTCCCCTAAAATTTAAGATGAACCCATTTTTAGGGAAACAAACACATATGCTAAACTTCAAACCATGGCCGCTGCCCGACCATCATTAACAGCCTACCATCGCGACCACTAGCCTTAGCCAGTCAGCCTTCATCGCCTCCACCCCTTACAGACTGCACATCGGAAAGGAGCAAGGAGCCTGTTAAATATATTAGCAACGCGATGTGTTATACAATGTTGTTTATACTAGAGTGGATGCGGAATGGGAAATATAGAATAGGAATACCAAGAACACGAGGGTTATGTGGTTTAGCCTTGTCGACCTACATCCATGGAGGAATCCCTTAAGGGCTACATCTTTAACATGTAAGAGTGTAGTACAATAATCTGTGTTACAATGAATCCTAACATGAGTATATATAGGTGACTAAACCCTAGACTACTAGTACAAGCAGGAGTAGGCTTGGGCCTATTACATTGTGTTAGGTTCTAAAAGTTTAGAACAATTGGCAAATTGTGAACACAAACTTGTCTAAATATAGATCCTAGAGTCTATAGGTATTATTAGACAAAGCTCAAGGTGATACAAGTCAAGATCCAAGAAAAAGCAAGCTGCAGAAAAGCGAATTCAAAATTTTTCTGGTTTGATCGATCGAGAGACAAGCTCGATCGATCGAGATTCGTATCTGTAGAATTTTAATTAAGCCCAAACAGTAGTTCAAGCCCGAAAAGGATTAGGGTTTCAGATCTACTTCTTCTAGTATATAAAGGAAACCCTAAGCACATACTTATAAGACTTTTCATAGAGAGAAGAGTGTGCCTCTTTTGTATCTAGGGTTTTATACCCAAAAAGCTCTCTCATGTCTTCTACCGGTGTCATTCCTCGAAGAATCTCAAGATCCGGTGCTGTAGAAGTTGCTGCCTTCTCTAGTCATCAAAGGTGTTGATGATCTAAACCTTTAAGGGCGGTCTTGGAGTCACAAATAGGAGAGTTTGTGTTTTTTGTCACAAGTGTGGGTACTTCTGTTGCAAAGACCAAGGAAAGAAGTAGTCCGTGGACTCGGAGCTATCATGGGGTCATGGTAGTAAGTTTTCTACTCAATGCAGCAATAGAATGTTAGTGGTCTAAGTTCTATTGTACAAATTTCAATTCTTTTATAGTGGATTTGCATTTTACCTTGAGGATAGCTAGGTTAAATCCTTCCCAGATTTTTTACCGGTTTGGTTTTCCTAGGTCATCATATCATTGTGTTCTTTATATTTTCCGTTGCTTTACATGATATGATTGTTATTGTTTTAACCTAAATCTGAATAATAAACATAAGTATTCACTTGATTAATTAATTAGGTTAAACAATCTAGTTTACAGGAGTCTAAAAACCTAACTCATTAGGCTAATATGTCTAATATATCTCTAACACATTCCCTCAAACTCAAGGCGGAAGCTTGATGAAGGCTTGCGGTTGGATAAACACGAGAAGATCCCTTAAAGATACCTTGAAGAATGCCTTTGAAGAAACCACAATGAAGAATGTGTCAATTGACCAATTTCGGAGCTTCAAACAAAGAAAAGGAGTCCGAAGTCGGAATCTACGCGAAAAACTGAGCAAGATAAGCCCTTTCGAAAATTTTGACTTTTGGTCAATGGTCAATGTAAAAAGTCAAAGTCAACTGATGGAAAAAAAAGTCAACAGTCAAGCACGGTCAACGGGCTACACTATCCGGGTTGGTTTCGGGTTTTCGGGTCGAGTCACTGATTGGGCGGTAGAGCCGCTGACGTCATCTTGATAACGTGGCGCTAACGTGGATGAGGGCTGACGTGGCTAGGGCTTACATGGCGCTGACGTGGCTAGATGACGTCATCTAATGACGTCACACTAACATCAGCAGAAGTCTTTCGGAGCGTTGTGGTGCGTGCTTCCCCGGTAGTGCGTGGATCTAACGGTGTGCGCGTGGCGGTGCGTCATTCATCGAATAAAGGTCGGATTTCACAGTTTGATAGATCGGGGGGGCTACAAGGCCGTCATGGCGACGCATGTGGCCAAAGTCTGATCTGGGAGTTGAGAACTTTTGGCAGCGCATGGGATTGTGCTGGAATCTCTTATGGAGCATGGCGGCGCGTGAAGCTTTTGGTGGAGACCAACTTCTTGGGTTTTGGTCGCAGGAGGCCATGGAATATGTCTGTGGTGTAAGTTTCATTAGGCGAAGGCTTGATGTGCACAGATCTAAGAAGGTAAGTCACGGTTTGCTTGGTTGTTAGATTTTGACATAGCACTGAGCCATGGTGGCTGCGAGATGCTGTGGAGTCTAGATCCAGTAGACAAGCATGTGTGACTTCAGATGGTGGTGTGCATGTGAGAATCTTCTTTGCTTGCTAGAGATGTTTGTTTGATGCCAAGAACGAAGTTTGGCTCTAATACCATGTTAAATATATTAGTAACGCCATGTGTTATACCATGTTGTATATCCTAAAATGGATGCGGAATGGAAAGTATAGAATAGGAATATGAGAGTTATGTGGTTCAGCCTTGTCGGCCTACATCCACAGATGAATCTCTTAAAGGCTACATCTTTATTATGTAAGAGTGTAGTATAATAATATGTGTTACAATGAACCCTAACATGAGTATATATGGCGACTAAACTCGAGACTACTAATACAAGAAAAAGTAGGCTTGGACTTATTATATTGGACTATTATGTCTAATATATCTCTAACAGAACTTAAAAAGATAGAGATATCAAATTTGGTTGCAGCAAAGTTGACATAGTTTATGTTTTTTTTTTTTTTTTAAACGTTAGTTTACTTATCACCTTTAAAGTTAGCTTAAGTTGTTGGGTTGGGATATTGGCGTTTAAATGAGGTGGCATGGCCTTCACCCTTAAATTCATTTCAAATTGATCTTTCCATTTCCCTTTCTTGGGTCGTGGCTCTTGTGGGTAAATGGGGTCACGTGGTCGCGTATAAATCTAGATTTGATTTTTATTTAATTTTTTATTCTGTTGCGGTCTAGATGGTGGGAATAATTGTGACTTTTTATTGGGTAGTGAGAAAATGTGATTTTTAGTTGGATTGCTAAGATCTATTAATTTGGGTTCCACTTCATTTGAGAAAGAGAGAGGGTGTTTGAGAATGGATGCAAAAGAAGCTGAAGCAGAGTTACAAGGTCAAGCTGATATATGGAAATATATGTTGAGCTTTGCAGACTCCATGGCAGTGAAATGTGCTGTGGAGCTCCGCATAGCTGACATTATAAACTTGCATGGTGGCCCAATGACCTTGTCCCAGATGGTAGCTCGTATTCCTAATACTGATGATGCGCTCTCCCTAGATATCAGCTACCTCACACGCATTATGAGGTTGCTAGTCCGCAGAAAGATCTTCTCCTCACATCAAACATCCGAAGGTGATGAAGAAACTCTGTACGGCCTTACCCATTCATCAAAATGGTTATTGCATGATTCCAAGATGAGCCTAGCACCTATGGTACTCTTGGAGGCCCATCCTTGGCTAGTGGGTCCATGGCACACTTTTAGCCAATGTGTCAAAGACGGTGGCTTAGCCTTTGAGAAGGCTAATGGCCATGAGATTTGGGACTTTGCTTCTGAAAATCCTGGATTCAACAAGTTGTTCAATGATGGCATGGCTTGTACGGCCAGGATTACTATGAATGCTATTCTTTGTGAGTATAAAGATGGGTTTGGTTCTGTGCAGTCATTGGTTGATGTGGGAGGTGGGACCGGTAGTGGGCTAGCTGAGATTGTGAAATCCTATCCACACATCAAAGGTATCAACTTTGATCTGCCACATGTTGTTGCTACGGCACCCATTTATGATGGAATCACACATGTTGGAGGTGACATGTTTCAAGCCATTCCCAATGCTGATGCAGTTTTCATGAAGGTACGTATATAAGGTTATTGTTTAGAGATGAATGTTTTTTCTCTTCTTTTTTATTAGACCTTATTTTTTTCATCAAATTTAACCTTGCGATTGCATGATTTGCTTTTCAAAGTCACGCATGGGTTAATATTGTTCAAGGGTATTAGTCTTTTTTTGTTTTTTAGTTCACAATGAGTCTAGCATCTAGCTAGGATAAAGTGCTCGAAACATGCATATATATATATATATATATATTGTGGATAATTTGACGCAATAATAAAAAGAGCCAATACTTCTGGTAACTGAATTCTGTGTTAGACTTTGATGTTTTGATTATTAAATCAACTCGTTTGCTGTTACTAATGAAAACAAAGATGAAAGAGTTCAAAAGCAAATATTTGCGGCCAAAACGTTCATGTTCTTCTAACTGGCACAAATTTGAAACAGGCTTGACGCTATACAATGTTTAACTGGATCCAGTAGGTAAGCCGATGACCAAAGGTCATTCTTGCACATTTCTTTATCAACACTGTTCTTTTTGTCTCACAGAGAAGGTTTTATTAGAATAATAATTAAATTCTCCAATTTCTTAACTTCTTAAATTTTGGAATCCAGTGATAGTTTTTAAGTTTTAGAGATAACTTTATCATAAATAAGTTTGAATCTTGTTTCCATTCTAACTTCCATTTATAGAAATGAAAATTTCATTTAAAAAATTCACTTATTATTAGAGGAGTATGCAAATAAATTCTGCCTTTACTTGTAAAGAGAAGTGTTAAAATAATGGATAGTCATGTTGCTATACATCTCAAAAAGTTTATATATTATAATTCTTATTCCTCATTTAATAATAATAATAAAATACAAAAATACGAAAAAAGATGGTGGAGTTGAGTGGGTAGAAAATATGGCCCAATTTCAAACGACTTTTTACTTCTTTTTTTTAAATTAAAAAAAACGACTTTTTACTTGAAATCTTATCCTAATGATTAATATGTAAATTATGTTTCTTTGTCTATATTCTAAACCCACTAACACTAATGTGCACAGATAAGTCTTGATCAAAAGCTTAATGACATTACTACTTCTCAATAATGCAGTGGATTATGCATGATTGGAGCGATGAAAGTTGTGTCAAGATTTTGAAAAATTGCCGAAAAGCAATATCGGAAGAGACTGGAAAAGTTATTATTGTAGATGTTGTGCTAGAACCAGAGGGTAATGATCTATTTGATGACACAGGCTTAGTATTTGATTTGGTTATGATTGCACACACTAGTGGCAAGGAAAGGACTGAACTCGAGTGGAAGAAAGTATTGGAAGGAGCTGGCTTTCCTCGCTACAATATCATCAAAATTCCAGCTTTACAATCTATTATTGAGGCGTACCCTAAGTGATATGGTTACGATGTAGTTTATTTATTTATTTAATAATGTCAGCAGTTTTTAACTCAGGCATTGGTGAGAAAGTTTGATAATTAATATATATATATATATATATATATATATATATATAAAGTTCTAATGAAAGTACTGTTTAACACTTAGATAGATGTTAGAAAGTATTAATTTACTCAAAGCATGTGGTCTAAGGAGCCAGGCATAGCTAAGGTTCTGTTTAATACTTAGACAGATAATTTAAACTATCAATTTACCCAAAGTATGTGGTCCGAGGAGCCAAGCATGACCAAGGTTCTGTTTGATACTTAGTAAAATAACTTAAAATATCAATTTATCCAAGGTATATGGTCCGAGGAGTCAGGCATGACCAAGGTTCTGTTTGATATTTAGATAGATGTCAGGAAGTATTAATTTACTGAAAGCATGTGGTCTGAGCAGCCAAGTATAGCTAAGGTTCTGTTTAATACTTAGATGAATAATTTAAAATATCAATTTACCAAAGGTATGTGGTCCGAGGAGCCAGGCATGACCAAGGTTCTGTTTGATACTTAGGAGAATAATAGGAAGTATTAATTTACCCAAAGCATATGGTCCGAGGAGCCAGTCATAGTTAAGGTTCAGTTTAACACTTAGATAGATGTCAGGAAATATTAATTTACCCAAAGCATGTGGTCTGAGGAGCTAAACATAGCTAAGGTTCTGTTTAATACTTAGATAGATGCCAGGAAGAATTAATTTACTCAAAGCATGTGGTCTGAGGAGCTTGGCATAGCTAAGGTTCTGTTTAATACTTAGATAGATAATTTAAAATATCAATTTACCCAAGGTATGTGGTCTGAGGAGTCAAGCATGACCAATGTTCTGTTTGATACTTAGTAAAATAACTTAAAATATCAATTTACCTAAGGTATGTGGTCCGAGGAGCCAAGCAAGACCAAGGTTTTGTTTGATACTTAGGAGAATAATAGGAAGTATTAATTTACCCAAAGCATGTGGTCCGAGGAGCTAAGCATAGCTAAGGTTCTGTTTAACACTTAGATAGATGTCAGGAAGTATTAATTTACCCAAATCATGTGGTCTGAGGAGCCAGGCATAGCTAAGGTTCTGTTTAATACTTAGATAGATGTCAAGAAGTATTAATTTACTCAAAACATGTGGTCTGAGGAGCCAAGCATAGCTAAGGTTCTGTTTAATACTTAGATAGATAATTTAAAATATCAATTTACCCAAGGTATGTGGTTCGAGGAGCCAGACATGACCAATGTTCTGTTTGATACTTAGATAGATGCCAAGAAGTATTAATTTACTCAAAGCATGTGGTCTGAGGAGCTAGACATAGCTAAGGTTCTATTTAATGCATAGATAGATAATTTAAAATATCAATTTACCCAAGGTATGTGGTCCGAGGAGTTAGGCATGACCAAGGTTCTGTTTGATACTTAGTAAAATAACTTAAAATATCAATTTACCCAAGGTATGTGGTCCGAGGAGCCAGACATGACCAAGATTCTGTTTGATACTTAGGAGAATAATAGGAAGTATTAATTTACCCAAAGCATGTGGTCCGAGGAGCCAAGCATAGCTAAGGTTCTGTTTAACACTTAGATAGATGTCAGGAAGTATTAATTTACCCAAAGCATGTGGTCCAAGGAGCCAAGCATAACTAAAATTTTGTTTAATACTTAGATAGATGTCAGGAAGTATTAATTTACTCAAAGCATGTGGTTTGAAGAGCCAGGCATAGCTAAGGTTCTGTTAAATACTTAGATAATTTAAAATATCAATTTACCCAAGGTATGTGGTTCGAGAAGCTAAGCATGACCAAGGTTCTGTTTGGTACTTAGTAAAATAACTTAAAATATCAATTTACCCAAGGTATGTGGTCCGAGGAGCCAAGCATGACCAATGTTCTATTTGATACTTAGGAGAATAATATGAAGTATTGATTTACCCCAAGCATGTGGTCCGAGGAGCCAAGCATAGCTAAGGTTCTGTTTAACACTTAGATAGACGTCAAGAAGTATTAATTTACCCAAAACATGTGGTCTGAGGAGTCAAGCATTGCTAAGTTTCTGTTTAATACTTAGATAGATAATTTAAAATATCAATTTACCCAAGGTATGTGGTCCGAGGAGCCAGGCATGACCAAGGTTCTGTTTGATACTTAGCAAAATAACTTAAAATATCAATTTACCCAAGGTATATGGTCCAAGAAGTCAAGCATGACCAAAGTTCTGTTTGATACTTAGGAGAATAATAGGAAGTATTAATTTACCCAAAGCATGTGGTCTTAGGAGCCAAGTATAGCTAAGGTTCTGTTTAACACTTAGATAGATGTCAGGAAGTATTAATTTACCCAAAGCATGTGGTCTGAGGAGCCAGGCATAGCTAATGTTCTGTTTAACACTTAGATAGATAATTTAAAATATCAATTTACCCAAGGTATGTGGTCTGAGGAGCCAAGCATGACCAAGGTTCTGTTTGATATTCAAACAAATAGTAGAATGCATGACGCATAATGTAATAAACCAAAATATGGTAAAGAAAGCTTTCATTAATAATAATACATTATCAGGTTATTTACATTCCAGGGGCGTGGTACAACATTTTCATCTAGATTTTTAAGATAATATGCACATATTCCAGCCACTGAAGTGATGCGATATGGCCCTTCCCAGTTAGGCCCTAACTTTCCCCAGGCTAGGTTCTTAGTAGTACCCAAAACCTTTCTTAATACTTGTTAGGACATATGTGGTTCACTTGTTAAGAACATATGTCATTCTTTTATGTAATTGGCTAATCCTTTGACAAAACACACTTTACTTGTATTTGGATAGATCTAGGATGTGTTGAAATACTTCGAGAAACCATGTTTCAAGATCAAGTGTTGAAGCCTTCAAGTCTGTTCAAGAAAACAAGCTGAAAGTGCAAAGTTACTATAGCTCGATAGCTAGCTCGACAGTTAGCATGTGTCGAGGTCTAAGGAAGCTGTTCTGCCCGTGGCTCGACAGCTATCTCGGCAGATGCTCGACAGCTTCTATCTGTCGAGGTTTACAAAATCAGAATTTTTGATCTGATTTCTTGGGATCCGTGGATGTGTCTTTGGGCTTTCTTTTGTCCTAACCCTAGACATATAAAAGGATTGTTTTAAGAGCCGTCAAAGGGTTCGCAAGTTGCACAAGTATTGAGCAAACTCTGTTCAAGCAAATTGTGACCGGAGACAAAGTTTTGACCTAGTTCATCACTATCGAAGAAGTTGCTGTGTATTTGCACCAAAGGGTTTTGTGACCAAGCATCTTCTTGATCGTCATCGTTGGGATGAACTGAAGAACTTTGCAGCCAACAAACTTTCTCTAGTTTGTGATTGAAGTCGCGTACTGGGATTCGCGCAATTGGTTAGTCACGTACTTGGGAGCCGTGCATCAAAAGGGAAAATTGTCACTACAGAACAAGTCCAATTGGGTATTGGGGTAAGGGTTCAACTGTAGGTTGGTAAGGTACTTGAGATTCCTTTACTTGTAACCGCTTGTTGTGATAATAGTAGAGTTTTGGGAGTGGTGACCTGAAAATCACCTGATGAGGTTTTTGCCGTCAGGTTTTCCCCATTCGTAAACAAATCACCGTGTTATTTATTTTCCGCTACATAATTAGTTTATTGGTGATCTGTTTGTGCTACCACGCGTTTGCATGTTAAATTGATTAATTAATAACTTGGCTAATTAATTAATTAATTTAATCACAATGGGTCAATACGTTTTTGGCCTATCAATACCAATTCTCCAGGCGCTAGTGGCCTTGACCTTACATTTGAGTCGTACCCTTGCTTAAGCTTGTGTTGATAGTACGCTAGTTAAACCATAGCATTTTCCCTTCGCTCTTTAATTAAATCTAAACTCTTCTCCAATAGCCCATCATTGCTGCTCAGAGTAAAAGAGCTTGTTCTCAGTGTTGGAAATCCTGTCTCCAGAGGAATCACAGCCTTGGCCCTATAAGTCATTGAAAAATGCATCTCACCAGTGGACCTACGAGGTGTAGTCTGATATGTCCAAAGGATGTGTGGCAACTCTTCCACCCATTTTCCCTTTACATCATCCAGCCTCTTTTTGAGCCCACTCATTGTGACCTTATTGACAGCCTCGGCCTATCCATTCCCCTGTGGATATGTCGAGGTGGAATATCTATTTGTTATGCCTAGGTCACAACAATACCTTTTAAAGGCTTTGCTATCAAACTGAAGACCATTGTCCGAGATGAGTGTACGAGGGATTCCAAACCGAGTTGTAAGGTTGAAATTTATCAACCATCTTGTTGGCTTTATTCCGTGCCAATTTGCTTGTAATTTAGCACATAGTAACCTTGTATTTAAGTGGGATTCATGTAAGGGTAGTATGTGAAGAGAGTGTGAAGAAAAACTCAAGTTTGTGCAAAGAAGCAGTGTTTCGCGGCTAGGACTCGTGGCTGACTCGCGACTGGTAAGCCGCTAACTGCAGGCACGTGAGAAGCACACAGGGGAGCTGAAGGGTCGCGCCAGCTGTTGCACTACAGGACAAAAGTCCCAGGCTGGCCAGGTCGTTATCTCGCGACTTGAACTTGCGACTTGGACAAGCCGCGAGGCCAAGCCGCCAACCAGCCCTGTTTGGCAAAAACTGTCTCTTTGTATTCCAAACACACACCACTATATATAGATCCTTATACCCACGAAATGTAGAGAGCTTACAGAAAGAATTTTGTGAGAGAAACCCTAGATCAAAACAAGATTGCCTCATCCCCAATCTTCATCTAAGAGACTCTACAAATTCCTATACTCTCTTCCTCTCCATTGTTACATCCTTGAGAGGTCATTGACCAAATCCTTTTCTCATCATACCCACGTCTGTGAGAAGGTTCATTTGGTGCTAAGGGAAGCAGTTTGGAAGGAACCAATGACTATTGGTTGATGCTATGGTTTAGTAGCGGAATCCGGTAAGCTAGAAAAGAAAAAGGTTCAGCGCAATCTCGTTGGAGCAGGAAGCTTAGAGGGCTTAGGTACCTGGGTAGATTAGGCTTGGAGGGTCTATTGTTTTTCATGTATCCCAACTACATTTTCTAGTGGATTATTGACCGCTTGGAGGGCGGCGGAGAGGTTTTACGCCGAGGGCTTCGGTTTCCTCTTCGATAACACATCGTGTGTTGTCCTTGTGTTTGCATCTCTCTTCCCTTTATCTTTACCATTTAATTACTACTGTGTTTGTGATTATTTATGGTTTAGATTGTTTATCAATTCTATTATAAGCTTATAATCATTTTCCGCACATACATTGTTTGTTACATAGCTTGAATTGGTAATTTTGTAATTGGAGGTCTAAACGTTCATAGTGTTTTCAACGCTATTTGAACTTTCAATTGGTATCAGAGCTTTTCGCGGCTCATCTCGCGACTATCTCGCGGGTAGACTTCTAGTCGTGAAAAACACTTAGAAGATTTTTTGAAAATCTAGGTTTCATAGTGTTTCGCGGCTTACCCTGGCGACTTAATCCAGTCGTGAAAAACGCGTGTTTTGCGTTTTAAAGACAGTTTTTAAAATTGTTTTTCAGTTTTCCCTCGAACTTTAGTGAATGTTCATTGTCTTCCCCATTTCTCTCTCTCAAACACTCCGTGTCTCACTTGAAAAAGCTTCAATTTTTGCATCATGTCTTCATCAAACACCAAGAAAAAGGTATGGGTTATTTCTATCTTACTTCATTGTACTTAGTTCAAGTATTTTTTTGTTGTGTGATGTGTTTTTGTTTTGTTGAGATTTAATGGGTTCGAACTTTGTTTGGGGGTTTGTGAGTTTTGAGTATTGATGTTCTTGTCTTGCTTGTGCTTTGTCTCTCATTCTTCATGTGTGTTTTCATGTGTTTGTTTATTGAAAGACTGTGCTATATGTTGTGGTTCATGAATGTGTTGCATCATTCATATCATGCTCTTGACATTTTGTCATTTGTGAATTTGTGATTCACATTGCCCATTTGACTCTGAGTTGTTACTGTTATTCATCATATCTGTGTGCCTAAGTCTTTTGTCTGTGTTGCTTATGTCTTCTTGGTGATAAACTTGTTCATGTTTCTGTGAAATTTTTTTTTCACACTCTTATGTCTGAATCTAATCATACTAATGTGTGTATCCTGTGGCATTGCATTTGGTTCTTTGCTGTGTGTTTGATGTTTTTCAGTTGACTCGTTGTTCCTCCAAGGGCAAAGACATTGTAACCGACGACCCGTCAACCCCGGTTGCTAAACGAACACGACGGTCATCTAAGTTATCTAGGGACTCCTCCTTTGAGAGATTCAGGACTCCTATTGACTTAAAGACGTACACAGACACTTTCAAAGAGGCTTCTGCCATTGTGGAAAGAGTTGTCAAGTTTGATACCCTAGGGACAACATTTATCCCGAAGATTTTTGAAGAAAGAGATTGGGCTAACCTATTTGGAAATTTTGAGGATCCAACTGAAGAATTGGTCAAGGAATTCTTCTCAAATGCCAGATTCACAGGGGTCGAGTTGAAATGCTGGGTACGAGGGACAGAATTTTCCATGAATGCAGACTACATTGCTAAGGTTCTTCACATCACCAGACCAAAAGATGTGAATCGAACTCCATACGATGATAGAGAACTTCAGGCACAAGACATCCTTCATGTTCTTGGGAATGAACATGAAGTGGGAAGCACAAGATCATCTATAAGCACTGCATTGTTTTCGCCTGAACTGACAACTCTAAAGCTGATCATGTTTTCCAATCTCTACCCACTGTCAAACACTGCCTTCATCAGTCTTGGAAGGGCTAAATTTTTGTGTGACCTCATTACTGGTGCCCTGATTGACATCTATGCTCACATATTCCAGATCATTGGGAAAACAGCGGCTCGTTCAGCAACACGAACAATTCTTCCATTCTGCAGTTTAATCATGAAGATTGTACTTCGTGAAGGTGTTAGTCCTTCATCAAATGAGAAACTCCTGCCTCGTTCTTGACCAATATCATTATACACTCTCCAAGCAAGCAAGAGTCACTCTTCCAAGAAACCTAAGACTGAGCCATCCACACAGGCATCTCCATCTGTTCATGCTACAGTTACTCCTGCACAATCAACCGGCACCCCGTCTATTCCTCCTGGATTTCAAATTCCCAGGCAAAGTTACTTCATCGAGAATGTGCTTCATCGGATTTCTGATTTAGAACGGCTTCTCAACTCCTTTCACAGTCAAACTCAAATGCGTCTCGGAACCATTGAGTTACAATTGGATAACATACAACAGAAGCTGGAAGACAGCCTTTAGCTATTCGTGCCAAAAAGGGGGAGAGCAGCACAGTAAGGGGGAGAGAAGCTTAAGAATGAAAAGGAGGGTGCATACTGAAAGGGGGAGTTTTTAGAGCTTTTATAGTTGCTACATACTTTGTTGTGTTTATTATAGTTTTTATCCTGTGTTGATATGGTTTCGATACTTTTGGAAAACTTGTGGTTCACTGGTACAGTTATTTATTCCTGTAGTTTTTCAGTATATTTTATAATGTTATTCAGCATATCTTACTTTTTGGTTATGTTTGTACCCATATTGCTTTTGTAAGCATTTAGGGTTCGGTTCTATGCACCTTGTAGGTTTTATGGTTTGTACCTTGCTTTATGCAGCCTGTGTCCTATGTTAAATCAGTACTTCTAACTAAATGTTATGCATTTCCTTTTAAGTACTGTCACTCTTGTGCCCTTGTAGGATTTTTCCTAGATGCACATACTTCATGTACTGTGCATTGGTTGAGTGTTGGTCATTCAAGTGATTTGCCTTGTGTTTGTCATCTTGAATGTTCGAATGTTCATTCCAAGTGTGAATGAGCATTGTGATCACTTGGTTATAGTGATTACCTGTTTTGGTCTTGCCATGGTTTATTGCTTTATTCCATTGTGTTTGATCGTATTGTGCTTGCTCCATATGCATTACAAGTTTTCTGCATACAATGAACTTATTGTGTTGTTGTGTTTCAGGAGTACTTGTTCTTATGGTTCAAAAGCTTCACAGATTCTAGAGTTAGGTGTGAGTGAGTTTTTCAACTGTTCCCAACTCACGCGTTAAGCCTAGAGTTTGTTTTAGGGTTTTGTCACAGAATAGCCAAAGGGGGAGATTGTAAGGTTGAAATTTATCAACCATCTTGTTGGCTTTATTCCGTGCCAATTTGTTTGTAATTTAGCACTTAGTAACCCTGTATTTAGGTGGGATTCATGTAAGGGTAGTGTGTGAAGAGAGTGTGAAGAAAAGATCAAGTTTGTGCAAAGAAGCAGTGTTTCGCGGCTAGGACTTGTAGCTGACTCGCGACTGGCAAGCCGCCAACTGCAAGCACGTGAGAAGCACACAGGGGAGCTGAAGGGTCGCACCAGCTGTCGCACTACAGGACAAAAGTCCCAGGCTGGCCAGACCGTTATCTCGCGACTTGAACTCACGACTTGGACAAGCCGCGAGGCCAAGCCGTAAACTAGCCCTGTTTGGCAAAAACTGTCTCTTCGTATTCCAAACACACACCACTATATATAGACCCTTATACCCACGAAATGTAGAGAGATTCCAGAGAGAATTTTGTGAGAGAAACCCTAGAGCAAAACAAGATTGCCTCATCCCCAATCTTCATCTAATAGACTCTACAAATTCTTCTACTCTCTTCCTCTCCATTGTTACATCCTTGAGAGGTCATTGACCAAATCCTTTTCTCATCACACCCACGTCTGTGAGAATGTTCATTTGGTGCTAAGGGAAGCAGTTTGGAAGGAACCAATGACTATTGGTTGATGCTATGGTTTAGTAGCGGAATCCGGTAAGTTAGAAAAGAAAAAGGTTCGGCGCAACCTCGTTGGAGCAGGAAGCTTGGAGGGCTTAGGTACCTGGGTAGATTAGGTTTGGAGGGTCTATTGCTGTTCATGTATCCCAACTACATTTTCTAGTGGATTATTGACCGCTTGGAGGGCGGCAGAGAGGTTTTACGCCGAGGGCTTCGGTTTCCTCTTCGATAACACATCGCGTGTTGTCCTTGTGTTTGCATCTCTCTTCTCTTTATCTTTACCATTTAATTACTGCTGTGTTTGTGATTATTTATGGTTTAGATTATTTATCAATTCTATTATAAGCTTATAATCATTTTCCGCACATACATTGTTTGTTACAAAGCTTGAATTGTTAATTTTGTAATTGGGGGTCTAAACGTTCATAGTGTTTTCAACGCTATTTGAACTTTCACAAGTAACAATATTTTTCCAGATAAATCTCTTGGCATCCATATCCTTGATATTTTCTAGTGGTTTAGCTTCAACCTATTTGGTGAAGTAATCCGTGCCGAGCAGCAATCATCTCTTATTCCCTGCTGCCTTAGGGAAAGGCTCTACAATATCCAAGTCCCATTGGGCAAAAGACCAAGGGCTGGACAGAGGGTTAAGGACACCTCCTAGTTGGTGAATGTTTGGGGCAAACCTTTGGCATTAGTCACATTTCTTCACATACTCTTGTGCTTCCCTTTGCATATTTGGCCACCATTATCCTTAAGTGAGGGCCCTGTGAGACAAAGATCTGCCACCTGTGTGGCTTCCACAAATCCCTTCATGTAACTAGTTCAACTGCTTCAGGGTGTATACATAGCAAATATGGTCCAGAAAAAGAGCGCTTGTACAACTTTTGGTCTTTAGTCAGCCAAAACCGAGGAGCCTTTCTTCGTACCTTGTTGGCCTCAGACTTACCCTCGGGCAAGATGTCTTTCTTAAGGAATAGCACAATAGAGTCCATCCAGCTAGGACCCACCCTAATCTGATGAATATGAACCACGTTTCTCCCTATTTCAGTAGGTTTACACAAGTCTTCCACTAGGATCACCCGAGGTAAACTTTGTGCCGAGGAAGTTGCGAGCGTGGCAAGAGAGTCAGCATGTGTATTTCTATTTCTAGGGATTTGTGATAAATTAAAAGACTTAAATCCTGACTGTAAGTATCTAACCTGGTTCAAATATTCCTGCATTCTGAGATCTCTTGCTTCCAACTCTCCCCCAACCTGGCCTACAACTAATCTCAAATCTGAAAACACCTTCACTGCCTTTCCTTCCATTCTCTGAACCATAGTCATCCCTACCAATAGAGCCTCATACTCAGCTTCATTATTGTTAGCCGAAAAGCCCAACCTTAAGGATTTCTCGATAATAATCTTCTCAAGAGAAATTATAACTAGCCCTACCCCAGATCTTCTTTGATTCGCTGCACCGTCAACGTATACTTTCCAGGGCAAAGACTCTTGCAGGGAGACCATGCCAACTGATTTTCCATCCATGTTCTGCTTCTCAACATTTTCTTTAAGTGGGGTTTCAGCAAACTCGGCCACCAAATCAGCGAGGACCTAACTCTTGACAAAGGTGCGAGGCATGTGCTTGATATCAAAAGCCCCTAGGATCGTACCCCACTTGGCAATCCTCCCTGTGTAATCAACACTCTAAAGTAAAGCTCTAAGCGGAAGTTAGGTTAGGATAACACTACCAAAATGGCCTTCTCCAGTGGTAGGTAACGGACCTCGACCTCATGTAGTGACTTGCTCACATAATAAACTGGTCTCTGCACACCACTATCAACCCGTACAAGCACCAGGCTCACCGCATAGGAAGCCACAACAATGTAAGCAAACAAAACCTCATCCACCTCAGGTCTGGACATAATGGGTGGCCGAGATAGGTATTCCTTTAACTGCTGGAAGGCCAGGACACACTCCTCGGTCCATTCAAATCTCTTCCATTTGTTCAACAACTGGAAGAATGGCCTACACATGTCTACTGACCGAGAAATGAACCGGTTCAGAGCAGCAGTCATTCCTGTCAACTTCTAGACCTCTTTGGGATTCCGAGGTGGCTGTAAATTGTTAATTGCTTTAATCTGGTCAGGGTTGACTTCAATTCAGCGGTGAGTGACCATGTACCCCAAAAACTTCCCTGATTCAACACCAAAAGAGCACTTAGAAGCATTAAGTCGCAGCTTGTATCTCCTCAAAATCTCAAAGATATTCCCGAGATTGTTAATATGCTCGGATTCCAACTTACTCTTAACCATCATGTCATCTATATAAATCTCAATATTTTTTCCTAGCTGTGGCTCAAACATCCTGGTCATCATCCTCTGATAAGTAGACCCTACATTCTTTAGACCAAAGGGCATCACCTTGTAGTGTTAATTCCCAGTAAGGGTGACAAAAGTTGTCTTCTATTGATCACCCAAAGCTAAAGGTATCTGATGGTACCCTTGAAAGGCATCCAGGAAGCTTATCCGGGGATGGCCTACAGTTGCATCCACCAACTGGTCTATTCAAGGCATGAGAAAAGGGTCTTTGGGGCAAACTTTATTCAAATTTGTGAAGTCCACACATACTCACCATTTCCCATTCTTCTTCTTCACCACCACTGTATTGGGCAACCACTTAGGGTAAAACACTTCCTTAATAACCACAACCTGCTTAAGCTTGTTCACCTCCTCCATGATAGCATTAGAATGCTCTTTAGATGAGCGCTGAGGTGGTTGCTTCCTAAGGAGGACAGCTAGGTTGACATTCAAATGATGGCAAATGAAGTCTGGATCTACCCCAGAAGCTTCATAAGCATTCCATGCGAACACATCAATATTCCTCCTTAGAAATGCTAACAGTTCTTCCTTCTCCCGAGGTGGCAGCTAAGCTCTGACCTAAAAAAACTTCTCTGGATCACCATCTATAACAACTTCCTCCATCCTCTCACACTTTGCCTCTTCCGACACTGCATCCATAGATAGGACCGAAATCCTTGATTGTTATGAGACCCCCTCAACAGAGGCCGATGACTTAGCTTCAGGCTGATGCATAATAACAGCCACCAGGCACTGCCTAGCCATAGATTGACTCCCAACAAGCTCTTAAATCTAGTCCCCAACGGATATTTCACCTTCAAATGCAGAGTTAAAGAAACGGCCCCTAGGGCATGATGCCAGGGTCTGGCCACAATGGCTGTGTAGGGAGAATATGCATCTACCACAATGAAGTCCACCTCTACCACTTATGAACTTGCTTACACGGGCAATCTAATCTGACCCCTTGGAATGACAACTTTCCCATCAAAACTTACCAAAGGTGAATCATAGGCTGTCAAATCCTTGGGCTTTAAGTTTAGCCCTTTGTACAAGTCAGGGTACATAATCTCTATACCACTGCCCTGGTCTACTAACACCCTCTTCACATCGTACCCCTCTATTCGGAGCGTGACCACTAAAGCATCATCGTGTGGCTGTATAATTCCAATCTTGTCCTCGTCCGAAAAACTCAAAGCCGGTCGGATTTCCACTCTACCCCTCTTCGGCTTAGAATTAGAGTCCTCGACGGGTGGTCGAGCCACAGACATCACCCTGGAGGGATGAGAATCAGTTCTCCCAGGAACCGCAAAGATGATATTAATTGCACCCAAAAGGGGCCTCGAAGAAGCGTTCCCCTGAGCCCTTGACTTGCTTGGTCTCCTTGCCCATTGGGCCGATACAAAAACTGTTGTAACCTCCCATCTCTGACCAATTGCTCCAGATGATTCCACAGAGTTCTATAGTTCTCGGTGGTATGCCCTCATTCCTGGTGGTACTGACAATGAAAACTTTGGTTGCACCTCATGGGGTCTCCTCCTATCTTGTTTGGCCATTTGAAGTATGACTCATTCTTGATCTTCTCCAAGACTTGATGTATTGGCTCTCGGAACACCGTGTTAACCACTTGAGGAGCCATAGACCAAGATTGCCCAGCAAAATCCTTTCGGGGCCTATTATTATTGTATCTGTCTGACCTAAAATCCCTCATGTCTTGAGGGATACCCTTAGCCTTTCCCTTCCCTTGCTACTGGTCTTCCTTGACCTGCTTGTATTCGTCAATACGATCCATAAGCCAACACACACTCCTTACCAGCTTCTTGGTCAAGGACTTTCTCAAATCATGCTCGGCAGGCAGGCCGACCTTAAAAGTCCTTATAGCCACGTCATCAAAGTCCCCATCGATCTCATTGAACATCTCCCAGTATCTATCCAAGTACGTTTTCACAGTCTCCCCTTCTTGCATGGACATGGACAACAGGGAATCTAAGGGCTGAGGAACCCTACTGCACGTAATAAATAGAGATCCAAACGCCTGGGTGAGCTCCTTAAAGGAATCAATGGAACCTGCACCTAGGCCATCAAACCACCTTATTGCCATAGGCCCCAACCTGGATGGAAATACCTTACACATCAAGGCCTCATTCTTGGAGTGCACAGCCATTCTCTGGTTGAAGTAGCTTACATGCTCCACAGGTTCTGTTCGACCATTATACATGGTGAATGTGGGCTGAGTGAACCGCCAAGAAAGTCTCCCTCCCTCAATTCTGCGTGTGAAAGGTGATTTAGAAATTTGGTTGAGCGTTCTGCTCATCACATCATTTCCCAAGCCTTTGGAAGATAAGTTCTTGCTTATGTGCTCATGGTGGTAGTCCTCATCATATGAGAAAGACTCACTAGGAGGAGTCCTTAATCTGGGTCTATAACTATCATCCTCTTCATCGTTAGAAGAGAAGTCAGAATTGGAGGGAGTTCGCCTTCGCCGTTCGTGGTGCAACTTCCTCTTCAAATGATCAATCTTCAACTGCATGTTCCTAACATTTTCTTTATGAGAGGTGTGACTTCCAATTCGAGATTGACTTCTACTAGTATGGGTGGTATGCACACTTCCCCCCGGTCCCTTCTTCGTTCAAGATGAAGGAAATGATCTTGACGTTGAGACCCCATAGATTCCTCCTAGTGTGGACCTGAACCCACCATATTTGAACGTTAAACTCACCACAACACCAGAATTTCCTACAGACGGCGCCAATTATAAGGACACAATTTGGCTCCCAAGCCCAAAGGATGGATGAACTTAGGCCCAAAAAGCCCAATACAATGAATTTGTAGAGAGCGGGTTGGAAAACTAAGTGGATCCAGATGACAATAAAATGAAGATCGACTGGTTTAATCTAAAGAAAATCGTCATTGACACAATCCGAGGAGATCAGTTCTTATACATTTCTTCTCAAGTTTGATTACAAGTTTAATTCTTGATTGCTACAGTGTTTTCCTCTTAATTTCTCCATCCCCTTCTCTTAGGGCCTCCCTCCTATTTTATACTATCTCCCTCCTCTCATCTCTACCCTCCACGTGGATATTAGATTGCTTGTGTTGATCCTTGTCCTATTAGCACCTTTCTGAAGTCTTTGGGGGTAGCTGTAAGGCTGAAAAGTACTGTTCAGACATCACTTCCTCATTAATGCGGCCAGAGAGTTAGTTACAAAGCATTCAATGCGGTGGTAACAGCTTTCTCTTAGATATTTCTCAACTCCCATTTGTCCTGTACATTCACAATGCATATCCTCATCAATAGAACTTCTTGGAATGTCACCTTGGACGACAAAACACACTTTCTGACCTCCACTTTGTTAGCTGAGGAGATACTCCTCCTCGACATACTTCCTCCAGCTTTCACAGTCATAGTTTGCTCGTGAAGTTCAAAGTCTTACTTCCTCCTTACTGTTGATCTGTCCTCGGAATACTAAGCCTCATCGGCCAAGCCCAAGGCCCAACATATATTTTTGGGCCTCTTATGCCTACAAGTTCTTATGCGAAAAAATGAAAACAAAGTTTAGATAAATTGCTCATTAACATCTCCAAAAATGCAAAATAATGTTATCTTTCATATGAAATCATCAAGATTAATTTTCATGTTCTAATAATAATTATACATTCTCTTCTCTTTTTCTTTTTTCTTTTTTTATTGTGTTGCATTTTGGTGCATATCTCACTATATTATAACGTATTACAAAATATTTTGTCATATATAATAATTAAAAATAAAATGCAACATGTTTCCTCGGCAAAAAAATATATATATACAAAAAATCAAGGTATAGACTTCTTTAGTTATAGAATATATGTTATATATTATAGTGTAATCACATTATTGTGAGATGGGTTTGGGACTATTATTTATAAGTCTTAACCACTATTTTCATTTTTTAGTTAACATAAAAGAATATGATGTCAAATTTTTCTGCGTATCACGTAGGTTTGTGACTAGTTTCTAATTAAATTAGAATAAGAGACATCCAAACCTCTAGAAATCATGACTTCCGTGACTAATCTTTTCATTCCCCATTCCCTACTTCAAAAGGACTCTCCTTAGAAGTATAATGATCCGTTACAAGAAAGTAAATTGATTTACAACTAAAATCCTTTAGTTAGGGATTTAATCCACATTCTTTCATCTAGCTAATCACTGAACCTTCAGGTAGGGTTAGCTTTTAAAACTTGTAGAAGCTCTATTAGAATTGGGAGTGACAACCTACTAATATTGATGATGCATAAAATTGTTAGTGAGTTGATTGTCTGCAAGTACGCTAATTAGAGTACCTAAAGAACAAAAGAACAAAAAACCTACAGAGAGCAACGGTAGGATGTCGGCCAAAAACCTTTTGAAAATTAAGTCAGTGATAAACGAATCTCCAATAACCCAAAAGTGTGAGAGTTAGGAAATTTCACGTACCTTGGAGAAGATGAGACTTGATGATGCTTATATAGCGGAAAAGAGCTGACCAAGATCCCATGAACGCAGGATCTTTCCTCTTGTAGGGAAGATATGGAGTTAATGTCCCGAGATCTTAGGACTTTACTACCCATATTGAGAGGTGGTGTGCAAGTTCTTTCTATATAAGGATGCATGAGTGGAGAACATGCAAATGGTGTGAGACTAAGTATCATCCATCATCGGTAGTGGGTAACCCGACGGGTGATACTATACCTGACGATTGAGATGGATGGGAGGACGGAAGGTCCCTACATTGGCATTAGACTTGAAGGGCACTCTCATCCCGAAGGATCCTTCAAACCCAAAGGATCTAAGGAATCGGAAGAGCATTTACAACCCAAAGGGTAAAAGGAGTTAGAAAAATTCTTAGTCAAAATATTATCAAATATCAACCTGTCTATTACCCAAAAGTATATCCTAGGCTACATGATTGCCTTCTTGGAGAAGTAACTGTCCTATAAGAAAACTCTTGAGGGAATCTTTACCGATCTAGTTATTCTTCCAGATGTAAGTTCCACAATGTGTGATCTTTGTAGCTTACATAGGCTGGGGACTCAAGGTTAATTCAAAGAATGGGAATTGCCCTTTATTTTGGATCTAAGAACCACTTTAGACCCAATGCAGAGATCTTACAAATATATATAAGACTATGAGTTTAGAGTTAGACTATTAGTTTTCATAATTTGTTTAGTTGATTCTTCCATCCTAGGTTAGATTCGAGTATGTTTAGATATGATTTTTCCTTATCAATGCATGCCTAATTTTATTTTCAACATTTCCTTTACCAATATCTAACTTTATTTGTGCTTCAAATATGTTTCCTTCTTTTCTTGACGTGATCTTTGAAAATATGCCCCCGTGTGTGTTCCATTTAATGTAATAGACGCAGAATTAGGATAGAGTTCCCATTTATATTTTCCTGATTTAAATATTAATAATTTTATAGAATTGGAGTCAAACAAAATCACAACAAATGTGGAAAATTAAACAAACTAATCGAAACATAATATTCTGCTGACTTGGGTTCAAGATGCATACATAAACACAGAGGCTGCGTACGCATAAGTTATACGGGTATACAGGATGCATATGCACTATCACATCAAAACGAGGATATTTTGAAACCCTTCGTATATTTTATTTTATTTTATTTAATGATTAACAAGTAAATCACACAAACATTCAAACAAACTACATTAAATAAGTGGATTATGCTTATCCTATTTATAAAAGAATGAAACTTGATAATCCCAACTTTTACACGGTAATTAGCTTCAAGAGAAGACTAGTGATGGTACTGCTTATTGCCTTTTACCGATATATACCATTAAGGTTGGCTCAACGGCTATTTTAGTGTGCCTAATGTCAGGTTAGGGTGAGAGAAAGAATGTTAAAGCATACAAAAACATGATAATTATGTGAAAAAAAAAAAAAAAAAAAAAAAAAAAACCATGAAGGCTAGGGTGTAAAACCACGGTTGGAGTATAGAAAGAATGCTTTGCTCCTAAGACTAATATTTGCTAAAAAAGAAAGTACAAGAATGTCTCTCTTCCTATTCCTATCCTCATGCTATTACTAGTACTCTTGCCACCCTTCTCAGCCTAATGAAGGCCAAACTTTCTCCATTTAAGAAGGGCACTAGTTCTTATACAAGTTCTGAATTCTCATTGGTTGTGGTACATTACAAAAACGTGGTAATAAATTCCTTGTCTAATATTGCCGAGCCTAGGGCCGGAGGCATATATTGACTAGGGGGTGTGGTGGGCCTTTTTCGTAACTGCAGGCTGGGCTGCCTCCTACCACGCTATGGCCCAATGGTTCTAGGTAAGAGAGTCAGGTCTGGCTTGACTGCAACACACCCTAAGCAGGCTTGTGCACAAACTAAAACCCCTTTACTAAAACTTTGGTCACATGCCCATGGCAAAGGAAATTATTACAAAAGAGTTATGGCAGACAGGTATAATATAACAACAACAAAAAGGGAAACGCTTACTGTCAGCTTGAAAATAGCTAGGAAATACCAAGTTGTGATTTTAATAAAGGAGGAGATAATGCAGCAATATAAATGCATTATAAATAAAATGGTAATAAGAAAGAAAGAGAAATAACACTGATGCTTAATCAATAAAATGAAAGGAAGGGGCCCCTTTCATACTGCCTGTCATGATGGGTTTTTACTATTTTACCCCTTAACCGCTTTTGTCTTGGTGTGGGTGTCCTTCCCAGACCACCCACTGGTCTGTCAGCTTCCAAGCCACCACCATTTACCTGTGCTGGCCATGCCACATCCCATTCTCAGATAAAGAGTCTTATTTTGTTTGCTTACTAACTGTGGCATTCTCATTCGGATAAGGGTAGGCATTCTCTCACTATCCCTTATGGCATGCACCTAGTGGTTCCAACTCATCTTTCCCTCTTTTGGGTGGTATGTCATCCCAGCAGAACATTTTCCCCAAAAGAGTTTGAGCGGGAACCCTAGAATAGGCTCTCCCTTTCTCCCCACCGCTAGACCATACCCTCTCTTACCTCTGACCCATGGCCCACCACTCCTGTATTGGCTAAGTACAAGTTAGTGGTGCCTGAGTCTCGTGCATGCTCCACTTCCATGTGTGTCCATAGCTTGTCTACTGTTCATGCATTTGCCATGACCTGAAGACTCTGCACATTCTGTTGCTCGTTCTTGACCTCTTATGGCGTGAATAAGTCTTTGAGATTTTGTTCTTTATGTCTTACTTCCCTCCTGGACTAGGCCTTGCTTGATTGTGGGCTTTCCCTTCTCTAATCCATTCTTTGCCCCTTTTGCGAGTCTGCTAGCATTTTTGTCATGCCATTTTGCTATTCCTGTCGTGCTATTATTTGACTCGTGCTTGCTGGGCCTCTTTTGGGCCTGCTGTATGTTTTCCTCTTGCTTAATTCCAGTGGCCCGGTATTATCATTGGGCTAGTATTCATGCTATTTTGGCTTCCTTGGCCCGTTTCATCGCGTCCGGGCTTCCTTGGCCTATTTCATTTCCTTGGGCATCCTCAGCCCATTTCATTTCCTCAGGCATCATCGGCCCATTCCAATTCTTCATTCCCATGGGCTTTTGCTAAGTCTTTTAGGCTTCCCTGGCCCAAATTACCATATCCTTTACTTTTGGGGTTTATGGGCTTTCCCACCAACCCCTTACTCACTTAATTCATTACTTTGGGCCTCTTTGGCCCATCCTTGCTTGCTTTCTATTTCTCATAATGCCCATGGGTTTACTACTTCTTTCTCTGGGCTCCTTTAGGCCTACTTGCTTTCTTTGAGGCCCTTTTGCTATTTTTTAGGCCTATGGTCCATTATTCCTGCCACTCGGGCTTAATAGTTTTCTTCTCATTTTACTAACTCTTTTCCTCCCATATTGTTGAGTTTCTTCCTATTATTGGGTCTTCTTGCCAAAGTGGGCATCAACAGGGGGTCAATGGGCCCCCCACCCCAAATTTTTTATTAAAATATATATATACACACACACACACTCTAATTTTAGCAATCTTGTTTAATAAAATTACATTTTGCCCCCCTTAACAATATCATTGATTTTTTTTTTTTTAGACTAATGTTACATGCACAAACTTATCTACAACATTTTTACAAACTGTTGAGGTACAAAGTCTTATTGGTTCGTATTTGAGCCCATTACTTACATCACTTTTTTACTTGGCAATAACCCCTCACAATATTAGCAATTTGTAAAAAAATTTGTAACTCTAACATTTTCCTCATTTAAAGGTCATTAAAAAATTTATAGATCTAAAATTTAAAACAAAATATACAAGCCCAAAAAAATTAGCGCAATAACAAAAATTACCAATAGTAAAGTTAAAAATAATTAAGCCAAATTAACAAATTTTACTCAAAACAAACAACCAGCCCTTTAAAAAGTTTTAAGCAAAATAATTGTCTTTACCTAGCAAAAAACACATGCATCAAAAATTCAAAAAAAAAAAAACCTCAATAGCTAAAAGCAGCAAAGCCAATGGTCAGAGCCACCCCCCTAACTTCAAGTCCTGCCTCTGTCCCTGGTCGAGCCATTCCCTCATAGTAGAGCAAGTAGTGGGCCTTAGAGAAGCAATAAGAATACTTTGCATAAGAGTTCCAAGACCTGTAAATTTGAATTCTGTGAGTATTGTGCTTTGGAGAAGCAAACTAGGGTCAAGTTGGATAAAATGGGATAAGTTGTGCCAACCTAAGTCTAGAGGAGGTTTGTGATTTTGTAAGCTCCAAAAATTTAATGATGCTATCTTGGCAAAGCAAGTTTGGTGATTCCTGGGGAATAAAGATACACTTTTCCATAGAATCTTCAAAGAAAATTTTTTTCCATCTAGTTCAATCATGGAAGCCAAAGAATCAAACGGCTCTTATGCTTGGAAGAGCATTTTGAAAGGCAGGGAGATCGTTAGAAAAGGTTCAAGGTGGAGAGTGGGGAATGGATCTTCGATTCATATTTACCAAGATAAGTGGCTTCTGGGCTCCCCATCAGGTAAAGTGCTGTCTCCGATTTCTGATATTACACCATATGCTCTAGTCTAAATTTTGATTGATTCCAGCCTCCAATGCTGGAGAAATGATGAAGTGGATCGCTTGTTTCTACATGTGGAGGCTACACTTATCAAAGCTATTCCACTTAGCTTCACTAATAGGACTGATCTCTTGTTTTGACCCATGAATTTGGATGGGGTCTATTCTGTGAGTTCAGGTTATAATCTTATCCTAGAGGAAAAAGCTATGGAATCTCCAAATTCATCCAATGTTGTCTTAGATAAGAAGATTTGGAAGGGTATATGGAGTTTGAAGGTCCCCAATAAGGTCAAAACTTTGCTATGGAGGGCGGGGTCGGATTCTCTCCCAACTAAATGCAATCTGGTACGAAGGAAAGTCCTACAAGATGCTGGTTGTGTCTGCTGCAAAGGAGGACCAGAGACTAACTTACATGCTCTTTGGACATGCCCTAGTCTTGCGAAGGTTTGGTTTGAGCATTTCAATTGGCTTGTTAAGACCACAAAGGATTGCACAGTTTTTTTAGATGTGATTCAATTTGTCCTCCAGGAAGGTTCCCATTCTGCTATCTTTGCTACATTAATCTCCCTAATCTGGCAACAACGCAACCAAATTTGGCTTGGTAAGACATCTCTGCCTTTAGACAGATTACTTTCACTGGCAAAAGACTATGTTCTTGAATTTCAAAGTGCCCGCCCTTTGTCGGTGAAAAGTCCAACCACTCATAACCCAGTTAAATGGCATCCACCTCCCCAGGGCTGGTTTAAAGTTAACTTTGATGGTGCAATTTTTAAGGTAACAATACTACTAGTCTGGGTGTTATTATTCGAAACGATAAAGGTTTAGATATGGCTGGTCTATCACAACTTATTTCACTACCTACTGTAAGGTTGAATTCAATTAACCATCTTGTTGGCTTTATTCCATTCCAAATTTGCTTGTAATTTAGCAATTAGTAACCCTGTATTTAGGTGGGAATCATGTAAGGGTAGTGTGTGAGAGAGTGTGAAGAAATGCTCAAGATTGTGCAATGATGCAGAGACTCGCGGTTGGGACTCGCGAGTGACTCCAGACTGGCAAGCCGCCAACTGCAGCACATTAGTGAAGCATGCAGAGAAGATGAACAATCATGCTAGCTAGAGCACTACATGAAAAAAAGTCGAGCCTGGCCATTCTGTTAGCTTATGACTTGAACTCGCGACTCAGTCAAGTCGCGAGGCCAAGCCGCCACCCAGCTCTGTTTTGAAAAACCTGACTCTTCGCATTCCACTCTCACCCTAGTATAAATACCCCTTACACCCACGAAATGTAGAAAGCTTCCAGAGAGAATTTTGAGAGAGAAACCCTAGAGAAAAACAAGATTGATTCATCCACAATCTTTACATAGAGACTCTTCAAATTCCTCTACTCTCACCCTTTCCATTGTTACATCCTTCAGAGGTTCTTACCCAAATCCTTTTCTCACCATACCCACATCTGTGAGAAGGCTATTTGGTGCTTTGGGAAACAGTTAGGAAGGGACCAATGGTTATTGGTTGATGCTATGGGCTATAGCGAAATCCTGTAAGCTAAAGAAGACAAAGGTTCGGCGCAACCTCGTTGGAGCAAGAAGCTTGGAGGGTTTAGGTACACTAGGTAGATCAGGCTTGGAGGGTCTTCTGCTGTTCATGTATCCCAACTTCATTCTTTAGTGGATTATTGACCGCTTGGAGGGCGGCGGAGAGGTTTTACGCCGAGGGCTTCAGTTTCCTCTTCGATAACACATCGTTGTGTTGTCCTTGTGTTTGCATCTCTATTCCCTTAATCTTTGCCATTTAATTTCTGTTGTGGATGTGATTTTATTTGGTTTAGATTGTTTATCAATTCTGTTATAAGCTTATGTTCATTTTTCGCACATACATTGTTTGATATTAAGCATGAATTGGTAATTTGTAAATTGGGGGTCTAAACGTTCATAGTGTTATTGAATGTTCAAATAGCGTTGAAAACACTATGAACGTTTAGACCCCCAATTACAAAATTATCAATTCAAGCTTTATATCAAACAATGTATGTGCGGAAAATGATAACAAGCTTATAACAGAATTGATAAACAATCTAAACCATAAATAATCACAATCACAGCAGTAATTAAATGGTAAAGATAAAGGGAAGAGAGATACAAACACAGGGACAACACGCGATGTGTTATCGAAGAGGAAACCGAAGCCCTCGGCGTAAAACCTCTCCGCCGCCCTCCAAGTGGTCAATAATCCACTAGAAAACGTAGTTGGGATATATGAACAGCAATAGACCCTCCAAGCCTAATCTACCCAGGTACCTAAGCCCTCCAAGCTTCCTGCTCCAACGAGGTTACACCGAACCTTTTTCTTTTCTAGCTTACCGGATTCCGCTACTAAACATAGCATCAACCAATGAATATTGGTTCCTTCCAAACTACTTCCCTTAGCACCAAATGAACCTTCTCACAGACGTGGGTGTGATGAGAAAAGGATTTGGTCAATGACCTCTCAAGGATGTATCAATGGAGAGGAAGAGAGTAGAGGAATTTGAAGAGTCTCTTAGATGAAGATTGGGGATGAGGCAATCTTGTTTTTCTCTAGGGTTTCTCTCTCAAAATTCTCTCAGGAAGCTCTCTACATTTAGTGGGAATGAGGGGTATTTATACTAGGATGAGAATGGAATGTGAAACATCAGTTTTTCCCAAATAGGGCATTTTGGCGACTTGACCTCGCGACTGGGTTGAGTCGCGAGTTCAAGCCGCGAGCTAACGGCCTGGCCAGTCTGGGACTTTTGTCCTGTAGTGCAACAGCTGGCGCGACTCTTTAGCTTCTGACATGCTTGGCACGTGTGCAACTTCTGGCGACTTGCAAGCCGCGAGTCACCCGCGAGATCCAGTCACGAGTCTCTGTTTTCTTTGCACAATCTTGAGCATTTCTTCACACTCTCTCACTCACTACCCTTACAAGTTTCTCACCTAAATACAAGGTTACTAAGTGTTAGATTACACGCAAATTGGCACGGAATAAAGCCAACAAGATGATTGATAAATTTCAACCTTACAGTTATATATACTATTTGAACATTCAATTGGTATCAGAGCGGGTACACTTGTTGTGGTTTAAATACCTAAGTGTGATCCTTGACCCCTTGTGTTATTAGCCATGGATTGTGCTTTGTATGCATCTTTGTATGATTTGGTTAATAATGAATGTAGCATATCACGTGTTTGTGAAAATGCCTCTATGAGTGTTAATCCTCATGATTGTGATGTTGTGTTACATGAATCTTTGGGTGTTGTTGATATTCCAACTGACAAACTCTTGAAGAAAAAGGCCAAGAAGTTTCAAAAGAATTTAAGCAAGTTATTTTGTGAAAATGATGATTTGATTGCTAAGCTCAATGAATCCAACAAATTGGTTGAGAAATATAAAAAACTTGCTGAAAATTCTCTTGAAAAGCTAAAAGAGTTTGAATGTTTGAATATGGACTTGGATGCTAAACTTGTTTTGTCTAACAAACTTGTTGATGAGCTAAAATGTGAAAATGAATCTCTTAAGATGCACGCCAAGTGTTTGATTGCTGAATCTATTGCTAAAACGGATGAAAATATTTGTTGCAATCATGTTGTTCTACCCGATTTTGTGCCTATTGTGTGTTCTACCTCAAATGACAAATCGGTGTACATTCCTCCACATAAAAGAAACCAAAAGGTGGAGAGAAAGGCTCTTAAGTCAAAGCCTCCGTTTAGGTCTCAACCTAAGGTTTTGGATGGATCTAAGTTTGTTCCAACTTGCCACCATTGTGGTGTGATTGGTCATATAAGACCTCAATGTTATAAGTTGAAGAGAGAACAAAACCATGTTGCTAGATCGCTTCCCTAAAAGCCTAGTGGACATAAACACATTGTTTGTCACCATTGTGGTGCCTTTGGTCATCTAAGACCTCATTGCTCTAATTTTCATGCTCTTAAAAGTATCAAAAGAAAAGAGAAACTTGAGCTTCTTGGAAGTTGTGCTAAAAAGGATAAACCAGATTTGAGTAAAAATAGCATGTTGTTAAAGAAAATGTTTAATGCTCTTAACTCCTTGACTATGTGCATCTCCGGTTCTCATTCTTCCAACCCTCGTCTCACTTCTCTTGAGACACTCATTCCAAACAATCATTCCATTTGGATGAGGAAGGGTTCCTATGGTTGAGCTTGTGCTCTTTTGGTCCTTGATATAATTCTTTCGATCTTTGTAGGACCCTTCATGCATTAAATGTCATATCTTCATGCATTTTGTGCATTTTGCATTTATTTGTATGCATTGCTTTTGTTTTGATCTTACTTTTATGTTTTAGTTTTGTGTGAGTAAAAATCCAAAACCACATAAAAAGTGAAAAATTCAAAAAGTTTGATCGTATATGTTTGAGCACATATCACATGTGAGTTTTGCCTTGTACCTCCATACAAATGGCTTTGTGCATTTACGCTTAGCTTGTTTTTTATGCACTTATATCTTTGTGGGAAAAATCTTGACATCTATGTGTGATTGTTGTAAATCGATCTTCAAGCTTGTCATGAATGATTAGTCAATAGTCTTGTTGGTTTTGATACATGCGTAGACTTGTGCCTATATCTCTTCCCACTCTTTTATTTTTTTTTGCTTAAAGAGCTCAACAAATGTAAATCTCAAAATGAAAAGAGATAATGAGTTGCAAAAGTAGTCGCACATACTAGTATTTGACTAGGAAAAAGAGAAAGCGACATTTAATGAAAATGTATGATGCCTAAAAAGCCAAAGGCTTGTTCATCAAATTGAAATATCAAAAATTTCAGGCATCGATCTCAAAAAGAGATGTAAAGATCAAAAATGATCAAATGTTATGAATTGTAAAGAAGCCAAATGAAAAGCTTCAAAGATATGTAATCATTTTCTTGTGGGAGGTTATATATGTTCATTTCTATAATTGAGATAGACCTCTTAACTTAGTACTAGTTGTGTATGACTTGATTAAATTGATCATTGAAGCTTCACTCTAGACTAAGTACTATTCCACACTTGATACACACACACAACACACATGCCTATTGTTCAATGAATGCCTCATTCATTTGTTTGATTGTACTTGTTTAAATGTGATGTGTGTGTGCTCTACTACATATGGATCAATCCAAAAAGATTTTTGATCATTTTATATGTTTTTGGAAGTGATTTTTATCACTCTTTGTGTTCATGCTTAGTGCTTACTTTGTTTTTCATTGTTTAAACATGTTCTGTGTTGAAAAACAAGTGTCAGAATTTTTGGCTATTCATTCTGGCGACTTGCAAGCCGCGAGACCCAGTTGCGAGTTTTGGCTACTCGTTTTGGCGACTTACAAGCCGCGAGACCTAGTCACGAGCTTACACAGAATGGTTTCGCGACTCAGCTCTCAACACGCCAGTCGCAAAACGCCCCGAATCAGATTTTTAAAGAGCTTTTCGTGGGAAACCTGTTTTAAACCTCTCCCATCCTATCTTAAACCCCTCTTTCACTATTTTTACATCAAAACCCAATCAATTTGAATTGTTTTTCATTCCATTAACATCTCTAAGGTAATTATATACTCTTTTCATTGTTTTTGATCCTTAGATTATGTTTTGGAGAGTTTTGTGCTCTTGGTTGGGATTTTCATCATAGGGGTTGGGAAAACTTAATTTTTGTCAAATTTTTTGCATGGGATTGGTTTCTTTTGATGATTTGCTTTGGATGTTGGCCCCTTGTGGCTAAAAGATCATGTATTTAGGGTGGATTTCATGATGTTCATGCATTGTTTCACATTGTTGTTTATAGTGTGCATGCTAAGTGTTTGATAAAATGTCTCTTAAGCATTTTCTCACTTGTTTGGACTCCAATGAGTATTAAACTTTGGGGTTTCTCATGTTTCCTCATTAGGAACATGTTTGGTTCATTGGTTGTGTCTTTAACACACCTTGCCCCACATGTGCATTTTCCATGCATTGGTCATGCATTGCACATTGCCACCTCTTGCACACACCTTGCTACCCTTGTCATGCATTGGTTTATACCTTGTTTCTTCATCCTAGCATGTCATGTTTACTTTATGCTTTGTAGCATTTTGTTTTGTCTTTTGTTTGAGCTTCATTTTCTCATTCATCTTGCACCCCTCATGCATCATTATCCTTGTTCATTCCTTCATGTCTTGCCTTTTTTTTTTTCTCCTTGGCCCTTTGTCTATTCGTGTCAAAAAGGGGAAGAGTATACTCTAGAGTAGTATATTGGAGAGTTTTGTCATTTCTATATGACTCTTGTCCACATTTGTAGGGGGAGAGATATTCCATAGGGAAGATGCATATACCAAGGGGGAGAAGACATTGTGTTATCAAGAAAACTTTATTTTGTTTATGTGTTGAACTTGCATCCTTATGCTATTGTACTTCATTGAATGCATGTTCGGATGATCATTTGCTTTGCTATGTGATCATTGTAGTCATTTCTTTATGACTGTTTTGGTGTATGATCTAGTTGCTCACATGTTTCACATAATGTTTACTTGATTGCAATTTACTTGTCACATTATACTTGTCTGCTTATTACTTACTTTACCTTGAGGGTCTAATGTGTTTTGTGCAAGTTTTTCAGGTTACAAGTATATATGTTCCAAGTTCATCACAACTCCTATGATTCATGATAGGGGGAGTGATATGATAAGGGAAGTACTTTATAGTTTGTACCTGTTGCTTTTGTAAGCTTTTAAGGTTTTTGTACCCATGCTTTGTAGCTTATGTACTTGATGTTAAAATGTCATGCATTTTCTTTTAGTACATCACTCTTGTGCCCTTTGTTGGATTTTTATCCTTAATGCAATTACCTTGAGTTGTTGCATTGGTTGAGTGTTGGACATGCAAATGATACTTTGCAATTGAGCTTATTAGCTTGCATGTCCGGATGATCATTCCATGTGTGAATGAGCATTGTGATCACTATTTATAGTAATTGTTCATTTTTGGTCAAGCCTTGGCTTATTACTTATTTCCATTTTGCTTGATCGCATTGTGCTTGCTCCATATGCATTACAAGTTTTCTGCATACAATGATCATATTGTGTTGTTGTGTTTCAGGAGATACTTGTTCTTATGATTCAAGAGCTTCTCAGATTCTAGAGTTAGGTGTGAGTGAGTTTTGTTCAACTGTTCCCAACTCACATGTTAAGTCTAGAGTTTGTTGTAGGGTTTTGTCACGGAATAGCCAAAGGGGGAGATTGTAAGGTTGAATTTAATCAACCATCTTATTGGCTTTATTCCGTGCCAAATTTGCTTTTAATTTAGCAATTAGTAACCCTGTATTTAGGTGGGAATCATGTAAGGGTAGTGTGTGAGAAAGTGTGAAGAAATGCTCAAGATTGTGCAAGGATGCAGAGACTCGCGGCTGGGACTCGCGACTGACAAGCCGCCAACTGCAGCACACGAGTGAAGCGTGCAGAGAAGATGAACAGTCACGCCAGCTGGAGCACTACAGGACAAAAAAGTCCAGCTTGGCCGTTCTGTTAGCTCGCGACTTGAACTCGCGACTCAGTCAAGTCGTGAGGCCAAGCCGCCAGCCAGCTCTGTTTTGAAAAACCTGACTCTTCGCATTCCACTCTCACCCTAGTATAAATACCCCTTATACCCACGAAATGTAGAGAGCTTACAGGGAGAATTTTGAGAGAGAAACCCTAGAGAAAAACAAAATTGATTCATCCATAATCCTTACATAGAGACTCTTCAAATTCCTCTACTCTCACCCTCTCCATTGTTACATCCTTAAGAGGTTCTTACCCAAATCCTTTTCTCACCATATCCACATCTGTGAGAAGGCTATTTGGTGCTTTGGGAAGCAGTTAGGAAGGGACCAATGGTTATTGGTTGATGCTATGGGCTATAGCGGAATCCGGTAAGCTAAAGAAGACAAAGGTTCGGCGCAACCTCGTTAGATCAAGAAGCTTGGAGGGCTTAGGTACACTGGGTAGATTAGGCTTGAAGGGTCTTTTGCTGTTCATGTATCCCAACTTCATTCTTTAGTGGATTATTGACCGCTTGGAGGGTGGCGGAGAGGTTTTACACCGAGGGCTTTGGTTTCCTCTTCGATAACACATCGTTGTGTTGTCCTTGTGTTTGCATCTCTCTTCCCTTAATCTTTGCCATTTAATTTCTGCTGTGGATGTGATTTTCTTTGGTTTAGATTGTTTATCAATTCTGTTATAAGCTTATGTTCATTTTCCGCACATACATTGTTTGATATTAAGTTGAATTGGTAATTTGTAAATTGGGGGTCTAAACGTTCATAGTGTTATATACACTATTTGAACATTCACCTACCTTGGTAGAGATGCTGGAAGTGCTAGCAGCTTGTCGTGCTACTTGGTTTGCTAAGGAGCTCGGTTTTGAGAAGGAGATGGTTGAAGGGGATTTAGAGATTATTATCAAGGCTATCCACAACAATGGTATGTCCAACTCTTCTTATGGCCACATTATCTAGGATATTAGAGCTGTTGCTACTTGCTTCTAGGATGTTCTATCATGTCATGTTCGTCGATTAGGAAATAGTATTGCTCGTATGCTTGCTAGACAAGCCTTTGAGTTTGAACCATTTGTAGTTTGGATGGAAACTATCCCTCCAAGTGTCTCTATTGTTTACAACTTTGATTTGAATAAGATTTATTAATGCTCCCACCGCTGGGGTGGTTTCTTAAAAAAAAGGGTTCAAGTTGGGTACATTTTTTCATCATACTAAATGTATGCTTGACTATGTACACAAATGTGTGGGGGGGGGGGGGGGGGGGGGGGTGCTGCTAAGGATGTTTCTCTTAGAGGTAGGCATCATGTTGTTAATTTTGGTGGGACTACTAAAATTGACATGATGACTAAGCCAGTTTCTTTGTACAAGTTCAAACATTGTTTGGACTTATTTGGTATTTGTAATTTGAATTAGCCTTTAGTGGCTTTGTTGGAGGCAGTAAAGGAGTTTCTTTGGTGAGACAGTTTGGGGTGATATGCACTTTATTTTGTTTGGGCTCTCATTTGGATTTGACACCATCTTTTGGTGAATTTTTGGTGTTTGTTTGTGGATTAATTTGGAAGTAGCTTTGGTAATTGGCACTTTGTCTTTGGTTGGGTTCCAATTTAATCCAGCACTTGCAACATTTGTAACTTGAAAGATGTCTTGCCAAGGTGGAGACTAGTTAAGGGTTTGTATTTGGTAGTTTGCAAATTTCATTTGTGAGACTTGTTCAAATTCAAGTAAAGTTGGAGATTTGTTGAAGTGACTTTGAATTCCATACGTGACAATCAATTTTCTGACTTTGTCTCTTGCTTGCAGTGGCATGCAAGACTTTAAAGACTCCTTAGTCTAAGTGATGTTGCAATAGAATGTGAGTGAGAGGAGGGTGCCCCAATATTGAGATTAGAGAATTCGTGAAGTGCAGCACTTTGTAATCTACTTGTGAGAGCTTCTCACATCAATTGGTATTTAAAAGATCTCTCTCGGTAATTGTTTGTTTGTTTAGACCCTTGTACACTCAAATTGTTTAACCTAATTAATTAACCAAGTTGTTACTTAGTTCATTTAAACAGATCTAGGTTAAACACAAACAATCATATCTCTAAGTGTGGAAAAGTAAAGAAGACAAGCGATATGATGACCCAGAAAAACCATGAAATCGTTTAATTTCAAGGTAAAAAACCTGGAGAGGATTTAACCTAAACTATTCTCAAGGAAACAAATTCACTATATAGAATGGAAGTTTTACAATAGATTTTTCCCTAAATCTAAAGCTACCTCTTGTAGTACTTACTTATGTGACCACACGTAACTCTGAATCCACAGACTCTTCTATCTGAATTTGTTGAACATAAACACCCACATCTGTGACTTTGAGATCCCACTCAAAACTTTAGATAATCAACAATAGTTGATCTTGTATGCAGTAACTTCTACAACTCCGAATCTTAAGTTTCTTTAAGGAATATTGCCTGTAGAAGATTTGAGAGAGTTTTGGGTACAAAAATCCTAGATCTACAATTGGAGGCACAAGATGCACTCTTCTCTCTCTAAAAACCACTCCTAGGGTTAGCTTATAATGTCCTTTAAATACTATAAAAAATAAAAATAAAAAGGATTGCGATTTGGGCTCTAAACAGACAAGTTATGGGCTTTTGACTCTCAACCGATCGAATACCAATCAAGAGCAATGGAACAGCAATCAAGAGAACCATATTGCATCTCACTTTTTTTTATCCTGAACTTGAGTATTTTGTCTTGGACTTGAAAGTACACCATTTTAACTCAATGAGACTTACTTATTGTCATGGTTTGCCAACACTACAAACTCAAATCCTAACAATCTCCCCCTTTGGAAATTCGTGACAAAACTTACCTACAACATAATGCCCATATACAATAAAATGCCCAAATACATCATAAATCCAAATCTAAGACTCCTAACCTAGAAGTTGCAAGAAGAGGCAGAAAATCTTGATTGAAATGTACCTATCCTTCCTGAAACACTCAAAATAGTACATCAATGCATGTGTGGAAATAAAGACAGATAAACAATATGAATCACAAGGATAACAATAAATCAAACTAACTCTCCCCCTAAGATAGATAGGGCAAAAACTTTTTATTTTCTCTCCCTTTCAAAAACAATTTCATCTCCCCTTAAATAAAAACAGTTAAAAACCTTTTCCAAAATTCATCTATTTCTCCCACTTTTTGTTACATATTGACAAAGACAACTCAATTAGAAGGTAGATAGAAAACATACGCAATAGAGGTTAAGAGAAAATAGAGAATCAAGGGAACACGAAAGAATTATTTTCTATAGAAAATAGACGCCACCCCTCCCCCCACATGAACAACATAGGTTTGAAAAACAGGTTTCTCCCCCTATAAGATATAGGAAAAACAAAACAAGTTTATGGGAAAATAGTATTGGGGAAAATTTAGAAGGTGGGGAAAACAAAAAAGACACAAACCAAACTTAAAAAATAAGTTGAGGACACACATGAATCCAATTATTCTATCTTTTAATATATGCAAACTTGACACTATGTGACCCATAAACAGATGCATGCAAACATTTCAGGCACAATCAGTTAAGACTATACAATATAGATCTCAATGATTTAAAATTTTAGTATGCAATGTGTTTTCAAGTGTCAATGGTATTTTGTAAACTCAAATCAACCTCAGGAGAAGAGAAAATATTTGCACATTTATTATCCACCATATCTCTCAAAAAAATATATTTCCAAATTTCAATAGTTCACACATTAAGAAAAATAGCATATACTAAAATATACAGAACTCAAAAATTAATTAATCAATTTTTAGATCAAGTTGAGTACTCAATTTAGCAAAGTGTATGGGTGTTGTGTGTGAAAACAATCTATGAGAGATATGACTAAAAAAATGCAAGATAGATAAAGAAAACAATGCAATGGCATTTCCTAATTTATATGTGCAATGCATGTGAATCCTATCAAAAATTATGCATGAAAAGACTGATCGGTCAAGAACCTAAAAAACTGAAATTTTCCAACTTCAATCGGTCAAAGATCGATCAATATTGATCGAGAGAGGTAGAGAGTTTTGAATAAAAAGCTCACAGTTTCGATCATTCGAGGGAGATTTTCGATCAGTTGAACAATGTAAATTTTAAACTTTAAAAATTTGAAAATTTTATGTAGAAAAAACAACTTTAAGAGCAGTTTTTAAGACTCAATACATATGCACATTATCCAAAAAAGTTTTAAAAAACATGATGCCTCTTAAATGCAAATATCAAAACCAATCAAGAAGTTAAAAACACAGATTTTAAAATTCTAAATCATAATAAAAAAAAATAAAAATAAAAAACTTTTCTTCAAATTTCCAACCAAAACAAATATTTTTATTTACACATTAGATCATATACAATTAAAGATGGTCAGATTAGACAACACACACAGTCTCATGTACTTGATTTAGCAAAGATTTGCGTGTAGTGTGTGCAACAACTAGTATGTGTATAAAGTACAGAAAATGTAATATGTAGATAGTAATCAAACAAATTTTCTACATTATCAATCACGTTGGTTTGAAAGTAACTATCACATAAAGAGTCATATCATATAACTCTCACATCCTAGAAAACACTCTTGCAATCATGTAAAAGCATTTTGATTCTTTTTGCTTTTTCTTTTCTTTTCTTTTCTTTTTTTTTTTCTTTTGAACACAATCAAAGATATCATGCATGGGGCATGCTGCGACTTAAATAATGCTCCCAAGTGCAGGATTGTCGTGAAATAATAACTTGGTAAGTCCAATGTCAAATCCACAGGGAAAATGGAATTGATTAGCAAACCACAAGAGAATAAAGCTAAAATAATAAAGTTTAATTGAAGAGATTTTTGATAGTTTAGTAAAGGTAATTTAAATTGATATAAAATAACAATATATTAAGGCGTTAAGGTTTAGGGATCCACACACAACACATCTATTGGTAGTCTTAACAATATTTATTTTATAACTCAACTAAAATTCATACGAATGATGATCTTAGTCGGATGATTTAACAATAAAAACTCAAGAATTAATTGTCTAAGGTAGTTTCATGAAATTGATTGATTTTAGGCAAAACAAAACTAGTGAATTAGTTCACAGGGAATACTAAGCATTTAACGTGCCCGGAGTCTACGATAAATCAAAGAATTATACAGAACTAAAAACTTTTCTATATGAGTAAAACAATCAAAAACATAAAAACATAAGCATTAAAACCAATAAATAATTGTTAAGAACATACCAATAAACAGTTGGGTTTCACCCCTTGCCTTAGCAAGGCTTCTAGTAAGTCATAACACAAATAAAACTCTAAAAACTATAAAGAAACTTTAAGAAAACCTAAACTATGTTTTACGGCAGCTCTCCCTTGAGTTTTGCCCAAAAAAACCTTTAAATAGGTCAAAGAATCCTATTACAAGTTGAATTCCCGTTTGGAGAAAATCTCAGGTTTTTAGGTTTCACTTAACTGACATTTTTGGCCCATTTAACTTCAGAATTCGGACTTTTGGTAAACTACAAAGTTGTAGCCCTTTAAGTTAAATTTCCAGCCCAACTTGAATCATCTCGATTGGACATCTGACCCGAAAGTTATGCTCCAAATACTAACTGGTGCGCAGGCTGAAATCCTAATCCGAATTGGACTTGGATTTGGTGCAAATTTCCTTTGATCCCTTGCTCCAATTGGACTTGAATTTAATTGGGGTGGTCTTCTTTGACGTCATCATGGCCCTTGTAAAAGTAAAGTCCATTAGTTTTCTTCTTTGCAAAAATTCACTTATTTAATTTCATTATCCTGCAAAAGACAAATTCACGCATTAAAATTTAATTAAACGCAAAATTGATTATTTAGCATTATTCCAAAACCAACTATAAAATGCATGAATTAACTCAAAATAAGTATGATAATGCTTTCTAATAAAGATATAAATATGCAAAATTAAATTATTATCAGGACATATAGGAGATAGAAAAGAAATACCCTTGTTACACTTTTTTTTTTTTTTAAATAACACCTCGTTTTATCTTGTTGTGCAAATGCTACACCTTACAAGATGATTTGCACACAGGTGTTCATGATTTGCGAGTAACAATGGTGAGATGGTTATTTATGTCTTTCTCCTAAGATTTTCTTATCCTAATGATCAAAAGAATGTGGCATCAAAATCAAGATCGTTTGTTCAAAGATTATAAACAACTCACACAATTAAGCACTAAATAGCACAAACTAGTAAAGTGCAAAAAGTAGCTCTTCAAAGCTAAGCAAGGTACACAGTCATAAAACGTAAGTTTCATTGGCCAACCTTAACTAAACACTTAGTGGTGTGCAATACAAAACAATAAAAATCTTTTTGTGTTTTTAAAGTATGACCAAAAATCAAAAAGCACACATTATGCTAAATGAATAAAATGCAAAAGCAATGCATGACAACATGTAATGCACAACTAAGCTATAGTGGGCACACAAACAAGAAATATCTATTTCTTAATTAACCCATTAGTACATGTACAATCTAGCACATACTCATACAAAATCAGATAGAGCTCATGCATTCAGTTATACAATACACACTTTCTATGTTTCTCCATAATATCAAGTATGTTTTAAGTCAACAAAGAGATATTATAATTCATGTAATCCTCAAAAAAAATAAAGCAAGACTCAAAATAAAATATTATTGTCTTTTTGAAAATTTTCAATGTTTTGGGTTTTTTTTTTTATAAACAAAACAACCTAAGAAAATAAAACAACCAACAACTGAAAGAAAACATGTCCACAAATAATTGAAAGAATTATATCTAAGACAAGTAAACAAACACTCACCTTAGAAGATCTTTTCTCACCCATACAGCATGAATCTTTGGTAGGGACGGACCCAGGAGGGGGGCAAAGGGGGCCCGGGCCCCCCCTGGGCCCAAAAAAAAAAAAAAAATTTAGCAGCTAAAATTTTCCAAAAAAAATGGGAAAAGAGCTTGGGCCCCCCCTTTGTTTTAGCTCAAGCCCCCTCCCTGGCCTCCCAAAAATATGAACCCTGTGGCCTGCCCATCATCCGGCCAACCCATGACTGATGACCTATGTAAATCTTAAAAAAAAAAAAAAAAAAAAAAAAAAAAAAAAAAAAAAACTCAACTCTCAGTCCAAAACCAAACCAAATGGAGAAAGCAAAAGCAAAAAAACGAAGGAAAAAAAAAAAGAAACAAAAAGAAAAGAAAGGAGACTTGAGAGCTGAGAAGCGAGACAGAGAGGTCAAAGATAGAGAGGCGAGACAGAGAGACCCACCCCGTGATGCCGCCGACGCCCATGCCGTGCGTCGTGACGCTTGCGAGAGCGAAAGTGCTGCGAAACCCATCTTGATCAATTGATCTTGCTACCAGAGACCCACGCCGGCGAGACCCACTTGTCGCCGCCCACTTCAAACCCACTTGCCGCCGTCGTCGGTTGCTCGAGACCCACTTGCCGCCGCCGGCCCGCTGCTCACAGGTATTTACTCTTATCTTTTCCTTCAAAACTTAATAAATATAAAATGTTTGTGATCTGATCTGAGAATCTGAGATTCACAGAAACTGTGCTTGTGCCTTGTGGACTGGTGGTGTTTCATGTTTGTGTTTTTACTGATGAACTGAACTGATGTTGGTGATTGACTAATTGTGAATTGAATCTGTGCTATGGCTGCTGTCTGTGGTGATTTTTTTTTTTTTCTTTTTTTTTTTTTGGCTTTTTGGCTTTGTGACTTTGTGTTTGTGACTCTCTATATAGATAAGAGAGATAGAGAGAAAGAGTAGAGTTTGTAGTTGTAGAGATTAGTTTTATCTTTGTTGACTGGTAGTTGGGCATAATAGGGACAAGCTGTTGGGCAACAGACAAAAGGTAAAGTTAAAGTCTTTAACTTTACCTTTTTTTTTTTTTTTTTTTTTTCTCTGTAAGGTCAATTAGTGTCGGTAGTGGCCAGTGGGATTCATTGGGTTAGTGGGTCAGTGTTAGAAAGAGGGAGACAACACAAAGACATAAATAAAGGCAAACCAAACACAAAGACATAAATAAAGGCAGATTAAAGACAAAAAGAAAAAAACAAATCATATAATATAAAAAATTGTCACACAAATTTAAGAAAATAATGGTGATTCTTATATGATTCTTATTTTATTTGTAGATCATGAAAATATCAACTACAATGCTTGATTTTTTCAAAAGAAAATGTTCAACTTCAAATTCTTCCGAAGTCAACGTGGAATTGCCAACAACTAATGTTGCTATTCCAATTCTAGAAAATGTGGATGTTTCAATTCCGGAAAATGTGGATGTTCCAATTCCGGAAAATGTCGATGTTCCAATTCTAGAAAATGTCGATGTTCCAATCTCTCAAACACAATTTCAAAGAATTGACCTTGATTCTTTGGATTGTGATCCCGGAACACGCAAACAAATATGAGAATATCATGTTAATCAACGTGATGAAATTTGGCGGGCTTACATTAAAAAAGATCCGCACCAACCTCCTCTAGAGACATTCAAAAAAAGTGGAAAGCACAATCGTAGCTTTCAAGCTTCTTGGTTTAAAAATTATTCAAAATGGCTTGAATATTCTCCTACAACAGATGCAGCTTATTGTCTACCTTGCTTTGTCTTTCATAATCCAAATGGGGTTGTGGGACAAAATGCATTCATTGTTGGTGGATTTAGATCTTGGAAAAAGGTTGGGGGCAAAGATTGTTATTTTCAACGTCATATAGGAAAAGATCCTAACTCAGCTCATAGAGTTGCCGAGCTAATGTGTAAGGATTTGATGAACCAATCGCAGCATTTGCAAAGGGTAGTTGATCATTTCACTACTGAACAAATTGCAAATAATCGGTTGCAATTGAAGGCCACAATTTTTATTGTTCGGTATCTTGCCTTTCAAGCTATAGCTTTTAGAGGTAATGATGAAAGTTTTAGTTCATTAAATCTTGGGAACATTTTAGAATCATTGGGTATTGTGACTTTTTGGAATGAGAAGGTTGCTGAAATAATAGAAAAAGCTTCAAAAAATGCAACCTACACATCACCTAGGATTCAAAAGGAAATTCTACTTGTTTTCTCAGCCAAAGTGAAGAAGGCCATTCGGGAAGAAATTGGTGATGCAAAGTTTTGCATAATGGTTGATGAAGCTCGTGATGAGTCCATGAAAGAGCAAATGGCTGTGGTTTTTAGATATGTTGATACAGAAGGCTTTGTCAAAGCACGTTTTTTTGGGCTTATTCATGTTGCTGACACTGCGGCTTTGACTCTAAAGAAGGGGATATATTCTTTGTTATCTCAACATTGCTTAGATATACAAAATATTCGAGGGCAAGGATATGATGGAGCAAGTAACATGCGAGGGTATGTGGAATGGATTACAAGCTTTGATTTTGAATGATTGTCCATATGCTTACTACATCCATTGTTTTGCACATCGCTTACAATTGGCATTAGTAAAAGCACCAAACAAGTTAATGCCATTAGTCATTTTTTTCTTGCATTGCTTTTTCTGATCAAAATTGTTAATGCTTCATGCAAGCGCAATGAGCAATTGAAAGTTGCCAATGCTAATGAAATAGCACGTTTGATTGATCTTGAAGAGCTTGAGACTGGAAGTGGACTTAATCAAATTGGCACTTTACAACGACCTGTAGAAACACGTTGGAGTTCACATTTTAGATCAGTTTCTAGCTTATTAAGGATGTTTACTTCAACTGTTGAAGTTTTACAAAATATAATTGATGATGCAATTGATGGAGAACATCGGGCAGAAGCAGAGTCAGCTTATGAGGGTTTAACTTCATTTGAATTTATCTTCATCTTGCATCTTGAGAAGGAAACTATGGAGATCACTGATAAACTTTGTTAAGTTTTGCAAAGCCAATCTCAAGACATTTTAAATGCCATGCATTTAGTTTCATCTACTAAAGCACTTATCCAAAAATTTAGAGATGATGGATGGGATGGCTTACTCACCACTGTGATATCATTTTGTGAGAAGCATTGCATTGATGTCCTGGATATGAATGCTCGTTATGTTCCGAGGCGAGGTCGAGCTCGTAATCAGCAAGATAACGTTACAATTGAGCATCATTATTGAGTAAATATTTTTTATGCTACAATAGATTCTCAACTACAGGAACTAAATTATCGGTTTAATGAAGATGCAATGGAGTTACTTAGGCTTAGCTCAGCTTTAGAACCTCGAGAGGCATTAAAATCTTTCAGAAGTAGTGATCTTTGTTTGTTGGTAGAGAATTTATATCCACAAGATTTCACAGGTTATGACAAACAAGTGTTGAAGAAGGAGCTTTATCATTTTGAGCATAATGTAGTCCAGGATCCAGAGTTCAAAGAATTGAAAAGTTTACCTGAGTTGTCTCAATGGTTAGTGAGAACTAGAAATTCAAAACACTACAAACTTGTTTATAGAATGGTGAGACTTGTGCTTACTCTTCCAGTTTCTACTGCTACTACAGAGCGAGCATTTTCAGCTATGAAAGTTGTCAAAGCTAACCTTTGAAACAAAATGAAAAATGATTTTTTGACGGACTCTTTGATGTTATACATTGAAAAGGATATAGCTTCGACATTTAGTTTGGATTCGATCGTAGATGATTTTGAAGATTTGAAAGAGCGTCGAGTTCTCTTTTCATAGATGATTGTATAAAGAAACAATAGTGTTTTGTGTCTTTTGTTTTTATTAGTAGATGATTGTATCTTAATATATTAAGAAACAATGATTTTTGGGTATTTGTCTTGGTTGATAGTTTATTAATACAATATGGATGCGTATTTGAAAATTTTTTTTTCACTTATCTCCAGCCCCCCCAACTTAAAATCCTGCGTCTGTCCCTGATCTTTGGCCTTGTAGGTGTAAAACGTCCATGAGAAGCATAGTGTATTTGAGGAATTACACATTTCTTCTGAGAGAGACAGAAATCCTGCAATTTCCTTTCACAAGCCAACAAGCTTAAATTTTTCAAAACTATATGAAACAATTTTTCAGGACTTATGGCAGGAGAAGTATCATCACATATCCTAGACTGAAACACAGAATGCTTAAATTTCAATTTATGACAGTTAAGATGAATGTGACCAAGAACATCACAACGTGACAGCCAAGAAAAAATTTAGGAACATCAGTATTCCTAAAAACATATCTAGTCCCAAGTTTTGGTTTTTGCATCAACAAAGAACAATTTGGTCTAATGTGACCAACAACACCACAAAGGTGATAGATAGGCACAAAAACAGATTTCTTCTGCAATTGATTAGAAGGTTTAGACATAGGTTTAGAAACTTCAGCGTGTACATCAGAACTTTTACCTTTGTCTAACCTAGCAACATAAGTCTCTTCTTTATGATTCCTCTTGAAATGAGGAATATAAATTTTGTCTTTAGGCTTAATAGGAACAAAAATAGAAATAGATCTGTTATTAAGGGCAAGTTTGGTACTAGACAAATTTTCAAGTTTAGCTTCTGTTAGGTCACAATCTGAATGACCCCTTGTGATTAACCCTAATTAATTAATTAATTAGCCAAGTTGTTAATTAATCAATTAAGCATGCAATTGCGTGGAAGCACAAACAAATCACCAAATACTAAATATGCAGCGGAAAATAAATAACACGGTGATTTGTTTACGAATGGGGAAAACCCTAACGGCAAAAACCCCACCGGGTGATTTTCAGGTCACCACTCCCGAAACTCCACTATTATCAAATCAAGCGGTTACAAGAAAGGAATCCCAAGTACCTTACCAACCTACAGTTGAACCCTTACCCCAATACCCAATTGGACTTGATCTGTAGTGACAATTTCCACCTTTGATGCACGGCTCCCAAGTACGTGACTAACCAATGCGCGGATCCCAGTACGAGACTTCAGAACACCAACTTGAGGAAGAATGGTTGGCTGCAAAGTTCTTCAGTTCATCCACGTGATGAATAGCAGGAAGATGCTTGGTTACAAAACCCTATGGTGCAAAGACACAGCAACTTCTTGATGAAGGATGAACTAGGTCAAGAACTTCGTCTGTTGATCACAATTTGCATAAACAGAGATTGCTCAATGATAATACAAGTTGTGTCACCCAAAACGGCTCTTAAAATAATCCTTTTATATGTTTAGGGTTAGAAGAAAAGAAGTCCCAAAAACATATTCACGGATCCCAAGAAAATCAGATTTGGAATTCTGACTTTTTAAATCTCGACAGATAGCAGGTGTCGAGGTAGCTATCGAGAGGTGTCGAGCTTTAAAAACTTTGCACTTCAGCTTGCTTTTTCTTGGACAGACTTGATGACTTCAACACTTGACCTTGAAACATTGTTCCTTGAAGTATCAAAAACACCTAGATCTACCCAATTACAAGCAGAGTGCGTTTTGTCAAAGGATTAGCCAATTTACATAACTAAGTGACATATGTTCTTAAACAAGTTAAAACATATATGTCCTAACAATCTCCCCCTTTGGCAATCCGTGACAAAACCACAACAAACAAATGAACATATGAGAGAAGTCATAAATCACTCAACTCATATTCACTTGTTGAATACAATAAAATCTATCCTAACACAAACTCTTGAAAAACTTTGCAAGAAGAGAGCTTATGATAAGTAGACTTTGACAACCTGTATTTCTGAAACACTTTAAACAAAACTCATCAAGGCATCTTGTGTGAAACAGAAATAAATAGATTGCATACAAGAAAAGAACATGTGTATAAAGATAGAAAAGAAACAACACATGAAGAGAGAGGTGAAAGAAACATACATCCACATATATAAAGAATAAGTACCATGTATGTAAAACTGGTCACAAGACCTCATATACAAGAACAATGTATCTAAAACACTAAGAAAAGAAAAGATACATCAAACCTCACTACATCCCTCAAAAGTATCAACACTCCCCCTATCAAAAATGTCCTATACTAACTCTCCCCCTAAGATGACTACTCTCATAACCCAAAACTACTCCCCCTTTTTGTCACGAGTGACAAAGGGTAGAGTGTCATGTAGACATCTCATCGGTAGAGCTAGCATCTCCATCATCATCATCATCATCATCCTCAGCATCATCCTCAGAATCTGAAGCTACTGGAGTAGGTGGTGAAGGAGTAGCCTCTGGAGCAAAACCACCCATGGTCGCCTGCCGTCGTGCAATACGACCCACACAAACATTCACTTGATACAACTCAGCAGAGAGTGTATCAAGACGAGTGTCCATGCGCTGCAGCTGCGCCATGATATCACCAAGGGATACATCGCTCGAAGAGGAAGAAGGAGCAGATGTAGATGGAGCTGATCTGGATGGTGCTGAACGGGAGGGAGGAGTGGCACCAGGCTGTCTCGACCTGAACTGCGCCTCACTACGTTTTACGGTAGCGGCATCTATGGCAGATATGTGTGTGAAGTGGTCAGACACAAGAAAGGGAACGGAAAAATGGCGTAGAATCCGTGTGATAGCAGAAGGAAAGATGAGCTTATCACGGGACGCCGAATCAAGATAAACATCTATGATAGACCGGATGAAGTGAGAAGGGAAGTCTATGGTCAAATGCTCAAGTAGAGAGAGCAAAAATCGAGCACGAGGCTCTGTGATAGAGTTATAGTGAGACAGAGGATGGAGAACAAAAGTCATCACCATGTTCATGAATCTAGGACCTTTAGCAAAAGGCCTACATGATGTGAACTGATGCTCACCCCAATCAGCAGGACGCTGACAGAAGGCAGAGATGAGCTCTTCTTTGGACACAGTCCTCAGACACTCACAAGAGGGGTAATCAGGAAACTCTATCCTAGGTACCCTAAGCACATCCGCAACAAGTTGCGGTGTGACAGGAATGCGCATACCTCGAACGCGAGTGGAAAAATGAGGTACTGAAAGATCAATCTCGTGGATGTTGGAGTAGAACTCCTGTATCAGCACGAGAGGGCAAGTGACCGGGATGTCACACAGTGACCCCCATCCCCTACTGTGAATGACAGAAGGAAGGTCAGTATCGGCGAAGTCCGCCAGAATGACTTGGCGTTCCGAATGAACACCTCGTCTAGAAAAGTTCTCAGTAAATGCCTTTGAGGCATCTCCATCACGGAACCGAATGTTAAAAGGAGCAGAATCAGAAGATGAAGATGCTCTAGAACGCAGAGGGTTCCGAGCAGGAGTAGATTTACGTTTGGGTGCCATAGACACTACTAACGTAAACGAATGAGAAAGAGATAGAGAGGGAGACAAACAGAAAAGTCCCAAATCAGTTCAAATATGACAGATATATGAACAAAGAGTACGTATGCATGGGAATGCATGAACATGTGACATGCAAAACAGAAATATCATCATGGGCTCAGCCCAATCCATTCCTAACAGCATATAAACAAAGTACTCACATCTAAATGTATGAAAATATCATTATAATGCACATGAAATGCAATGTATGACATTTTGAAATCATTTAAGTCCAAACCCAACCCAAAATTTCAATAAAAACTCAACAATTTTGAAAAACCCCAAATTTTTTATGAAAAATCCCAAAAACTAGGTTTTCAAATCATGAAATGCATGAAAATGGAAGAGAAAAGAGATCTTACCAAGTGATTTGAGCAAGAAATGAGCAAGATCCAAGAGGGTTGGAGGATTTGAGTGAAAGGAGAGTGAAAGGGAGATGAACAGACACGGAGAGATCGAGAGAGATCGAGTGAAATGAAGAAAAATCGCGATCTGCACTTAAATAGGCACCTCAGTAATTCTCGACAGCTGAGGTGTCGAGAGGTATCGAGGTATCTGTCGAGAAAGGTATCGAGGAATAAGCCTTCGACAGATGCAGGTATCGAGAGGTATCGAGATGCAAGGAGAATTTCAGATACGCGAAGCTCGATCGATCCAACAGGTGTCGAGAATCTATCGAGAGGACAGAGACTTTCTCGATCGATCCACCAAGTTTCGAGGGAAGAGTCGAGATTGCGATAAGAAAAGCTTGAGAAGCTCGACAGATAACCAGGTATCGAGGAGGTGTCGAGGAAGGTGTCGAGCCACAGAAAAAAGGGCAGTTTTTCGAGAAGGGAAAAACACAGACATGAATGCAATCCAACACACATCTCTACCAAAGATCCACTCAACATATAAACCTCTCAAAACATCTCTCAACAAGAAATTAAGCACAAAGATCATGCAAAACACACACACACACTAAACAAGTCTAACCAATTTTATATTTCAAAAACAAGTTATGACAGTTTAGTGAGCATACATTAGCATATGTAAACACTTGTGATGGCCAGATCACATTGTACCTGCACATGTATCAAGAGTAGCAAAGAATGTTGCGTGTTGTGTGTGAAGAACATCGCAAGATTGCATATGTGTATAGATGTTATGACGATTTGAGATATGAGTAAATAACTTTTAACTCACACACAATCATAACTGTTTGATGGGGACTATCACCTTCAAGGTACATCCTATAACTCCCACATCTCCTAGAAAACACGCTTGCAATCATATTTAAAGCATCTTTAATCTTTTTGCTTTATATTTTCTTTGCATATTTTTCTTTTAAGCATATCATGCATGGGCATAAAAAGAGAGAAAAGAAATACCCAAGATGTTAAGCATTTGACATCGCAATTTTGCTATGCCGAAGCATACGAATGTCTTTGACACTGCACTTTTGCTATGCCGAAGCATACAGGTGTCTATGACACTGCACTTTTGCTATGCCGAAGCATACAGGTGTCATACTATGATTGGCGGGTAACAGTGGTGAGATGGTTATTTATGCCTTTCTCTTAGGATTTTCTAGTCCTACCCGTCAAAAAAGAGTGATATGAGTGTTAAGTTTTAAGAGATAACCTAATCTTACTCATCACAAACAAGAGCCACAAAGCTCACTTGCTTAGTTGTGCATAGAGATGTTCATCTAAGCTACAAGAGATACAAAGTTTAGAAACTTTGTTTCATTAGCCATCCAAGGTACACAAATACCAAAGTACACAAAACACACACTGTTTTTGTATTTTTCTGATTTTTCAAATTTTTTTTTTTTTTTTTATATTAAAAACAAAATGAACAAAACTGAAAATAAACAAACAAAAACATGTTAAACAAAGCAAAGCAAAAACTAGACTGACTCAGCAGAAAAGTAAAACACACAAGCAATGCAACAAACAAGAAAAACAAGAAGGGAGAAGAAAGTGATGAAATCACTTAGAGTCCTTTTTCTTCCATGCCTTGGAAGAGCCTTTCCTTTATTAGACTTGCCAATCCTGGATAACCCTATCTCATAGGTCTGCAAGTTTCCAACCAGCTCAGTCAAAGGAATCTTGTCTATATCCTTTGATTCCTCAATTGCCGTAATCTTGGCATGAAATCTCTCAGGTAGAGATCTGAGCACCTTCCTTACAATCTTGGGTTCAGGGATGGTTTCCCCAAGATTGAAGGCTGAGTTCACTATGTCCTTGAGCTTGGCATAGAACTCATCAAACGACTCATCCTCCTCCATCTTTATTTCTTCAAAGCTTGTAGTGAGCCTTTGAAGCTTTGAGTCTTTGACAGCCTTTGTGCCTTCATAGGTTGTCTGGAGGATGGTCCAAGCCTCCTTAGCAGTTTCAGTTGAGGATATCTTCTTGAACTCCTCATTGGTGACTGCGCTAAAAAGGGCATTCAGCGCTCTGCTGTTGAAGTTGGCCGCCTTGATCTTAGCATCATCCCAATCGGCCGGTTGTTCTGTTGGCTTAGTCCAGCCAATCTCTACAGCTTGCCACACTTTTTCATCTAAAGACTGCAAGAAAGCTCTCATGCGTACTTTCCAGTATGCATAGTTAGTGCCATCAAATAAAGGAGGTATAATTAAGGATTGTCCTCTATCCATGACAAACAGGGGTCAATGGATCAACACAGCAAAGATTAAATCCTAATCAGAGTGTGCCCGCTCTGATACCACTTGTAATGATCATCTTGGGGTAAGGGTTCAACTGTAGGTTGGTAAGGTACTTGGGATTCCTTTCTTGTAGCCGCTTGATTTGATAATAGTGGAGTTTCGGGAGTGGTGACCTGAAAATCACCCGGTGGGGTTTTTGCCGTTAGGGTTTTCCCCATTCGTAAACAAATCACCGTGTTATTTATTTTCCGCTGCATATTTAGTATTTGGTGATTTGTTTGTGCTTCCACGCAATTGCATGCTTCATTGATTAATTAACAACTTGGCTAATTAATTAATTAATTAGGGTTAATCACAAGGGGTCATTCAGATTGTGACCTAACAGCTTCAGACTTAGTTAACTTTTGTTTCAAACTTTTCATCTTGAGAGGAAAATTGGTTTCTTAAAAATTCATTCTTTTTATAGGATTCATCCAATCTTAAAATCAATTCCTCTTTTTCAACATTAGCCAATTTTAACTCTTCCTTGAATTTCTTAGCAATTTTCATAGATTTTTTATATAATTCCTTAGAAGAGTTTCACAAGCATCAATAAAATCAACAGAAGCATTAGTGTCTTTTTTATTCAAATCATCACAACCAAAAGTAGTAAGACACATAAAATTATCCATGATAGCAGGGATCAATGATCTCACTCAGGACATTAATCCATTTAGAGTGAACCCGCTTTGATACCACTTGTTGGTTTATTTAGACCATTGTACACTCAGATTGTTTAACCTAATCAACTAACCAAGTTGTTACTTAGTTCATTTAAACAGATCTAGGTTAAACACAAACAATCATATCAAAGTAAAGAAGACAAGCGATACGATAACCCAGAAAAACCAATGACACCATCCAGTTTCAAGGTGAAAAACCTGGGGAGGATTTAACCTAAACTATCCTCAAGGCAACAAATTCACTATATAGAATGGAAGTTTTACAGTAGATTTTTCCCTAAACCTAAAGCTACCTCTTGTAGTACTTACTCATGTGACCACATGCAGCTTCGAATCCACGGACTTTGAGATCCCACTCAAAGTTTTAGATAATCAGCAATAGTTAATCTTGTATGCAGCAATCTGCGACTCTCAACTGATCGAATAGCAATCGAACAGAAATCAAGAGAACTAGATTGCATCTCACTTTTTTTATCTTGAACTTGAGTTTTTTTGTCTTCGACTTGAAAGTACACCATTCTAACTCAATAAGACTTACTTTTTGTGTCATGGTTTGCCAACACTATAAACTCAAATCCTAACAATAATGCTGCAGTTTTTGTGTTCGGTGCAAATTTGTTTGGTATTTCTTTCTTTGGTTTGTGCTTTTTGGTATTTATGAATCTCTTTTTTTTTTTTTTTTTTTTGGTGAAATAAGAATATTAAAGGGTGATATTTGTGAGTCTTGGTTTGTTAGTTTTGGTTGGCAGAAATCACTTATGCGAGGTGCAACTTTTAATCTTTGTATTTGTGAGAGAGAACTATTTAGGTGTATTTGGGATTTGGGTTTATAAGAGCATCTCTACACTAATTTGTATTCTACCAAATTTGATATAGTAAAATTTCTTTGTCATCACACATGAATTGCCTAACCAGGTAATTCTTAGTGTTCTTGTCCCTATTTTTCTTTTGCTTTAGTTCTCTTCATCACTATTATTTGTTTGGAGATATTTCTCATATCCAAAATATTTTCACAATCAATCTTAATAATTTGAGTTTCCACTATTTTATAACAGTAGCTTTACCATTTCTTAAGTTCTTTATTCAGGCCACGTTACTTTTTGTTATTCACTTCGTAAACTAGCAACATTGTGTCAAGTGAACCATTTCATGCAAATAAAATCTAGTTGAATTTGAAAACACAAAATCTCAAATTTGGAAATCAAACAGTTGAAAATGTTTAACAAATGTAAATTTGTATTAATGAAGTACAATCCTCTGTATTTTGATTCTATTAAAATAGAATAACCCTCCGATTCAATCTCCATGGAAAAGTTATCAATTCTTGAATTGTCTTTATTCAAACACAAATTGTCTTGATCTTGATTGGAAAGTGGATTGAAAAAGCTTTGAAACAGAATTGTGATAAATCTTTGGCTATAAGGTTATTAGAAATTCTTCATTCTTTGCGTTGATAAAGTACAATCCTCTGTATTTTGATTCTATTAAAATAGAATAACCCTCTAATTCGATCTCCTTGGAAAAGTCTTCGATTCATGAATTGTCTTGATTTGAACACAAATTTTGTTTTGACCTTGACTGGAAAGTGCATTGAAAGATCTTTGAAATAGAATTGTGATAAATCTCTGGCTATGAGCTTGTTAGAAATTCTTTGTTATTTGAGTTCTTCGAATGTGGTGAAAGTTCTTTAGGACTTTAGAGCTTGAATATGATGAAGTTTCATTAAATCAAAGCCTTTGAAGTTTCTAGATTGATTCCTATAAAATTTTGAGACTTAAAATAATGATTTGGATGAATGTTCTTTTTATTCAAAGATCTTGATGTAGAAATTCTTTGGGGCTTTAGAGCTTGATTTGAAACAAGTTTTGAATGTAGAAATTATTGAAGTTCTTGGAGGCTTGAGAACTTTATTCCAATAGAACTTTAAGACCTAGGAGGATGAATGATTTCTCTTCGAATGTTTTTCATATTTGAAGGTTGAAGTTTTTGGTGGCTTTAAAGCTTAATTCTAGCAGAACTTTGAGACTTCTAAATATGCTCCCACAAGACTGAGGAGAGTCTCTATTTGTAGGAGTCTTGGGGAAGGTGTGATGAAACATTATTGGTTTTGAGTGGTGACGCATTTAATAATTTAAATGGAAGGGACACATGGCATCATTTAATTAGCAAAAGTGTCTTAATTTAAAATAAAAATAGCAAAATTTAATTTGACTATTTATGTCATTTTAAATTAAAAATTAACATGTGTCAACATGTGATTAGCTCTTAGGTATTCTTCATAATTTTTATTCAGTGACATTTGGAAATTTTCCATTGGTCTTTGAATAACAGCGATCCATTAAATAACACGTGGTGTTTTGTAATTGACCAATGTACTACATGGATTGGATAATATGACGTGGGAGTTTGTAATTGGTAGAAAATTTTCCGCTTCAACATAATTTTATTTTCTTGTTTTGGTATCTAAAAGCATTCACATCAGTGCTTGTATAATAAAAAAAAGTACCACATTTTAACCAACCAAACCCAAATTTCACCCACATCAGATCATGCAAAGTTGTGTAAAAATACATGGTTGCTAGAATCAATAACCATATAAATTTACACTAGTACTATCCATTTTGCGTTTAGATTTTTATTCTTTCTTTATGTATTCGAGAATGAAGGAAGAGAATGGATGGTGATTGTTGTATATAAAGAAAGATAAATAATTTTAAAAATAAAGAAAAAAATTAATATTTTAATAAAATGTAGTGTAAAATAAATAATCTAATATAGGGTGTTTTAAAAAGTAAACATGTAAAATAAATAAATAAAATTATATACTAAAATAGATTAAAAAAAAAATTGTACAAGCTGATATATATACTCTAAGCACACTAAGGGCTATGTATAAGCTTCTATATTATATAGCCACTTTTAAACCAACAGTACACAAAGTAAACGATCTAGCAAAGGAGGCAACCAAGAGCTTCATCCTTAGAGCATTAGCATCAAACATTATAAAAAAAAATGTTATTTAGACACATCAAAAAGTTACTTTATCTATTTTAACACACCACTTTACAATACGCTTCACATCACACATTATATTCTTTTACCACTTTATTTAAATTTTTTTATTTTAAATTAATTTTTTATTATTTATAATGAGTGGCTGAGTGAGAGACCGATAGAATGAGAGTGACGAGTGGTTGAAAGAGAAGAGACAGATATTTTAATATAAAAGATAGAGAAATACAACCTATGTCGGTACCATTCTATTGTTTTTTTTTTTTTTGATGAAATACCATTCTATTGTTAGAACATAGCTGTAACAAATGTCAAATAATTTAACATTTGACACATTTTATTGATCAGGTGAGTTGTTGTGTTTGATGCACTAAATGCTAAATTTTTTTCATTTAGCACATTTACTTGTGCTCTCATTATTCTCATTATTTGAAACTAATTATATTTTCACCTGAAGCCCAATCGAATTCTTGATTCCTTCGAAGGTGGGGTCTTCATTCATTTTTCACCCGAAGCTATTTCTTTGTTTTATTTTTGTCGCTCGTAGGCAAAACGACGCAACTTCTTTGTTGGGTTGTGGGTAAACGAGGTTGCTTATAAATCTAGATTTGCTTTTTGTTTAATTTTTACTTCCTTTGCGGTCTGGATGGTGGCAATAATTGTGACGTTTTGTTGGATTGCTAAGATCTATTAATTTGGGTTCCACTTCGTTTGAGAGAGAGAGAGAGAGAGAGAGAGAGATTGAGAATGGAAGCAAAAGAAGCTGATATATGGAAATATATGTTGAGCTTTGCAGACTCCATGGCAGTGAAATGTGCTGTGGAGCTCCGCATAGCTGACATTATAAACATGCATGGTGGCCCAATGACTTGTCCCAGATAGTAGCTGGTATTCCTGATCCTGAAGATGCACTCTCCCCAGATATCAGCTACCTCACACGCATCATGAGGTTGCTAGTCCGCAGAAAGATCTTCACCGCTCAACAAACATCCGAAGGTGAAGAAACTCTGTACGGCCTAACCCACTCATCGAAATGGTTATTGCATGATTCCAATATGAGCCTAGCTCCTATGCTACTCTTGGAGGCCCATCCTTGGCTAGTGGGTCCATGACCATGGCACACTCTTAGCCAATGTGTCAAAGTCGGTGGCTTAGCCTTTGAGAAGGCTAAACAAGTTGTTCAACAATGGCATGGCTTGTAGGGCCAGGATTACTATGAATGCTATTCTTTGTGAGTATAAAGATGGGTTTGGTTCTGTGGGGTCATTGGTTGATGTGGGAGATGGGACCGGTAGTGGGCTAGCTGAGATTGTGAAATCCTATCCACACATCAAAGGTATCAACTTTGATCTACCACATGTTGTTGCTACGGTACCCATTTATGATGGAATCACACATGTTGGAGGAGACATGTTTCAAGCCATTCCAAATGCTGATGCAGTTTTCATGAAGGTACGTATATAAGGTTATTGTTTAGAGATGAATGTTTTTTCTTCTTTTTAATAATAAGACCTTATTTTTTTCATCAAATATAACCTTGCGATTGCATGATTTGCTTTACAAATTCACGCATGATCTAATATTGTTCATGGGTATTACTTTATTTTTTTATTCACGAGTTTAGCTGCTCTAGCATCCAGCATAATGTGCTCGAAACATGCATATATGGTTGGATATATAATTTGACGCAATAATAGAGCCAATACTTCTTGTAATTTGAATTCTGTGTTAGACTTTGATGTTTTGATTATTAAATCAACTCATTTGCTGTTACTAATAATAAGAAAGATGAAAGAGTTCAAAAGCAAATATTTGCGGGCAAAACCTTCAAGTTCTTCAAACTGGCACAAATTTGAAACAGACTTGACGCAATGCAATGTATAACTGGATCCAGTAGGTAAGCCGATGACCAAAGGTCATTCTTGCACATTTCTTTCATTATCAACACTGTTCTTTTTGTCTCGCAGAGAAGGTTTTATTAGAATAATGATTAAATTCTCCAATTTCTTAACTTCTTAAATTTTGGAATCCAGTGATAGTTTTTACGTTTTAGAGATAAGTTTATCATAAATAAGTTAATTAAAATGTGTTTGTTTTTAGACCCCTTAAACAACAACAAGATTAACCTAGTTAATTAGCCAAGTGATTAACTTAGTCAAATTATGCAAATCTAGGTTATCACAATCAAACAATCATATCAAGTATATAACAGCTAGCAGAAATATAAATAACATAAAGATATGATGACCCAGGAAACCACACCGGTAAAAACTTGGGAAGGATTTAACCTAACTATCCTCAAGGTAAACTTGAATCCACTATAAAAAAAATTGAAGTTTTACAATAAGACTTTGACCACTAATATCTTATTGCTGCCCACCAGTAGAAACTTACTGACACGATCACGTGCAAGCTCCGAGACCACGGACTCCTTCTTTCTTGGATTCTCCAACAAGTATAAGCACACCCGCTTGTATATCTTTAAGTTCTTATGGCAGCAACTGAATAATCATCAAGATCTTGAACGAATCTCCTTCTTGATAATCCTAAGTTTATGTGAAGGAAAACTCCTCTCAGATCTCACAAGAGATTCACACAAACAGCAATATGAGCAACATCTAAAATGTGGCTAGGGTTTGCCTTATATACTTAGGCAAAACATAAAACCCTAAACGTTTTAAATAGGCTTGGGCTGAGTTGGAAATCTACAGAAAAAAACATTCTGCCTGATATTCGATCGATCAAGTCAGGCCGAAAGTCACTAATACTTTCTGCAGCCACTCGATTCCAACTTTACATAAACGCACAACTTTGAGCAAGCCTTGTAAGGTTGAATTTTATCAACCATCTAATTGGCTTTATTCCGTGACCAATTTGCTTGTAATTTAGCACTTAGTAACCCTGTATTTAGGTGGGAAAATTGTAAGGGTAGTGTGTGAGAAGATGTGAAGAAAAGCTCAAGAGTGTGCAAGAAAAACAGAGTTTCGCGGCTAGGGCTCGCGGGTGGATCGCGACTGGCAAGCCGCCAAAAGCTGGCACGTGAGAGGCACACTGGGAAGCTGAAGGGTCGCACCAGCTGTCACGCTACAGGACAAAAGTCCCAGGCTGGCCAGGCCGTTACGTCGCGACTTGAACTCGCGACTTGGACAAGCCGCGAGACCAAGTCGCCAAATTGCCCTGTTTGGCAAAAACTGACGTTTTGCATTCCCTTCTCACCCTACTATATATACACCCTTATACCCATCATATTGAGAGAGCTTCCAGAGAGAATTTTGTGAGAGAAAACCCTAGAGCAAAACAAGATTGCCTCATCCCCAATCTTCATCTAAGAAACTCTACAAATTCCTCTACTCTCTTCCTCTCCATTGTCATACCCTTGAGAGGTCTTTTACCAAATCCTTATCTCACCACACTCACGTCTGTGAGAAGGTTTATTTGGTACTGTTGGGAAGCAGTTTGGGAAGGAACCAATATACATTGGTTGATGCTATGGTCAAGTAGCGGAATCCGGGAAGCTAAAGAAGAAATAGGTTCGGCGTAACCTCGTTGGAGCAAGAAGCTTGGAGGGCTTAGGTACTTGGGTAGATTAGGCTTGGAGGGTCTTCTGCTGTTCATGTATCCCAACTATATTCTTTAGTGGATTTTATCACCGCTTGGAGGGCGGCGGAGAGGTTTTACGCCGAGGACTTCGGTTTCCTCTTCGATAACACATCGTGTGTTGTCCGTGTGTTTGCATCTCTCTTTCCTTTATCTTTGCCTTATATTTACTGCTGTGGATGTGTTTATATTTGGCTTAGATTGTTTATCAATTCTGTTATAAGCTTGTTATCATATTCCGCACATTTATTGTTTGATATAAAGCTTGAATTGGTATTTTGTATTTTGGGGTCTAAACGTTCAAGGGTGTTTCATACCCATTTTGAACTTTCAAGCTTAAACAAGACAAAACAGCCTGTTTTGATCATGGTTTGCCAACATTACACATTAGAGTTCTAAATACATAAATTCCTAAATCTTTAAAACCTAACAAAATGATTAATATGTAAATTAAGTTTCTTTGTCTATATTCTAAACCCACTAACACTAATGTGCACAGATAAGTCATAATCAAAAGTTTAATGACATTACTACTTCTCAATAATGCAGTGGATTATGCATGATTGGAGTGATGAAAGTTGTGTCAAGATTTTAAAAAATTGCCGAAAAGCAATATCGGAAGAGACTGGAAAAGTTATTATTGTAGATGTTGTGCTAGAACTAGAGGATAATGGTCTATTTGATCATTGATGACACAGGCTTAGTATTCGATTTGGTTATGATTGCACACACCTCAGGTGGCAAGGAAAGGGCTGAACTCGAGTGAAAGAAAGTATTGGAAGGATTCCTCGCTACAATATCATCAAAATTCTAGCTTTACAATCCACTATTGAGGCGTACCCTTAGTGATGGTTATGATGTAATCCTTGTTATTATAAAGTCAATAGCTGTTAACTCATGATATGCATGAGAAACTTCAACAAAAATAAGTATTAATGAATAAAAAGTTTTAAATTAAAAAAAAAATTAGAAAATAATATACCTAATTTAATTAGATTTTATTTACAAAAGATCAAGCCTAAATTAATCAGAATTTGTTTAGTATTGTGTTATGTTGCTTAGAATAACAAGGTTGTAAGTTCTAACATTATTTTTAGGAAATTAATAATTAGTATAAACGTAACTAACATAGTTTATTACTATTTTTAGCTCTAAAAACTAAATTAAGAAATATATATTAGAATGACAATGTGGAAAATTGAGCTTTGATAAACTTGTGTGTCAACATTAGAAGGATGGGTCATCAAATAGCCCATGGCCCATGGGCTGGCTCAATAGCCCGCTAGCCCACCAGGCTAATGGGCAGCCCAACCCGGTAATATTGAAGCCCGTGGGCAGCCCAATAGCCCAATGGGACAGGCTATGGGTTGGTTTTTTTACCCATGGGCGCCCGGTGGGCCGGCCCATTAGCCCGACCCGTTAGCCTGACTCATTGCCCAAAATTCATGACAAAATAATTTTGGGGTTGGGTGGGTGAGGGATTGAACTTTAGACATTATAAAAAACTTTAAGACCACACTAACCACTAAATATTTGGAGTGATTGTGATACAATATGCATAATAAATATATATATTTTGGTATTAGTTTAGTAGTATGAAATATTTGAAGAATATGAAATAAATATACAATATGCACAATAAATATATATATTTCCTTTAAGCAAGAAATATTTGAAGAATCAAATATTTGATTCTTCATATATTTCATTTCATGCTTAACGGAAATATACGAAGAATCAAATCAAATATATGAAGAATCAAATATTTGATTCTTCAAATATTTCTTGCTTAAAGGAAATATATGAATAATCAAATATTTGATTCTTCATATATTTCCTTGCTTACCGTTTGAACAATACAAAAGTCAGTTTGTGTGTGTGTGTGTGTGTGTGTGTGTGTGTGTTCAAGTATCCAATCTATCAATACCTATACCATTTCTCTCATTTTACTCACAAAAAATCTCTCAAATCAAATTCAAACTCTCCCTAAACTATTCTCAATTTTTCATCTCTTATTATTTTTGGGACGAAATGGGTAACTAACCATAAAATCCTAACAATATAATTAGTTGTCAACGTTTTCAAACTATATTTTTTTTTAGCACCTCGAGTTTCAAAAACTCGATTTTGGCACATAACTCGAGTCTTTAAGACTCGATTTTTATGGCCTAATCATATCTTATGTGGCATATTTTTCCATGTGGTGACCACATGGAAATCGAGTTTCTTAGACTCGATTTCTAACCAAAAAAAATTTTAAAAATATTCTAAGTCTCTGCACTGCAATACCCACAAACAAATTTCAAAAACTTCAAACGCATCAATCTCAATCCAAACTCAGATCAGAGGGAGAGAAAGAGAAAGAGCTCAGAGGGAGAGACAGAGAAAGAGCTTAGAGGGAGAGAAAGCCTCACCAGAACTCAGATCAGAGGGAGAGAAAGAGAAAGAGCTCAGAGGGAGAGAGCCTCACCAGCCAGGCGCGGCCGGGACAGGCGCTGGGCGGCGCGCGGCCGGGCTCGTGCGCGGCCTGGGGCTCGCGCGCGGCCTGGGCCCCTGGGTTGCGCGCGGTGGTCCGATCTGATCTCTCCTTCTGGTTTTTTTTTTTTTTTTTTTTTCTCTGGGTTCTTCTCATTCTGTGTTTTTTTTTTTTTCTCCGGGTTGTACTCTGTTATGGTTCCTCTCTTATTTGTTTATATTTATTTGGAAATCGAGTCTAAGAAACTCGATTTCCATGTGGTCGCCACGTGAAAAAATATGCCACATAAGATAGGATTAGGCCATAAAAATCGAGTCTTAAAGACTCGAGTTATGTGCCAAAATCGAGTTTTTAAAACTCGAGGTGCTAAAAAAAAATATAGTTTGAAAACGTTGACAACTAATTATATTGTTAGGATTTTATGGTTAGTTACCCATTTCGTCCTTATTTTTGCCCTCTTATAGTTATATACTCTATAGAATAATAGTGTTATATTTTTATAGTTATATTTATACAATTATAAGTATCAAATAATCAAATTCTTCAAGTTGGAGGCTTGGAACTCGGAGGCTTGAGCATCCAATTGCATTTGAAAATCAACTTCTCCAAATTGGAGTGGAACTATGGAAGCTATTTGTCTCAAAATTCGATTGATTGGGTAACTTCTTTTCATAACTTTTATTATATACTTGCTGTCTCATTATTTTTATACACTATTTTTGTTAGTTTTCAAAATTTTAAAATGACTCATAGAAATGATCACATCATACTAGATGATTTAGATGAGCAAGGGCAACATTTTGAGTCAATTGGCTCCCCCACATCCCCAATTTCCCCTACATCTAATGTACAAACTAATAATAATACTACACTTGGCTCAAATCCAAGTTTTACTAATAAAAAATTAAAAAGTGAAGTTTGGAAAATTTTTGATAGGGTAGAGAGGATAAAACAAGATGGAACAAAAAAAATTAAAGCTATATGTAGCAAATGTGGTGACGAGCTAGCTGGTGGCCCAAGTGCGGGGACTAACCATTTCAAACGTCATATGTTAAATAGTTGTAAGCGAAAAAATCAAATGGATATTAGAGATTTTCAACAATTAGGAAAAGATAAGGAGGGAAATTTAACTACATTTATTTACACTGATGCAAATGCACGTAATGAAGTGGTAGAATATCTTGTTAGAGCTGAACACCCATTTACATTTGTTGAAAAACATGGATATAAAGGATTTTCTACATCCACGGCAAAAAGAGATATTATGAAGAGTTTTAAATTTTATAAAGAACAATTAAAAAGTATTTTGCATGCACATAGTGGTAGATTTTGTTTAACTTCTGACCTGTGGACATCAAGAAATAAATTAGGTTTTCTCTCTTTAACTATTCATTATATTGATTCTAATTGGAATTTAAATAAAAGAATAATATCATTTAAAATGTTGGGATCTCCACACACGGGATATAACATTGCAAATCTTATTAGTGAGGAACTTCAATATTGGGGGATTACTGATAAAATATTTTCAATAACACTTGACAATGCAACAAATAATGATATGGCAGAGATCTTTTTAAAAGAAAAATTAAGCTTACCTTTACATGGTACATTATTTCGAATACGTTGTTGTGCACATATTTTAAATATAATTGTTCAAGATGGTTTATCAAATTTATCCTCATCTGTTGAAAAAATAAAAGATATTGTTCATAATATTAATATTTCTCAAGCAAGATATGAATTGTATATAAAATGTTGTATGGAATTGAAAAGAAACAAAAAAATATATATAAATATTGATGTGCCTCATAGGTGGAATGCTACTTATCTTCTTTTAGATTCAGCAATAAAATATAAAGATGTTTTAAATTTATATTATTCTCATCTTTCTCAAAATTCACGTTGTCCTCTAGAAAAAATTGAAGAACATGATTGGATGTTAGCAGAACTTGTAAGAGACTTTTTAAAGGTTTTTGATGATTCAACAAAAAAATTTTGTGGTGTATATTATCCAACATCTTGTAGAGTTATAATTCAATTGACTAACATTTGTGCAAAATTTTCAAAATTTTATGGGCAAACTTTTGGAATATTTGATGAAACGTTAGATTTAATGAGACAAAAATTTGACAAATATTGGGGAGATATTCCTTTGATTTTTGGAATGGCTATTATTCTTGATCCTAGATTTAAGATTGAAGAGTTGAATGTTTTTTTAGAAATAATTTATAATGATGAAGTTGAAAAAATTCAAAAGACCATACAATCATTTCAAAATTCAATGACACAATTATTTGATTATTATGGAAATGCTTATAAAAATTCCGAAATTGGTGCCCAAACACAAAACACAAGAAGCGCTTTATCCTCTACTAGTTTTCTAGGTGACCAAGAAGAACAAAATGCTTATCACATGGTCAAAAGAAGAAGAGAACAAGCATCTTTAGTGACATCAGGTGGGTTATTGGAATTTCAACGTTATTTAAATCAACCTTTACTTGAAATTGATGAGGAAGGATCATTTGATTTATTGGGCTAGTGGAAAGCAAATCAAAGTAAGTATCCCTTACTTTCCATTATGGCTCGTGAAATATTATCAGTTCCTGTTTCCACGGTAGCATCAGAAGCATCTTTTTTTGCAGGTGGTAGAGTTGTATCTGACAAGAGATGTGGTCTTAGTCCCGAGACTGTTGAGGCACTTGTGTGCTTAAAGGATTGGAACTTAGCAGACACAAGACAACAAGAAGCAGAACAAGAAGCAGAATTAGCAGAGGCATTTGAGCGATTGAAGTTAGAAAGGCCTGAGTGGATGCCAAGAAGTCCAGCACATGACCAACAATCCACCACTTCAAGATAATGCTTGGCAAATAGTTATAAAATTTATGTAACAAGTTTTTCAATTTTTTTCTTAGATAAAATTATTTGATGTTTCAACACAAATAGATTGGGAATTGCAAATGATAGACAAGTGTGTGGGTGCCAACCTAGTTGGGATGTACACATTTGTAGTGATGCAACTATTTTCAGTCTAATATATTCATGAAAATTTCAATGTACTTATTTATTCTTATCAATACAAGTTAATTAATCTTATTTTAGTACCTTTTTAAGAGGTATGTCTTAGTATTTTTTTTTAATAGAATCTTTTTAGTAGATTTAATTGTTCAATTTGATAGTTTGTAATAATATATAATTATAATTTTTTTAGTTAAATTTTTATAACCCCATTGAAGACCCATTAAAAATGCCCATGGGTAGCCCATTAAACTCACCTCACTAGCCCAGCCCGCTAAGGCCCAAATGGGCATTGCCCATGGGTAGGGCCATGGGCTAGGGATTTTCCATCCAGCCCGGCCCGACCCAGCCCATTGACTAGTCAACGACCCATTAAGCCCAGCCCATTAGACCCATGGGCCAAGTAAAAACGGGCCGGGTCGGCCCGGCCCGGCCCATTGACGAGGCCTTTTAGAAGTACACAAAAAGTTAAAGGGTTTCATATTTTATTATTATAATAATATTAAGTATATGTATATATATTAGAATGGGAGACATACAAACTTCTAGAAACCATAAATTCCCTGACCAAGCTTTCCTGGCCCAATTCTCTCCTTCAAAAGAACTCTCCTTTCCAGTGCAATGCTCATTCACACAAGGGTAAATTGATTTAAGGCTCAAATCCTCAGTCAGAGAATTAAATGACATTCTTTGATCTATAGATAATCACATAACCCTCATGTAGGGATAGCTTTTAAAACCTCCAGAAGCTCATCTAAAATAGAGGACGCCTTACTAACATCAACCCGTCTATTGCCAAAAAATAGATCCTTGACTAATAATGATCCAAAAAGAAAACCCCCAAGGAAATCCTTATCAATCCAGTTATCCTTCTAGATGTAAATGTCGCGATGTGTGGTCTGTGCATCCCAGTATGCACCCTTCCTAGACATAGGCTCAGCCTCTCAGGTATACGCTACTAACTAAAGGTTAAGGGAGAGAATCGGAGTCATCATCGGGTTTGGGTCCATAAATCATTGGAGCCCTATGCAAAGATCTAAAGAACAAAAGTATGATTTCAAAGTTATAGTATGGGTTTGGAAAGGTTTTACGCACCCAAGCCCTCCTAAACTAGTAGGTCAACCTCTATTAGTGTTGTAAAGTCATTTCTAAATTAGGAGAATATTAAGATGAGCCCTGTTGTACAAATCTTGTGCTTATTACATTAAATGGAATTCCAACAATTGCTTATTTTCAAAGATATTACATCAAGCAAAGAAGGAAACATATCTGAAGTTCAAATGAAAACAGATATTGGTAAAAGGAAATTTCAACAAATTAGGTATGCATTAATAAGAAAATATTTTATTTTGAAAATAATATCTAAACATATTCGAATCTATCCTATTACAAAGAACCAACTAATCTTAGGCATTAACAGTCAAATTGAATCACAAAAATGTGAAAAATGAAACAAATTAATCAAAACATATGCCTATCCTGGGTGTGAGATGCATATGCAAACACACTTAAAAATCTCTAAAATAACCAAAATATTCTTAAAAAACTTTAAAATGTTGAAATGCCCCACTATTGAAGAAAAGTTCTAAAATGACCAAAATGCCTTCAATACGTCCAATATGATTGAAATACGCCTAAACCACCACAATGACAAAAATACCACCCCAAAATCATTAAAAAAAAATTACCTCTTAAAACCTCCTAAATGAGTACAATATGTCTCAAACTTTAAAAATCACTCTCAAACTTTTAAAAATCACATAAAAACTACTTTTAAGAGTTTGTAACTATGCATGTGAATGTCTAACTTTACTCTGATAGTTTATGTTTTTTTTTTTTTATTAGGTTTTTTTTACTGTTTAAGTTTTGTTTTGATTGTGTTTAGGCTGATATTAGCTAAGTGTATTTATTTTAAAGTGAATTAAAGTTGTATTTAATCGTATGTAAAAAGAGGGAAATTTGTGATTTTTCATAGGAGCCAAACGCTAGAAAATGTTTGATAAATAGTCGCAGCTCCACGTTCAAGTCAAGGTGTTTAAAAAATGTACAAATATTTGTAAAAAAAAAAAAAAAAAAAATTAATATACTAAACTAACCTATTTTGAACACCCTAAAAAAAGTATTGAATTCCATGACTTGAGAATCACAAGAATTTGGGTTCAACAAATATAAGAATAATGCTATATTCACAACAATTGAACAATAATTTTACAACAAATCCTAAGTGATAAGTTCTTACAAGTTCTAATTTGGGCCCAATACTAGTGTCACCTTTTTTACACACCAATAATAGCCTGTCACATAAGTTCTGTTGTACAAATGTTGTGAACATAGCATTTGTATGCACCCATGACATTCAAACCCAGTTGGGCCCCGAATTAGGGATCAACAGCCAGGCCCAAGGGCCAAACCCCCGTTCGGCCCAAGATTCCAGCCCACACTCTCAAAGGCTGTGGGCCTAGAGCTGAATGCTACTGGAAGGCTTGAGGAGCAGGCAACCGACGCTAGCTTGCGTCTTGCCTCACCACGTGGTAATTGCTCGGCAAGTCGTCCCCAGGCAAGGATGTGATAGTCTGGTCATACTACCCCTTACGTTCCTGGCAGTGCCTTTGGGAACATCTCTGCCGAGCACATCTGCTGAAGTGGGAACCATTTCCAAAGCCACTCCTACCTAAACGCCCACTTACAATTAACAACATTGGACCTCTCATCGCACTAGCTATGAAAGTAATCATAATCATCCCACCAACAACTGGCTATAAATAGGAGAAGCTAGAGAGGAGTATGGGATGAAAAAATTCAAGGGAGAAAGAATAGAGAGAGAGAGAGAGAGGGAAGCAACATAGAGAGAGGAAAGTGATCTCATTGAGTCTCTGTGCCGTGGTTCTGCTGAGACTCAATCCCGGAAGGATGTCTGGGAGACGTTCGGGGAGTGACGCTGAAAGCGGTTCGGTGGGATCTTCTCGGGGATCCTCCTAGCGAGAAAGGAGGGAAAAGAGGCGCGAGGATAGGGATCATGAACCAGAGGAAGAATGGTTCGGCCTTGGAGAGGGGTTGTACCAAACACAACAAACGGTATCAATCGCTTCAGGGCACAGGCAGTTTGACAAGAGGGATGAAGAGCTTAAACGGTTGCGCAAGCTAGTGAGGGACCTGGAGTTTGAGGCAGAGAACAGGCACTATAGAAGGGACAGAGACAACCAAGAAAGAAGATCCAATACCGGAGAAGATCGTCATGAGACGGGATCCAATCAATCTAGATCCCACCACCGCCGAAAACATTCCCATTCACGGGAATCTCGTCGGCGAAGGGAACGTTCGCATTCGCGGGAATCCCATCAACACCGAGACCATTCGCGGTAACGAGAATATGCAGATCAAGGTTCGGATTCCCCTAAAGAACAACGGCCCCATAATGCGGCCATGGATGCAATGAGTCGTGCACTACGCAGAGCTGTTCGGTCTCCATTTTCAGCTGACATTGAGCGGGCCCCTATGCCAAACAGATTCACGTGCCTTCCGTTCAACTCTTACGATGGGAAAACGGACCCGGTAGAGCACGTCAGTCACTATATCCAGATGATGTTTCTGCATACCCACAATGACGCACTGATGTGTAAGGTTTTTCCCTCAAGCCTTGGCTCCACCATTTTGAGATGGTTTAATGGGTTACGAAAAGGCTTCATCCACAATTTCGCCGAGCTGATACAGGAGTTTGGAATCCGGTTTGTAACTTGTAGCCGGGTGCCACAACCGGTAGATGCATTGCTATCCATGAAAATGAGGGTAGGAGAAACCCTTCGTAGTTATGCTAGCCGGTACTGGGAGCTTTACAACGAGATCAGCGTAGGGAACGAGAAGATTGCTGCGAGCACTTTTAGAATGGGATTTCTCGAGGATTCAGGGCTGAGGGAATCACTGACTAAGAAGCCTCCCGAGGATATGAGACGGCTGATGAGGCGCATTGAAGAATACAAACGGCAAGAAGATGACCGGTTGCAAAGCAAAGGCAAAGCGCCAATGGCCTGCAAAGCAAAGGCAAAGCGTTAATGGCAAATCGTCCTCGGCAGAGTGGCTTTCAACCTAGGACCCGGGGGGATTTGAGGATTCAAGAGCCAGAAGCACCAGCAAGGGAGGTAAATGTGAAGTTTAAGGAGCCAGTGCATAGGATTGTAGACAAGATTAAACACGAGCCATACTTTAGGTGGTCGAACAGGATGGGTAGTGACCCCTCTAGGAGGAATCAGAACTTGCATAACACTTACCATAAAGATAAGGGTCATACTACTGAGCAGTGCTGAGTGTTGAGAGACCATCTCGGACAGCTGGCCAAGGCTGGGTACTTAAAGGAATTTGTGGTAGACACAAGAGACCGAGGAACGGGGCAAGGCGCTCCACAAAGGGGCAACCCTCTCCCACCCCCTCTCGGGATAATTGAGGTTATCCATGCTCTTCCAAGGAGCCTCACTGCGGCAAGAAAGAAAGGGATGTTAACTGTAGCGCCAGTTGAAGGTAACTCGAATATGCAGCCATTCGAAAAAAGGATAAAACTCGCCCAGGAACCTATCGCTTTCAATGATAATGATTTGGAAGGAACGATTCAACCGCATGACGACGCTTTAATAGTCACCGCCCGGATAAGTGGCTTCCTGGTGAAGAGAGTGATGATAGACCAGGGAAGCGAGCCGCTGTGATGTATCCGGATTTATTTAGGGGGCTTGGGTTGAAGAACGAGGATCTTTCCAAGTATACTACACCTTTGGTCGGGTTCGATGGTAGATTGGTAGTTCCCGAGGGGCAAATTTCCCTACCCATGAATATGGAGGGCAGAGAGGTGGTGGTGACGTTTATAGTAGTTGCTTCATTCTCCCCATACACGGCGATACTAGGAAGGCTGTGGATCCACGCAATGGGGGTTGTTCCTTCCACCCTGCACGTGAAAGTCAAATTTCCTACCGAGCACAATATTGCTGTAGTACGGGGAAGCCAGCAAACGGCCAGACAATGCTTAGTTGCCATAGTCAATTGGAAAAAAAGGCGAACCGGCCAGGGGGATCAGGCCGAGCAAAAGGACCCATCACAGGGGACCCCTTTATAGCAATTACAGGATTTGCAAGAGGAAAAGGGGGCTGGAGCTGCCGAGGAGATGGTGAAGGTAAGAATATTTCCGGATGTAGGTAGGTACTTCCAAGTAGGGGAAGGACTAAAGGGTCAGGATAAGGTAGAGATGTTGCTATTCCTCATACAGAATGTGGATGTGTTTGCATGGAGTCCATATGAGGTGCCCAGAGTAGATCCTGAGTTTATCATTCATAGGCTTAACGTAGACTCCTCGTTCCCTCCTAAGAAGCAGAGGCCGAGAAGGTCAGCCAAGGAGCACGTTGAGGCAGTGAAGGCGAAAGTTCAACGGCTGAAAGAGGCTGGGGCAATAAGGGAAATCTACTTCCCAGAATGGTTAGCAAACACCGTGGTGGTGAAGAAGAAGAGCGGCAAATGGAGGGTTTGCGTAGATTTTATGGATCTAAACCGAGCATGTCCGAAAGATCCGTTTCCCATTCCAAAGATTGACCAGTTGGTAGACAGCACGTGCGGACACCCGCGAATGAGCTTTCTGGACGCCTTTCAGGGGTACCACCAGATCACCCTGGCCCTCGAGGACTGAGAGAAGACAGCATTCATCTCCCCGGAAGCCAATTATCATAATATGGTGATGCCTTTTGGGTTAAAAAATGCTGGAGCCACTTACTAGCGGATAATGACGAAGATGTTCCGGGATAAAATAGGACGGACGGTCGAAGTGTACATTGATGATATGGTGGTGAAAAGTAGGCAAGAGGTGCAGCATATAGAGGACCTCCGGGGGATGGTTGAAGTTCTTCGGCAGCATAAGTTATGCCTTAATGCCGAGAAGTGTGCTTTTGGGGTGAGGGCTAGTAAATTCCTGGGATATCTGATCACCAACCGGGGGATAGAGGTAAACCTGGACCAGATAGAAGCCGTGAAGCATCTAAAGCCGTCGAGCAATCCGAAAGAAGTGCAAGTATTGACCGGGATGCTAGCTGCCCTTAACTGATTCATCTCCAAATTCGCCGATCACTGCCAACCATTCTATCAACTTCTGAAGAAATGGAAAGGATTTCAGTAGGATGAGGAATGTGATAGAGCTTTTCGAAATTTAAAGGAGTATTTAGTGCAGGCGCCCATGTTGACAGCCCCGGAGCCCGATGAGGATTTATTCATGTACTTGTCAGTGTCCGATCATGCAGTGAGTGCCGTGCTACTCAGGGACAAGGGAGTGTAGCAACCCGTATATTACATCAGTAAGACTTTGGTTGATGCCGAGACAAGGTACTTACCTTTGGAAAAGTTGGTGCTAGCCTTAATACATGCTACGAGGAAGTTGCCGCATTATTTTCAAGCCCATACGATGTATGTCCTGACCGAATATCCCTTACAGTCGTTACTGAAGAGATCAGATTTCAAGGGCCGAATAGCTAAGTGGGGGACCAGACTGGGATCCTTTGACATACGGTACAGGCCACGAAATTCAGTAAAGAGGCAAGTCCTCACCGATTTTGTCGCTGAGTTTTCTCCTAAGGATGGCGGGGAGATGATTTGTCATGTGGAGAGCCACCCGTGGAAGGTATTTGTGGATGGAGCTTCAAGTGCCCTAGGGTCCAGCGACGAGATCATCATTATCAGCCCCGAAGGAATACGTCTAGAGCATTCTTTTAGGCTGGGATTCCGAGCTTCTAATAATGAGGCCGAGTACGAGACCTTACTTGCCGGATTGAGAGCTGTATTAAAACTGCGAGCCCGGGATGTGGAGGCATATTCGGATTCTCGACTGGTAGTTAACCAGATCCAGGGAACCTTCGAAGCTCGAGACCTTCGGATAAGGGCATACTTGCAATCGGCAAGGCAGATTATGAACAAGTTTGGCACGGCGAAGGTGTCCCAAATGGGCCGGACGCAAAACAAGCATGTTGATTCCTTAGCCATGCTAGCATCATCAACAACGAAGGAGGTTTCTCGATTGATCAAGGTAGAATTGATAGTAGAACCAAGCATTGCTATAACGGATGGCGTAGGCGTTGATGGGGTAGATGTTGCCGTAATTGCGACGATCGAACCTAGTTGGATGGATCCAATCATTGAGTTCCTTCCCGAGGAACGACTCCCGAACGACGAGAAGGAGGCCAATAGGGTTCGTTGAGTGGCACCTCATTACTGGCTGTCAGCAGACCGCCAGCTTTACTGGAGGTCTTTCGGGGGGCCGTACCTTTTCTGTCTGCACCCAGATAAAGTGAGTGAACTTCTTGTCGAGCTTCATGGTGGAGTGTGTGGCAGTCATATAGGGGGGCGTTCGTTGGCACACCGAGCGATGAGTCAGGGATTTTGGTGGCCACGGATGCAGAAAGACGCCATCGAATACGTACAAAAGTGTGACCGGTGTCAAAAGTATGCCCCGTTGATCCATCAACCGACAGGTCATTTGAACCCGGTCAGTAGTCCATGGCCCTTTGCACAATGAGGGCTTGACATTCTCGGCCCATTCCCCCGAGCAAGAGGTAACCAAAGGTTTGTATTGGTGGCTGTAGATTACTTCACCAAATGGGCGAAGGCAGAAGCGTTAGCTAACATTCGGGACGTGGATGTCAAAAAATTTATATGGAGAAACATAATCACGAGGTTTAGGGTGCCGGACTCACTGATATCAGACAATGGGCTGCAATTTGACAGTAAAGCTTTTCGTGCATTTTGTAGTGATCTCGGCGTAAAAAACAGGTATTCCACACCGGCCTATCCACAAAGCAATGGTCAAGCTGAGGCCACTAACAAAGCGATCCTGAACGGACTAAAGAAGAGATTGGACGGCGCAAAAGGTAGGTGGGCTGAGGAGTTGCCTAACGTTCTGTGGGCATACCGAACAACCCCCAAGAGGTCCACGGGAGAGACACCGTTTTCTTTGACATACAGAGCTGAAGCTGTGATACCGGCCGAGGTAAATCTCTGCAGCGCACGAATTGTAGAATTCGACCCCGCCCAAAATGACGAGCTGATGATGGAGCGCTTGGACTGGTTGGAAGAATGCCGAGAATCAGCTACTATACAGCTGGCAGAATATCAACAGAAACTCGCCCGGCGTTATAACCGAGGTGTAAAGACAAGGGAATTCGGTGCTGGGGACTTGGTGCTAAGGAAAGTAGTGGGAAATATGCGAGATACAAACGTCGGGAAGTTAGCCCAGACTTGGGAAGGGCCCTACAGAGTTACTGCCGTCACTGGCACATGAGCGTATTACTTAGAGGACCTGGACGAGAGGCCATTACCTCGGCCGTGGAACATCTATAATCTTAAGAAATTCTACTACTGATCGACTGTGCTTTAAATTGTAAGTTGAATGTAATATCATATGTGTTTTACTAATGAAGATGATGATGGTTACCCATGCATACTCTTTCCATTCCATTATTGCTACTCGGTTCGATTTCCATCATCGAGCATGAGAAAACCTTAAGCTACAAGTCTTACTAAGGACAGAAACCTGACCCTCGGTTCGATCCATATCACCGAGCAAGTGGAAACCTTAAAATTTGTTCTAAGGACAAAAGCCTGCTACCCGGTTCATTCACAATCACCGAGCAGGTGGAAACCTTAAGCCGTGAAAATATCCTAAGGACAGAAGCCTGCTGCCCGGTTCGATTACAATCACCGAGCAGGTGGAAACTTTATGCCCTAAAAATATCCTAAGGACAGAAGCCTGCTGCCCGGTTCGATTACAATCACCGAGCAGGTGGAAACCTTATGCCCTAAAAATATCCTAAGGACAGAAGCCTGCTGCCCGGTTCGATTACAATCACCGAGCAGGTGGAAACCTTATGCCCTAAAAATATCCTAAGGACAGAAGCCTGCTGCCTGGTTTGATCACAATCACTGAGCAGGTGGAAACCTTATGCTGTGAAAGTACCCTAAGGACAGAAGCCTGCTGCCCGATTCGATTACAATCACCGAGCAGGTGGAAACCTTATGCCCTAAAAATATCCTAAGGACAGAGGCTTGCTGCCCAGTTCGATTGCAATCACCGAGCAGGTGGAAACCTTATGCCGCAAGAATATCCTAAAGACGAAAACCTGCTTCTCGGTTCGATCCCTATCGTCGAGCAGGTAGAGACCTTATTCTAGAACCTCTAAGGACTGAAACCTGCTTCTCGGTTCAATTCCTATCGCCGAGCAGGTGAAAACTATACGCTAAAAATCCTTCACCAGGACAGCCATGTCTCTCGGCTCAAATCCCTACCGCCGAGCCAGTGGGAATCTTATGGCGAAATGTAATAAGGCCGGAGGCCTTCCGCCAATCCGGCTTATGGCTATTAATACCCAAAGTTTTGCCCGTAGGAGCCAACACGTACTGTAAGGTTTTCGAATACCGTAGGGCTGACCAGCCCTATTCCTCCAAAGCGATCTTCCTCACCTGTTCATCAGAAGCATACACGTACACGGAGAAATAAAGATACAATAAGAGGGGTAGCGTATTACTAAACATTCATAAGATAATTGTTCGACAAATAAACCACAGTCAAAATCAAACTTAAAACAAAAAAAACCAATTGTTTTGTCACCAAAACCCGGTGATGCGAAGATTAAAGCCGGAAGCTAAAGAGTGTTTAGTTGCCACAGCCCAGCAACAGAGGCAAACCATTTTAAATAAAAAGTTACTTGAAACAAAGTAGAACAAGGTAAAATAAATTCAATGATCACTCGGTAAGGTCCACGGGATTGCCCTCGGCGGTCATCTTAGGAGGCTGACGTTCGGATACAAGATTCTGAAACTCAACGTTTTTGCCAGACTAGTCTTCGATACGGGGGTTACTGGTAGCTTCAGTCCCGATCAGCTCCACGTGGGCATCAATTTACTCCACCAATTCTCTCAAGCTGTCTGTCTCCTCCTCGTCAATAGGTCCTGTAGGGTTCTGTGGAGCTAGGGAAGAGTCCGGAAAGGGAATCTTGCCGAGGTCCCTTAAAGGTGAGTCTTCGGGCACTCCTAGAGTAAGCAGGGCAGCCATCCAGCCATCTTTAAAGGATAACTGCCAAGCTTCCATGACAACCGGTTCCACACCTCTCTCGGCATCCGCGAATCCTTTGTCGTACCATTTATTTTCACAAGCCTCCAAGGCCGCTCACAAGTCGGCTATTTCCTCGGCTAAGGCACCATTCTCGCTCACCGCTTCAGCCAGCTTCAGTTCCACTTCATTCCGCTTCGTCTCCAGATTTGCCGACCTCTCCTTCGCCAAAGCCCAGGCCCTCTCTGCATCAACGGCCCTCTTCTCGGCGACGTCTTTTGCCGATCTAACAGCCACCTCCTTACCGGTCATTTCCCGATCAACATCCTAAGCAAGATCGTTCACCCGTTCGTTCAAGATGTGAGCTAGCTAAGCGGCCTGATAAGATGGCGATAATCAGCATGGCAAAGAGACAATATGTACGGCAATAATAGGAATGTATGCGAAAATAAAAATACAAGGAAAGATGGGTTACCGCAATAGTGTGCCACTAAAGCCTCCTACCCATGGAGTCATCGGTCCGCTCCGCAAAGGCGCTCACATCCTCAGGCAAAAGGAGGCCATGCGCCAAGCATTGGGCTACACGGCTCCCTTCTCCCTTCTCCCACACCCGAACGCTAGCGTCAGCATATAGAGGCTTCCCGTCCAGCTCAAAGGAGGGCTACCATGCCAGTACAGGTCGGGATGAGGATGCCACGTTGGTCCCCACCTGGGTTGGGGGCTCCTGGACGACCACATCCCTTGATGATTGGGGGGGAGTTCGGGTTTGAGCCTTACCCGGGCTGGCAGAGGTCGGTACTACGGTCCTTTGTCTTTTGCGGGTTCGCGCGGGAGGGGGATGAGGAGGAGGATGAGCAGCAGGAGTCTGGCCACGACCCTAAACTGGCTGCTACTGCTCGGTCTAGCGTGCACCGGGAATGAAGCGGGTAACTGTTAGAGTCTTGCGGGTCACCATTTATTCACCACCGACGGACTGCGTTCTGGAGGAATCACTGGATTCTGCGGCTGCGTGTTCGGCTTCTTGAACGGGATTCTGTTGCTCGGCAATAGGTAATTGTTCAGCTGGGGCTACGCGTTGAATGGCCTCGTGAGCACGTTCCTGAAGACGACGAGGCGCTAGTTCGGCTGATTCGTCCCTTATAGGTTCGAGCTCATCCGAGCAAATATATCAGCGACCAATGTCCCGAGCTTCACCAACAGCAAACTTTGGAGGCAGGAAATTCGCGTGCCTAACATCTATGTACGAGAGGAGGGGGCCGTCCACCAAAAGGGCCTGGCCAAAGGGTTGCCAAGTGGAGTAGACGGGTTGTACACCGAGAATGAGGTGGGACGCTCGAAGTTAACCGTCCCAATGAACGAAAATCTCTGACCTAAGTACGAAGTTCAGGTCCCGTACGTGAACTGTTTTGATGTCTTTGGTAAACACTGAACCGTCTACAGTGAAAAAGGTACAACTTAGTATTCAGGTAAGTAAAGCAGTTATAAAAGTAAGTGAGAAAGCAAATTAAAGATCAAAACGAACCCACTTCACACCGTGAGAGGGGAGGAGGGACGCCACCGGAAAACCAATTGCCACGTACCCGAACATATTCCCTGGCGGAATTTCTATTAGAGTCCGGCAGGCATGAAATTAGCCGTACTCTCATATCTCTAACCTTTAAATAGTAATTGGACTTCTTCTTTCCACACAGGCTTGTACATATGGTTTATATCATGATGGTCTAAATGCAGACCAAATGTTTGATTTAACCTACTCACACAACTCACTACCCGGTAAAAATTGGAGGGAAGTTGGTCGGGACTCAACCCGTAATACCTAAGGGTGCTAAGCAAAAGAGGGTCTATGGGAAACCTAACCCCACCCTCTAGAATTGACATCAACGGAAAAAAGGCGGTGTTCGCCCCTCTATGGAAAGCAATTTCACTTTCATGGCAATATATCACTTCCACATCATCAGGAACGCTATAATCTCGCCTAAAGGTGACTAGGGACGCCTCAGTATTCAAAAGATAAGCGTAACCCATCCTAAGGACTAAGAATCAGAAGGAGAAAAGGAATTAAAGTAGAGAAAAGGGGAAGGAGACTTACTTTTGGTTCTAGGGGAGAGGTAGAATCTGGGTTGGTAAACGGGTGCGCAAGTGAATGCTCGGCAGAGAGAAATTTCAAAGAACGAAGAGCGAAAGGAGTGAGAAGATGAATTGGGATAAGCTATATATATGAGCCCAAGAAGAATGGGCATCAGTTAATGAGCAATAATGGTGGTTAATTAACAATAATGACACAGAAAAACCTTACAGATACCAAGGGCAGCTGACGCGCGCACCTCGGTTCACGAACCAGTGGGTAATGATGACAGCTAAGTCAGGAAGCCAGACGTAACGCACCTTTTGAGGCATGCATTAATTGATCTTTAAAAGCGCCCAAGACACACCCATTGAGTCCCTCAAATAACCACTGCCGGTCTAGCTCCTTGATTCGTTCCCGAGAGCCGAGCATGAATCAAAGAGGGGCTAATGTACGCACCCATGACATTCAAACCCAGTTGGGCCCTGGATTGGGGATCAACAGCCAGGCCCAAGGGCCAAACCCCCGTTCGGCCCAGGATTCCAGCCCACACTCTCAAAGGCTGTGGGCCTAGAGCTGAATGCTACTAGAAGGCTTGAGGAGCAGGCAGCCGACGCTAGCTTGCATCTTGCCTCACCACGTGGTAATTACTCGGCAAGTCGTCCCCGGGCAAGGATGTGATAGTCCGGTCATACTACCCTTTATGTTCCTGGCAGTGCCTTTGGGAACATCTCTGCCAAGCACATCTGCTGAAGTAGGAACCATTTCCAAAGCCACTCCTACCTAAACGCCCACTTACAATTAACAACATTGGACCTCTCATCGCACTAGTTATGAAAGTAATCATAATCATCCCACCAACAACTGGCTATAAATAGGAGAAACTATAAAGGAGTATGGGATGAAAAAATTCAGGGGAGAGAGAGAGAGAGAGAAGCAACATAGAGAGAGAAAAGTGATCTCATTGAGTCTCTGTGCCGAGAACAACCCAAAGTAGGAAATCCAAACCCACTAAACAAGTAAGTTGTGAGCCCGAGTGAGGCCCAGCCTCATAGCCTCATTTTAGGCGCGCACATCATTAATCTAAAAATAATTCTAGCCCCCAAACATATTCTTTAACCCCGAACAAATAAAAGAAAATATATATTAAAAAAAAAGTAAATAGAGGATTCAAGAGGCCTGTAACCAAAAAAAAAAAAAAAACTCAAATAATAACAATAAAAATTAGGTAACAGGAAAAATAACCTGAACAAAACAAGACTAGGCTAAACAACAATAAGTGAACAAATTATTCAACAAAAAGCCTATTCAAAAGCAAAAAAATTAAAATCCCTTAATAATTCAAATTTGTAACTCGTTTAACCCATTAAATAAAAATAGTCTCTAATTTCATTTTTTTTTTTCTAAAAAACAGTATCATAAGAAATATTTTGGTCATGAGTTCTCCTTGGCGACGTCAATAGCCATGCTTTCTTCAGTTTTATAGTCACAACAATTTTGCTTTCCTTGGCAACTCAGCTCTCAGTTTTAGCAAATATCATCTCTCTCTCTCTCATGACTCATATTAGCATTTTCAGTTCATACTTTATCTCTTATCAGTTTTTTTTTTTTTTTTTCCTTCTTGTTAGTAAAATAATATTGTAATCCTTCATGTATCTGAGTGTTTTTTTTTTTAAGACATTGATATATTCAATTTCTCTCTCTATTGAATTTTATTATATAATTTAATTTTCACCGTTGACCAAACCATTAACCAAACACCAATAAAACATTTTACGTCGAAAGAAACTGAGTCCAAAGTGCTGACCCAAATCCATGTATTAATTTTTTTTAGTTAGGGTTTAAATTTGCAGGAGTAAATCCCCGGGTTTGCTACTAGGGGCGGCTGCACTTGTAAGTCAGGGGGTTCAAATGAACCCCCTGACTTGAAAAAAAAAATTTATATATATAAAATATTCCTTTTATTAATTTAATTGCCCTTAAAAATATTTTTGCACAACTTGTCTTAAATCTTGCACACCCTGATCACAAATCAATTTAACACAAAAATCAAACAACATAGATCAGTTTATCCCAAAACTAATCAACAAGACAAATCACTCTCCCTTTCTCTCATGAATCTCATCTCATCTCTATTCTCTATCTAACTTTCTATATATCTCTGGCTCTAAGAGTAAAATGTGAGTGTTTGTGAGTTCTGAAAGTCTCTCTTTATTATAAATTTATAATATATATATATATGTGAGAGTGTGTGCGTGTGTGTGCGTGTGTGTTTGATACTAATTTTGTGCATTATTTTATTCTTTTTATTTTTGATATAATGTTATTTGTGTGAATTGTGATGTGTGTGAAGGTGTACATGTATAGTATAAATATACTATAACTTTATATAATTTAATAACCAAGAAATACAGAGGATTTGTTACATGTGTATATTATTATGATGTTATAATAACTTTTTGTTATAAAACTAGTGATTCAAGAAAAAAAAAATAGTAAAGTTAGTGATTTTTTTTTTTTTTGAGAAATAATTACAACATGCTGCTAACCCCGCAGCTCGAACCCTTTCTCCCCTAGACCTCCAAGCACTTTGTGCATGGGGAGGTGCTAATTCAGCTACAAAACCTTTGGCAAAAGTTAGTGATTGTTAAATGTATTATTTATGTATGGATGAATGTGGTTACGTGGGTCAATAATTAATATAAGGTCAATAATTTATGAAATAACTAATAAATAATGACAACTACACAAAAATAAAAATGTTATACAAACTTAACAAAATAAAATGGTTACATCTACATTGACAATAGATAATGACAATTAATAATAAATTATCATGTGATGATTTCAAAATATGAAAACTCGTAGAAAGAAATTATAAAATTTCATGTATATGTTTTTTTTTTTTTTTTTTCAATAACACTGTACATTCAAGTTATTTTTTTATTAAAATTTGTTTAATTTAAACTTCTTAATAACCCCCTCAAGAACATTCCTAGAGCCGCACTCTTTACTACCTAACTATGTTTAGAGTACACTACTATAATGGGATTATGGGAACCGACCCAAAATTTTCACGAGTAGAAGATCCAAACGAACTAAGATTTTAGCTTTACTATCCAATATCGAGGCCTATCCAGCATGGAACAGAAATGTTTTTATGGAGCCCACCAATATTGGGCCATATAAGTCCCATTGGTTAAAAATAAAGCCCATAAAGTGGCTGCTCTTGGTCACAGACAAGTATTAACCCCACGGAGATTGGGCCAAAGTCTTCTAGCATGAATACAATTGAAACATTCTTCAGCCCCAAAACACAAAGCAGTTTCGTAATTTTTATTACAGTATAAATTTCTTTCTTTTTTCTTTTTTCTTTTTTTTTTTTTTATTTATTTTTTTTTTTTTATGAACTTAGTATAAATTTCTTATGTAACCCCATGTTTGGTCCTCTCTCCGTTCCAAACATACCATTTTTTTTTTTGGAGATCTTAAATCAAATCTTATCTTTGTCAACAGAGAAATTCATCTATCAAAAAAATACAAAAACAAAAAGATTCAATAAAAAATTAGAATGTTACCGTTTCTTGTATAATTTAAAAGACTTAAATTTTTTTTTTTTTTTTTTTTTTTTTTTTGCCTCTGAGAGGTTGGTCAGGCTAATCAAGCCTTGGGTTAGACATGGTAAAATAGATCAAGATTCGCAAACCCAACCTGAACCTGAACCTGAATTTTTTCCAACCTAAATTAAAAATAAGTTGACCCGTGACCCAACCCTTTTTTTGATGGTAAACCCGACCCAACCCATTTTTTAAGACCTTTTATTTTAGGTAAAAAATAATAAAATTAAGACATTATTGGTTTGATTGTTTGTTGTGAGTTTTAAAGTGTACAACTCAAACTTAGTCGACAAATATAATGCACGTTTTTTTTTTTTTAAATATCAAATTTTTAATATTTTTTGGATAATGTCATTTAAATACAATTGAGTCCATTATCTAGCTGTATACAAAAAAAATTGAATGATGAATAATTGTTTGTATAGGTATCGAACGTGCTACACAGGCCCGTCAGGGTATTGTTCTAAAGCCAAATGTCTAAACTACCCCTAATAATAAAAAACCTAATTTTTTATTTTATAAAATAACTCATATATACCGGCTCCTAAATTTTGTGGAAGAGAAAAGATATACCATTCTTTCGCCCATAGTTTTTTTTTTTTTTTCACCCATAGTTTTGGTTGTTTGGTCATGTTGTGACAGAAAATCCAAAATATAAGTCTAAGTCCATGTGTAAAATGCTCGGTATCTTTGTGAAAGTAGAAGTTATGTAATCTTTTTGCCCAAAACATGACTATAATTATTTTATTTTTTAATTATAGGTAAATGGTAAGAGAGGGTAAGTTGGGATTCAAACCTCGCACATAAGGCACTACAAAAGATGTCATTATCAATGGATTATAACATGAATCTTTTGACTATAATTGATTTATCCAAAATATCGGATCTATACAAAATATCAATCAAAGTTTAATATACCATGTATGTCCTTTTTTCCCCCCTTTTTTAACTACCATTTGAGTAATGATAGCGCAAATGGTAACTTAATAGTCCTCACTTCTCAACGCAGTGGATAATGCACGATTGAAGTGACAAGCACGAACGACATTTCAAAATCCTAAAAAAATTTCCACAATGATCATGATTGAATTGATTGTGTCCTAAAAAGTGAAGAGCTATTGGTTGTATACATATATTGTCTTAAAAAGCTTATGTATGCATATATGGAAGATGCGTACAAAAATGAAAAATCACCACCCCAATGTTAATCCCTCACCTAACTTCTGCAATAAGTTTCTTTCAAGTCTCAACCCCAATTACTGGATGAAAGGAGCCAAAGTTTTGCAGAAATCATGTCTATTAGCATAGCATGGGAACATTGGGAAGTGTTTTGACACCAATTAACCTTATAAAAACTAAAAAAGTTCCTCAAAAGGTGGTGAAATTATTCAATTATTTGAATAATAAATGTATGTATCACATTTAATTATACGTAAGAGAAATTAGTTACAGGATTATAGAGGATTTACAATTACAAATACATGAGATGAAGTTTGAGAACCTAAGTAGAAACAAAAGATAATTACCAATTAATATGCTTGTTTCTAAAATTCTAAATTACCTCCGTATTTCACTCAAAAAAATTCAGGTTGAATTTTTACTTTTGAATTTCATGAGCATGAAAAAGACAATCCAATCTACGGTAACTATTCCTATATTTTTCAAGAAAATTAACCCATATATGGATTAGTTTGCTTTTAAGTGATCATCCACAAGAAACATCCAAATAGAGTTCCCAATTGCCCAATTTACACATGCTTTAATTTTCTTTATTTGTATAACAAAGACATTAACACACGAGATCAAGCTCACAAAGTTTGAGCTTGTCCAATCACCATGCACTAATTTTTTTTTATATATAATTTTAAAATAAAAGAAGGCATGCACTAAATTGATTCCTGTGTTGTAAATGTCATGCGTAGATTGAAAAAGCAAAGAAAAATTTTATCGTGACACGTAGTGAGATGTAATTATACCATCATGTGATTATAAAACTAAAGCATGGTAGATATAGGATTAGGGAGCAAGTGAATTCCAAAATTCCAAGTGCCACACAGCCAATCTGTGTACATGCGACATTGACCAAACGAGTCTACTTCAGTACTGCCCCATGTGTAGTGCTATGTGATGTTTGTTGGTAGTTGGATTTGCAAGCCCTCCTTATTTTCCAATTTATTACATATATTGGTATGGTTAGTGGTTGCAATTTTTTTTTTTTTTTCTCTTTCGGTCAGTAAAGAGGATAGCGATTGCACTATTGAGATTAATGGAAAACAAATGATGTTCTTTATCTGGAATGATGGTGGAACTATGTTTCCAGCTTTGGAGTTTAGCAAAGTGGATAACAAGCTGGTTGCACTTGAATAAAATTAAAATTAAAAAGGCTCTAAAGTTGAGACACTTTTTTTTTTCCTTTTTTTCTCAACTTGTTGAGATGATAGCGTGTAATTAGTGAAATATCTTTTTTACATAAATTCATTACTAGTTACGGATTTTGTAGCTCAACTAATTGGTGCTTTTTGTATTTCTAAGACATTCAAAGTTTAAATCATCCATCTCTCATTATAACTATCAAATTTTTATTAAAGGAAAAAAAAAATCTAAAACTAATACCATTTTTTTTTTCATTAATCACAGCATGCTTGCCTCTAGCATAGTGCATATGAAGTGCACATGCCTGGTGGACCGTGGATTTAAAATTATTTAAATTAATCCAAACTTGGGTTTTTCTACCTGGTGCTAAGTTGCTCCGGATTGAAAATAAGGTTAGAAGTTAGAACTCAGAAGCCCTTATTGAATGAAAAAACCATTGTATTCCGCATCCCCAATTCTCATTCAATTATCATCAACTGTTTTAAGCAAAAGCTAAATTAGTGGTCCACAGACTCCACACAGCACAATGGATTTCTTCTTTCTCACTTCAGTGTGAAATCAACTTTCGAAAAATAAAGCTTTTTTACTCTGCAAATTATACCTGATGTAACTTTAAGTAATGTCACACCATATTTTTTAATTAGATACAAATTTTGACAAATTCACCGTTAAGCAATGTTACACTGCCTAATATTTATATATATTTATACAAGTTTGGTATGATCTTGAATCACACCTTCTTAATATTCCCACTTGATTCAAGTGAATCCCATCAAACAGTTTCCGTTTTAAACCAACATAAAAAAAACAATATATATATATATATATCATCCCTTTAGACTTTTATCTAATTGGGAGTTTTTGGGACGTGTTTTCTATATAGTGATAGGGAATAAAGTATTTTGATTTTACAAATGGGATTCCCGCAATGCTCAATCAAGCAATGGTCAATCAATTTTTCAGTTGCGTTTTAAGTTGAAAGTAAATGAATGAGTACTTAATGGTTAATACTTTAATAAAAGATTGGTCTTTGTTGATCATTCAGTTTAGGCTAGTGATATCCGCGTTCTAGCTAAGAGTGTACCAAAGCTAAAGTCTTACTTTATTTTTATAAGATACTTTAATATGCCAAAGACAAAAATTAAGGAGATCTAAGCACGAATTTAAAGAAGAGAAAGAGACGTCCCTTTGAGGTTATTCAAGGCTATTGAGAAAACGTATGAAGAACCTACGTGCTATGATGGATGGGTGGATGATGTAAATGCTAAAAAAGTGTCATTCATCAAGTGCTCAACTGTCTTTGCCGATTCTGATAAGTTCACCATATGTACTTTGCCGATTGAGAGAAATTTGTCGAACACTTCTACAAAGCCCTCTTTATGACCAAGCACACTCTTTGGCTGTGCTATCTTCTCAATGGTTCAGAGTTAAAAAAATTAACTTTTAATATCAACCATTGAATCTCGAAAGTTAAAAATGTAAAAAAGTTAAGAGTTTAAAAAAAGTTAAAAATTTTGAAAAACTAAAAATGATGTGAGAGGTATTGATAGTGCAATTACCTTAACTATTGCACCGAATCTCAATCTGGAAAATATACATCAAATTTCTTATTTGTAGGCTCTCAAAACAGGATATAAATATTTTGATTTGGATGTTTAAAGTATAATGTACCGAATCAGAAAGTTAATTTATTTATAATATAATACATTTTGGTGACTTAAAGTTTTGTCTATCTAGCATTTTGTACCACAAGGCAAAGCATTAAGTCCAAATGATACGTATTAATATATAACAATATTTAGAAAATTATAAAAGTAGCAACTTTTTTATTATTTAATTTATTGATGTCAAAGTAGCAACTTAATTATAAGAAAATCAAAGTAGCGAAGGCAAGCAAACACAAAGACAACCCTCAAGTTTTGTGCCAAGTGGCTAGAAAGAAGCGTTACTAGTGTTATAGATAGTTATGGAATTAATTGCAACAAATTGGTCAAGAAAAAAATTACAGCGGTTGAATTTTCATCCCTTAGCCAAAAAGGGTGGTTTTAATTTCATGGGAGCAATGTTCAACACTGTGGACTCACTTCTCTGCTTTTTTATCTAATCCTTTTAAATCTGTTGGCTGTTTCTTTCTTTCTTTTTTTCTTCCTCACTTGTTAATGACTCAATGGTTCTTAGTTCCAAAGGACATTTTCCATTTTCTTATCTTTTTTCTTTTTAACATTTCCCAGAGGCAAAACAAAATGTAATGATTAATGTGATACAAAGAAAATGGCCAAATTTGTATGGTGAAGAGGAATGTATTAGTTACACAATCCATAAAACTACATGGTGGAAGAAGCCTCTTCTCTATCTCTCTACAACAAACAGCCTATTTACCGCCTAAACAGAAGGCAAAGAGAGTTAAACTCAACCTCAAATACCGTTGGGATGAAATCTCACATATTTGGCTGGCCCTTAAGTAAAGCCTATCTACGAAGCTCAATGCTAAGAAGTGTCAAACTACAATCAATCCTCACACTCAACTCCGATCAAGAGCACAAAACCATGGTTACAAAAAAAGAGGATTTTAATGGTCAATCCTTTCCAAGTGAATCATATAAAGTTTGTGGTTTTAGCCACTCCGAATGCCCGTGAAGTAGTTGAAGTCATGGTGCTGGACCCTTAATTGCTTTAGCCATGAATCTGCCACACTCAAAAGCGACACCAATCTCTCCTGGTCCCGACCACGACTGCCCGAGATCCACACATTTCCTTGCATCTTGTAAGTGGCCAAACCAAATGGAGGAAGAGAGATGCCTTCCCCTTCCTTTCTCTTCCTATCAGAACTCTCAAGGTCATCTTCAAGGTCCATATCTACATAGCAATAGACAAAACCCACATGGCATATTTAATGAGCAATATAGTTCGCATAAGTACCTTTCTTTGAATGGAGGTCAAAGATAAAATAAAAAGTAAACAACAAAACTTGTCACCGCCCTTTTGGTTGAACCAAAAATCAAACGGTAATAGGTTGACAGCTGTGACATGAAAATAAATAGAGCCTACCTTGGAATGAGGATGAAAGGGTATGATAAGTGAGGAAGCATGTGGACAAATCCTTTATGGTTCTTCCCATGGGAATGTGATATATTGGATACCTGAAAAATAAAAATAAAAAAATATGAGAAAATTTATTATCATATCTTTTGTATTAATACAAACAAGAGATTATTTATTTGGGGAAATAATCTTTTATTGGTGGTCATAACTAGTGGCAATAACGCTCTATAAATCCTAATAGACCATGTTGAGACTTATTATGGTAAGCTTTATATACTAGTTGATAAGAGAGAGAGAGAGAGAGAGAGACCAAGCAACTGCCATCCAGCTTGCTGGTGAAAGATCCACACTCCTCAATGACATCAAGCCAGGATATCTTTGAGCTAAGCCGTTTATCTGAAAAGTAAGGAACCAGTAATTCATCAATGGAATCAACATACTCCTACATGGTAAAGGGATTCAAGGAGTTTAAAGCATGACTAGTTATAATCATCTAGAAAGCTGAAAACCCCAAATATTGAATTCTTCTTCCAAACAATAGTAAAGTTAAAGACAATAAAGATCAAAGGCGTGAACATATGCTAATAAAAATGGTAATTACTTCAAAAGGAAGTAAAATATAAACCTAAGTACAATTATTATCCATGACAGACACAAAGAGAAGAGAGATAAAGAAGTAAAAAAGAAAATTAAACATGGAATGGAAAACATAGTGTCATATTGGAGTCAAAAGTTCCATTGTATCTTTAAAAGATGCCTATCTGAAAGGGATTTCATATGATTCTAACAAATCCACAAATGTTCTCATTGTTCCAATCCTCAATCAGTCTTATTTTTTATAAAGAAAAAGGAAAAACAGAAGAGACAGAAAGAAAAGATGAAATGCTAATGAAACGAAAGTAGAGAACATTAAAAGGGCTAATTAAGGTTTGCATGAGAGGAAGACGAACTAGCAAAGGTACCTTATCCATTAGAGGAACTCTTCCATAAGGAGTTGATCTCTCAAAGTACTGAAAATAAAGGTTCCCCAATCTATCATTTGGGTGACAAAGATTGTCCTGCTCAGACCCTCCATCCTCTGACGAACATCCCTCCCATCTCCACTTATCACTCTCGCTCTCATCGCTGCATGAATCACTAAAGGACCGCGTCTCATAGTCCCCTGACTCAGTCTCTTCCCTGAAAATCTCATTCAAAAAATATTTTCAATATTACTTAGTCCAGAAAACTGCTTCAAATTAAGACTAATATGTTATCATTGATTAACCTAGTAGTAAACAAAATAATTTCAGCAATTCTGTCTAAAAGTGAAAGAATACCCCAACTAATTAAAAATCAACACATTAATGTCCAAATCATCACAGGTTGACTAACCCATATGGGTCCTTGAGCAATTCAATTATACAACCAATTGAAGAATTCTTAACCAGTCGATTCGAATGAGTCAAAAAAAAAACTAAAAAACTTTAACTAATCCACATGGTTTACCAAAATTTTAAATTATACTAGTCAATGAAGATCATAACATTGGACCTAATCAGAAGAATCATTGCAAATCCAATCAAAGTAAATCAAATTAGGACCTTGCTGGAAGCTACCACTAGTAAAATTCAGCCTCCACGACAATCAAATTAAAACAAAAATAAGACTGCAAATGCAGATACAAGAAAGGGTAGATACCTCAAACCGTGTACAGACGAATTGCTTGTGTAAATCTGGATTGCAGAGAGATAAGGCACATAATACTGAACTAAGGTCTCGCCGTTGTTCAAGGCGACCGAAACTCCAGCCCCATATGCACTCCATTCATCATAGCAATTCCAAAGATCACCTAAGGTGAAATATTCAACTGTTTCTCTCTCCCATGGATGCCATAGACGATTAAGGTTTCTAATCTCAGTCTGCAACCAAAAAAATAAAAAATGATCACATATAGAAATTGATAACGAAAATGAAACCGATTAGTTAAAAACCCACCAAGAAAAAATTGGAAAAAAAAAAAGAAGAAAGATACAAACCTTGGGAAGAAATTGGGATTGGACCACAGGGGTTGTGCAGTGAAGGAAGCAATCAAGGTTTGATTGCATTGGCCCTTTATCATAAATCATGGTTTTTAGTGAGATTTTAGAGACAGAAAGAAGCAGAAAATAGTTGGACAAAGTTTCAGCTTCTCTCTTGAAAACAGAGGATACGCAGAAAACAGACAAAAACAGAGGAGAGGTAAAGAGAGAGAAATTGACGGGATTTGATTTCCCTGTTAGAGAGAGAGCTACCTATAGGGCAAAAAAAAGGGAAATGCGAATTTATTCTACAAAGACCCCTATTTTTTGACCTTTTGACAGCAAATTTTACGGGACTAAATATCTATCCCTCTTTCTTTCGTTTTTCTTTCTCTCTCTCTTTCACAGAGTTTCTTCGTTGGCAATGTTGCTCTATTCCACAACTTTTCCGTACACCGGAGAGTTTGAATTCCAGCCAATTGTTTCGGACAGAAAAAAACAGTACCAAAGGAATGGTTGTTTTTCTCTTCCCTTTGCACACTCTCCCTATTTCTTTCTTCTTCTTTTTCACTAACCTTAAAGAAAACTCAAGCTCTGCTTTGTTCGAAATTCAAGGAACAGACATATTGCAAAAAGTCACAGCAATTCAACGTTAATTCTTCAAGTTAAATCAAACCCAGAAAGCAAAATCCGGAGAATGGAAGAAAAGGGTCAGAATTTGATGGGTTTTGAAGGAAAAGAAAGCCCAACAAAGTGTTGGAAAATAAGGGGAAGGTTTGAGAGAGACAGAGAATTGGTTTCTTTTAACATAAACCCATGTTTTCTGGGAGAAAAGATCGGTGGTTTGTCCCAGTGGTAACCTCGAAATCAAGACGATTTTCTAAAAGAACAAAAAAAAATGTAAAGGAATCAACTTTCCCGGAAAAAGAAAAGCAGAGCAAAAACAGATAGAGAGAGCTAGATGGAAATATCAGAATTGTCCAATTGGAATTTGGAACAGAGTTTAGGCACTTTGGGTTCTACTAGTTCTAGAAAGAACGATTTTGTAGAGAATAGGGAGAGAAAGAGAGAGAATTGTGATACCTAACAATAATTTAGGCATCAGATTTCCAGATTTATCATTTATGAGACTCGTCCGTCTCTTTCGAAGGCCTCAACTTTGGAAGATACTTATATAAATTATTTTTTTTCTATATTCTTTTAATTTTTTCTGTATTCTCTACTCACTCTTTTTTTTCTTTTTCTTTTTCTTTTTTTTCTTTTTTGTGGTTATCTTTGGAAGATAAAAGTATAAAACAGGACTGGGTCCATGGCTTGCAGAGAAAGCAGTCTATGATATCTGAATTTTTCATTCATCAATAATATTAGGTTATAATACTTAAAAAATTGGGAGAGAGGAATCAGTTTTCCACTATTTGACCTTATCTTTTTTTTCTTTTTTCTTTTTTCCCTTTCTAGAGTTATCAAGTATAATAGCTAAGATATTGCAAAAATAAATAATATAAAATTATAGTTATAATATTTATTATTAATAATTTATATAAGACTGATATCATTTAACTTTTAGTTAACCTCATAATATTATGTAATATAAATTTTTAAACTTTTACAATTTTGTACATTATTATTATTGTGGGGATAGAAACCTAAATTTGTATATTGGGTCATAGGCCTTATCTGAGAACGTGGATATGTCCGAGGGGGATTAAATGATTGAAAGATGCTCCAAAGTTGAGAATCACGTAAGTAAAAAATGGAGGAATATAGTCCGAGGAGTAGCTCCTTCTCGGATACGATGAATATCGGTCAAGCATGCATTTGGATAATTTAGGTGACCTTCCAAGAAGTTCTAACGATCAGGATGAACCTTAAACACGTACAAAGGTGATAAGAACACAGAAATATCTAAAAGAAAAATTACTACCACCGCATTAAATGCACTGCAGCAACTTTTCTGACCGCATTTATGTGGAGAAGACCCCTGAACAGTGCAGTCTCAAATACTACCATTCACAGAGAGCCAAAGAAGATGTCTGATGGAACATGCACTCAAGTGAAAGCTTAGATGATTAACAAGTGTACGATCAGAATGGCCTGAAATGAACTATATAATGTAAAAGATCTCCCATATGAGGAGAGACAAAAAAAAGAAGAGAAAAAGAATTATTGTAGCATTAAGAACTGTATTAACCTTCAGAACTATTAAATTAATTCATAATCTATCTTCTCGGACAATCATTTTATTGAGGTTTATGTGTGTTTCATGCTTGTTCATCTTTGAAATCCTTATTAACCGTTGTCCAATCCACCAAAAGCCCAGCTCTTTCACCTACTCTCTACAAATTCATTATACTTGGCTCATTAGGCTCATATTACATACCTTTTGGGCTTGGACTACAAATCGTGACCCTACAATTATAATATATATATATATATATATATATATAATTGAATTTATATTCTATTAGGCTTCATTAAAATCATGATACATTATTTTTTTAAATAAATAAAAAATAGAATATATAGCTTCATATATAAAAATACTTATATTACATTAAAATAATTTTGTGTATGCAGGGTTACCAACTAGTTTAATCAAAATTGAAAGAGAAAAAAAAAATTCCACCACTTGACTTCTCCTTTTTTTTTTTTTTTCTTTTAATGATCAAATAATACAATAGTTTCATCTCAAATATACCTTGACTCCTTGAGAAATAAAAGTAGAATATTTACTATTTTCTGATTCCTCTAGTTCAATTCCCATCCGTTTTTATGTAGTTGGTAATTGGTAAATCAACTGCTAATCATAATGTTGAGTAAGAAAATAAAAAGTGATATGGAATAAATATACAACCAATGAGAACAATTACCAGCCAATGTAGTTTTTCTTTTTTTGAAAAGAACCAATGTAGTTGGTATTTGATAATTCAATTACTAATGCACCAAGGAACAATTTTACGTAACACACAAGTATAAACTCCAATACAAGTTATATGGAATGAATAAACAACCAATGAGATAGTTTTTGCCCATTTGCCCATTTTGCAGAATAAAGTCTATATACTAAAAAAAAAAAAAAAAAAGAGTTTGGATGGAATATCACCTAGAACAGAGAGTGAAGAATTTTAAAAGATTGGAGAAAATCACTTTCTATTGTCTAACCTTTAGAATGAGCGATAGAAACAAAAAACAAAACTTTGGGTCCATTAATAAATATACCAATTAAAATAACAAAGAATAAAATAAAAGAAGTAAGGAAGAAACTGAAATGTAGTAATTTTTAGTATCGAGTTTGTGTTCTAGCTGTAAAGATAAAGTACGGGAGAGCTACATTTGGCAAACCGCGTGAACGTAACAGTTAGTTAAAGAGTATTCAGTATTATTACAAAGGATTTTACTAAAGTGTGTACAAGGGCATACCAAGTATAGTAATATATATATATATATATATTAGGTATTAAGGTGGACGACGTAGAAAGTGTGTTATTTGTGTTGGTCGATTTACGAAACCGAAAAAGTTTGACACCGTCTGTGTGTGTGTGTTTGTGTGTGTGACAACGCAAAAACGAATACTAGATAGATTTAAGAAGCAAAGAAAACACGTGGATAACGAGTACGGCATGGCGCGAGATAGTGTTGGATAATGATAAATAGTAAAGCGTGGGGCCCCTACTTTCACCAATCGCTTGCTCGCTTGCTCCTTGGTGATAAGACTAAGATAGTTCTATGAAAACTAGTTAGAGTAAAATGCCTATTAAGAAATATAAAATAAAATAAAGCATTATTATATATATGAGGTTAAAATATCTAATCCATTATAAACATATTAAAAAAAGGAGTGAGATTTAGGGTATTGCAGCTTATGAAATTGTAATAAATGGTTAGGATTGAGAGTTGGAAAAAGTAACTTTTAATCTCAATTATTAAATAAAAAATATTAAAAAGAAGTAAAAATTTAAAGTTAAAAAGTTAAGAATATAAAAAACTTTGTGAAGGAAATGGAGTTAATTGTACTGTGCAATTGCATATCTCAATCTATATTCCCCAATATGAGTAATTAATAAAAACCAACATAAATATGAGAGAATAGAGCATTACACCGTCGTAATCCAAAAATACCTAATAATACCCCAAATAATGATCGGAGATATTTTAGCCATAATCTTTGCTCGCAATAATTATTAGAGTGACTTGTTTAGTGTTTGTATACTATTTTGTAGGTTATCCAATTTGTAACCAGTTATAGTAAAGAACTAGCCTCATCCAATCACTTGCCAATCATGACAAGTAATAGATGTAGAACAAGATTGTAATCAATATTTTCCTAAGTCAGTAAATTTGACCCTTGGAAGCCTTGAGATGGCCAAGGTTCCACCCCCCACCATCATGGGCCAAACAAAATTTTTGAGAGGGATGTGAACTCAAACGTAAAAGTGTAGGTTACTTTAATGTATGTTGGAGTGAGATCTTATACGGTTAATAGCTCAGTATTTTAGATAATCGTATGTAGCATTGTGGAACGTTATTCCTCAATATGAAATCCATAATCTTGATAAGAGACAAGAAACATCAACTTAAGATAGATTTAATGAAAATTGATTATTTAGAATATCAAGCGTAATTCTTTTATAAAAAAAATATCAAGTGTAAAAGTTTATTGAATTCTTCTATAAAATAATTTTATTAAAAAGTTATTATAATTTATATACAATTGAATTAGATTATAGAAGAATATTGTTTGTTCGTTTAGACCCTTTAAACCAGATTGTTTAACCTAATATATTAACCAAATGATTACTCAAATTAATTATTCAGATTTAGGTTAAACAAGCATATATCATATCATGCATAAAGCGGAAAAGTAAATAACACCACGATATGATGACCCAGGAAAATCGATGAAATTAACCATTTCAAGGTAAAAACTGGAGATGATTTAACTCAGCTATCATCAAGGTAAACACATCCACTATAAGATAATTGAAGTTTTTACAATCAGATTTAACCCTAAATCTATTGCTACCTCTAGTAGTAACTTATTGACATAACCACGTGCAAGCTCCGAATCCACGGACTCATTCTCTTCTTGGATTTATAGCAACACAAGCCACCTTACTTGTGACTTTGAGATCCCACTCAAAGGTTTCAAATCACCATCAATAATGATCTTAATGCAGCAACTATGTTCTACCAAAATGCTTGATTGTAGTTTTAGCTCCAGTAGATTCTTGTGTAGTTAGAAGGTACAAAACATCTCAAATCTCACAAATAGTAACACACAAGTCTTTTCAGCACACTCAAAATGTGGCTAGGGTTTCCCTTTTATATGTGGAGAAATTTAGATGAAACCCTGAACGTTTTCGCGGGCTTTAGGCCTGTTCAAAATTCTGTAGAAAACTGTGCCTGCGATTTTCAATCGATCGAGCCTAATTCTAGATCGGTCGAGCAAGGCAGAACTTCACTTCTTTTTTCTACAATCAGCTGAACTTGAACCTTGAAACAACCACCTTTAAGCATTGCCTAAAAACCTAGACTAGACATGTTTTATTCTCGGTTTGCCAACACAATACAAATGTGATTCTAAATATTTAAACCTAAATCTTTAGAACCTAATAAATACAAAAATATATAGTGTTAGTAAAGTGATAGTATCCTTATGATTTTATTTCATTGTAGATAATTTCATGGAGGGGTTAAATTTAATTTTAAATAGTCAATGGATGCCTTATGTAATTAAATAAAACATAGAGTGCAATTATATTTTATAGTAGAATAAAATTAAATTAATAGTAACTTTGGACTGGTTATGAGATAACCAAAGCCCAAGACTCGTTAGAGTTAGATTTATATTTTTCTCTTTCGTCCCACATTAAGCTATGCATAGAAGACCCTTGGAAGGACGGCCATAAGATGAAAAAATACACTATACATCCATTTCTAAATTAGTTTCTTATGCAGAAAACCTTAGAGGGGCGGCTACACTAGTTGACGAGGAGAAAATTTGTTTTCTCCTCATGGTAGCTACATGGTTTCTAAGGTTTGTCAAGATTCTCCTCTTGTAAATTCTAGATTCATACTTGTTTGTGAATATGCAAAATATGAAGTAGATCCTAGATTTATTTATGCTGCGTTTAGCATCTATAAAGATGTATGTGAATTTCCCAACATAAGTAACAACAATAGAATATGTAAAAATGATCTCAATGAGTTAAAAAGACATTTGATAGCTAAGAAATTTTATCATGAAAATTTTCTTGAAACCAAAAAATAAAAAATCTCAACAACACTAGTTATTTATATACTTACTTTCAAATCCAAAGAATTTTTTAAAATTTATACGTTATCATATAATGAAAAAGTTGTTGAAGTGATGATATGTAGAGCTTCCAAAATGCCTCTTATATATCTTCAAAGATCTTAAAAGAAAGCTCATGTGTTTTTCAAACAAAGTGAATGAAAGCTCGAAAATGTGTTGAAAACACAAGAGCTATTTAGACCTCCAATTAAAATTACGGCTTGGTTGATTTTACACTAACTTAATATTAAGTGCGGAATAGTGTAAACACAAGCGTATATGCAAGACAACTATTCTAATCCATATTTAAAGCAACACAGCAGTAAAAATGAAATAAACAAGAGTAGGGAAGAAGGATGCAAACACAGAAAACACCGAGACGTGTTCTCGAAGAGGAAACCGAAGAACTCGGCGAAAAACCTCTCCGCCGCCCTCCAAGCGGAAATCGATCCACTAGACAATCAGTTGGGATACATGGGTTAGCAAGAGACCCTCCAAGCCTAATCTACCCGATGTACCTAAGCCCTCCAAGCTCCTACTCCAACAAGGCTTCTCGGAACCGTGTCTTGTCCTAGTTCTCCGGATCCCGCAACAAGCTCCATGTTGCATCTGCCATCCTTGGCTTCTTCCAATGCTTCCCAGCAACTCCAAAACACTCTCTACACTCTGAATAGGTGTAGATTGTGTTTGGGTACAAATCTCCTCTCAAGGTATGATAATGGGAGAGGGATGGAGAAGAGGCTACAATGATTTCTCACTAAGGAGGAGTAGCTCTCTCTCTATCATACAACCCTTACAACAAATCCCACAACAAATACAGGGTATAAACGATTGATAATAATTACAATCAAATTTGGCACAGAATAAAAGCCAACAAAATACATAGTTGTAAATAACAACTTTACAGTGAAGAATTTAATTCATAAATAAATTAGAGATACAAATTTTTGTATAATTCTTGATGATATTCGAGATGGGTCAAATAATGAGAAAATGGTTATAGTTTTAAGATTTGTGGAAAAGATGGCTTTGCGTGTGAGAAAATGTGTTTTCAACTAGTTCATGTCTGATACTACAGCATTAATCTGAAAAATGAGATATATTTTGCATTGTCTCATCATATATAGTCTAGATATTCAAAATACTTCAGGGCAATGATATGACAATACAAGTAATATGCGCGGTGAGTGGAATTGACCACAAAATATGATTTCAAATGATTGTTTATATGCTTACTACATCTATTATTTCACACATCACTTGCAATTAACATTGGTGCCAGCATTAAAAGAGATTATCCATGTTCATCATTTATTACTAAAATGTCTATTGTCAATGTTGTCAGTGCTTCATTCAAACACGAAGAGCAACTAAATCATATTGGCACATTACAATGGGTTGGAGATACTTGTTGGAGTTCTTACTTGAGATCAGTTTCTAGATGGATAAAGATGTTCATTGCAACATGTGAAGCTTTACTTAACATCATTGATTAAGGAACTACTCCTTCCCAACAAGGAGAAGCAGATTCATCTTGTCAAGCATTGAATTCATTTAAATTTGTGTTCCTCTTTCATCTCTAGAAAGAAGCTATAGAAATCATTTATTCACTTTGTCAAGCTTTGTAGTGCCAGTCTCAATAAATTTTAAATGTCATGCATTTTTTTTCCACCCACTGGAGTATTTATCAAAAAATTCAAAGACGATAGATATAGAATGGTTTACTTATTTTAGTGAAATCATTATGTGAAACACTGTTGGAAAAACACATGTTTGTATTGCATACAAAACATACGCAACGGAAAATTAAAGAATCTACTTTATTCGCAATTGATAACATGTACTATGTAAATTTCAGAATATAAAAACAAGAGAGTGTACTTTGGTGCAGTGAAATTCAAAACCAAAGATTAGAAGTACTTGGGAACACTTTTAATCTTCACTCCAATTCCACTTGTGCCCAAGAAGTGTGGTCTCTCAATCAGTTTATATGTGTGCGTTCAAGGGAGAATAAGAGAGTGTCCTGCACTCACATACAAACCATTTCATTCTCGTACGAAATTCTGTATGTTTCTCTCCTTATAATGATTATCTAATTAGGCTAACCTTTTGGGTCATTCCAATTGAACTTTAGTATGTGGCTTGAAGGGGGACCAAAAGAGAACAAATAAAACACTAGCTCAAATGGACCTTGAGCTTTTCTGTCAACTCTTGACAAGTATAAAGTTAACATTAATTATATTTAATACCATTATATAAATATAATTGCACTCTAAACCTTATTAATAAAGTATATCCCAAGACTTTATTGTACATGCAACCCCTTCATAAAATATTCATAGTAATACAAAGTTATGAATGTAGACTGCCACTTTGAAGATTACTACATCTTAATCATTGAGTACCCAGTTTAATCCTTTAACTTATTCATCATATATTTATGAAATCTAATTTCATAAATATATACTTCAGTAACTTTTTACTAAAGTGGTTAGGCCTAACACTCTGAATAACCAAACTCATTAAACTAATCTTAAGAGAATATTTTATATCTCTGTTAAGAGATTATGAATTTCATCTCGAGAATATATGTTCCATCAACGCTAAATGTGGTTGCCTAACATACTGAGGTTTTGATTGTGATTTTAGATCTCACTCCTAATATATCAAAGTAACCTACACTTTATGATCAGATCCATTATTCTCTCAGGATTAAGAGTTCATGTAAATAGAAGTCATGAAATTTATTAGTCATTTGATAATTGTTAGGAGAATAATAAATCTCACAGCAGCCTGGTTCAATATATCTTAACTCTTAAAACATATCAACATATCAATTAGAAGTCTCTACTTCCATGATTAAGACAAATTATCTTAGTTGATATGTTATAATCTTTGCAAATGAAATGCCCAATTTCATCACCAACTACGAACTAAAATTCTGAGTTTACAAAAAACTTGTGACTTATATCTTCTGTAACTAAATCACATACTATGCATCTCATGAACTATATGATAATGTCCAAATATTCATGTTACCATTATTTTAGATAATAATAAAATAATTTTATTAATCACAACATTAAGTCATACATAATGTCATACATAACATCATACAATAGGATTTAAGGACACTAATCCTAATAGACACAACATAGATACACCATATATTAATGCTGCTTAGGTTGAGAGACAAGGTTGAGCTCATCATCAAAAAGACGATTTTATAATTGAGCATTATTATCAAGTAGATCTTTTTTATGCTGCACTAGATTCTCAATTACTAGAATCTTATTGTTGGTTTAGTTTGAATGAAGTGAAATTGCATAATATTAGCTCAACTCTTGATCCTAGAGAGGCATGTGAGTATTTTAGAAATGGTTATATTTAGTTAGAGCACTTGCAGCAGTGGAGCTAAATAGCTATATAGCTATTTTAGCTCCACCAAAACACCAAAATACATGCTGCAGCAGTGGAGGCATACCTAAATTTTTTTAGCTTCTTGCTACAGTGCAGATCCATAAATAAATGTGCACTGTAGCAAGAAGCTAAAAATAATAATAATATTTTATTAAATTTCTCTCTCTTCTCTCATTAAAGTTTTCTCTTTCTCTCTCTCTCTCTCTCTCTCTCTCTCTCTCTCTCTCTCTCCGGCTTCTCTTTTTTTTTTTTTTTTTCTGTTTTTTCCTTCTCATTTTTATCCTCTAGCACCTCCCTCATCTCCTCTCTACTTCACCGACGAGCTCGCTGACCACGGTGGTGCTCGGGTCAATCGGCCTTCAGTTCTAGTGGCCGCGGGTCAAGCAGTTTTGGTGGGCGCGGGTTGAGCGGTTCTGGCGGGCCAAGACCCCATCTCCCCAAGCCCCATCGCCGATCTGTTACCCAAGCCCCATCGCCGCAGAGTTTGTGTATGTGTGTTGAGTTTGTGTTTGTGTTTGTGCTGGGTTTGTGTTTGTGTTTATGCTGGGTTTGTGTTTGTGTTTGTGCTGGGTTTGTGCCATGGGTGTGGTCTGATTGGATTGTGGCCTGTGGATCAGTGGGTTTCGTGGATGTGGGTCGGTGGATTGTGGCCTGTGGGTCGGTGGTGGTGGGTTGTTGATCCGTGGGTTGCTGTGGTGTGTTGGTGCAATTGCTGTGGTGTGATTTTTGCCTTGGTGTGATTGTTGCCATGGTGTGATTGATGTGGTGTGTCGTGGTGTGATTGTTGCTATGGTGTGGTGGTTTGCTTGCTCTGTATCAGAGAAGAGAGAGACGAAGAGGAAGAGAGAGAAAAAGATAGAAATGATGATACTGTATATGATGAATATTTTATTGTAATATTTATATTATTTTATTGTATTGAAAGCTAAAATAGATCTACTGCTGTAGGATGTTTTGTAAAATGAGTAGATAAAATAGATAAAATAATTTTTTGTGGAGCTAAATAACTAAAAAAATAGCTTCACTGCTGTGAATGCTCCAAGGTCTATATGCAAGAATTCATATACCAAGAAAGTATATTCTTGGGAAATGGAACTTCATCATTATGAGCATAATTTGGACTTCAAACTCTTGTCAAGTATTTTCATATTGTAGTGAAATTGCATAATCTTAGCTCAACTCTTGATCCTATAGAGGCATGGGAATATTTTAGAAATGGTTATATTTGGTTATTGGTAAACAATTTTTATCCACAAGAATTCATAGACCAAGAAAGTATATTCTTGGGAAATGGAACTTCACCATTATGAGCATAATTTGGACTTCAAAATGTAGTCAAGTATTTGCATATTGTACCAATAGTTAATGAGAACTAGAAAATCAATAGCTTACCAACTTGTTTATAGAGTGGTTATACGTTTGCTTACTTTCCCAATTTTTGCTGCAACTATGAACTGGGTATTTTCAACCATGAATATTGTTAAAATTAGGCTTCGTAGAATAATGAAAAACAATTTTCTAATGGACTCTTTGATTTTGTACATTAAAAGTGAGATTGTTGCAAATTTTAGTACATATTCAATCCTAGATAATTTTGAAGAAATGTTTATTTTTGTATCTTCTCTTTTGTTGATATTTTGATAATATTGAATAGATTTTAGTTCATGAACTATTTTTTGTTTTTGCTTCCCCCTAGGTCAAATCATTTGTCCATTAAGAGCCTCCCTATAACACTCACGGCATACATTTTCAATTCTTTTTTCCCTTCCCCATCATTGATTATGATTTCCTCAATTAAGGCTCTTCCTTCATGTTTTGAATTCACTAACCTAGGAACCCAACCATCTCGAAGTTAGACTCGAAGAAGAGAGAATACCATTCTCTTGTGTCCAACTTATTCGGTTAGCTCTCAACTTTTAGCATTTGTGTACTGTATTTTAAAACTTCACATTTTCTCACATTTTGAAAGTACAAATATAGTTTAGCACACTTTCAACAGAAAACTAAACAAGCACATGTACACGTACTTGTTTTGCATTAGATGAAAACACTCTAGCTATAAAGTGGAGAGTAACGTTAGTAGCTTAGATGGCTAAGGTTATTATGATGGAGATTTTGTTTCCTAAACCTTAAAAAGAACTTCAAAGAAAGAAAAATAGACAAGATCGATCGATATAATTTTTGCAAAACTTAAAGTGATTGCGTTTAATTTCTAATATTACTAATGGGATGTCAGTGATGATTTGTCAATTTTTAATTTGAACACATCATCCAAAAGAGTAAAAGTAATCAAACTTTATGAACTAAAATACTCATGAGCTCAACTTTAAAGACCAGCAAGGTAACTAAGTCTAAATATTTGGCATCCACCCATCCCTTTTATTTACTTATTTGACAAATAGATAAATAAAAAGCTTTAATTTTAATGTCCTTATTTCTTTTTCCCATTGAGGAATATAATTTATTAGTGACCCAATTAGGGATGGCAATGGGGCGGGGTGGGGCGGGGCTGGTCCGAAGGATGGGGTCTTCGGCCTCGCCCTGCAAGATTTTGTCTTGCCTCATCCCCGCCCCACCCCGCATGACGGGAAAAATTTTCTTGCCCCATCCCTGCCCCTTAGGGGCTCGCGAAGCCCGCCCCATCCCACAAAACTCTACTTTTTGTTAATTTGCCCTACAACTAGTATAATTTTTTTAATGAAACATATTTCATTAATAAAAATATACTTGAAATTACAACTAAATTTATCCCATCAAATCAATTTTTTTTAAAAAAATTGAATAATATCCAAGTATTTAACAGGACAATCATTAAAAAAAAAAAACTCATAGTATAACACATTACAAAATAAAGGCAAAGAAACACATTGGGTAAAATAAAATAAGCTAATATTAATATGTTTGTTTAAATAGTAGAGTTTTAAGATATGAAAATTTTACAATTATAACTCTTAGCAACGCGGGGCGGGGCGGGGTGGGTCTAAAAAGTCTAAACCCATCCTCATTCTGCCCTGTAGTGCAAAGCTAAAATCTTGCCCCATCCCCGCCCCACCACCTTTGTAGGGCGGGAAAAACCCGCGCGGGACAAAGCGAGAAGGGGCAGGTTAAGCGGGGCGAGAAAAAATTGCCATCCCTAGACCCAATAGCCTCATCAAAGATGAGGAAAGACAACTAAAGCAAACTAGCAAATATAAATGAAGAAGTTTTCTTTGATATACTTATTATATTTTTAATTAGACAAAACTTAGGTAGAATACCTTAGCTGCTATTCTTTAGATTTCACTCTTAAGATTCAGTCAAATGGTTACTTAACTAAAAAAATGCACTTCATTTTATGAGAAAAAATTCATATGACAGAATCTCAAAAGGAAAATCTAAGGAACAGCACTTAAGTACTGTATCTAAGTTTTACTCTTTTTAAGTTACCTACAAAAAATAAATAAATAAATAACCCAATATTTATGAAGATCACCCTACACTCGTTAGCGTGGATATTTTGACGTAAATCACTGAAAAAGTTTGTGTTTTTAGGTTGTAATCTCCGAAATAGGAAGAAAAGAAAACGCTTAATTGATTGACAGAGACGTCCTTGGACTACTGCCACTTTCAGCTGCGTAGTATATGGTACATTATGTTAACATATTATGAGTTCCAAATGTTGCAATATATACTTTGTACAACAAGCCTCGAAAGTCGAAATGGCCTTGGAATGTTTTTTTGTTTCTCTTTTTGCTGCACTTTTATTTATTTATTACTATACATTACCTCGTCTCTATATGAGTTTGATTTTTTTCCTTTTAATATATGGGAGATTCATTAATCCTATGAAGTCACAATGGGAAATAATTTTCAATTATCCAATGAATGTGGGATTTAATCTTAAGTCCTCAATACAATATCAAGAGCCATTATCTTAAGGTTTCCTGTTAGCTCAAAAAAAAAAAAGGCATTATGATTCTTGAGCATGCATATAGTTAAACATTTGTCTAATTCTAAATTTCCATAAAATTCTTAAACCCAATAATTATAAACTTTGTGGTTAATGATGGAGAAAATGACACTGATTTTGCTACAGTGACTGCTATCGATGTCACATTATCTCTAACATTTCATTGTTTATGTCGGTCCACCAAAGATCAGCTTTTGATTCTCAGTTTCACATGTCCATGCCCCCAAAGATGAGATCTAAAGTCTTCCACTCCCACTCAAGCGGGCCTACTTTGGTCCATATTTATTTGACATTACCCTACGTAGAGACCCAAAATACATCTTGAAAAGAAAATTAAACCACCATAATAATGAAAGAAAAGCATTTTTTTTGGAGAAATAGCATTAAACTCTGCCCCACCTCATCAATGTTCTGTCTGCTGACTGAAACTGATCAGTGTAGCGGTGTAGGTGTAGCCGAATTCTTTGAAATTAGCCACAACTAACAAGATTTCAAGCTCTTGTCCTATGTGCGCATTCAAGAAACTAGGAGATAGCCCTCGGTTTGTGGCAATGGGCTCCAGCCCATATGGCATTTTCTAGCTGAGTGTAGTGTGAATTCAACGAGTAAAACTTAGAAAGAAACTAGTGTTGATTTGAAAGTGGGATTACATGAAAGTAATTATCCGTCATTCATGATCGATTACTTTAGAAAGTTGTGACAAATGGCGTTAAACTAAAAGAATCAATTCATAAATAACTCTAAAGGCATAAAAGGGAAATGTTAGCGACATCAATTTTGACACAATTTTGTGTCACAACTGGTCGCATGATGAGTTGTAATTGATAAGAATGTGTTCTCACATTACCCACTAACACATTTTTACCAATCACAACTCCCTATGTGACGAGTTATGGCATAAAATTGTACCAAAATTAGTGTTCCTAGCATTTCTCGACATAAAAAATTCACCACTATATTGTTGTGGATAAAAAAGTGACATCATTGGTGGGCTAAAATAAAAACTAGTTAAAACTTACCATCTTAATTGTTGAAAAATAAATGTTAAAAATTTAGTATATTACAGTGAATTCAACTGTGGGTTCGATCTCTCTCAAACAAAAAAACAAAAAAAAACTGTGGGTTCGATCTGGTTTAGGTGTGTAAATTATTTTATATTACGGAAAAATCTCTTTTGTTTTGTAATTAATGCATGGTTGAAAATTACATTTGAAGATGAATTTCAGAAAATAATAATAATAATACTCGTATTATATTATTATTAATTTTTTTTTATAGATATAATAGAATTCCAACATTTGGTGTCTATTCCATAATAATTTTTCTTTATTATCAAACCAATATATCAATTGATTTTTAATATAAGTAGGATTCGAACTTTAAATTTTTTATTTAATAAAAAAATACTTTACTAGTTAAGTTAGTCAGAATCCACCCACAATTTTTAATTGTTGAGAAATGCTTTCTTTGGAAACTCATAAAATATTTAAATTAATCAATTTTAAGGAAAATTTGCACGCCCAATCAATTTCGTTTTCTATTTTAAGCATTCTTAATAGGTGAAATGGTTTTGCCTAAGGACAAAATGTAAGATTGTCAATAGATAAAGCAAAGATCAAAATCTATTAGAACTTTGACCCAATCAAGATTCAATTACAACTGGATGGAATTGAAGTGTGGGTAGAATCGGCCTAATAAAGATTCAAATCCAGGAAAAAAGAATTTAATCATAATCATACATAATTATATGTGAATAGCTATGATTCTAACAAAGAAATTATAGTATTGTGTGTACTACCAGTATTAATTAAATTCAGGTAATATTATATTATATTATTTAAGTTTGAGGAGATATTTCGGCAGAGTTTCTCAAAGTCAAAAGTTTTTGACCTTTTGATCGATGAAAATAAGGGTATTTACAGGGAAAATGAGAGTGTAGAATTTGATGCGACATTTGGGCAGCCAGTCGATCAAGCTGGTTGCCCTAGAATCTTATCAAAATCATATATAATTATATGTGAATAGCTATGATTCTAATAAAGAAATTATAGCATCGAGTGTATTACAAGTTTTGGGGGGTGAAAGCCCAACCTTACATATTGGGCCTAGGGTCCTATTTGAAGATTACTGTGTGTCCAAAGAGAGAAAAATATTTGAGAAAGAGCCCATGTAGAGGAAGCATACCTGGAAGTAAATGAGGAGCGTAGTCCGAAGAGATCGCCATTGGTCCGAAGAGGTCATCATCCTTAGACACAAAGAGCCGTGGTCGAGCAGACACCTGGGAGGTTCAAATAATCATTCTAATGATTTTGATGATAAGGGAAGGCTTCAGGCACATATGGAGATGGTAGGAACGGAAAAATATTTAGAAGACAAGCTGTAACCACCACATTAAATGCACTGCAGCTACTTTTTTGGCCGCATTAATGTGGAGAAGACCCCTGAACAGTATAATCTCAGCTACCACCACTTACAGAGAGCTAAAGAAGGTACCTGATGGGACATGTACTCAAGTGAATACCTAGATGAAGAACAAGTGGACGATAAAGATGATGAGAGAGTGTGCTATATAAAGAGAAGAGGCCTCTGGTAATAGGGGATCGAAAAAAAGAAAGAGAGAAGTAGAAAATAACTTTACTGTAGCTCTAAGAGTTGTAATCACCTTTCATTCAATAAAACGCCTCTTCGGACGTTCATTTGTTCAGCTTTTCAAGCATGATTTCATGTCAATTCATTCCTAAATACCATAGTTAATTACTGTTTAATTCACAACCAGCCCAGCCCTTTCACCCACTCTCTACAAATTCATTGTTCTGGGTTTGTTGGGCTCATAATCCGAATCTTTTAGGCTTGAGCTACAAAAACTGACCCTACAATTGGCGCCGTCTGTGGGAAGAGCTTGTGCAGGGGTGAAAACAACAGTTGGTGATGGCAAAATGAAGTCAACAGCAAGCAGAATCTAGGGCATCTCAACATGTTGACCATTTTCTTAACTTGGAGAGGAGACAAGATCGTGAGGGTAGTGTGCACACTGCGCATACTGGCCAAAGCCAGTCACATGGCAGAAGTCACGTGTCCCATGCAGAGAAGAACCGGGATTTGCAACTAGAAGTTGAAAAACTGAAGAGGGAGTTGCGCCATGCAAAGAGGAAGCGTATTTCTTCGTATTCTGATGAGGATTCCGATGACGAACAGGACGTCACTTACAAGCAGAGGTCTCGGACACCAGTCAGTGAATCCTTCTCCTACGAGGAGGAGCCTCATCGTAAGAGGCAACCAAGAAGCCCATCACTTAGAGGCGTAGGGAACGATGCTATGAGCAGGACTTTGAATCAGATCTCTAGGTCGCTTTTTACGCGCAAGATTGAAGAGGTGAGACTTCCTCGACGCTTTAACCAGCCGACATTCACCATCTATAATGGTAAAACAGATCCGGTGGAACATGTGAGTCACTTCAATCAAAGGATGGCTGTCTACTCCAAAGATGAAGCTCTGATGTGTAAGGTTTTCCCCTCCAGTCTTGGGCCGATTGCAATGAGGTGGTTTGACAGCCTGAAAGCAGACTCCATCAATTCCTTCAAAGAGCTCACCTAGGCATTTGGTTCACGTTTTGTCACATGCCGAAGAGTAGCCAAGCCCTTATCTTCACTGCTATCCTTGAGCATGTAGGAGGGTGAGACCCTGAAGGCGTATTCGGATAGGTACTGGGAAATGTTTAATGATATGGAGGGCAACTCTGATGCAATGGCCCTAAGCACGTTCAAGCTCGGCCTTCCTACTAACCCTGGTTTAAGGACGTCCTTATCTGGTAAACCAGTTACTAACATGCGTCAGCTCATGGACCGTATAGAAAAGTATAAAAGAGTTGAAAAAGATCAGCAGCAGGGGAAGGGAAAGGACAAGGTTATCCCCCAAGAGAGTAGGGATTTCAGGTCGGATCGTTACAATAACAGCAAACCACGGAGAGATTTTGCTGAGCAATCAGGATCAACAAATCCTCAAGCAGTCAACACTATATTCAAAGAGCCAGTACACCAAGTTTTGGAAAAGATCAAGAATGAACCATTCTTCAGGTGGCCGAACAAGATGGTGGGGAACCCTGAAAGGCGTAATCATAATCTCTTCTACCAATACCATCAAGACCATGGGCATACCACAAAGGATTGCAGGAGCCTGTGGGATCACTTGGATCAACTGGTCCGTGATGGTAAATTGAGACACCTCTTACACCACTCTAGTGGCCGAGGAGGTCAGATGAACTTAGAATCCCGAAGAAATGACCTATCAAAGCCTCCATTGGGAACTATTAACGTCGTCTTTGCCGCACCAGGAAGAACAGGATCCTGGCCATCAAAAGTTATGTCGGTTGTCCGGTCACCCACAGGGGATTTCGGCCAAGGTCCGAAGAGAGCTAAGTTGGGTGCTCAACTGGTTATAGGGTTCTCGGATGAGGATAAGATTAGGACCATCCAACCCCATGATGATGCTTTAGTAATTACCCTTAGAATTAGAGGGTATGATGTGAAGAGGGTGATGGTGGACCAGGGTAGTGCTGTGGAGATAATGTATCCTGATCTCTACAAAGGGCTAGGCCTAAAACCTCAAGACTTAACACCATACAATTCCCCTATTGTGAGTTTTGAAGGAAGGGTTGTCACCCTGAAAGGCCAGATACGCTTACCTATGCAGACCGGCTCTGAAGTGGTAGAGGTGGATTTTATAGTTGTAGACGTGTATTCGCCCTATACGGCAATCGTGGCCAGACCTTGGCTCCATACACTAGGGGCTGTTTCCTCTACTTTGCATCAGAAAGTCAAGTACCCATCTGAAGGACAAGTTTGTGAGATCCGAGGAGATCAGTTTGCAGTCAGACGGTGCTTAGTGGCTGCCATCCAACATGAGCCCGAAGCCGAGTCCTCGTCTAGGGCCGAAAGGGGTTTATAGCAATTAAAGTCTCGGGAATTGCCCATCGAAGATCCGGACGAGAGCGCTAGGTGCGAAGATTTGACAAAAGTCACCATCGGAGACAATCTAGAAAAATTCTTTCAAGTTGGATCTCAGCTACCTCTGCAGGAGAAGGAGGAGTTAGTACAATTTTTTAAGAGAAACCTTGACGTATTCGCCTAAAACGCTTACGAAGCCCCAGGGGTAGATCCGGAATTCATATGTCACCATTTGAAGGTAAACCCACTGATCACCCCTAAGAAGCAGCCTCCTCGGCACCCGTCCAAGGAACATGCTGATGCGGTAAAAGAAGAAGTAGCAAAGCTCAAACAAGCTGGAGCTATTAAAGAGGTTTTTTATCCTGAGTGGCTGGCAAATACTGTGGTGGTGAAGAAAAAGAGTGGGAAATGGCGAGTATGCGTGGACTTCACTGATTCAAATAAGGCTTGCCCTAAAGATCTATTCCCAATGCCAAAAATTGATCAGCTAGTGGATGCCACTGTCGGCCACCCTCGAATGAGCTTCCTAGATGCTTTCCAAGGTTACCACCATAAACCTCTAGCCCTGGATGACTAGGAGAAGACTGCTTTCGTCACCCCTATTGGTAACTACCACTATAAGGTGATGCCATTTGGCTTGAAAAACGCGGGGTCTACCTATCAAAGAATAACGACGAGGATGTTTGAGCCACAGCTGGGTAAAAATATCGAGATTTATATGGATGACATGGTGATGAAAAGCAAGATTGTTGCTGAGCATGTGAAGGACCTTGAAAGTACCTTTGAAGTTCTTAGAAAGTACAAGCTGTGCCTAAACGCTTCCAAGTGCTCATTTGGTGTTGGGTTAGGCAAGTTTTTAGGGTACATGGTGACTCACAGGGGAATTGAGGTTAACCCCGACCAGATAAAGGCCATCAACAATTTACAAGCTCCTCGGAATCCCAAGGAAGTTCAGAAACTGACTGGAATGACCGCTGTCCTGAATCGATTTATCTCTCGATCAGCAGACAGGTGTCGGCCCTTCTTCTCTCTGATCAACAAGTGGAAGAGATTCGAGTGGACTGAAGAATGTGCTTTGGCCTTTCAGCAGCTTAAAGATTATCTAGCTCAGCCACCAATCATGTCCAGTCCTGAGCCAGATGAAGTATTGTTTGCCTACATTACTGTAACTCCCTATGCGGTGAGCTTGGTGTTGATACGATCAGATTGTGGTGTGCAAAAACCATTTTATTACGTAAGTAAGTCGCTGCATGAAGCCGAGATCCGTTATTTGCCACTGGAGAAGGCTATCCTAGCAGTAGTGCTTGGTACACGAAAGCTACCTCACTATTTCCAAGCCCATACGGTCATTGTCCTCACGCAGCTTCCACTCAAGGCTATACTCCGGAGCGCTGACTACACTGGACGGATTGCTAAATGGGGTACGATCTTAGGAGCTTTCGATATCAAATATATGCCCCGCACATCGGTCAAGGGCCAGGTCCTTGCGGATTTGGTGATCGAGTTCACGGAGCCCCAATTAGAAGAAGTAACGCCAACGTCGGACATGGATGAAAAATCAGTTGGCATGATCTCTCAACAAAGCCCCTCCCATTAGGAAGTGTACGTAGATGGCGCAGCAAACCAGAAAGGTTCTAGAGTGGGGCTAGTGTTGATATCCCCTGAAATAATCATCATCGAAAAGTCATTAAGGCTGGACTTCTCGGCAACAAATAATGAGGCGAAGTATGAAGCTCTACTGATGGGAATGGCTATGGTTCGAAGAATGGGAGGAAAGTCAATGGAGCTGTTCTCGGACTCGAGATTAGTCGTCGGTCAAGTACAAGGTGAGTTTGAGGCGAAGGATGAAAGAATGCAGGGATACTTGAGCCGAGTTAAATGTCTGTAGTCGAAGTTCGAATCTTTCAGTCTGCTGCACATCCCTAGAAGTGGTAACGCACATGCTGACTCTTTGGCCACACTCGCTACCTCTTTGGCGCAAAATTTGCCGAGAGTTATCATCGTCAAGGACTTGCATGGGCCTACCGAGGTAAGAAGAGAAGTAGTTCAAGTTCACCAAATCAGGGCTGGACTCAACTGGATGGACCTTATAGTTAAATTCCCGAAGGAGGATATTTTGCCTGAAGAAAAGGGGGAAGCTGACAAAGTTCGGAGGAAGGCGACCAGGTTCTGGTTATCCGAGGACTAGAAACTATACAAACGCTCCTATTCAGGACCGTACTTGTTATGCATGCACCCTGAAGCGACTGAGTTGCTACTAGAGGAATTGCATGAAGGAATCTAGGGGAGCCACACTGAAGGTAGGTCCTTGGCTCACCAAGCCATTACTCAAGGTTATTGGTGGCCAAACATGCAAAAAGAAGCCCACGAGTATGTTAAAAAGTGCGATCAATGTCAGCGATTTGCCCCAAACATTCATCAACCAGGGGGAACTTTTAATCCACTATCCAGCCCATGGCCTTTCGCCCAATGGGGCTTAGATATCGTGGGACCATTCCCTAAGGCTGCAGGAAACAGAAAATACCTTCTGGTCGGTACAGACTATTTCACCAAATGGGTCGAAACTGAACCTCTAGCCAACATCAGAGACGTGGATGTACAGAAATTTGTGTGGAAGAATATTGTCACTTGATTTGGGGTTCCTCATACTCTCATCTCGGACAATGGCCTACAGTTTGATAGCAAAACATTCAGGAATTATTGTAGCGAACTGGGAATCATAAACAAATACTCCACTCCTGCGTATCCCCAAGGTAATGGGCAGGCAGAAACTGTCAACAAAGTCATAGTAAATGGCTTAAAGACGAGGCTAGACGATGCGAAGGGCAAGTGGGTGGAAGAATTTCCACACGTACTTTGGGCTTACAGAACTACGCCTCGCAGATCTACTGGAGAGACCCCCTTCTCAATGACCTATGGGGCTGAAGCTGTCATACCTTTGGAAACTGGGTTCCCAACACTGAGGACTAGTTCATTCAGTCCGACCAGCAACAATGAGCAGCTAGAGAAGAGTTTGGACCTGATTGATGAAAGGAGGGAAAATGCAATGGTCCGACTGGCACATTACCAACAAAAGCTCAGGCAGGCTACAATGCCAACGTAAAGCTAAGGCCTCTAGAACCTGGCGACTTGGTGCTGAGGAAAGTTGTCGGGACTGCAAAGAACCCAGCTTGGGGAAAGTTAGGACCCAATTAGGAAGAGCCATATCGTATTACTTCAGGGGCCGGCATTGGGGCGTATTTCCTAGAAGACCTGGACAGTCATGTAATATCACGTCCTTGGAATGTAAATAACCTCAAAATGTACTATTATTAATCGAAGCTTTTCTCCAATCAATGCGCCAATTCGTTATGCAAAATGCCCTCTAAGTGTTTAAACTTAAATCCAATCATGCATGTAGTCCTCGGACCAGATGATTTGGGTTAGTTAACACTCGTTCACGATTCTCTCAGTGTTTAAACTTAAATCCAATCATACCTGTAGTCCTCGGACCAGATGATTTGGGTTAGCTAACACTTGTTCAAGGTTCTCTAAGTGTTTAAACTTTAATCCAATCATGCCTGTAGTCCTCGGACCAGATGATTTGGGCTAGTTAACACTCGTTCACGATTCTCTCAGTGTTTAAACTTAAATCCAATCATGCCTGTAGTCCTCGGACCAGATGATTTGGGTTAGCTAACACTCGTTCAAGGTTCTTTCAATGTTTAAACTTAAATCCAATCATGCCTGTAGTCCTCGGACCAGATGATTTGGGTTAGTTAACACCTGTTCAAGGTTCTCTCAGTATTTAAACTTAAATCCAATTATGCTTGTAGTCCTCGGACCAGATGATTTGGGTTAGTTAACACTCGTTCACGGTTCTCTAAGTGTTTAAACTTAAATCCAATCATGCATGTAGTCCTTGGACCAAATGATTTGGGTTAGTTAATACTCGTTCACGATTCTCTCAGTGTTTAAACTTAAATCCAATCATGCCTGTAGTCCTCGGACCAGATGATTTGGGTTAGTTAACACCTATTCAAGGTTCTCTCAGTGTTTAAACTTAAATCCAATCATGCTTGTAGTCCTCGGACCAGATGATTTGAGTTAGTTAACACTCGTTCACGGTTCTCTAAGTGTTTAAAATTAAATCCAATCATGCCTGTAGTCCTCGGACCAGATGATTTGGGTTAGTTAACACTCGTTCACGATTCTTTCAATGTTTAAACTTAAATCCAATCATGCCTGTAGTCCTCGGACCAGATGATTTGGGTTAGTTAACACCTGTTCAAGGTTCTCTCAGTGTTTAAACTTAAGTCCAATCATGCCTGTAGTCCTCGGACCAGATGATTTGGGTTAGTTAACACTCGTTCACGGTTCTCTAAGTGTTTAAACTTAAATCCAATCATGCCTGTAGTCCTCGGACTAGATGATTTGGGTTAGTTAACACTCGTTCACGATTCTCTCAGTGTTTAAACTTTAATCCAATCATACCTGTAGTCCTCGGACCAGATGATTTGGGTTAGTTAACACTCGTTCAAGGTTCTCTCAATGTTTAAACTTAAATCCAATCATGCTTGTAGTCCTTGGACTAGATGATTTGGGTTAGTTAACACTCGTTCACGGTTCTCTAAGTGTTTAAACTTAAATCCAATCATGCCTGTAGTCCTCGGACCAGATGATTTGGGTTAGTTAACACTCGTTCAAGGTTCTCCAAGTGTTTAAACTTTAAATCCAATCATGCCTATAGTCCTCGGACCAGATGATATGGGTTAGTCAACACTTCCATACAGTTATTATCATTGAAATTTTACTTTATAATGAATCATGCCTGAAATTCTTGGATGTATTTGACTCTAACTTACAACAGGACTCCTCAGTTAAAAATATGTTTTTCACCATTGTTATTAATACCGTTTCGGACCCCGTTTCGGTTTGTCCAGTGGAATGGAATATTTCGGTACCGGCCGATTTCGGCGTACCGTTTCAGAGTGTTTCGGGGTTCTTAAAAAATAATTTATATATATATATATATATATATATATATTCTTGTTGAACATAAAATTGTCAATTCTAATAAATAAATAACTAAATATCAAATAATACAAATCATTTAGTCTTAACTCTTAAGTCTTAAACATCAATTTAACATCACACAATAAGAAGATTTACAAGACAATAACTAAAAAATACAAGATTTATTCCTCCTCCTCATCATCATCCATGAGAGAAGGATCAAATTCATCATCAAAAGAACTCCCAAGAACTATCAGCACCCATTGGACCTTTACTTCTTCTTCTTTTTTTCTTTTTCTTTTTTCTTTTTTTTTAATAATAGGCCAAATCCGGTATTGGCCGAAATTTGCATCTCGGCCGAAATTGGTCGGAATTGACCGGAATGGCCCAAAATTTGACCCGAGGTGGAACGTGGGGGTATTCCGGTACCGGTTTGCATACCGGTACGAAAAATTTCGGCCATTCTGGCCGGAACGGAACGGAATCAATAACAATGCTTTTCACACCTTCAAAAAGACCTGTGAAACTTCCATAATCACTCGCTGCATTCATTGCTTATTAGTAATTCTTATACAAACTGTTCTTTTTAGTGCCAATTTTAGTTATTTACATCATCTGCATGATATGGAGGTTGAGTTTACCTATATTACCATAATTACAAAGTACAGCTATTTGCAGCAATAATAAGTCATAAGATATGCAACGAGGACATCAAAAGTAAAAGAAAAAGGATTTCATTGATCAAAATAGAACGGTTTACAATCCCTTACACAAAAGAAAAACTAATACAAGTAAAAATAAAAACTCTTAAATATCTAAGTCTTCGTTTGAGGGGCCAAAGGGTTAGCAGCCTGACTGGACTGCTGCAGCAGCTTCTAGGGCTTAGTCCTTAGGTTCTGAAGGGGTTTTCTTTTTTCCCAAGCCCTCGCCCTTATCCTTGGGTGCCCCATCTGGCTTGCTCTAATCACCAGGCTGACCAGATACCTTGGGATCCTCAGCTGGCTTGCTCTGATCACCAGGCTAACCAGATACCTTGGGATCCTCAACTGGCTTGCTCTGATCACCAGGCCGACCAGACTCCTTGGAGGCCTCAAGGTTGATTGGAGGAACTTGGCTGACTAAGGATTGCTCCGAAGCCTCTTGGAGTTGTATGGGAGGAGGGAGATCTGACCCTGGGAGCTCTTGGATATCAGGGTCGTAGTATACACTCCCAGGTAGTCTCAAATCAGATTTCAAAGGGACTCCAGCAGCATCCAATGCCTTTCTCCAGGTTACATCGCAATAGTCTCGGCTAACCGAGGCAAATTGTTCAATAAGCTGGATTTGGGTCTCATCCACCCCTAACTTATAGGCCGCCTGTCTTTCAGCCTCGACTGCTTCCTTGGCCAATTGAGCATTATTCTCAGCCAATCGGGCAATCTCCCTGGCTTTTTGAAGCTCAGCACGAAGATTTTTGACCAGCTCTCTCTCTGTTGCCAGATTGATTTCGGTCATATGCAGTGCTTTGCGTTGTTGCTCGGCCTGCTTCTCGGCGTTCTTCAGACCCGCATCAAGACTATTTCTTTGATTGGTCACCTCTTTGAACTGCTCGGACAGATGAGCATATTCTTCCTTCAGGCCGCCCAGCGATTTTTCCGCCTCAGACCGAGAGTGGGCCTCTGATTGGGCTTCAAGATAGGACTTCTTGTTCCACTCTTCGGCCACATAAACTTGCTGAGTAATCTGCATAATAAAATTTTTCTTTTATTATAATGCAAAAAAAAGGTAACTAAAAGAGACCAGCACTTTAATTAAGCGGATCAGTTCACTTACCATGGCTAAATCCCTCTTAAGGGACAGGAAGAGCTCATACTGGTTGAAGCGCCTATAAGACTCCATGTCCCTTAGGAGGAGAAGTGGCTACTCCAAGGCCTCAGCAACAAGACTTGCCCTCCCCCCATCGTAGTTTCTGAGGGAGGTCTCCCAAGGGATTGGAGCGACATCCAATTCCAGCCTTGGGGGCCAGGTGTGAACTCCTCGGCGCACATCAGCCCCAAGGGCTTCATCTCGGCTTTCTGTAGACGAAGCCCTCTTGCACCGGTGGTCTTTAGCCACCTTTTGTTGTTTGGTCCCCTTCGGAGGCGCTACCTCCCTCCTTTCATTCTTAATAAGGGGCCTCTTCTTCTTCGGATTTGGCAATTGCTTGGCGCCGAGATCCAGAGGAACCTGAGGAGGTGCTGAAGGAAGATTCACAGGTGGTTGGGACGTACTGGTCCCTTTGGGCTCAACTTTCTTACCCCTATTCTTCATTAAGCTCCTCAAATCCGCCATATCTTCCTCCTCCGAAGAGTCTTCTAGAAGAAAAGTTATCAAAACGGGAGGATGAACACTCGATTGCTTGTTAATTTCCTCCTCGGCGTCAGAAACTTATATCACTTGAACCCCTCCTGAAGCCTCTCCTTCAAACTTGAACTCGTCAATCTGCTCGTCAAGTGAAGAAGTTGAAGAAGCAACTCTTTCCTCTGCCGCAGCTGGATCAAGAGGAACCTATTGAATTGGCTGGAAGAGCAATGGCACACCCTCTGGATTTGGATGTGGTACGGGCACAAGATCGTACGGCGCTAAAAAATTACGCTAACCGACATCCATCCGCTTGAGACGATAGTCCCCTTGAGTAATAGCGTTGCTGACCGACTAAAAATCCTTTGGTTTAGGCGTGTAACCAAGAATGAGGGGAACAGATCGGAGCTGCCCGTCTTCACTCACGAAAATTTCCGATCGGAGTAAGTAATTAAGCGCGAGAACGTTTGTGAGGCTGAGCCGAGGCGAAACATGATTTTTATCTGCTAACACCACAATAAAAAAAAAAAACTTGGTCAGAAACCTAAAAATAATGATATGAAGAAAAGACAGATTGATAAAAAATGAGGATCCTAAATCTATTGTTAGGAAACCTAGGACTAGGAGGTCCCACCTGGCTCTCCTGGTTGGGTCGGGCAATGAAGACCGTCATGCCACGCGCCCGAGACAATTAGATAGTCGTCTTTCATCCCTTTATTGGACTTGGAAAGGCAGGAGACGAGCCTAACGGCGTCGGACCGGGACTTAAGATAGTATCCTGCTCCCTTCTGGCTATGACACTCGTACATATGTACCACGTCACGCCAGGTAAGTCCTAATCCTAGATGAAGGTTCAGGGCGTCAATGGCTCCTAGGATCCTAAAGAGATTAGGCGCGCATTGCTCAGGAGAAAGCCTATGGTTGCAAAGATAGTTTTTGGTGACAGAACCCATAGGAAGAGTCATTCCTCCTTCTATGAACGCTATCATGGGGATTACGGCTTCCCCCTCTCTTCGGTCGATTAATGTCCGCTCCGGAGGACAATACCTCAGATTTACCCCTTGTGGTATGCCGTAGGTCTCCTTAAATTCCTCTATTAAGGCGGGACTATCGACACGTTCCTCGAATCTACCCATTTGTGGTTAACTAGAGAAGGGCGCAGAGCAATAACTGGCAAATAAGAGTTTGGAGGCCAAGAATACTGGTCGAGAAAAAGATGGAGGGCTCAGAGATGTCGAAACTTACGCAAACTAAATCGGAGAATGATCTTCGAACTTGCAGAAGGATTCTTACAAACTCTGGGAAGGACTAGGATTGATGATTGGAAGAACTTGGTGTGGATACGAGTGCTTGAGTTTGTTGGGTAGTTTGAGAATTTGCGAAGTAAAGAAGAAATAACCTCCTTTGAGGCTTTATATGAGGGCAAGCGAAGGGGCAGGAGTCATCCCGCCCAAATTTTGAGGAAGGATCACGTCCGTTGGATTAATAGTCCACCGTTGGATGCCAGAGACAAAATGCCGCCTGGGATAATTAATAACGCTTTGGGAATACTGAAATGAAAGCAGCATTAATGAAGTGCCTGCACCTATGCCCACACGTGTGTAAGTCCAGATATTTGTGCCTTTTCAGATTTTTATTTCGTGACAAGTCAAAATCCTACTTTTTTCTCCTTGGATGCGAGGGAAAAACTAAAATTTTGAGGGGCTATTGTGGGGGGTGAAAGTCCAACCTTACGTATTGGGCCTAGGGCCCTATTTGAAGATTACTGTGTGTCCGAAGAGAGAAAAATGTTTGAGAAAGAGCCCATGTAGAGGAAGCATACCTTGAAGTAAATGAGGAGCGTAGTCCGAAGAGATCGCCATTGGTCCGAAGAGATCATCATCCTCGGACACAAAGAGCCGTGGTCGAACAGACACCTAGGAGGTTCAAATAATCATTCTAATGATTTTGATGATAAGGGAAGGTTTCAGGCATGTATGGAGATGGTAGGAACGGAAAAATATCTAGAAGACAAGCTGCAACCACCACATTAAATGCACTGCAGCTACTTTTCTGGCCACATTAATGTGGAGAAGACCCCTGAACAGTATAATCTCAGCTACCATCACTCACAGAGAGCTAAAGAAGGTACCTGATGGGACATGTACTCAAGTGGATGCCTAGATGAAGAACAAGTGGACGATGAAGATGATGAGAGAGGGTGCTATATAAAGAAAAGAGACCTCTGGTAATAGGGGATCGGAAAAAAGAAAGAGAGAAGTAGAAAATAATTTTACTGTAGCTCTAAGAGTTGTAATCACCTTTCATTCAATAAAGCGCCTCTTCAGACATTTATTTGTTCAGCTTTTCAAGCATGATTTCATGTCAATTCATTCCTAAATACCATAGTTAATTACTATTTAATTCACAACCAGCCCAGCTCTTTCACCAACTCTCTACAAATTCATTGTTCTGGGTTTGTTGGGCTCATAATTCAAATCTTTTGGGCTTGGGCTACAAAAACTGACCCTACACAAGTATTAATTAAATTCAGGTAATATTATATTATATTATAGTTGAAAACTACATTTTCGTTCTTATATTTTCAGGCGATTCCTACTTTGGTCCCTAAATTTTATTTTTACCATTTTTAATCCCTATTTAGAAAAACGTCATTCATTTTAGTCCTTTCCGTTAGTGCCCTACTAGCAAAGTCCTAGGTGGCAAACAGAACAATTAAAATAATAATAAAAAATATATTTTGGCATTAAAAATTCCACGTCGGCATCTAAATTTAAAAAAAAAATTATTAATTATAACTAAATAAAAAAATATTAAAAACAGAATTAAAAACCAAAAATTCACATGAATTGAAATCTAAGTGTGTCTTGAACAAGAACAACAGGAACACAAACCCAGATCTAAGAACACAAACCCAGAAATTTAAAAAAAAGAAAAAAAAAAAAAAAAAAACAACAACAACAACAACAACAAACAACCATTCAACACCAAATTCTCCAGCAAATTCATAAATCCTAAAGCCCCCATTTTCTCAAACCCAACAAAATCATCAAAGACCCATAACAGGCCACACCCAAAATCTCCATTCCTTTTCTTGTTCTTTTTCCCTAGATCCACCACTACTGAACCCAGATCCATCACAACCAAACCTTAAAACCAATTTCAACCATAGCTCAGATATATTAACCATCAAGCAACCCAAACCCTCACACCATCACAGATCGAAGAAGGGAGATTGAGTGGGTGAATCCAAGAAAATTAAAACACACAAAATTAGAGAGAGAGATATGTATAAGAAATGTTGCAGCAGCAAAAATCTACATAAGAAAGTGGATTGTAAAGCATATATATATATATATATATATATATATATTTTTTTTTTTTTTGTTCCGCCTTGGCGATATCAAGAGGGTTAACGAGGATAGCAGAGATGGCAACGACGCTAGTGGCAGAGAAAACCCTTCTCCAAACCCCAAATTCATATCAGAATTAGTATCATTAGAAGAAGAATAAGACATGGATGAAACGTTTCCTTCAAAATCAACCCTTGTAGTTGCTGCAGTTAACCATGAAGGTAGACTCAGGCAGCCACATGCTCGCATAAAGAGATAAAAGAGTTCCCACTTCTCGATACGACGGCTACTTCAATTTGTACAATGATGGATGACTTCTCCATTCTTCATTCTCTAGCGACTGTAATTGTATATGTTACTATATTAGTTTTTTTTTTTTTTGGATTTTTTTTTAAAAAATTTTGGATTTGTGTTCTTAGATCTGGGTTTGTATTCTTGTTGTTCTTGTTCAGAACACACTTAGATCTCAATTCATGTGATTTTTGGTTTTAAATTCTGTTTTTAATTTTTTTTTTATAGATAAAATTAATAAATTAAATTTTTTAATTTAGATGCTGACATGACTTTTTTTAATGCCAAAATAATAATAAAAATTATTATTATTTTAATAGTTTTGTTTGACACTTAGGACTTTGCCGTTAGGGCATTGACGGAAAGGACTAAAATCGATGGCATTTTTCTAAATAGGGACTAAAAGCGGTAAAAATAAAATCTAGGGACCAAAGTGAGAATCGCTTGAAAATGTAAAGACGAAAATGTGGTTTTCGCCTATATTATTTTATTTAAGTTTCAGGAGATATTTCGGCAGAGTTTCTCAAAAGTTTTTGACCTTTTGATCGATGAAAATGGGGGTATTTATAGGGAAAATGAAAGTCTAGGGTTTGATGGGACATTTGGGCAACCAGTTGATCAAGCTGGTTGCCCTAGAATCTTATCAAAATGAAACTGAGTGAGTTTAAGCTTCCTATCTAGAAGATGTGTACGCCATAAATAGGGCGCGTACATGTCATATACCCGGCGTATGCACCTTTTGTAACCCTTGGCCAAATTAGGTCAAAAATGAGCTTTTGGGCTTTGGGCTTGGTTTCTAGTTCATAGTCGAGCTTGTGCTTGGACTGTATTGGGCCACTTTTATGGTTAGTATTCTCATTGAACTCGACACACGATACTAATCATTTTGGCAATGATTGAATTTCTTGTCATTAGGACTAGGGAGCTCGGGTATAGGTCAGAATGAAATGGGCTATATACATCACTAATATATGATTATTTTTTTCGCATTTTGAGAGATATATATATTATGAGTTGAAATGATTTTGTACAAAATTGAACCCTTTTTTTTTTTTGAAAACCCACCCCTCAAGGTAAATATTTTTAAATCAAATGTAAGTCATAGTTGTACACACAAGGAACGTCTAAAGGAACATCCTCCATATAAACTTGATAAGGCAGAAACTCTCTAGTTCATCTAGCTAGTATATGAGCAACACAATTACCCATTCTCTTAGCATGACAGAAACTAATTTCAAGAAAATAAGAGGATACAGACTTGATGTCGTGGAGGATGTAGCCCTAGTTGGAGGAGGACATATTATCTTTAACAATAGCCCTAATGACCATTTCTAAATCACCTTCACCAATCACCTTCTCAAAACTCAATTCCCTTGCAAACTAGATAGCTTGTCAATCTGTCAACACTTCCACCATCTCTACCAAGGTAGGCGGTGGAATTAAATGTGATAAAGCAACCATAACTAATCCATTTTCATTACAGATTATCTCTCCTAAACCAACAATATTTTCATCTTCAAAGATAGCTCCATCAAAGTTGACCTTGTATGAGATTGAACGATTTGAGGAATAATAACATTTGTTACAAGTGGAAGCACCAATTCAATAATTAAGAACAATCTAAATTCCTATAAATAAAATAAAAAGAACAATCCGAATTTTTACCATTAAGGTAAAAAAAAAATAATAATAAAATAAAAAAGAAGAAGTAGAGAAAGACTAATATGGAATTTGAACTATTTGAGGAATGATAACCTTTATTCCAAGTGAAAGCGCCAATTCAATAATTAAGAACCATCCAAAATTTTATCACTTAAGGGAGAAAAACATAAGTAGAGAAAGACCAATATGAAAATTGATAAGGTGGATGTAATTGGAGAAATTGTTGGATCAATAATTTCAATGGTAAATTAAATCTCCAATTATATATATTTCTTATATATTGTGAAGCGAAGAAAATTATGGGCCATAAGCTCAATTTTTGGGTTTTAAAGGAATTTAACCCAAGATCCATTGTTTCTTGCTTATATAAAATAATGTCGATGTGCATGGGTTACCCAATAATATTAAGCCATGTGGCCATGAAAAACAAATCCTCAACACTTACTTTGCATGATTACTATGCCAAACTTGCGTTGCAATAGTACTCTGAAAACTGTTTTCAATTTTTTTATTTTGAAAACATTTTGATAATTTTTTAGTTCCATTTGACTTTGGGACCTAAAATTTAGCATTTTTATGATTAGATAATGCTAGTGGATATTTAGGAAGTGATTTATTTAATTAAACACTTATTTCTAAGAGCTTTAATTAAAATATAAAACTAAGACTATTTATCCATTACTATTAAATCCTACGTATGATAGTGAACCATTGTCCCTAAGCCTAGACCAAATGGGATTATGAAGTGGGTTCCAGTTAGCTCAACTGGTAAAGTCTCTGATGGTTGTATAAGAGATCTGGGGTTCAATCCCCGCCTACACCAAAAACTAATTGGTGTCTTGGTCTGATAATAAAGAGCAATTATCAGGAGCGGACGCCATAGGTTGAAACTCTCTCAAAAAAAAAAAAAAAAAAAAATGGGATTATGAAACATCATTAATCATAATAATCCGTTAACGGACCAATCATAACTAATTTACTATAATCACATATGTCTACTTCTGATCCTAGGGATGCATATTAATACTTAAAAATTGATTCTGCTATAATTTTTTTAATCCAGCGGTCTAATTGAAACACATAATATATCATTTTGATTGTTAGCACTTTTATGGAAAAAAAAAATTTTCTTAAATGAGGCATTTTAAATACAGTGATCAAAAATATGATTTTGTCTTTAGTAAGATTAAACAAAGATTTCAAAATGGTGTGTCTAGTGTCGGCACATATCAGCTACCACGTCTAAAATTAAGCTGATTTGATACATAATAACTCTTTTCCACTACTTAAATAAACGACCCAATCCAAATAAAAATTTGAGTCAAATTGTATAAGATATTGACTTCATGGCATGGACGATGTGCTATAAATACTACTAAGGGTCGTCAATGGGCCGGGTCGGGCCGGCCCGGCCTATTTTTACTTGGCCCATGGGCACAATGGGCTAAGCATAATGGGCTATTAACTAGTTAACGGGCCGGGTCGGGCTGGGCTGAAAGAGAAAACCTCAGCCCATAACCCTGCCCATGGGCAATACCCATTTTGTCTTTAGCGAGGTGGGCTATTGAGTTGGGCCTAATGGGCTACCCATGGACTTATGTTAGCTTATTATTTTATTATTTTTATAAGGAAAGAATCAATTTTTTATAAAGGAATAATCAATCTATTTTTTTAAATGAAAGAATTAAAGAATTTAATACTTAATTACAAATTTTTTTTTCAGTCAAATCTATTTAATTTTTTGTTTTGTTGATGGAAACCTATTTAATTTTAGTTTTTTATTTTTATCTTTAAAAAAAAAAAATGTCAAATGGTTAATTCAAATTTGCTAGACTACTAGAAAAATATATATTTAGTAAACTAAGTTTAGCACAATTACTTTGAGTATCTTAGTGGTTGAGGGAGTTCTCTTAAGAAATTCCTCTATAATATTTTAGGATCAATCTTTCATACACTTCCTATATATTTTTGTTATGAATTATGAGCTATTGGGCTGGGCCAACGGGTTAGGCCAGTGGGCTGGGCAACGGGTTGGGCTACTGGGCTAGCCCACCGGGTACCCATGGGCATAAAAACTAGCCCATGGCCTGACCCACTGGGCTAGTGGGCTACCCATGGGCCTCAATAACAACGGGCCGGGCCGCCCATTAGCCCGGTGGGCCGTCGGGTTTCTGGGTCGGGCTATGGGCCGTGGGCTATTTGATGACCCTTAAATACTACCAAGGAAATAAAATTGCATAGATGTCTATGCCCAGTTACGCTCTTCTCACATTTATGGTGGACCTTACCATAAATTTAATGAGTGAATCATACTATGAATGTGAAAGAAAAAAACATCATTTTTTATACTTCGAAAATACCTAAAAATTACTTGGTCATTCCAAGAAGATACTAACAAAAACTGTATAGGATAATGGTAAAGCCGTAAAGGTATAGAAATAATTAGTTATAATCAAAACTAATCTCTCCGTACATGTGTAGATGTCATTTACTCTTACATTTGTATTCTGTAAAGGTAGTGTGCATTGCAAATTTGCAATAGGCACCACATTTAAGCAATCATGGAAATGAAATTATAGGAACGTGAAGTTATGATAATGCTACCACTGTCCATTGGCATGTTGCATCAAGTGCATGCCCAATTAATGGTCGGACTTTGTGGTTGAAAACTTGAAAGTCAACAACCAAATTGTGTGACTCCATGATCAATGTGAACTTTGAAAAGAATATAAACATAATTCAGAGGAAGATAAAGACTAAGTGGGATATCAATGTCTCTTTTATGCATTAAAATTTAAGATGCTTATATATGTATTAATTAAGCACTCTTTGAGAGTCTTGGATAACAAATTTAAATCTTTACTATTTGTTTGTGCCAAAACAAGCGAACAAGTCAGCTCATAACATTGCTAGACATGTTAGCGAGTTTACGGTGTAGATGGAGGATGTTCCTTTACACCTTGTTTCTGTAATTCAAGCCGATTCGGCTATTCATCAATAAAATTACAGTGTTCTTTCTCAAAAAAAAAAAAAAAAAAAAAAAAAAAAAAGGTTAGAGAACCAGGGCTCCAATGAAACATTATCAAGTATCTGTTTCAATTATTTAAGAGTACAAGCTATTTACTACTTGAAATACAATTGTACCACTGAAATATTGCCAGCCAACTGTTTATCCAGAAGGATAAAATATATAAAATGTACTACAATATAAAAATAAAAATGTATCTATATTGTTCACAATTACATTGGATCCACTGCCATTTATTTCATTTGTTTTTCTTTTCGGCAACACAACCTTGAACTTGAACCGAATTTTGGAATGGCAAAAATGCCCCATCTTGCCCCCACTTTATTCCATCGGTTTTTCCACGATGAGAAGTCAGATTTTGCCCTTTCCGTCCCACCTCAAGTATGTATATTATTTTTATTTAGAATTTGTCTATACATATCATTTAATATTTTATACCTGTCTTATTTATGATTTAATTTTTTTTTTTTTTTTTTACATATTCTATTACTATTGTCAAAACACTCAATTATTAGGGATGGCCATGGGTAGGGTATGGGTAGGGTATACCCATACCCAACTCAATTAATTTTATCCATAGATACCCAATTACCTTACCCAATTAGTATCTATATCCAATTGTTACCTAATTTGTTTACCCATGGATATCCATATCCTACCCAAACCCAATTTGAGTGAAATACCCCCGAAACATAAAATTACCAAAATACCCCCCCTAAACTTAAAAAATGACAACAATACCTCCAAAACCTAAAAACTGACTAAAATACCCTTGAAACTTAAAAATTACCAAAATACCCTTGAAACCTAAAAAATGACTAAAATAACCCCTAAACCTAAAAAATGATCAAAATATTCCCGAAACCTAAAAACTTACTAAAATACCCCTAGTACTTAAAAATTACCAAAATACCCCCGAAACCTAAAAATTAACCGAACTACCCTGTAAACCTTAGAAATGACCAAAATACCCCAAAAACCTATAAAATGACCAAAATATTCCCGAAATCTATAAAATGATAAAAATGCCCCTAAAACCTATATGATGGTAAAAATACACCATAAAACTAAAAAATGTCTGAAATACCCTCAAACCTATAAAATGACCAAAATACACCCAAAACCTGTAAAATGACCAAATACGCCCAAAACCTCTTAAATGACCAAAAATAACCCTAAACTTCTAAAATTACCAAAAATACCCCAAAACCTATAAATCAACCAAAATAGCCCTAAACCTCTAAAACAACCAAATACCCCCAGAAAATATCTAAAATGACCAAAACACCCTTGAAACCTTTAAAGTGACTAAAATACCCCTAAACCTGTAAGATGACCAAAATACATCTGTAACCTCTTAAATTACCAAAATAGAGGTTTGGGGTATTTTGGATGTTTCGAGGGTATTTTTGTCAAGATCAAAGGTTCTAAGAATATTTCAGTCATTTTGTAGGTTTTGAGGGAATTTTGGTAATTTTTTAGGTTTTGGGGTTATTTGGTCATTTTTTAGATTCTAAGGGTATTTCAGTCATTTTTTAGATTATAGGGGCATTTTTTTTTCTTTTTTTTAGGTTTTAAGGGTATTTCAAAAAAATTTATATTTTGGGGCTATTTCGGTAATTTTAGAGGTATTTTGGTAATTTCAAGGTTTCAGGGGTAATGTTTTATGTTTCAAGGGTATTTCAGTTATTTTTTAAGCTTTGGGGGTATTTCGGTTATTTTTTAAGCTTTGGGGGTATTTCAGTCATTTTTTAGGTTTTGGGATCTTTTGGTCATTTTTTAGGTTTCGAGGTTATTTTAGTCATTTTTTAGGGTTTGGTGTATTTTTATCATCTTATAGGTTTTAGGGGCATTTTTGTCATTTGATAGGTTTCGGGGTATTTTAGTAATTTTATAAGTTTCAGGAGTATTTCGGTCATTTTTTAGATTTAGAGGGGTATTTTGGTTATTTTATAGGTTTCGGAGGTATTCTTGTCATTTTATATGTTTATGGGGTACTTTGGTAATTTTAAGGTTTCGAGGGTATTTCAAACATTTTTTAGGTTTAGAGGGTATTTTGGTAATTTTAAGTTTATGGGGGGGGTATTTTGGTCATTTTTAGATTTTAGGGGGTATTTTGGTCATTTTTAGGTTTTAGGGGGTATTTCGGTAATTTTTTATGTTTTGGGAGTATTTCAGTCATTTTTTAGGTTTTTAGGGTATTTTGGTAATTTTTAGGTTTCGGGGGTATTTTGGTTATTTTTTAGGTTTCAATGATCTTTCGGTCATTTTTTAAGTTTAGGAGTTATTTTGGTAATTTTTAGTTTTCGGGGTATTTTGGTCATTTTTTAGGTTTCAGGGGTATTTTGGTCATTTTTTAGGTTTCGTGAGTGTTTCAATCATTCTTTTAAATGTTTTAGGGGGTTTTTTGGTAATTTTTAGGTTTCGGGGGTATTTCAGTCATTTGTTAGGTTTTGAGGGTATTTTGGTAATTTTTAGGTTTCGGGAGTATTTCGGTCATTTTTTATGTTTTGGGGGTATTTCGGTCATTTTTTTGGTTTTGAGGGTATTTTGGTAATTTTTAGGTTTCGGGGGTATTTTGGTCATTTTTTAGGTTTTAGTGGTCTTTTGGTCATTTTTTAGGTTTAGGGGTTATTTTGGTAATTTTTAGGTTTTGGTGGTTTTTTGGTCATTTTTTAGGTTTATGGGATATTTTGGTAATTTTTAGTTTTCGGGGGTATTTTGGTCATTTTTTAGGTTTAGAGTGCATTTCAGCAATTTTAGAGGATTTTAGGAATAATTTGGTCATTTTCAAGTTTTAGGGGCAATTTTGTAATTTTGATTATTGGGTAATTTGGTGAATTGAGGTTTACTCATAATAATTTGGTTGAGTTGGGTTTGAGTTAGATCTAATTAGTTAGATGGGTAATAATGGGTAATATCCAAACTCTACCAAATTACCTTCTACTCATTAAGAACTGGGTATTATCCAGAATAACTGGATCGGGTAGGGTTGGATATCCATTACCCAATGAGTATGGCCATTCCTAATTATTAGCACTCTCACTATTACATATTTCTCGTTTTTTTCATATTTATCTTATCAATGTTAGAACTATCTCATTAGGAATGATAAAATACCTCCACCTTACCTCACTCCAACATGCTTGCCCATGCAAGTTTATTTCATCCGAAAAGCGGATAGGACAGAGGCAAGCCAACAACAATCCAACCCCGTCACACCCCGTTACTGTCCCTTCAACTCCAACCACAATTGCAAGTAGTTAATAACCCTGCTTGAAATAGAAGCAATTTATAAGAGAGTGGATGAAAAGAAAGTAGTTTATCATCCATCCAATCTTAAATTTGGTATGTTTTTCAAAATCAGAATAAGAGTGTAAACTGTAAACAATAAAAAGTGTCATGGAATTGCTAGCTGAGAATTCTCATTATATAATGCATAATGTTGTAAATCAAATGGGTTAAGCAATGAAAGGGCTGTTAACACTAGATTTGTCCTATTCCGAACCCTGGGCTAGCGACACATGTGTATCATCTTGTGCCCCAAATGTGCTATGTACATACTCCTTGTCAGCACGGGAAATGATGAACAAAAAGGGAGTTGTCACCAATTATCAAGTTTCTAAAATGTTATTGGTCACCTACATCTATTTAATTTTAGATGAAAATACTACTTTAATCCTTGCATTTTGGGATTACTGTCATTTTGGTCTCTATCATCAACTCACTAATGAAAAATACTCATATGGTTAACAGATTGCATAGTTAGCATACTAATTACTGACATGTCATATGTCTATTAAAATAATAATAAAATATTTTGATTTCTATTTAAAAAAGCCATGTCATCATCATAAAAAAATCCACGTCAAAAAAATTTAAAAATTATATATATATATATATATATATTTTACAGAAAAAATTAAATATATATATATATATTAATTGCTAATTTTAAAATAAAAATAAAAATAAAAATGAATTAAAAAATCAACTTACAATTTTTTTTTTTCTTTCAGTTTCTTGACTCACTATTTTCTTTACATAAACTTATAGCAACACGCACATCACGCAGGAGGGCAGGACAATGACTAGTTAATTATATCATAATTATCTCATTGTTGAATAAGGAACTTAACTCCTACTTTACATTAGAAAATATATTTATTGACAATGAGTTTAATTTGTCAAGATTTTTATCAAAACTCTCTCTTCTCTCTCTCGCTGGAATTATTACGAGAGCCAAAGTCTGATAAATACGATACGTCATGCGATAATTGGATTGGAGAGACTGAATGGAGAGCTCCTGAAGCTGAGTCTGATAGCCCACAAGAAATAAAATGGAGAGGTCATCATAAGAAAATGAAAAGCACTGTCTCTTAGTACTCATAGTGTACTAGTGTCACCACCTCTTTTTTTTTTTTTTTTTTACCCAAAATCCTCTAAATTCTCCTACAGAACATGTTACATGCTTTCACAAAAGGTCATATTCCAAGCACTACTAAATGGGGGGAAAAACAAAGTCAACATTTTGTCAAGCCCCTCCACTGCTAGACTTTAGGTTAATATTGCATTTTTTAAACACATTCATTGAAACAATATTTTGTTCCCGCATTTAATGGGATTATATTGCTTAAAACCTTTTTTATGTCAGGAAATTTAGAAGATGGAAAAGTTAACTTTAAAATATATATATATATATATATATATATATATATAATATGTTAGGGGAAGAACATGGCTTCCATAATCCTGTTAATTTGAGCATGACCATTGACCATTTAACACCCTTGTAAAATTTAATACAGAAAAGTCACTTCAAACTTCAAAGCCATCTCCTTAGTCAAAATTTTCAATGAGAAAGGGATTAGTTAATAGTGAGGCCGAGAAGGGGTGGATTTTCCATTACATGCTTTGTCCATTAATAATTTCACGTGCTCTCACTTAATTTCAGCTTTATTTGGTTAGATATTTTGCTCTTTGATTAATTATGATTTTCAGTAAACTTTTTACAATTTTCTTTTTATTGTAAAGTAATAATACTAATAAGAACATAATATCAAATTATCAATGAGGATAATTGGAATTAAAATTTCCCCATCACTTATATATTTTAAGGAAAAACAAAAGGATAATGATGATCATATAAAGTCATTGAAGCAGGGCTGATGAGCTCGTTGACAAGGTTATAATGGATCCGTGAGTGAATGTCTCTCTATCAAACCATGTTGTCCTGGTCAATCTTAACTTTGGATCAGGTCAAGAACTAGCAACAATATCTTTCTCTTACTCAGTTCCTGGCACAATTTCCGGAAATCTATAAAACCAGCAAGATTTTCAAGTATTTTAGTCTTCTTCTTTATCGCCCATAATTGGCTGACGTGCCAATTGGTGGCCTAGACATCACCGAGGTCTTTCCAATTGACTTTACGGTAATGGTGGTTTCTTTGATGAGTTTTAAAACACAAAAAGATCAAGTTTTTATTTATTCCCCAAAGCAGTTTATACATGAAAGTGAAACACCTTGAGTACTGCACTATATAAAGGTATTGTGACGAAAGTTTTGAATATCATTTTAGTCTTCTAGGATCATTTTTGATGGGTCACTAAAACAAAATGTTTCAGTATTGATGTGTATTGCTTCAAGATTGTCATTATATCATAAATGCTACATATATAGACTTATTATAAAATAAATATAAGAATTAAATAATTCATCACATCTCATTATCAATTATAAAAGGTTTATAACATTAAAGAATAATGAACAGTAACCAAATCCTGTCATATACTAATCTCAGAATTAATCTTTTAAAAAAAATTAAAAATAACCTATTAACAAATTGAAATGTAAGAGATTTGGTTTGATTTGGGAGACATAAAATTACCAAAACACCCAAAATATATATTTTTTAAAAATAAAATTAAAACTTAACCCAAATTCTATTTCCATTCTCAAAAAAAAAAAAAAAAAAAAAAAAAAAAATCTATTTCGAGCTGAAATAATTTTTTGCCCACCAAAATAGGTTAAAAATGCTTATTATGGATCAGAATGGCTTGATATTTGAGTCTTTAGGGAACAAGTGGTTGTTGTGTACTAATTTATGCAATAGTACAATAAATGTTGATCAATACGCTCGGTACGTAATGGAATTCAATGTGACAAAGACAATTGACGTCCACCAATCTCTAGACAACAGTTGCCTTGTAAAAATTTTGTTTTTGCTACCATCAATTGTTAAGTTTTAGCCTTTTAGCTAGGTTTGTGTTGACAATTTGCATGTGAGAAAACATATGTTGCTTGAAGATCACTAAGTTTAGAAGGCTCATTAAGCGTAAAGTGATCATTAAAATCCGAATTAGTGCGAATGATCGAGTTCGCTCATGGTGGATATTCTATAGAAGAGATCCAAAGTTCTAGAGCTACTCTGATGGGATGCAAACAAATCATTAATTTGCTAGGTTTGGAAATATAGGTTGTAACAAAGGTTTGGAAATATAGGTTACTACAGTAAATTTTCTAGTGAGGTATGTTGCTCTCTTAAGTGTTTTTTTATTCTTCAAAATAAATAAATAAATATAAACCTCACTTTGTCACCAAATGCTTGTTGATTTTTTTTTTTTTTTTTTTTTACTATTTGTTGGATTTTTCTGATATTCTTGTGATTGCATTAATTATCATTGTGAGTGCTAAACTGTTATTGAAAATTTATAAGGTAAATTACATATATCACCCATGTGGTATATATATCCTTAAAACATGAAAGTTCCATGGAGGTTATTTGTGAGACTTGCATCCCTTTTTTAACTATTTGCATCTGCGGTCGTTTTTATTTTTATTTGGTATATAGTAATAAAGATAATAAAATAACAAATAGAATAGAAAGAAATTAATATTAATGGTTTGAATCGTGTATCAATGGCCAATATCCGTTAGAGGTAGAAACGAAGGTTCCATCGGAACAATTATTTATTTCTATTTCAGGGCACCCCGTCTCTCTTTTTTTTAATAAAAGGAAAGGAGGTGTGGATAAATAAATGACAAGAAGATATTGGAACATCCATTTGGAAGAAATGATGGAAGCAGGAGTTCATTTTGGTCATGGTACTAGTAAATGGAATCCTAGAATGGAACCTTATATCTCTTCAAAGCGTAAAGGTATTCATATTATAAATCTTATTAGAACTGCCCGTTACCTATTATCGCTATTGTGGTTTGCTTTATAAGGTGTTTACCTCCCTTGTGGATTGTTTATGAGGAATTTTTTCGAATTTTAACTGAATTTGATGATATGGCAAGTACCAACCTCTCATATAGAGCCAAAATTAAAGAAAAAGATTGTTCTACCCTCACATTTCCTCTGTCTAACTTTCTCCTTAAATCTTCATTTGGGTTTATGTATATTTACAAAGCATAAGTTTTATTGGAAAACAATATTTTTCTTTAATTCTTCCCCATTGTTTTTTTTTTTTTTTTTTTTTTTTTTTTTTTTTTTTTTATCAATGGTGTTGTTGGAACTTGCCATATCATCAAATCAATCAATAACCTTTTGCCTAACACCTTCCCCACCCGTTACCGAACTTCCAAATCCAAGATCTTTGGTTTGAGACTTTTAGTTTACCTAATTTAATTAATAACCCTTGAATTGATTTTAGTTAATTAGGTAAATAAAAAAGAAATTAGACAAATAGGTGATCAATCACACTTAATACAAAACCAATGATTGGTGGTGAGTCCTAAAAAATAAAATAAGAAAAAGAGATTCACACACACAAATCACTCTATCAAAATAAGAGTCACGTCGTCAGAGATCCAATGTGTGATAAACTAAAGAAAAGCTCTCACAAGCTTTTTCTTTTTTGGGCGTCCAAAAATAGCAAACTCCTTAAGAGTTATCCTTCAAGATAAAATTTGATCGAGTGATTTTTAAACAATAAAGCGGAAGTAAGAGCTTTGATGCGAGATGATAATAGATTGTTCGTTGAAGCATTGAGTTGCAAAGGGAGAGAAATTCGGATTCCAATGAGGCAGAACTAGTAGCAGTTGCCCAGGCTATCAATTTTGCAATTGAGATAGGTATAAACATATGTTATTGACAAGCTTCTGTCTGAGGAAGACAATTCATGGTTGGGAGTTGTGGCAAAGGCAACAATATTAAGAATGAGTATTATGCATGGCCATAAAGATAATTTTATATAAAAAAATAATATAGTTTCTTGTAAAATATTTTAAAAGAAATTTATAGTATACCCGGGACATCAGCTAGTTCCATTAAAGTTAGCGGCATTGCCTCATAAAGCAAATGAAGTGAGATAAAAAGCAAATCACATAGGAGGAGGTAAGTGTCACAAAATAAATCAGTGAATAACTTCATGTTTTAGATTATACCACATAGTGGTATCTATAATTTCTCATAATTTGTATAGGTTATTTAAGTTGGAAAAAATTTAGTTCCAAACCAATTTGGATATATTTTCTTCATTTCATTACATGGCTATCTACAAGATTATACATTTGTTTTAATTAAACAAATCATATAACTCATTAAAAAGTCATGATAAAAACTACACATAGATAGTCTCTTCAATTGCCACATAATGATTAATGAGTTGGAGAAAGATAACTCTAAGCTAGTTTAGAAACTTTTCCATTCAAATCAAAATTATATTTTTCAAGAATCTTATAACTTAGTGGTATAAATCGGTTTTCTTTAGAAGAAGAACTAAATGTTCAAATCTTCATCTAGTAACAATTATATTATATTACTACTAAACTTAAGTAAACGGTCATGATTAAAACAATAAAAATAAACATCTAAGATTTGGGCGGATACGGTACCCACTTAAAAAATAGATGGGTACCACAGAATAACCCATATATATATATATATATATATAATTAAAATTAAAAGAAATAAATAAATAAAGTTAGGAATACCAATGTATCAAACACGAATTTGGCATATCAAAACACACACATATATATATATATAATGTAATATAATATAATTCTTTGATAGCCATGTCGGAGGAAACCGACATGGCTATCAAACATTTGGAGTTCGGACCCACCAGTAAATATAAAGATTTTAAGCAGCCACCTAAACATGGTCCCCCACGGGAGGACTTTAGAAAGCCTAACCTACATAGCCCAAAAGAGTTATCAGTGGGATGCACAACTATATCCTTACAAAGCTACAAATGTATGCAACTTATTCGGTCACTGACTCACTAATATTATGCCTTCATACTTTTGTTTTTTTTTTTTTTTTTCCTGCATAATTTTAAATACTAAGAAAAATATTATACTATATTAATGTTAAGCTTTGAATTCTGAAGGATTGGTTAAGCAAGGAACCACAAACGTATACACAAAAGGGTCAAATGTTGTCTGTTGGCCTAATTGGATAAGGTCAAAAATTAGCAAGAGTAAGAAAACTTTTGTTTTTATTTCCACTAAATCTTCTTCCTGTCATAATTTCCACAAAGCTTTAGAAAAACAACAATTTTTCTCTTCTTGGCCTAGTTTATCCACAACGATTTCTTAAGTTCAAGATAAGGCTATCATATCAGATATAGAAAAATTCGTTTTGAAGAATGTTCAAAATGTATTAAAAACGTTTTTAGGCCCTAAGCCATGAGGTTGCTCGTGGGCCTGTACTATTTGTGAATCAATTTCATTCCTCTTTATGAATTTGCAGCTTTTACTTGGTACATGGAAACAATTAGCAATTTTCCTAATTATAAGATTTTGGTCCTAACCCAATAGAGTCACCCATGCGCTAAGTTCTCTCCACTCACCTCTGCAAGAAGTGGATTCAAAGGGAAATCAGTAACTGAGCTCGTAGTATGCAATATCCACAGCTGTTTTGTGGGCTAGTTTTCGCAAACTAGTTATTTTCATTCTCATAAGAATTATTATGCAGAAGTTGGGCCAGAGATTAAACATGAAATAGGAAGCATGTCAATCATTGAAATTGTTTCTTTTTACAACCTCCTCCATAGCTATCCCCTGGCCATGGACCCATGGTGATGGAGGAAGAAGAAAATTACATGGTGCCAATAAAAGAAAAGAAGGTTACACAAAGGAGGGTAATTCAATACAGAAAGGGTTCTATGTCTGAATTTGTGAACAATGAATCTATTTACAAAACTCTTTTATATATATATATATATATATTAGTCTCTGAGCATGGGCTCACATGCGTGCTTAGAAACTCTTTTATTTTTTAGGTAAAAGTTAATAATTTGCATCTATTATAATTTAAAAATATATGTTCTTATTTTTCAAACAAATAAAAATGATAAACTTTAGAGATAAGTAGTAATTATAATTTCTTTTTTGAACGCTACGTGAAAAAAATCCTAAATTTTAGGGGAGTTCTCTTTTTGAATTCAAAATGAAATTTGTCGTTTGACATTTATGACCTTATTTTTAAATGAAGTTACCCTTCATTAATAAGGATATTTTTGAACCACATAAAAGTCCAGTTGAAATAGGAGAATCCTCTTTTGTATATATATGGTTCTTCTATTTACAAAACTTGCTATTGAGATAAGACACATAAGACGGCAAAAGACACATAAGACGGTACTTTCTCCTTCTTCCTAATCCCTAGGAAAAAGGATTATCTCTTATTTAAATCCTCTCATTTTCTCAAATTTGAATATAAACGTAAGACATGTGACAACTAAAAAATTCAATGCTCTAAAAACACCAATGTAAACTGCACAAAATTAAATAAATGTCAAGTGTCTTTCATCAAACTAAAAATTTGAGGTAATTAGAGGTTTTAAATGAGAGGGGATCTTATCCCAATCCATTGTAGTGTTGCCTGCTAAGACTACTCTTCCTTCATAATTTTTAATTTTGATAAGTTTAGTGAAACAAAATTTTAATCTTCCTTCCTTCCAAATCCCTTGCCTCCTACAACCTCTCTTTCTTTTTAATTTTTACAAGTCAATAACCCAAGAATTGAAAAGAAAATTTTAACACAATATGAATTTTTTTCTCTATTTTATTATAATAAGAATGTATATGGAATTGTCTATTCCACTATTTAATGGAAATATGATTTGAAAATATTCTAGCGAAGCATTTAAATAGAATGTTGTGTAAAATTCTACCTCAAAAACTTTTGTGGCAACATTAGAAGAAGTTAACAAAAAGTCAAAGACATTATATTATTTATATTTTGTTTGCAAACTACACTCCTAATGGCGTCATTTTATTGGATGAACTAAACACACGTAACAAGCTTATGTAACACTCAACAGAAAATATGGACAAATGAGATGCTGAGACAAACGGAATGCAACTTTAGATAGTAAAACCCAAATTCTAAGACTTCAAGGTGTAAAATTCAAAAACCTCCAAACTTTAGGGGTTTAAATTCTAGATGTTTCTATTAGAAACACCAAGGTGCCAACAAATTAAACTATAAGACTCTAGCTGAGTACCATAAGTTTAGGGAATCAAATAAAATTCACAAGTGTTAGCCATTGCATTTTATTTAATGTAGAATAAAGTTATTCCAAGCTCACATGAAAAGTGACGTTACACGTATCCAAAAAATTACCAATTCAATAAGATGTTAAAAAAATTTTGATTTTTTTTAATAATTTGACAATTATTACCATAGGGAGAAGGATTTGAATCCTAGTTTTCAAATCCTAGTTTTCTTAATAAATGAGAGCATGTTAGGCACTCATTTACAAGGCTCTTGACAACATAACTATTAATAAATATATTGGTAAAATATACTCTATATAAAAACCCCTCCACAAGGAGGAGAGCAGAGTCTCTACCCCAGTAAGAAACCCCTGCTAAACAAATTTTCCACCAAGATTGTAGCCACTTCTACCCAAAGAAAAGTTTAATTGAAAAAAAACTCACAAATCGAAAATTGGGAATAGTAAATTTCATTCTGTATGAACAGTGAGATTGCTAATTGACATGCCAGAAACTACACACGCCCCTCGGGCATGGTTGAGCATATGTACTTCTTACAAAAACATGCACATCACAAATTTTTCATGTCAATGAAATAGACTCTACCATTTATTTGTAGAATTCCCCCCCATAGTTCACAAAGTGAACTTCATGCTGTAACTGATCAAATTCAAGCAAAATGATATTCAAATACTAAAAATGGAATAGCAAAAAAAAAAAAAACCCAAAAATTTGGCCAAAATAAAAAAAACTTCCCTCCATTAGTTACTAACTTCTCTTTATCTTCCTCTCGACAAGGCCTTCTCGGCAGTGTCCACCTCTTCCAAAATCCTTGCCTTCCGCTTTGCCGGAATAGGTGCTGTTGGGCCAAAACTAATATAATGCCCCGAAACAGCATTGAGAGCTGAATATATGTCCCGGAATGAAGCCCTGCCAAGCAAAGATTTCTCCCTCCTATACTTAGCCACCCAATAATTTGAAGTCTCTCTTAGCTCAGCCACTGCAGAAGCCACATTAGGGTCAGTCTTGTCCATGTTAATGGTGTTTCTGACCCTGTTGATTACTTCTTCTGACTCTTTTACGTACTCTTCGTCTGAGGCAGCTAGTGCTGCTGGAGTCATTGGAAAGAGCCATGCAGGAGAGAGGATGGTGGTGGCTAGTGACAAGAATTCACGGCGGCGAGGTTGAAAGGAGGCGGCGGCAGTGGTGGTGGTGGTGGTGGGGGTGGGGGTGGAAGAGCTGCTGGTGATGGTGGTGGTGAATTTGGGTTTGAGGGGAGAGAGTGGTGTTGGTTTGGAGGTTGGAGTTAATAGGGTTGGTGATGCCATGGTTTCTGGCTGTGTGGTGAAAGAGAAATGGAGGAAGAGGGTGATGGGTGTTTTTAGTTAGGGAGGGGAACTGGGTTTCTGCCACGTGGGCTTATCACCTTATCTTAGTTTGTTTGGTTTTTATGGATGAGAAAATAGCAAAGACCCAATGAGATTGATTTGAGATGTTCGTGTTAGATACAGATCAGCTGCAAGCTAGTGTCGTTGAGGTTGAGATCTATATTTATTATTTACTTTGCTCAAAAACTCAAAACCTTGGCCATAGTAAATAGGCAAAAGGAGGAAGAGTAAATATAAATTAACTGTCCCAGTTTTTGAAAAGTAAAGAGTTCAAGGCCCCTGAGGAGGAGGCTTCTATAGATGGGTAGAAATTTTAAGTTAAAAGATTTTTTATTTTTTATTAGGGGAGGAATTTGATTCAAGATCTCTAAGGTAAATGAAGGATGTTAAATTGGTGGGTTGAGATCATAAATGGAAGAGTTTAGAAAGGACCCGAAAAAATATATATACATATTTTGGGCCTAAAATGGGATTCATTGGGTCTTTTAAGGTTATGAAAATGTGTCATGTCCCTCAAGTCTTTGACTACAAACATTCCAATCCAATTCTGTGGAGAGGCATGCGTGTTCATGGGCCAGTGAAAGAAGTGGACTTAGTTGAACACTTGAACCTCTTTAGGTAAAGGATTAAGGAATGCCTAAAATGGTAAGAGACTGGTCGAATGCGTCAAAAGTCTTGAGTCTTTCAAGGGATTTTCCCGTAATCTATACAATTTTTCAACCACCAGGATCTGCCAATAACCCCACCCCCCCTCTTTTTTTTCTTTTTTGGAATGGGCCAATGACCCAGCTGTTTAAAATAATACAATTTTTGTCACAATTCGTTACGTAGCAAGTTGTGAGTACTAAAAATATGTTCTCACATGGACTTACCATAACACTTCTACCACTCATAACTTGTCACATGGAGAATTTTGACAAAAATTGTGTTATTTTATGTGTCTCTAATCTCTAGTGTTGCTCGTTGCTTTAATGACATTACTCTTTCTTTTCTTTTTTTTTTCTTTTTTTGTTGACGAAGACATTGCCCACTCGATAGAAACGAAGGGCGTCTCCAATTCTGATTTGGGAGTGGGAGGATTGTCCTCGTTTGAAGTCCAACGACAAAAAAATAAATAAATAAAGAATAAGAAAGATATTGTGGCTTGGTGATAGTAGCTGAACTAAAAAAATGAAAATAAGGCGATGAATATTTCAATCTTTGTTTTTGTCTTGATGTTGAAACAAACAAACACTTCTTAACATAATTTTAAGTAGGAATGAGGTTGGGAATAAAACTTATGTTGGATGGGACTTTGGGGTAGCATATGAATTTTTTCTCTTTTTTATTTTGAAAGAGGTGGGTAGTGGAAGATGGGGAGCGTTACAGATACAGACATGCATAAAAGTTAAAACACTATTAAAAAAAATGTCATTACTATTAAATTTTCATTTGAATTTCATTATATGACTTTTTTTTTGACAAGTGTCATGTATATGAAACATTAGACTCAAGTCTTAGTCCTAGGATTAGAGGAACAGCCTGTTTTGATCTCCCAGATTCTTCATTTTGTAGCGTATGGCTATTTCACCTTTCAACCTTTAGGGACATTTTTTTCCCAAGATTTCCATTCCAACCTCAGTTTCAGTTCTGTTTATATAAATATTGAAAAAATAATAATAATAATACAAACCCCACCAAAGTGTCAATCTCTTTATTTTAGATATTGGATGATAAAGGTGTACAGTCTTCGTAAAGAAGCTAAGGGTAAAATATGTCACCACTTTTAATGATTGTTATTTTGTACTCATGCTTTAAAAATATAATTGTTCATGTCTTTTTGACTAGAATAACAGGAAAAGGCAGTCAATTTGTAAGTTTATTGATTCCTTACCTGCCTCAAAGATGAGTAATATAAGTCAAAAACTTTGTGGTTTTTTTTTTGAGATGTCCAAGTTTGAACTCCTTGTAATCCATTATAATTATCAAATTATAAAATTAACTTAAAAAAAATGAGTAATATAAGAAATAATTTATTTATAATTCAAGCATTCTTTCAACCTGATTAGAAACTACTGTATTAAATTTAAGAACTGCCTACTGAGTTAAAAGAAGACTAGTTTCAATTAATACTAAGTAACAAAACAAAAAACAAGAGTTTAATACTACTTGAGCAGCCAAACCAATAAAAGGCATTAAAGCCAATAGCCTTGTAGTCTCCCGAATTATCAAAACTAAATAAATAAATAAAAGGCATTAAAAATAGAGGAAACAGCTATGGAGGAGTGTGAATTAATATTAATGTTAAATAAATGAAAGGCATTAAAAATAGAGGTGACAGCTATGTATGGAGGAATATGAATTAATATTAATGTTAACAACTACAGCTTAAGTTGACATTGATAACGTATTGATCATTCACCTGAAAGAAATGATTCTTATCCCAATTTCATATGGTAATGATCAATAATTGAGCACAAATAATCATTTCTCAAGCTGAAATGAAGATAATGGTTACAAAAAAATAAAAATGAAGATGATAAATTCAATTGAGAAGAGCTCGAGTTTAAATTGTAGCTTATTCCCCGAGAGAGAGAGAGAGAGAGAGAGGACCAGTGCAGCCCATCAAGTTATCAACGGAGAAAACTACAAAACAAAGTACAAAAAAAAAGGGGGGGGGCTACATTTTAGACTATTTGCTGTAAAGATAGAGAGCATTTGTAAAGCAATGAGAAAAGGTTGCGGAAAAGATAATGTTTGTGTTCCAATCAATCCCTCAAACGAAACAACAAGGAAAGAGAAGATTAGAAGAAGGATATTAGTTTTTGATTGGTGTAGCTGGATATCTAATGTAAAAGTAGTATTATAAATCTAAGCGACTTGAAGAAAGGTAGAGGATATCCGTGTCTCTGTCCACTTTTCTTCTTGTTGAAACTTCAAAGAGAGTAAGATAATGTTTCAAAATGTTTAATAAATAAGTATGGCAGAGTGGTTTGGAAAATATTTTCAAATTTATTAATAGTAATAAATTTTAAAAGTATTATTTTAGATATCATTTGTGGAAAATATGATACTTTTTGAAAATTTTTAATATGAAATTGTATTTTAACATTACAATTTTAAACAAAGTTGGTATGTGCTAACTTGGCAAGGATTCGAACAAGTATAGCTTAAAATCATGCGATAAACCCATGGTTTCAGCTTGAGATAAAATCATGGTTTCAACTCATGTGGGTTGAATCTAAGTTTTCACTTTAGGAAAAAAAAAAATCAAAAACTGTTTGAAGAAATCTTCTTCAACCATTATGCGGTAATAAAATGACAATACAAGTGTACTTTAATACCCCGTTAAGTAATTTGAACAGTCATATGGACTATTATATAAGTAAAGTAATTTATAAGTACGTGCTAATCATCTCATCGCCTTGTATTTGAAGAAAATTTTTCACAAAAAAGTTAATATCATATCCGTACCGATCATATGGCCCATATCTATGGTATGTATTATAATGATACTCACCTAAAACGAACTAGATAAAATACTGGAGTGTGCTAGCAATATCGGAGATTTTTCAAATATTTTAGCTAGTATTGATGTTTTGGCAAATACAATAAAAAATAATTAATATGTGGGAGCTCAGGATTTTTGGGTTACCCGGGATTTTAAACCCTCACCCTCGCATCACAGTTAGAAGGCTTTTGTCCGCTTTGGGGAGCCAAGCCCTCACGGTTTTGTCATCTTCGACCGAGCATAGTCTCAGCCCCAAGACTTGGAATCCCACATCGGAAGGATAACCCTCCCACTCATGCTTTATATGCCCTTGGAGCTTGCATGTGTTGTAGTGGTACACTCATGCAAGCTCCAAGGGCATATAAAGCATGAGTAGGAGGGTTATCCTTCCGATGTGGGATTCCAAGTCTTGGGGCTGAGACTATGAAACCCTCCAAGCTTGCCCACACTCGGTCGAAGATGACAAAACCGTGAAAGCTTGGCTCCCCAAAGTGGACAAAAGTCTTCTAACTGTGATACGAGGGTGAAGGTGTAAAACCCCCGGGTAACCCAAAAATCCTGAGCTCCCACATAATAAATACTAAAAATTTAAGTACATATATATACACACACATGCACGCATGCAGGTACACACTAAAATATATTCTTTAACCTAATATATTATGTTAACGTACTTTTTTTTTTCGAGAAAGTTGTGTTAACATACTTAAACTAATATTTGAGATTATAAAATATTTAGATTTTGATTTATATGTTTGTAAATATATAAATAAATAAATACATGGAGACAAAAACATATATATATATATATATAAATAACGATACACTAATATTGAATACTACCGAAATATATCATTTTCCTAATCAAACCGAAACAACATCTGGTATAATATTAACTCCCTTAGTCCTTCACTTTGGCTGATTTGGGTAATTGGATGTGATGAGCCAATAAAGGACTTCACCAAATGCAAGTTGTAGGAGTTAGGGTTAGGGGTTATCGTTATTCTAGGTTTGGTTTGCATCATGTTCATCGTGATAATTGACATGGTCACTTAGAGCATTTTCATCCGATTTTATGCAAAATAAATAATATTTTTCATCAAAAAGGGCAAAATTAGTCTTGCATCTCATTATGCATCATTGTACAAATTTATACACATTGCTACAATATCATCTATTTTAAATAACGATTGTAGCTTCTCTCTCTCTCTCTCTCTCTCTCTCTCTCCTTTAAAAAGCTTTTTTCTTGTCTCTTGCACTCTTATTTAGATCTGTAATGGTGGCATCTCAACATTGGGTTACGACAATGATTGTCAATCTAGCCATGGGTGGTTATGGTGATCGTTGATCTAGCCTTGTGTGGGTCATTGGCCATGTGGTGGTCGTTAGTGTTGTTGCAATTGTTGGTGTTGTCTCTAATGTGTTGTTGTGGTTGTTTAATCTATTGTTGTTGTGTGTTGTTTGGTGGTTGTGGGCTTTTGTAGGCGTTGGGGTGGGTTGTTGCTGGGTTCGGATTATGTTTGGTTTTGGTGATAGGTGGCGAGGACGATGACATGTTTGGCAATGAGGTGGTGTAGTGGTATTTTGGGTTCAGTTATTGTTGTTGGTGTGGGTAGAAAATATATTATTTTAATGTGATGTATTTTAAATAAAGAATAGGATGTAGAATGTGTTGTAAAAGTGATTATGTAAAATAGATAAAGTGTTCTGATTTTTTTTTTGGGTGCATATTCAAATGGGAATGCTCTTAAGCTATTGTTGCCAAATATCATAGGCATTTGAAGATTGGACTTTCATGAGGCCTTGCCCACCACTACCAAAATAATCATATTCTGATGAAAGCTTTGGCTGATACTCAAGTTTGATTTCTATCTTCTCTCACCGATTGTTTTGCTTTTGAAAAATTTTAAAGATATTACAAATTTTACTACATATTCTTTATGAACTAATATGAAAATAAATGTGATTAGTGATTGTCAACAATATAATAAATAAATGCTGGAATCACTTTTTTGTGATTGGTGAGACATAGTTTTGCAGTAAAATGTGTAGTATTTCTAACATCACTCTTTACTTTTTTTTTTTTTTTTTTTTTTTGTATAATGTATTTTTGTAACTATAATTAACATCAATGTTCCTACAAGCTTGAGTAAACATGTTAGCGCCCACCTTGTAGTAAAAGATTTTTTTTTTCTTCTTTTTTTACATTACCGCCTTAGCATAATTGTGGGTTTAACACTTGATTTCATCATTGTGTGAAATTTTTAGCCGAATAAACAATTTTGCGTCAAGGTGAAATTGTTGATTGAATTGAGATTTTAAAACTTTCCTTGTTGGATTCTTTTATAAGTTGACACTGGCTAGAGTCAATTTAAAATGGTTTAAAATAGTCATATATTTACAAATAGTTTTAAGAGTCAATTGCATTTTACCCACCTGTAGACCTATGATTTGTTTATTTTAGAAGTGATTACTCGTGGTTTGAAAAGTGTCTCCTTACCCACCTGACATCACCTGCATTAGACTTCCATAACCCATCTCATCACTTCACCATTAAAAAAAAAAAAATAACAAAATAACAAAATAACAAAATTAGAGAAGTCAACATAAAAATGTTACGGTCTTTTAAAAGTTAAAAACAAACTCGGTTTCTTTGCTTAGAGATTCCACATAAAAATTAACATCTCCATGTTCATCGTCTTCTTCATTTAATACCACTTGCCTACTTGAAGCTCTACAACCGATACTCTCAAAAATGAAATGACACCTTACAGCTTAGGTGATTAGGCAATTAGATACCAGCAAAGGTAGAGCCATTAAAATTGTGGATTCCAACAACTACTTCAACTACGCCAAGGAAGATCAAAATGAGATCCAGACTAAGAGCAACCTTAACAACCATGGTGAGAAGCTCTTCTTGTTTAGTTGCAAATAAAATCCTACAACAAACTCAATCTAGAAGATTCAACAATAAAAACAATATAATGTGTGCTTAAATAAGATATTTGGATAAAAAATTATAGTTGGATAAAATTTTATTAGTTAACTTATATTAAGTTAAGTCAACTATACTTTCTAATTATTATTATTATTATTTTTTTAAGTTAAGTCTAACCACTTAAAATTGTACAAAGCACGGTTTTTAACTAGTGTATCTAATTGAAGACAACCTAAAATACAAATAAAATGCATATAAAATAGTTCAACTACATAGAAAGAATTTTAAAGAAATGGTCATAACACAAACAAATACCCTAATCCCCATTCAGCTTGAAACAAAGGTATAATTGCAAAATATGAGAAATATATGACAATGTAAGTATGTAACTATTGAATTATAAAAATAAATTAAAAAAAGAATAGCATTGACCCCAAAAAAGAAAGCACCATGTTTAATATAAACCTAATGCAAAATATATTTTATATACTCACAAACAACGACAGCGACTTAGCCACAAATTTTGAGATCGGTCATAGATCCCCGATAATCTATTAGCATCAACCATACTAAAACACAAATAAAATACATATACAACATTTCAACTATAGGGAAAGAATTTTAAAGAAATGGTTAACATAAACAAATATCCTAATCTCTTTTCAATTTGAAACAAAGGTATAATTGCAAAATCCAAAAAGTATATGACAACTTTAACTAACAGATTGGCTGATGGGAATTTGGTAGTATTCTAATTTCAAACCAATATGAAATTAGAAATGTAAATGCATGTGAGTGCATACAAAGAGTGACCCATAAACATAGATAATAGCAAACAAAACTTGGCTCTCCAATAGAGGATATCCGAACTTTTCAAATCATTAGCTTCTTGTGCATTAAATTGTTTACAATTTTTTTTTTTTAATTTTCCATATCTACAACGGACAAACATACAATCCAGTCCTAAGGTATTTATAGTATAAAAGGTATTCGTTGAAAATTTGCATTAAAAAGTATTTCTGGTAATTCATTGCTATATATGTTGCCAAAGAGTTGGGAACTATATTCCTAAGTATATCTGGGTTTCAATTAGTTATGCCTAAAGGTTTTTTTTTAATAGTTCAGTTGTTAATTAATGGAGAGGTGATCCAATCTCTTATTCTTCCTATGAATGAGACCAAACAATGCCACTAATTATATGAGCACCCAATAGTTTTTGAACCCACGAGTATACTTTTTATCTCACTCTTATTACTATACTTTTGCTCTTATGCTTTTTTAGAGTAGGTATTTTGTTTTTCATGCTCATTTGAAAATATGATAATCAGCCACTCTTTCATAAACACTTAATCTTAAAAATAATGAAAAATGCCTCAACATAATTTTTGTAATCAAGAATTTCAACCTTTTTCAATCTAAGGTTCAAAATTTGCTCTATTATTGGAGTATTATCTAGATCTCCACTAGAGACAGGACTAATAGTAGCATGATTGAATTCATTATGCAAAGACCAAGTTTTAGCATTTTCAGGATTAGAGATGCATCAAATATGATAAAAATAAGTAGCAGTAAACTTGAACAACAAAACAAATATTAAACAACCAAAGGTATGCACAAAGAATTCCTTAGACTTTGCTACTTTTGTAACCATTTTAAGAACCATATTAACTTTTCAAACTTGCTTGGGACATCCTTAACTTTCTCTTCAAATTTTTGTGATTGTATTGCCAATTCTTGTTAATGAAAACAAAATTTAAATAAAGTAATGTCTGAGTCAAGTAAAAAATTTGAACTAAATAATAATAGATAAGACATACTTTTTTACGAGCCTAAAAACAAAATATTCTTGTATGTACCCAACATAGGCAATGACATATTATAATGTATCATTGTCCCCTATACTATACACAGAAAAAACCCTAGTATCATAGTTAGATACATGTATTTATTAAGGAAAATTACACTTTACCCCAAAACTATACTTTTTTTTATAATTATTCTCATAAACTATGAGAATGCACACTTTGCCTCTTAAACTATTACCAACATAACACTTGTCTCCTTAAACTATGAGAATGCATATTTACCCCCACTCCTAAACTAGTACTCGCGTAACACTTTGCACCACATCTCATAGGTAATAGTCTAGAAAAGTAATTGTACATTTTCATAGTTTAGGAGGTTAAATGTAAAAAGGGTCATAGTTTAGAAGGGTAAAGTGCACATTCTCATAGTTTAAGGGGATACGTGTAAAAATAGTCATAATTTAGAGGGGATAAAGTGTAATTTCCCAACAACAAAAAAAAATCTCAACTATTTCATTATTTAAAACTTGCCTGCTGAATTGACAATTATATCCAAAATGCCTTCTAAAATCAAGGAAATTTGAACTATGAATGTCATGGATACATTAAGAGATATCAATCAGTTGAATTACAAGGCTCTTGACCAATACTATACAATTTTTTTTTTTTTTTTGGAGGGGAACTAACCCATCTTGAATTACATTGTTTCCTTATATACCCTCAACGCTTTGCAAATGATTAACTATCTCATTAATTGTTCAAAGCTAGGATATTGCTGGCCCAATCTCGTGGACATCCAGCTATGTAAGTTGGCACAAAAGTTTCGGCAATTTGATCTACAGTTTTACTTAAAAGAAGCAAATAACTTGTGACAAAATAGCAACAGAAATTGGTTTGGAGGAGCCGTGGCATTCAATTGCCAGCCAACATTTGTTGTAAGTTTTAAGTCCTTGTTAAAGGCCTTCAACTGTTAGGGGTTGATTGGGGAAAGACCAAAACTCAGCATTTTTAATTTTTATACTTCAATTTGTTATTCAAAATCTCATAGTCAAGCGAGGCAAGCATTTTCTTTGCTTGCTTGAAAGATCTAAACTCCAAATTCGTTGCAGATTTGCGATCATATATAGTCTAATTTGTGGATGTAATTATTTGGTTTTCTTTTTTACATTTTTTAGTGCTTAATAGCAAACTGACCAAAAAGCTCTAGCCTTTCACATGGTGCTAATGTCATTAGCATTGGACTGATGCACCTATTTATTATTTAGAGAGACAACTAGATTAGGATGAATGCAACACGCAAAAATTTATTTCCATTATTTAAAAATTCTTTATGCAAGTTTAATGGGTATTTCAAATAAATTAGCCAAGCATAATAAACAGCATAATAGAAAATTTCAGCATCTATCCACAGGAACAAGAAACTAAAAGTTTTGGAAAAAGCTTGGCTCTAAACTAGATTGGAGCTATTTTTCTCCAACCTACTATATATATATGGTGAATGAATAGATTGAATAGATCATTCATGTATAGTTTTAGTCATATGACCATTTTAATAAGTTGTGTAACTTGTTTAAATAATACACATGGATCGTCTTATAAATTGTTTGGTAATGAGTTGGAAGAGATAACTTAAAATTGGTTTGAAGCCAAACTTTATCCAAAACTTTTAGTGTCTTGAATTTTTCTATTATATTGATTATTGTGCTTGGCTAATTTACTTGGAGTACCCATTAAACTTGCATAAATAATCAAAAAAATGAAAATAATTTTTTTGCTTGTTGTTTGTTATTAATTGACTCCTTTTTCTCAATAACAATAACAATTAAACCAAACAATCATCATTATGTTATCCTTAAAAGCTCAAATTTAGGATTTATCTCATTCAATTTTGACATATATAAAAAATCCGTCGAACCATGAAACATGGACACAATCCAAACATGGAGATACTGGTTCAATTGAAAAGAATAAGGTTTTATTGTAAAATTTATGAAGTAACAATTAAAATTAGTTGAGAACTTTATAACTTAAATAATATTTCTTAGATTTTTCAATGAAGATATTTAGGATTTAAATCTCTCTCTCCCAGTATCAAATTTATATTTAAAAATATAAACCGTACCATTAAAAGGGATTCTCAATGACTGTAATTATTCTTTGTGCCATTATTTTTATAACACGATGTACTTAAGGTGTTTTGGCATTGATAATTGGTATAATGCTGTTGCAGCAATCCTTGTCAACGCTGTAGACAACACACTAACGACTAATATAATATGACATGTATGTCTCTCTCTCTCTCTCTCTCTCTCAAGAAATGAAGTCATAATTTACTAAATTGTACTCCTTGATTGATATAAGCTCACTGTTATTTTCTTTTTAGTGTTTGTAAATATCGTGTAAAATTAAAAGTGAAACCGAATCTTCCCACATATATCACATGTCTCTACTGTTTTTAGGTTAGATTTTGAAGGGTGAACCTGCACTGGGCCAGATTGATTTAGATGTTATCAAAGAAAGATTTTGCCAATCTGAGTTAGAAATCATTGAAGTTATAGAAACAATATATTCTCCAGATACTATATCGAATTGTCCATTGACATTCAAAGGTTAAAAAAAAAAAAAAAAAAAATTCTCTATTTTGGACTTATCTCTGCATGTAAACATGATTTTATTCGCTATGACAAAAGACTTTTCTTGCTTCTTTTTCCATAAAGTGTAAAGGCACAAAACACAAATGGAATATGCAGCAGTAAAAAGAGTAAAATTGTAGTCAATTTACCAACATACCTTCATCGAAATATTATGAGAAAAGAAAAGGAAATTAGATAATTGGTTTTTGCTATGCATGTAAAAAAAGGTGGACCAATGCTAATAATGGATTACATAATTGCATTAAATAAGATAAACTATAGGTACAGGGGTGCATGGGCATGAATGATTATGGCATAGTGGCATGGTTTAATTAGCTTTTGGGACATATAACTCCATTAACTATAAAGGCTATACAATATTCAACAACACCCCCCATCAACCTTTTTTTTTTTTTTTTTTTACTTAGTGAGGTTGGTTGAGTAGTTGGGCACTCAGTTTAAAAGTGATTGTCTTGTATTTGACTTAGAGCTCTCTAGTTCAAGTCTAGGTATCAGCAGTTTAAAAAAACTTTTTAGCCAGCAATTTACCTTACTATGAATCCTCCCCTCGTAATCAGTGATTAGTCTCTAGTGAAAAGATTAAAAAAGACACAGTGGGAGACAGACCAAAAATAAAAACTTTTTTTTCTCTCGCCAACCTATCAACTAAAATTGTAGTTTATTAAAATTTGAGAGAGAGAGAGAGAGAGAGGGGGCAGCTTGGAAATAAAAAGAGAGAAGACAGCAAAGCCAGCACGGACTGGAGGTGAGTGTGTACTATGAGTTTTTTTGTGGAGTTTGTTTGGGTTTTAACTTTTTGACGATGGAACATTTAATTTAGCTTAGAGTGCCACGTCACGTGGTCCGTAGCATGTGTCAGTTTGGCGTGCTTTTCTGTCTTTCAATCTGTGACGGAACCCACTTTCACCCTCTCCTACAGCGCGTGTCCTTCACCCTAATTTAGGTACAACGCCACCTGGATATTAATTATCTTTACCTTTTTTTTTAGAATCAATTATCTTTACTTTAGCTTAGCACACACCCATTTGATTTTTTTTTTTTATAATTATTATAAAGATATAGTTTATATTAAGTAGTATTTCACGAAGATAACTCCAAATAACATTGAAGGTGAAGATAGTATAATAATAAACCCTTTTAAATGAGTTTGGAAATAAAATAGAACATAAGAATAGGCGAATCAAACTATATGCATAGAAGATAATTTTAAGCAATAATAAACTCCTGGAAAAAAATATATAATTGGTTTATGATGTTTGATTCAAGTATCAGTTCATCCCTTAAAAAAATTATTAGTTATATTTTAAAATAAATATAACATTTTTATTCATAATTAATATATTGAGTTAATTTACCAAGCTAATATTTGAGTTTATAAAATATATAAATTTTAAATTATATGCTTATAAACATATAAGTAAATAAATACATATATACAAGCATATATATATATATATATGTGTGTGTGTAAATAGCAGTAACCTTAAAACAATATATTGATATTAATTTTTTTTTTTGAAAAGGATACATTGATATTAATTGGTACCGAGTATTTTGTTATCTTAACCAAATTGAAACAACCTTAATACAGTATTGATTCTCTAGAATGTATGGAATATTCACAAATTCTCTTGTTTGTTTTCATAAAAAATTTCTATGATTTAGGTATCAAAGACGCTTAGCTACATTGGTGTTGTTCCAATTGTTTTTGCTTATTACCGTACAATCAACTACATCACTAATATCAAGGAATGCCTAATTACTAATTAGTGTCTTTAAGGCAATTTGCTTATATAGAAAACTCATATTTTAGAAATTTTAATATAAAATCTTCTATGCACATGCGTAATCTTTCTATAGGAGTGATGGATTAGAAAAGTGTTTTTCATTTTCAGTCAAAATTATTGAAATATTCTCCTATTGTCTCAAATGAGTATTCATAAAAGTAAAAAAGAATTAGCAATTCCCTTTAAAGTTTAGGGTATTAATAAATTAAACCTTAAACTTTAAAAGACTATCAATTAAAATTTTTACTTATTATTAAAATATTTCAATTTTCCCAATTTGATCATTTTTTGACTAATACCTTCAATTACACGTGTTAAAACCTGGACTCTTATATGATACATCTACTTATGAAAATATTATTTTGTATCAAATAATACCTCATCATCTGTATCAAAACTTAATAAATAAAAAATATGTGTGTAAAAATAACTATTTACTTCACGTCTTTCATTTGTTAGTTGAGTAATTATTTTTTGCTGACATATTTTACACTTAATAAATTTTGATACCGTTGACATGGTATCATTTGATATCAAATACTTTCTCCTAAGTATGGTACTCACTATGATTAAAATTGTTTATTTCAAGTTTTACAAATCTTAACCCTTTAATTATATTCATAAAATAATAATGAAAATTAACACACTTGAAAATATATGACAATGATTAAAATGGATATCATATCCTTAAAAAATACAGAAATAAATTGTCACATATTATAATTTAGCAATAATATTTTGCGATACTTTAATATTCTATTGGTGGAGTTGTGGATCAAGGATGCAATGACCCTTGACTTTTGAAATGCTCTCATCCTTTTGTAAGTTTTTTCATAAATAAACCTACTTTTTTTTTCTTTTTTTTTTTAAATTTTTCCAAACTTTAGCCTCTAAGAAAAATTATTGGTTTTATCAACACATAATCTAAAAATTAAAATCATAATATGATTTAACTGGTCATTCAAATCATATTCTTTGTCATCATTGCCAATAGTGCTAAAGCTTATGATGATGAGTACCATTTGACATTCTCCTAATTTGATTTGCATAATTCACATAAAAATCTAATTGGAATATCATCTCAGATCTCAAAGTCAAACACTTCTTAAAACATTTCAATTTTCCTAAACCGATCATTTTTCACTAATACCATCAACTAAAACAGGTGTCTTAAAACCTGGAATCTTCTATGCTACCTTTGTGTATGGGTACTCTCTGTAATTAGAATTGTTTATTTCAAGTATTATAATCTTAATTCTTTATTTATATACGTAAATGAATGATGGAGATTAAGAAACTTGAAAAATACATGGCGATGATTACAATGGATATCATACCCTTAAAAAATAGAAAACTATCATAAAATTTTCCCTTAAAACTCGCATCTTATAAATTTACCAATAAAAGGTGACATGACCTTGATCTTTAAAATACTAGTAATGTTACAGATATAAACTATTTTACAATATTTTTACAAACTGTTGATGGGACAAATTCTTATTAGTTCTAACATGAGCTTATCACTAACATCGTGTTTTTACTTACAATAACTATATATTAGTTCTAATATGGGCTCATCACTAACATCATATTTTTACTTACAATAACTATATGGAAAATACTAAAACCACATCAGCAGTTTATAAAAATGTTATAAAATAATTTGTGTTTGTAGTATTACTCTTAAAATACTCACCAATTTGTAGGTTTTTCATAAATGACATTATGACTCTACTTTTTGAAATTCCCAAGAGTCACTAAATACTTTTAACTCCTAAAAAAATTATTGGTTTTGTCAACACATAATCAAAAGTCAAATTATATTCCCTATTACTATTGTTGATAGAGCTAGAATTTATTGTGATGAGTATCATTTGAGATATATATAACTTCTAGAAATATCTAATTGAAATTTCATCTCAATCCTCAACCATACACTTATCTAATAAACAAAGTTTATTGCATAAATGGTCATCATAGCTAATTATGTTTTATAATTAGGCTAAAAAACCAATAGATTTTTTATTTTTATTTTTATTTTTATATGTAGGTGGGATTTATATCTAAGTTCCTTATTCAATGATAAAATATTTTACTAGTTCAGTAACTGGAACTCACATAAATATATTAAATAATTGATTAATCAATTTCCTCATTCCTCAATCATCAGTCCTTATTGTAAAAATCTTTTTGTTCAAATAAAAATATATATTTTATTATTTCTTTATATTCACATAATTCCTATCTTCGACTTTTGCATATTTATTTTGTTTTTTTATTTTTTATTTTATTTTTTATATAAGATAAAATTCTACTCTAGCCTAATCTAAGTGTACATGTGTATGAAGCTCCTTCCTAGAAACTTGAATCCCGGCCCTTCCCCCCACACCCCACAAGCACTTATACTTGTGGAGTGACAATCGCACCAAGGGTGTGCGGTACTCATATTTATTTTGTTAGGAAATCTACTATTGATATGTTCCATGACACAAAACGTTGTAATTTGGGTTATTTTCTTTGTATTTTATAAAATGTGTAAAATGGGTTTAAGAGTGATGTTCACTGTATAGGACTGAAGAGTTCGTTTGAGTGAAAATTAGAGCTCTCTTGAGAGAAATTGAAAATTCAATAGAAAGTTTCATCAATTTCTAGCTTGACACTCTCTTAAGTGAAACCATGTTGTCAGGGGCATGTGTCGATGAGTTTGGCAAATCTTATCCAAAACGTTGTTCAAATGTAACTTGAGTGGTGAGTTTTTAGTGTCTAGTTAAGTATTTGATGATACAAGAAATTGCTAAAGAAGTGCTAAAGATTATGCTAAATCTACTACCTCAAATGTAAGCTCGATTGCAATTTAATTGATCGAGCTTTATTAAAACTTGACTCGAATCTCGGCACCAGTTGATCAATCGAGCCTCAGGAATATTGCATTCTCATATTTAGGCCCATGATGATCTAAGCCTTGGGATTTGTGCCCTAGGGTTCTAGAACGTACAAAAGGCCATCTTATGTCATTAGAATGTCAAAGAGAACATAAAGAAAATAAGAGATCTTGATTCGTCTGTGTGCGCAAGAGTTTTGTTCCGAGCATCATCTCTGGCACCATATTTAAGATCTTGAGGTGTTCCAAGTGAAGATGCTACAAAGATCTACTTCCATCAAGTTGTTGATGTAGGATTAGACACAAATTGAGTATCTTTGCATTGAAGAGATTCAGAAGATAGAAGAATCCAACTAGGTTGGAGTTGCCTATGGACATGTGAGTAAGTCCTATTATAGGTAGCAATATTAGGATTAGGTTATTCTATATTGTTATACTTCCATTCTACTATAATGAATTCTTCCGTTGAATGGTGATCAATAATCCCAATAAAGTTTTTCCTATTAGGGTTTCCCTTCGTAACCATATTGCATGTGTTCTTTATTTTCCACTACATTGGTTAATTGCAATATGGTTGTGCCTATTACACACTAAATTAGATCTTCACATAATTGGCTTAATTAATCAAGTTGGTTAGTTAACTAAAATCAGCCCTGCTCTAAATTTTTCCTATACACATTTTGTAAGATAATGAACCTACCTTCTAGAGGCCACTGAAACCCTAATCCATTCCCATATTAAAAGCATAACTCTAATCCTACTTTTTGGAGTAGAATACAACCACAAAAATAGAGATAAACCATTGAGAGAAAATTTCATTGTCTTTCCAATTTCTCCATTGAATATCCGTGATAGGTCCTTAAGCCAACCATCTTGATCATTCATATATGTGAGTTTTAATTAGACTTTTATCACTAAAAACAAAAAGACATCCTTAGTTATGCATACTAACAAGAAGCTCTTGGAGTGACTAGTGAGTTAGTTCGCAAACGACAATTGTTTGTGAAGTGGATCACATAAGAGGAATAAGGTAGGAGTATATAGTAGCGATTAGCTCAAGTATGGTAGTTTGTCGACATGTACAACGATGTTGTGTAATTACGGGCTATATCGCAACAATTTTTATAGTGGATTTGCCTTTTTGAGGTTCTGCCCCCAGAGTGTTTTTACCTTGGTAGGTGTTTTTACAAGAGTTTTCACTTCGAGAACAAATATCCCCCTCTATGTATAACTGTAAAATGCGCTTTTAACTATGTTTATGCTTCATCAAGTAGTACTTTATTTGTGCTTTGAATCCATTGCTAATTAACTACCTTAGCTAATAATTGAATCAATTAATTAAGAATTGATAGTTAAAATGTATGGGTTTAAAATTTTAATTTCATACTTCTTATTTCGTTAAACCTTAGACAAATCCAAACATCATTCTATTCTTGAAGGAAAAAGTACCATTTAACTAACACAACTAGAATATAATCAGTCTCTAATTTGTAATTTTCTTAAAATAAAATTCCCCCATTCTTATACCATACAAATTTTATTTTATCAAAGAAATAAGAAAAAGAATGATTTAAAATATTATAGAACATTGAAACTATAAAGAAGGATGGAAAACTAATTTAAATCTTCTAGTGTTTTAGGGTAATTTCATTGTCAAGTTCTTGAAATCATTTCCCCGAATTGTGAAATGAGTGGATTGGATTTGTCACATCACCAATTATTTAAATTGATACCAAAATAGCGATAGTTAATGGTTTCAATTTGATAGTTGGGGGTGGGGGATTAGGGGGTGCCCGTTGAACTACAAGCAGGGATAGAGGTAGATATAGACTCGGGGAGGCAATGCCACCCCCACCCCCTCCCCCCGCCCCCTATTTTTTTAACAAAATATTAGTATATACATATGTAGTAATTTTAGTAATTTTGTTCTATAAAATTACACATTTTAATAATATCATCGATTCTTTTAAGTGTAATGCTATAGCTATAGGCTTTTCTATAACATTTTTACAAATTGCAGAGGTAACAAATTTTTATTAGTTTGCATCTGGGCCTACTACTTATATCATTTTTTTATATACCAATAACTACTCACCACATCAATAATTTGTAAAAAAGTTTGTAACTCTAGCATTTTCCTCACTTTAAAGGCCATAAAAAATTAATAGATCTAAATCTAAAACAAAATATACAAGCCCAAAAAAATTAGCCCAACAACGAAAATTATCGATAGTAAACCTAAAATAAAAAATCAAGCCCAATCAACCTATTTTACCCAAAATAAACAACTCGACCCTTTAAAAATTTTTAAACAAAATAATTTTTTCCTTATCCAACACGAACGTAAAAAGAAAAAATAAAAATAAAACCTCAGAGGTTAAGCAACAGAGTTGGAGGCCGGAGTCGTCACACACAATTAGAAGCAGAGCCGCCCCCTAATTCCAATGTCGGAGTCGCCACATATAACCAGAAGCAGAGCCACCCCCTAATTCCAAGTCCTAGCTTCGTCCCTGATTACAATGATATTGACAATATAATCAATGTTTATTTATTTATTTAGAGAAGATAATCAATGTTTATTTAAGCGTTGTTGATATAGCAAAATGCAACTCATTCATATTATAATTGATAGATAGGATTTTAAGAATTATATGGTGTAATTACTCTTAGAATTTTAAAAGATTATGATCCCCACAAAAAATATATGATACAAAATTTAAGACACACAAAGTAAATTTACTTTGGTAAATCATCATATTCTCTAACATTGCATTTAAAATATATCCAAAATTTTGATTTATCATCCTCTAAAACCCTCTCTCTCCATCACCCTCCCAACCAAACACAAATAGTTTTTCTTTTTTAATTTTTTCTTTTTGATAAATGAAATGATCGGATTCCTGCCCCCAAACACATGAACCATAATAACTCTAGTCAATGCCCGAATGACCATGTGAAAACATTTACCTCCTCAACAAAATCACATAGCATAGGTAACGAACGACTCACATGTGGTGACAAATCATTTTTTCCTCCATTCAGTTTACCCTGTAAAAATAAAATCATATTCTTTAAACATGTACTTGATGTTTTGTAGAAAAAAAGAAAAAAAACAAAAGTGATAGACGCGCCTTGAAGAGGAGAGTGTAGGGAGTTAAGGTGTGTTTTCCTTTGGCGTCATGAAATTGATCCAAATATATCATCATTTCTCTCCCGGGAGTGCACGGCCACGGCCAAATCTCTCTCTCTCTCTCTCTCTCTAACATAACTTTCTGCTCTGCTTTTGCAATTAATGCATCACTACCTTCTCAATATGATATATTTATAACCAAAACCAACTCTTTTTATTCTCTCTTCTCTTTGCTTCCAAAATTCTGATCCCAAAAGCTTCATCTTTGCCAAAACACCAAAGAGGTAATCTCTGCTGATTATCCCAAACTCACACCTTTCTGTTCACTCACTCTCTTTGGTTAATCTTTCCCTTGCAAAACCCACTTTTTCTTTCAATTCTTTTTATGCTTCATTCTTGCCATTCCACTCTTCTTTTCATAGTTTCTTAACCGGGTTTATTCTATTTTTCCTTGTTGGTATGTGTTTGTTTCAGTTAGTAATTACTTAATTTATTGCTTACGGTTACTACTTTAGTATCCAAGTAAAGCTTGTTTAGTGGCATTGAGTAATGAACCATTTGCATCACTGCATGTACATGTAACACCTATTGTGTTTTAGTTTTGGGTTCTAGGCTCTGTTTGTTGGTTGAGCAAAAACAGAGGAAACTAAACAGAAAATCAGGAATGCTTTTGGATTTCATGTTTTTTGCGGCTGTAGTTAACCAAAACTGAAACTTTAAGCTGTGCTTAGACTGATTGTAAGAAAATTTAAGTTTTTGAACTGTTAATTTCTTATGTAAACCTCTACATTTTTCTAAACAAACAGGAAAGTAGTCATTTTTGGTTACCCTGTTTTATCTGGTTTTGTCTCTTAGGAAAATCAGCTGTAATTGCTTGATCTCGTTCGTTCTGTTTCTGGGTTTTCTTCTACATTTTCTAATTCCTAGGTTACCAAACGGAACACTGTTTGTCTATTTTTTTCTTCTTCTTTTTTTTTTTTTTTGGTTAAAAAAAATGGGGTTAGCTAGGTTTACACAAGGGCCATGGTTTTTTTTCTTCTTCTTATAATAGTATAATTGCATAAGACTTATTACTTTAATCTCTTTATGCTCCTTTTTGGGTTTTGTTCATTGATACTGTGTTGACAAAATCATGCTTTTCTTTCGTCCTTTTCTGCTTTTCTAGCTTTACTTTTATCTCTTTTCGGTTCTCTCCCAAGTGGGATTTCAAAATTTTGTACATTTTTTTTTTCCTTTTGCCCTCTCTCTCTCTCTATCTGCCTGTGCTAAAAAAGAGTCCACTGACCAGTCTTCTGCTCCGTTTGGTTGCCTAGAAAAAAAAAAAGCAGGGAAAAAGGAAAAGAAAAAAAAAAAAAATCAAAACTTTAACTATGACTTTCTTTCTGTTAGTGGGTTCTTAAGTTCAATAAAATTTAAACAATTTTGAACTGGGCTGGGTTGTTTTTTGAAACATCTACAGTAAGAACCAATCAAAAAGTAGGCAGTTAATAATCTTTTCCTACATTTTCTAAGCTGCCAAACGGAGATTTAGAGGTTTAAATAAGGACATATTGTGAAATTTTGTCATGGGGTGCGAAAATGTCTGGCTTGCCCCTTGGTGTTGATGTATTTTTTGGTGATGTGTTGAGCAGGAAAGGTAAGGTAAGACTTTTGAGAATTACGTGGGTATTCTTATTCTAGTTTTTTTTTTCCTTGTGCATTTCTGTGAAATACAAATGGTGGATGCTTCTTTGTTTGCGTGTTTATGTGTTAGTGTATTTGTGTGTTTTGGAAAGAGAGAGAGAATTGTTCCTCGAATGGCACTATGAGGAGACTCTAGTTGCCTCTTGAGTGTGCACTTTTGCCTTGTCAGTGGAGATTCCATTGGTTTTAATTCATTATTTATATTTTTTGATGAATATGGATTTGTATGAAAAGGCAAGACATTGTTTGATAGTACCTTTTTTTTTGGCCTTAGCGTGTTCTTAATTTCCTATTTTCAATGGCTTTAATACCTTCAATACGTAGTTTGTGGATTAAATTACAATAAAATATCACCACTTGATCTGTATCTCCTGATGGAAGACAAATGATCTGGACGGTCTTAAAACATATTCTATCCTTGTTCACATGGAAGATTTAACAATACTATTTTTTTGATCAGTTGATTTTTCTATACTTGCAGGCATTGATGGGTTCTGTGAAATTATAGATTAAATTATTCAATAAACTAATATTTTCCTGTTTTGTTCAGTTGGTTTCAATGTCGATTCTCGTAACTTCCAATAGGCTATGCATTTGACCAAGATAAAATGAGGCCAGATTTCTATACAGAGGTGTAAAGTGGCTTGTGTTTTTGATGTGTGAGAATCTTTGGTGTTTGAATGGTCTTTATCCTTGGTTGACTATTCTATTATCTCAAAATTTCATGTGAGATCTGGTCTGGCTAAGGAGGAAACTTCTCCCTTATTTACATCTGATGTAATGTTTTCTTTCTGGAGCTGAGTAAATGGGGAGTTGTGTATCAACTAGTAGTCGGAGTACTTGTAGTAGCGGGAGCAATGGAGAGACAGTCTCTCCCTCTTGTTTTTGCGGGCAAAAGAGAACGAGGAGAACATTCTCAGACCATGTTGTTAGCTTGCAGCATCTACCATCCATACCGAACAGGATTTTTATGAATGGAAAGAGCCGTACTTCTTGCATATTCACACAGCAGGGCCGCAAGGGTATAAACCAGGATGCCATGGTTGTCTGGGAAGTAAGTTCTGTTCTTTAGGTTGGAATGATATCTAATTATATTTGGTTTCTGGTTTCTTAATTCTTAGTCTGGATTTGAATTCCTGCAGGATTTCATGTCAGAAGATGCTATATTTTGTGGTATCTTTGATGGCCATGGTCCACATGGCCATCTTGTTGCACGCAAAGTGAGGGATGTCCTGCCGATAAAGCTATTATCATTCTTGCATTCTTATCAGTCAAGGTCAAATGGGTCGAATACAACCTGCTTCAAAGGGAATCTGAAGAGATCGGATGGTGGAGATTCAGAGAAGGATTGTTCAGCGGAGGATAAATTAAATTCTATATGGAGAGAAGCTTTCTTAAAGTCATACAAGGCCATGGACAAAGAGCTGAGGTCTCATCCAAATTTGGACTGCTTCTGTAGTGGTAGCACCGCTGTCACCATAGTGAAACAGGTATGCCAGAAAACATTGCCCATACTGATCATTATACTCCACTTGTTTTGCCTCTTCTTATTTGCTTCTGTTTATAGGGCTCAAGCCTTTTTATGGGATATATTGGGGATTCTCGAGCAATTATGGGGTCTAGGGACAGTAAGGATTCCATGATGGCAATCCAGTTGACTGTTGATTTAAAGCCTGATTTGCCAAGTATGTATTATGATATACTTATACTTCAATTTTCTTGATTATATATATATATATATATATATGCTTATCGTGTGTGCCTAATTCTGTTCATGTGATGTAAATTCATATAGGGGAGGCTGAAAGGATTAAACGTTGTAAGGGTAGGGTCTTTGCTTTGCAAGATGAGCCTGAAGTGCCTAGGGTATGGTTGCCATTTGATGATGCACCTGGATTAGCAATGGCTCGAGCATTTGGGGATTTCTGTTTGAAGGAGTATGGGGTGATCTCTATACCTGAATTCTCTCACCGGCTACTTACGGACAGAGATCAGTTCATCGTTCTTGCCTCTGATGGGGTAAATGTTTCATTCTCTGATGGTTGCATTTGTTCTTTCCTTTTCTTTTTTTTCTTTTTTTTTTTAATTATTATTATTATTATTATTTCCTTCCAATTTCCGTATCTTAATTCAATTCCCCTCCACTTTGTAAAATTCATGGCCAAGAATAAACTAATTTGCCACTCTTATACCGGTTGCTCACCATAAACTAGGTGGTGCTGCCTGTGGATCATATCCTACAATTTGCAATAATCTGGTGACTGAGATTTATTTTTTGGGGGTGGGTGGCTAAAATGGCTTCCCGAATCCAATATTCAAGTAATAGAATTGGGAAGGATGTTTCTTGTAGATATCACCACCAAACATAAAAAGTTGGATGGACTTATGCTGGGCTAATGAACCAACAGGAAAATTTTTTAGACAGTCGTGGTGTGCCAGGTTGCCCAGACTGCATTCTCTGATTCTCTCTCTTCTTTCCCCCTTTTTCTTAGTGCAATAATTTTTTGCTTTACTAACACTGAGTTAATATGTAGTTTGATCTTTGCTGCTTTTGATCTGTTTTATGGCTTTATAAAACTTCTTTATGTTATAAGTATGATGATTTTTGTACATCATTGCTAATCAAAACTAGTGATTTATGGCTCATATGTTTGGCAAATGCATGGAATTTCACTTAACAAGTATTGTCTGTTATGTTAGTTGATAGTGATCTGATACATGACATGTTAACATTTAGATGGCCACAAATTCATTACTAGCTATGAGTTGAAAAGAGGCAGAATGTCTGTAAGGTTTCCATTTTAGATAGTCAAACATCATGGCTTTTTTTGGATTATTGTATTGATGGGGTCAAAGTGGTTGGGTTAAGATTGGAGCAATGGAGCTAGTTCCTGTTTCATGCTTTTTTTCATGTTGTAGAATCACTTGGTTTCTTGTTTGGGTGAGGATTGAACTGGGCCAGATTTATATAAATAGAGGCACATGCATCAGTACATATGTGGATGCATGCTAGTGCACTTGTGAGCTTGCACACATGCTCGTACATAATCAAGTTAGGGTTGAATTGCTTCTTGAGAACACACACACACATGCGTGTATGTAGTGAAGTAGAAGTGGAAATGCTTTTTTGAGAAATGACGCTCAGAAAGGCAAATAGTTTGTTAATCTTTAGGTAATGCTCTGCCTCTTGTATGAGGTTTGTGGAAACAATATAAATGATTCCCACAATTGTGAAAGCAAACATTACTAAAATAAAAGGAACCAATGGTCAGAAATCTTATTGAACAAGTATAAGTGATATGATCCCCAGAATTAGTTGACTCTGAAAACTATTACTAATTAGATTTGAAACTTGATTAGTTACTTGAAAGTAGACCTAGAGGGCCAAAAGTAAAACTACCTCATAAGCATTAGTTCTTGCCTTGTATGAATGTCTTCTTGATCATCATAATCTGGGAGTTTGGTATATTGGAAGCATACACCTGTTACAACTGCCTGGTATAGGGGAGTAGTTTCTTCTAGGTTGTATGTTATTGTTAGCCAACCAAGAAAAAGAAGAAAGAGGAAAGTGAGTACATACTTATTCTCATAATTATAGGCATTGTGGAGAATAAGAACCATTCTACATAATGATGTTAGGATATGCATAATTAGAATCCTTGGCTTGTTGAAGTGTATGTATAGTTAAAGATTTTTTTTCCCTTTTTTTCTAATGCAATTTTCATCCTATGGATTTCCAAATAAAAAAAAAATTTTCTACGAAGACAACACACAGTTTAAGCCATAGTTTTTTTTTTTGGAAAACAAGCCATAGTTTATAATAATATGAAAAATTAAAAATATTGCTACATACTAACAGACGTAGTAGTTCAGAAAAAAAGAAGATGTACTAATACATAAAAGCAGAGAACTTAAATAGTTTGCATTTTTGCAATAATATAATACTGACGGGTACAACAATGTTTGCACTGTAATTTTCATCTAGGACTTCAGATTATGAAGTCAGTTATGCAGAATGCAAAAGAACTCTTTGAGGTTTATGTCCATGAGATTTACCTCTTATTAAATAGCAGTAATAGTTGCTCTGTTTGCCAATCAGGTGACATCTATGCTAAATTGGTATGATGAATACTGTTGATGTTTTGAAACAATACAAGATATTGGGAATCATCCTCATAAAATAGTTATATTCAAGGATATCATGGTTAAAGAAATTTGTAAGACCACATTTCGGTTAGTATTTACTTAGTTATCAGTGGAAAGCCTCTCCTTCTATATTTATTTGTTGACACTTTGAGATTTTTTTGGGTTGAGTAGTCAAGCTGGTTAACGACAGTACAATGTTATGTAAACTTAAATTCTTATTTTACCATTCTTCCCCATTCCAATACAACTTACTAAGTTGTTAAGAGCTAATGGGTAGGATGAGGGAATGGTCAGATGAGTGATGGTCTGGAATGGAGCCTTTCATGGGCTTACTAGTAAGTGCTTTGATGGTCCTCGTATCTACAAATGATTCTTTTTTCCCTGTAATTGTAGTTTTTCATACACGGAACCCTTCGTTCATGGTTCATTAATATGAATGTCTAGATTTGCTATAAAAGCAAAGAAATTGTTGACTGTTGTATGCTAGATTACTCTAATTCCAATGGGAATTGTCCTTTGCCCATTTATTTGCGTTGTCCTAGATTTGTAGCCTTGGGAGAGTTAATTCATGAAATATATTTCACCCCCAATTTTATAATTTGCTAAATATAAATCCCCTTTGGAATCAGCATTCTCTGGGTTAGGCTTCCTATCAATTACCTCTACTAGATCTCACAAAAGTAGGAGCTTTGTGCATTGGGTACAATCTAATATCGTTATTACCCAATTCTTCTATTGACTAGAAAATTTTGTGCATGCCATATCATAGAGGTTAGAATTTATCCTTATAGATGGATCCCAATAAAGAGAGAGTGTAGAAACTAGGATAGATTGAAGTCTCAACAATAATGACAAAGCAGAAACTTAACTGGAACAATAAAAATGATCTTTGTTAAATTACCAATTGCCCCCAAAGCTTAAACTATTAGGAAATGGTGAGTTTAATCACTTAACCATAATTCTAACACTCCCCCTCACTTGTGGGCCTAAACTTCTGCTTAATAAGTGGGGGCCCAACAAGTAGGAATTTAACATTTTAAATGGGAGGTAGGGTGAAGACAGGGATCGAACTCAGGATCTCCTGGTCTGATATCATGTTAAATTACCGATTGTCCCAAAAACTTAAGCTATTAGGAAATGGTGAGTTTAATTACTTAACCATAATTCTAATAATCTTCGAAATTATTTTATGGGATTTGGAGAATAGAAAAAGACTTACATGACTTTCTGATAACCTTTTCAAGTTTTTCATCTCTGAGCGTTGGGTGTCCTCGAGTTGCCTGAAATCATTTTATGTTCTTTTTCTTTTGAATGGTTCTAATCTGGTTTCATTACAGGTTTGGGATGTCTTGAGCAATGAAGAGGTGGTTGAGATAGTATCCACAGCTCCAACCCGATCGTCAGCTGCAAGGATTCTGGTGGACTCGGCTGCTCGTGAATGGAAACTCAAATACCCAACTTCGAAGATGGATGACTGTGCAGTGGTTTGTTTGTTTCTGGATGGGAAAATGGATGCAGAATCTGATTATGATGAACAAAACTTCTCTTCTGCAACCCTTCAGAGCAATCATTCTGGTAATGCTATTGAATCAGATGATGGCCAGAAGTCTGAACCATCTTTGCAAAGGAACTTTACAGTCAGGTCATCAGAAGAAAATGATGCTTACGGACGATTACCTGTTGAGGTTGAAGGGAATGAGGAAACCGTAGCAGCTGAAGATCAGAATTGGTTAGGTTTGGAAGGCGTCACACGAGTGAACTCACTTGTTCAACTTCCCAGATTTTCTGAGGAGAGGCCAAACCCTGAAATTTTGTGATTTCTATAGAAATGGAATGGAACTAGTTTTCTTGTATTACCTTGGTCTTGGCACCTTACAAATACAAGAAGAAAACCTTTCTTCTTTGGTGACATTTTGTCCAAGGTTTGTGTATGTACATTTAAAGCCACAATCAATGTTTTGTTCTTTTGTATTGCACAGAAATTCAGTCGAAATCACTTTCATCAAGGAATGATGGTTCCAATTTCTGTAGTGATAATATCTCATTGCGTAAGAATATTTGCATATGCCAAGTTTTGTGTGACATTACTATGGGTTCAGGTCTTAAGGCTAAATTGTACTTGATGATACCCTAGTTAGGTTTATATGTTGTGATGTGGAAGATCCTGAAATGCCTGTTTTGTTACTTGAAAGACAGCTTTTGCTGCCTGGAATAGTCTCCTCTTTTAAGGGTATAATTGTCACCGGCTGATATGTGATTGAGAGATTAGTGAAACAAAGGAATTGGAATGGATGTTAATCCTAAAACAGAATTGAGTATCATTTTCAAACTATGTGTTCAATGAGTTGTCCTTGGGTTGGTGAATATGATAATGGTTGATGGATACTCGTGATTACAACTTGCAACAAGGCGTGGGGACGTGGTGGTTTCTAGCCTGCACAATACATTTATGAGTAAATATGCTGTACAATGGTAGGAAGTATTATATAACGAGGAAGTAGTGTTTTAACCTTTAATAAGATTATTCTACTTATTGTTTGTGAACACTAGGGAATCTAATGAATCCATAAAATGATGGATGGAACTCGAGACTTTTAGATACGGTATGGCCTTCAATTCCATTGAGCGTATAACCCAGATGTCTCTAAGAGACGTCGAAAGTAAATAATTAAATTTAAGTAAATAAAATAAGGGTAAATTAAATTTTTGTTCTTGAAAAATGGTTAAGTTGGATTTTCATTTCTAAAATATTAAAAAATATGACAATTTAGTCTCTCCATCAATTTTTTTGGTCATTTATTTTATTTTGGCAGATATCATTTGATACAGTATTTTTAATTAATGTGGCATTAATTAAATATTAAGATAACTGATTATATTTTTGTTCTAAAATACGTAAATTTGATTTGTCCCTCAAAATTAAAAAAATAAATAAAAAAATTGAATTCCATCCTTCAAATATTTAAAATGTAATAATTTAGTTCTTGTGTCAATTCTTTTCTTTTCTATCTCACGTCACTCTCTATTTAACCTGGTTTCAAATAAGATGATTGTCATGTGGGATGAGTTTAAGAATCTTGATTGCATGATGATTTATAATAATAATAATAATATGATGAAACACAACCCCCCACCTCTTTTTTTATGGAAGGAACATTATTAATGTAGACAAGCTGCATGAGAGAGGTTTTATTGTGTATTCAATTAGAAAATCCTTGAATCTATGCCTTAGGCATGCCGTTGTGGCATTGAAGAGGCATGGATGGAGTGGGTTGTGTAGTCGCAATAATTATTTTATGCATCAGGTATATGCACTATTTTTCTTACATTGTATGAGTCTTATAATTGTAAGAATATGTATATATCTGATATATAAGATACATGTTTGTAATTATCAGTCAAAGAGTCGTAGTTGGAGGCAATTTGTTTGATAATTTACATTTATAATGATTTTTGTTGATTCTTACTTTCCCATGGTTGTGAGGTACATGGTTTGCTGGATGGAGAAATAAAGAAGAGGGGGAAGAGAAAGATCTTGAAAAAAAAAATAAGAGAAGGAAAAAGAAAAAATAAAAAGTCATATTAATGTAAGTGAGAATTTACAGAAAGAGTAAATTATTATTTTTTAAATATAGACAAAAATCAAACTTACCCAATATTTAAGGAGCCAAAAGGTATAGGTTAGCTACATCAACACTCTATTCAACGCACCACCCACGCCAGCCAAAATGGATCAAAATCAAACTTTTTAAATTTGGAATACCAAAATTAATCTTTAATCATATTTTAGGGACCAAAAGTATAAGTTATCGTAAAATAAAAATAAACTGTATAGTATGAGTCCTATACCCTCCTCTTTATTATTATTTTTGTTCTCTCACTCTCAAATGAAAAATATATATTTGGTCCTTCAAATTTAGTTTAGGTTATATTTTAATCTTTGAAATTCTTTTTAGTCTTCAACCTCTTTCCTCTTCCTTTTTATTTATTTATTTATATTTTAATTGTGATAATTTAATCCTTACATTCCCTTCCTGTTATAATTTTTACTTACATGGCTAATAGAGTGTCAAAGCAAACATTATTTTTTTTTGGTCATTTTATAAATATTTTTAATACAAAATATAAATTCTACTCTAGTCTAATTTAAGCATATATGTATGTGCTTTCTCAAAAAAAAAAAGAAAAAAAAAAGTACTTATGTGTGAAACTTTCTACTATAGACTTGAAAGTTGAATCCCGAATCTTACCCCCACACCTCACAAGCACTTATATTTGGGACCTTTTATTTGTAAACTTGAGTCCTTTTATTAAGTGACTTTGACCTTGGATAATCTAGGTAATACGTGGCACTCATTGGCTGCTAAACTAGCCTCAGTTTCGAGTCCCAAAGCCACATTATATTTAAGACTACTTTATTACTCCGTTAAACACAAAAATAAAAATTATATACTTGGTATATTTTAATTTTTAGGAACACCTAAAAATAACTTCTTCTTTTTTTTTTTTTTTCTTTTTTTTTTATAATTTTAAAGAACTAAAATAGACCGAACGTTTCTTCTCAAAAAAAGAAAAAGAAAAAAAAAAGACCAAACATATATATTTTTTGTTTATTTGGTTTTTTTATTATATAAAAAAGAGTATTGTATTATGTATCTTTGAATCTAATTCTTAATAGAGCCTGAATCAATTAAAAATGCTAGATTCACCATCATCCAGTTGGGCGAGTTGATACCTCCCTAAGTCAAAAGTACTTAGAGAAGCCGGTGTATTGGGTTATAACTGCCGGGATTACAATCAATATATATATATATATATATATATATATATATATAAAGTATTTCTAATTATTAAAAAAGAAGAGAAAAAACAAATGCTAGATTTGACCTTGAAGTTCTTAGACATCACACAAACCCCTTGCTTATAATGTAATAGTCTAACTACCCTCCATAATTAATTTTCTTACTTTGAATTGAATCTAAATAAAACTTCTAGTTTAATTTTGCCACTTCTGAATATAAGTTCATATATATATTTTTTAAATAAAAACTTAAAATGAATCATATACTGACTAATAAAGATTTTAACTTACTTTTCGACTTAAACCAATATAATTGTATAAAATTAAGAAATTCAAAAATGAAATAATAAAAAGCCCTAAGACTATCAATTCAAATTGTAAGGACCAAATTTGGCTCCCTAACCCAAAGGATGAATGAACTTAGGCCCAAAAAGCCCAAAATAATAAATTTGTAGAGAGTGGGTTGGAAAACTAGGCTTTAGTGAATTAGATAACAAGTAAAGTAGGTCTAGGTGACAAGAGAATGAAAATAGACAAGTTTAAACTTGAAAAAGTCATCCTCGGCACAGTCCGGGGAGGTCAGTTCTTATATATTGATTCTCAAATTAAATTACAAGTTTAGTTCTTGATTGCTACAGTGTTTTTCTTCTTCCTTTCCCCCCCTTCTTCCTCTAGGGTTTCTTACATTATATATCTCCCTTTGAATGATCTTGACCCTCCATTTGTTGATCATCCAAGCCACTACTTGAGTGCTTGTCCCATCGGACACCCTCTTTGGCTCTTTGTGAGTTGGGGTAGCCAAGGTAGCACTGTTTAGAGGTCTTCTCCATATAAATGCGGCCATAAAGTTAGCTACAAAGCATTTAATGCGATAATAGCAGCTTTTTCTTAGATATTACCTAACTCCCATTCTTCCAATACGTTCATAGTACATGCCTTTATCAATAGAATCTCCAGGAACGTCACCCTGGATGACAGGAGGCATATCTTGATCTTTGTTGTGTTTAGCCGAGGGGACATTCCTCCTCGGACAACCCCTCTCAACCATTATGGTCATAGTTTGCTCGTGAAGTTTGAAGAATTACGTCTTTCTTGCCATTGATCTATTCTCGGACCACGGGGCCTCCTTGGACAAGGCCCAAGGCCCAATATATATTTGGGCCTGCGTCCCCACACAAACAATCTAAAAATCAAAGAAGTACACTAGTACAATCTAATTTAAAAATATAAGATTTAACTACATTTTTTACTTACCTTTATCACTTCACAATTTTTTCTTCTTCCTCCTTTTCTCTTTTCGTTTGTATTTTTGTTCCTTGTTAAGCCAACCATTGGAATCAGGCATAAGACCACCTTTTATTTTGTTTTGAGAATGGGGATTACATCTAAAAAAATGTGTATTTTTTATTCTCTTCACATTTTAAAATTCTTTCAAAGAATTGGTCCCTCAATTATTATTATTATTATTTTTTGGCGAGTAAAATTACATAAAACTTCCAAATCATTATACACACGCACACTCTCTGACAATCTTTGCTAGCAACCAACTACATCAATCAATTTTATTCGAGTATTTTTTAGGGGCTTAAACCCTAATAAGTTATGGCTGGTTTTATTAGTGTTTAAGCCCCTAAAAATACTCAAATCAACGAAACCAACTACAGCAACGGAATATATTCGAGTATACTCAGGGGCTTAAACATTAATAAGTTTTGGCTTAAACTCTAATAACTTTTCAATAATTGACTTCATATGATAATGCCAAAAGCCTTATAATTTAACTAGCTCCTCTGGTGTTTCTAATAGAAACGTACATGGTTCAAATCACCCTCCCCTCCCCTAAGTATTAAATTATCAAAAAAAAAAAAAACCAATATAATGATAAATTAAGAAATGCATTATTCAAAAACTAAATAATAAATTCATTATTCATTATTCAACATGAGGCTAGAGTTAGCGTCATAAATCATAATTTGCGATGATCAAGGCTGGGGGTAGCTGCTCTTAGAAAGAAACTTTGGCAACCATTAGGACCTTTGGAGGTTGAAGCAAAAGCTTTTGAGACTGGTTTGTTATTTGCTCATGACATTGTAATCCGAGAAATAATCCTTGAGGGTGACTCTCTTGTGGTTTCTAATGCACTTGCACGAAAATCTCACTCTCCTTCATCAATAGCCTCAATTGTTTATTGCATTACCTCCCTATCACATGAGCTTCATAGGGTTTGAAGTATCACATAAGCGAAGGAATGGAAACCAACCAGTCCACTTGTTGAGCATTATGCTATTTGGATAAGTTGGATTGAGGAGAACCCTTGTTTTCTAATATACGCTACCTCAAATGATGTACACTTTTTTCCTTTGAATTAATAAAATTTCAGTCTTCCTATAAAATAAAAATTAATAAAAAAATGCCCTAATATAATCAATTCAAACAATCTAACCATAAAAAGATGCATTTAAAAAAAAAAATTAGGGTTTAAATAATTTTATTTATTTATTTTTACTTACATTCACTGCTTCACAAAATTTTTCTTCTTCTTCAAATTGAGAGGCACCCCTTGGAAGAAGGCTTGGGAAAACTTTTTTGCAATGAGATCTACTCTTTCAAAAGTATAGAAGTTCCAAAATCAGTGGGTGTAATTTGTATGTGGCTCCGCCACTAACTAGAATGACATTAAAACATTTTATTGTTAGTTTTGTACGCAAATTTTCAGCTGAAGTTTATTCACGATCGTCAATAAACATCCTACAAAAATGAGTTAATCTAGAACACCGGTGTGGAGTTATCACGGACTCTCTGAAGTTTTAGTTAGAAGTCATGCTTTTTTTCTTTTCTTTTTTCCCGAAATGTCAAATCAATATTTATTTTTTTACGTACCTTGTTCTTCAACTTTCCCCTCTTGTTTAGGTGGCTACTGATGGTGAACCATTTTCTAGAATCGTATGGCAAGCAACGGTTTATAATTGCCGGGGCATAAATCATGAGATGTGGTTAACTAGTTATCGTTGTCGGTGATTCTTTTTATAAAAAGCAATATTAGAGATGTAACAAATTTCACAATTTTTTTTTCACACGGAATACTCTATCATCATTTTATGACACCTCAATTATGGACTGTTGCATCTAAAATACTCTATCATCACTTTATAACACACCAATTATGGATTGACACCTCAGCCGGTGTGAAATTTGTTGTCAAATTCTTTGTATACTTAGACTTCACTTTTATTTTTCTTGGATTACTATTTGCCAGTCTTAACTGTGAAATTATATCCTAACCAAATTTCTTTTAGTTTCATTCATAACAATTCTTTGTGTCTTTCTCTTTAGATTACTTTGATGACAATTTATGTAAACTAGTCTATTACAAAACCACACATCAATTAATATCATAGATTATAAATTAGATTATAAATGTAATTAACTATATATCATTATATATCCAAGATAAATTATTTTTCTTTTTGTTAAATTAATTTTTCAACTATGATATTCAATTCTCTATATGAAATTAGCCTTAGTTTTAGTTAGTATTATTCATTAAAATATGTATTTAATACATCAAATTAACCTAAATTTGATTAATATTAAATAATTTTATTTAATTAATATTTATATATAAAATGCCCCACATAAATCTTTCGCCTTAGGCCCCAATTAGGTTGGGCCGGTCCTAATCATATGGCAAGTAACAGTTTATAATTGCCGGGGGCATAAATCATGAGATGTGGTTAACTAGTTGTCGTTGTCGGTGATCCTTTTTATAAAGAGCAATGTTAGAGATGCAACAAATTTCACAATTTTTTTTTCGCACATCTGGGACACTCTATCATCATTTTATGACACACCAATTATGGACTGTCGCATCTGAAATACTCTATCATTACTTTATGACACACCAATTATGGACTGTCACCTTAGCCGGCGTGAAATTTGTTGTCAAATTCTTTCTATACTTAGACTTCACTTTTATCTTTCTTGGATTGCTATTTGCCAGTCTTAACTATGAAATTATATCCTAACCAAATTCCTTTTAGTTTCCTTCATAACAACTCTTTGTTTCTTTCTCTTTAGATTACTTTGATGACAATTTATCTTAAGATCGCAAATACACTTTTAAAACTTGCATAATTTAGGTTTATTATAAATTTATACTTGTAATGATACATTAGTTGTAGAAACTGATCATAAACTCCCAATATAGAGAATGTTGGCCACTCTTGGTTCCATCTTTATTGTTGAACTAGTGGATTATCATTACCATAATTAAAACATATGAAGATACTGTTTACCTAAACCATATCATTGCCATTGTGCTGGTTAGCTCTATAATCAACGAAAGAGTGATCCATCAGATGCTGGGAACCTATCTCTAACGCTGCTAATGTGGTTAGATGGGAGAGTGAGGCTGATGCAGAACTGAAAACCATTCTTCAAGTACAACAGAAGATGGAGGCACATAAATAAGCAATGTACAGAGTCCATTAGTAGCCGCTAGAGCTGTTGGTTAAGAGTAAAGATAATTGTAGTAAGTAGTAAAGTAAAGGCCCAAAACACTTCAACCGTGTTAAACCAAAAAGCACATTACCTTCAACTTGCATGAAATTCTCATTAATCAGCTAGGAAGAGAGCCCATCCGTGATGCACCTGTCCCTTTCCATGTTAGCTAAAGAAGGTAAAGTCCTTAACCAAAATCAAATTCAATTGTCAGAAGTGAATAAATAAGCCTCATATTCTCGAGAAGGTATCTTGTGTATCTAATATATGTAGCATTTTTCTTGTAATATGTAAATTATCCCCACAATTGTAGGACCTATATATGCTAAAGGACGCATATGTCAGATGGATAAGATAATTATTGCTTCTTCTCATATGCATTTGTATTGCACCATCCATGGCCTTCACGGGGTAAACCATTAACTAGCCGTCAAAAGTTCACCCAACTTCGTTGAAACCTGAACTATTTATAGAGCAATTCTATACACCTTCTGCCTCACTTAACCACCTTCTGTCATCTTTCTCAAATAGTTTCTCCATAATGGCTAAGAAAACCAGTTCAGTTCTCCTTGCTCAGCTTTTCATAGTCAATATCTTGCTTGCAATAGCTGGTCAAGCTATTGCTGGACGTCATGTCTCAAACTCCAAGAATGTTGATATGAAACAGCCTGAGTGGTTGATTTCAGATGGCAGTGTGCTCATTCCTGGCATTGGGCGGGTGACATTGCCACCATTTTATAAACAATTTCCTTTTAATCCATACATTACACCCATTGGCAACAGTGGAAACCAAATTCCAGGGGTTGAGGCCCCAAATCCTAGCCCTGGTGGTGGCAATCCAGCACCAAACCATCCATAAATATACTTGGTTGTTAAACTTCCAGGAACTAAGTGTGCTAGAAGCATGTATTCGAGTCTATTGTGCTCCCTAAATAAATATGCACGTGTTGGAGTCTGCCATTGTAATGATGTATGTTCCTTGTGTTTCCTTATCTATGCAGTTAGATTTGTAATTCCAAGTCATTTGTAATCCAGTAGGCATGCTTGGGTTACATGGTATTTGTTAAAAAAAATAAGAGAGGTTTATTTTGGTAATGTTAGCAATGTGGTGTTTGCATGCACTAATGCATTCTTCCGCAACCAATGTTGCTTTTGCATCTGCACACGCCATTGCCATTATACATGAAAGAGATTTATTAAAGTACAAAACCATTTCGTACTCAGTTCATTAAAATGAGTATACACTATACCGCATTGAAAGAAATAGGACATCCATTTTTGGGTAGCTCTACGCAAGTATCACAGGAGTAGCATAACAGCATTCATTAGGATGCGGTTTACACTATGACCTTTTTTTCTTTTTTCTTTTGGCTGAGATACACTGTGATCAAACCACTGCATTGAATGAAAGACATTCTAATGACACATATTATTTGAATTGAACTGTAGCAAATTCCCAATAGTCAAATTTTCGTAATTGTATGATAAGAACCACTTAAATTGAGCGGTTACCTTCCTTAAAGTCATTTCAACCACAACACAGATAATAAAATAATCTCATTCACAAAATATGTGAAAAGGGAGAGTGAGAGAGAGAAATCTAATGAATACAAGTAATGGTTGCTATGACATCTATGTTCTTTCTTCGTACAAAAGCTATCCTTCATTTTTTTTCCCCGGAAAGTTAAACAAGCCATCCACTGATCAGATAGAAGGCTAATTAGCTTTTTAATACCTCATAGCAAAATCATCTCCATCATAAACCAACCAACTAAATTCAAGCTATCAACTATCCTAAATATCACCACGGTGCAATCAATTTATTAATATTGTGCTAGATGCAACACGATCACCTTGTTTAGTTGATTTATCTGGGGTCAATTCTGAGCAGTTAGTCCAAAAGACGTTACATGGCTTTCAGATCAAAATTTATCTTCTTGATGCAAACAAAGAAAAGAAATCTCATTATCAAATACAGAAAATCATGAAGAAACTAATTATGATAATTCTAGATCTGTGTACTGTATAAGGAAATTTTTACTGGATGTGCAGTGCTGAGACGTGCATATGATAAGAGGTTTGTGGAGATCAAATACAAACAATGAACATAAGCTAATAGCCAAACTAGGTCTCAGATAATATCATTCCTTAATTTCATAGAAGTTTCTAACCATCATAAAATACATGAAGAAAGGGCAACAGGAAAGGTATTAGAAGAAAAATAGTATCAAAATTTCTTTGATCAAAAGGGCAGAGCATTTCTCAACATCAAGAAAGACACCTATAAATCTAAAATCGCATGATCTGAATCTGACCAAGCCAACAGCAGCAAGTGCCTTCAAGCTTGGAAATGAATCTAACATTGTAGTGATATTTTAATGTCATACAAATTCCCTGCAAAAGAAGTGTATATTCTATCTGGGTTAGTAAAAGTAACAAGTGAAAAGCAGCTGCAAATTATTAATAGAAAGTAATTATAGATTCCATGTAATGTGAGTCAAATTTGAAAATTTCTAATATAGTAATCACTGCCTTCTATGTATCAATTATTACATTCTAATCTTAAAACATTCTGTTCTTAGAATTTTCCTGTAAAAAATGTTCCATCCCATTGATCCATATTTGCAATTTTCAAGTACATGAAAGCAAGCAACAAGGGCTCAAAAGAATCCAACATTTGAGCTTATAAACAAAGAAAATTACTTGTATTAAGCAGAACTTCATAAATAGATAAAAAGGGATATAGGAAAACTTTTCAGGAAACAACTATCATGTTATGAACAGTCATAATTGTTTGTTCTCTTTACGTTTCTGACCAATTTGTTGTTAAAAAAGGTTGATAATTTATGAGGTTGCACCCATAAAAGAGATTTTTTTTTTTAGACAATATATAAAAAGTGCAATATTTCAGATCATAACGCATATGAGCATATCAATTCAATGACCAAAATGAGAATAGATACATACAAAAAAATTGTTCACAAGTCCCAACTCATATTATACAAAAGTGAGCAAAAAAGAATAAAAGAGAAGGAATTTAAGGTGGACCTGGTAAAAGGAAATGTGGGTATTGATTAGAAATCAAAGCCCAAGAATCTTGAAAAGAATGAAGCAGAGGAAGCCAACGAATATGGAGAGGAAAAGGTAATCGATGAAGACAAAGAATTTGGTTGACCCATGATTCCTTTTCTTGTACATGTTGTTGTTGTTGTTGAGAGTGTTTGTGTTGGTGGCGGTGGCGTTCTTGTAGTCGGGTTCGTCCAGCTGCTCCAGTTTCGCCATTGGAGTTGCAAACTGGATCAGGGATCTATTGTTGCGGGGTTTGTACTTTCTAGGCAATCAAACGTATTTTACAGCCCAGATCCAAGCCTCTTTTTTTTTTTTTTTTTTGGTCTCAAGCCTCTTTTTTTTAATTACTGGTAATATTGCGTCATTAAAATAAAAATAAAAAAAAAAATTTAAAACCAACACAAATAGTACCTTAGACTTTTTTTTTTTTGGGGGCCAAATAGCGTAATTTTAGAAAAAAAAAAATCTAGGAGATTACTGTTTCCAAAAAAAATAAAAAAATAGAGATGTTTATCCCACATTAGTTATGTGTGTTAGAGTCTTAGTCCTTATAACCCCAGGCTACGATTATAAAAGTTAGACCATTTTGTAATTATACTATGGTTATGTAATATATCAAAAAAAAAAAAAAAATGTTTATCCCACATTGATTGTGTTTTAGAATTTCAGTTCTTATAACTCCAAACTACTACTACAAATGTTAGGTCTTTTTGTAGTGGTACTTTGGTTATGTAATATATTATAAGTCTGTTTAAAAAACTCTATATACTACTTTCGTATTTGTGTGTTCTAGTAAGTATTACCGTTTCATTAAAAAAAAAAAAAAAAAAAAAAAAGCTAGAGTTATTTAATTATGTAGCACTTTTTTGGAGTTCCAAGTGAAACTTAAGTTTTCCAAACTCGAGTTCTAAGTGTCATAATATTTGAAACTTGAGTTTTACTTAGAACTTGAGTTTGACAAATTTGAGTTTCAAAAAGAGGAAAAAAAAAATGAAAAAAGAGGAAAATAACACTAAGCTGCAAACAATTTCGTTAGTTAGCAACATTTCCAAACTATTTAGCAAACTAACATCTCGAGTTTCTTAGACTCGAGTTCACTGTAGCAACTCAAGTCTTAGAAACTCAAGTTTTGCGTGTCCACATGAAACTCAAGTCTTATAGACTCGAGTTCTTGCTCCCAAAACCCACTTCCTTCTTCATTCTTCATCTCACGATCTCCGAATTTAAAACAAAAAATTCTCAAAGATTCAAAAAAATACATAAAACCCACTATTCTTCCTTCTTTTTTCTTTTTTAAGATCCAAATCAAAGATTCAGAAAATGCCCAAAGGCTTAAAAGAAAAGGGTTTGCCGTTAGATCGAGTCGGTTTGAGGCCACTGCTTGGGTTCAGTTCAAATTGTGAGGTTGCTCGCTTGGGTTCAGTCCAAACCGTGGGTTGCTTCGCATGGGTTCAATCCAAATCGTCACTTGTGTTCAATTCGAACTATGGGGTTGCTTTGTTGTTGCTTCTTCAGGTGCTTCATTCTCATTTTTGCTTCTCTGGTTTGTTGTTTATCAATGTTTTTGTTTTTGTTGCTTGCTCTGGGTTGCTATTGTTGTTATTGCTTGCTCTAGGTTGTTGGGTTGCCTCGTCCAGGTGCTTCGTCCTTTAGGGAATTCGAGTTTTAAAGACTTGGGTTACCGCAGTGAACTCGAGTCTCTTACATTCAAGATGCTAGTTTCCTAAATAGTTTGGAAACTTTGCTAACTAACGAAATTGTTTAGGGATTGGTGTTAGTTTGCAATTTTTTCCTCAAAAATGTGTTATACACCTAAACAAGTTTGGCCAAATGTGTTTCTCCTATTTTTTTTTTCCTAAAATTATGCTATTTGACAAAATTAGACTAGTACCTAATATTAAATTTGAAAAAAATGGACTTAGACTTGTTAATCTATCTAAACCCACATAAAAAAATAAAAAATAAAAAATATTTGGATAATAAGTGTGAGGACCAAAGGGACATATAGCAAACTGGGCCTTAGATGGACTCTAATTGGGCCCAACTAGAGGTCTGAACGAGCTATGCAAGCCCACATGAACCTAGGAAAAAGACCATCCAAGGAAGTAACTAGTCCTAGGAAGAAGCTAGGAGATGGACAAGCTGAGGAAGCTACAAGGTTCATGGGCCAAGTTGAACGTGTTAGTTCGAGGAAGGTAACAATAATAGACCTGGATATGTCTTACAGGAAACTTCCTAACGAAGATACCATCACCTCCACATTAAATGTATTGTAGCAACTAGGCACGCTGCATTAATGTCCGAATGACATTTGACTAATGCCATCACAGCCTATTACCTGCTCAGCACAGCCTCAAAAGAAAGGGAGAAGGACAAGACAAGTATCCTGAAGAAGAATCACCCACCATCCAAGTGGAGGGCTAGGATTGAAGCATAGAAACTATAAATAGGAAGAGATCCCCATGTATAGGGATCTGATCATGATATAAAAAGGGAAATAGAGAGAATACAGTGAGCATTGTGAGAGCATCCAATCTTGCATTTGTCGAAGTGTATATGCTCCTCGGTAATTCCGATGAAGAAGAAATAAATCAAAACTTTATTCATCATTAGAATTTGTCCTGTAATGTTGTTCATTATCAATCATTTGTGAGAATTTACTATTTTAAGTTCAACTATTGATCTAGAAACTCACTTCTACAAAGTAATTGTTATGGATATTAAATCTAGCCTGAGTACTCTTTGGGCACATCGCATTTTAGTCCATGCAGTAAGAATATGACAAAACTTAGGTACAGTATTTTAAGTGCTATTTTTTAAGTTCTCCTTAGAATAGGTCAATAGATCATGTGGTTTTTTTCTCATAGAATGAAAATGTATTTTTAGTTAAGTACAGACACATGACTGGATTTTAAGAGGAAAACCTAAGGAACATTACCTAAGTACTGTACCTAAGTTTTTTTCCATAAAAATAACAATATGTTTTAATTTGATATGTTTTCATTAAACTTTTATTATAAAATTTAAAATTTAATTTTTTTTTACTCATTTTGTATATTTTTATATTAAAGGTATATTAGATTTTCTAAATTATAGATAAAAATACTAATGAAATTATTCGTCAACTTTATCTGAAATTCTCAAATATAAATATTTGCAATGTTGGATCGACTACAAACATTGATTTTTTTTTTTTTTTTTTGAAGTCTTAGTTTCTTATTTATAACTTTTAAAAGCCTCAAATTTTTAAGTACAACTATACTTTTACGAATTTTTAACAAATAAGCTTTCAACTAATAAGCTTTCAACTAATTTAAGCTAATCTAATTGCAAATTTAGTTATACATGGTTCATGACTAACATGTATACGCTTGTTCTTTTATTCTTTTATTGAATTATTTGAATATCAATTTGTTTTAGTACGAGGATGAGTGTTTTGTCTAATGCTCCTTTGCACCATACAGGACACTAGGCCATTAAGTAGTCATTTTATGATGTGTTATACCTTTTTTTTTTTGGAGAAATAATTACAACATGCTGCAAATCCCGCAGCTCGAACCCTTTCCCCCCTAAACCCCCAAGCACTTTGTGCATGAGGAGGTGCCAATTCAGCTACAAGACCTTTGGCAACGTGTTATACCTATGTCGCTTACAATGCACAAGAGAATACTTAACCGGCTAATTTGGCTTCCAAGAACTTAGGCATTGTCATTTGTCAAAGGTAAAACGAGGAGAAAATGAAGTGTTGATAAGCCCAAAGGGCAGTGGTACTCATTATATAGAACACTGGTTGTGAGTAATGTCATAAGCACAACATTCATAACAAAGTTCACAACTACTGAGTTTACAAGATATTATCGATTCTTTTATGGACCCACTACTGACACTATTTTATCATCTCCCATCAACAATTTGCCACGTCAAATAGTTTAAAAATTTGTTGTAAATTATATTGTCTCTCGACTTATTGCTAGGTCATAGTAAAAGTTGGTAGTGAGATCAACTATCGTGCAATCAAGATTAGTGGGAAAATTGGACTCTGAGCTACTTATTGGGCCTCACATCTCCGGGTGTGGTTGGCCCAATTGTAGAGGAAATTCTTTGGATTACTTGAAACAGCAAACATAAAAGTAAAACTATCTCATTCTATCAGAGATGGTGTACCGGTACATAACATAGGTTTTCCTCGCTAGTAGCTACCATTAAGGTGATTACATATGCCACAAATCTAAGACTTTGGGTGGTGATTGGTGAGCCTTTTTTTGGATCAGATATGACTCGAAACTAAAGTGATGGGGGTGCCAAAATATCAATCCTCCATAACAGTTAACAGAGGGAATTATTTACAATTTCTTTCTTGCACCTTCTTCTAGCTATGATATAAAAGCTCCAACTTTACTGCAAAGAAAATACAGCCAAGACAATACCACTTACACACTGGAATTAGTATGATGGTATCATTAGCTATTCATCAAAAAAATATAAAAAGAGAATAGGATCAATAGCTTTGCAAATAAAAGTATTGATAGCTAGTGATCTATTGACCTTCATTATGTATTGCCACACTACTCCTTGAATAGCTGTCTTATTTGGAGACTGAATCTAGAATACATACAAAACTCTGCACTTCATATAACATGTTGATTTTACCTATTTAATACAAAAGTTTTGTCCCAGTCTTCACCAACAACACAACCCCCGCCCCCCCCCCCCCCCCCCCCCCCCCCCCACAAAAAAAAAAAAAAGCTATAAACAAAGACAATATTGATGTATAATGACTAAAAGGGGTATACAGCAGCTGTAGAGGCAGGTTACAGATTATGAGAGTCCATAAATTTGCAGTTTCCCATTGATGATGATAGGCTTCAAGAAGTAAGAAGTACGATATGGTTGATCACTCCTTGTGACTTCTATTGAACACTTCTCAGTTTACCTCCATTGAACCCTGTTCTCAGTTTACCATGTGTACCCTATTCATTTACTCCTGCCAACAAACCACAGATAATACAGACGCATATTAGCATATTAGGATAGAACATACAAAATATTGGAAAAGATTTTTACGCTCTCTCTCTTTTGGAGAAGGGGGGGGGGGGGGGGGGGGGGGGGGGGTGGGGGAGTATCAAAGTGAAATTTGGGCTACCAAAAGGGCTGAGATACTCAAAGATTCAAAGAGGATAAGTTGTTCAGATATTTCCATGCAAATAAAACATCCTACATGGCAATGGCAATGAGCTAAAAATTTTCAATGGGTTCTCCCCCATGTGTCTTCCAAAGATAACAGTGATTAGTTGTACCTTAGGAGGACTGCTTGATGAAGAAGTAGGATTTGCTTCTGATGATGCCTCAGATATTCGTGATTCTGATTTCTCATTTGAATAACTACAAAGTAAATAAAAAAAATTCAAGTGTTAGAAGTTTACCCAAACACTTTTAGATCTTACCATGCCTACCAAGTGATTTAAGATTCAGAAATAATGAAGTTCATTTGTTACATACATTCATTGACATATCAGATGACCTATATAAGATGTGGGTCTCAGTATGGAAACCAATTGCTGAAAACTTTAGCTCGTAGAGCATGACGAAACACATTTCTTTTGATAAAACTATAACATATCAACCAAGATGATTAGTCTTAATCACGGAAGTAGAGCCTTTTGATTGATATGTTGATGTATTTAGAATACATTAAACTAGATCACTGTGAGTTTTTAATCTCGATTTCAACATTTATGTAAAATTGTACCTTGTGCAAAACTAGAGGTGATCTTGGTTTTCATTCTGCATGATATGTATGAGATACACATGTTTTTCAACAATAATGGAAAACATTACCACTGATGATAGTCATATTATGTGGCAGAAGAGATGAGATAAGCACAAAGACTTCTGTGCTATGAATAAAATAGAAAATCAAAAGTCAACTTCAAATGACTGACTATGTAATAATGCAGTTAATGTCACTCCAAATGGCCTAAAATCTGAACCAATTAGCTATTAACAGCTTGGCATGCGTTGGCATAAGTTCTCACATAAATACTTGACAAGATGTAAATAGATGTATTTTAGATACTTACGTTGAGAGTATGGTAACCCAGATGAGCTCCACACAGTCCACCCAAAGAAGCCTTTGTTCAACAGGGATGACACCATAGGTTATCAAATGGGCAAATGGCCAAAGCTTCCACCCTGCCTGCAAAGCAAATCATAACAATAAATGATGTTCCCCTCACTCATAAATTGGATATCTGACTCATTAAAATCAATCAGAACTATGTTGGATGGAACTCAAATGAAGCAAGTTGCAACCATAACACCAAAATCATAACAACCATAAGTAGATATCAGTTAATAAACTTCGTGTTATTGTGCTTGGAACTTCTGATAAATTATTGTTCTTAGAACTTTCAAGATTTTAGAAGTCATGTTGAGCTTTCCAAGTACTTTTAAAAGCGGTAAATATCAGTTGCAGCAGTCTAGACCACACTTAGTTGTTACAGAAGCTCAGTATGCATATAATCAAGTTTCAAAATTTTAAAAATAAGTAGACCATGATGAGCATTTACAAGGTTGAAAGCTCCAATTAGAACTACTAACATTTTTTTCCTTGCCCTTTTTATATTTCTGGTAAGCTAATGTTGTGCCAGCAAAAGTGAGGAGAAATTTACCAATGCATAAAGGATAAAAACTAAAAAGCGACATTTGCATGCGATATATAAGTCCTAAAGTTGAGGAAAATTTCAGTCCTCCAGATTCAAAAGTGTTCTACATATGACAAATGTGTGATTTCACAAGCTAAATTACAACCATGGGAACAAATGGTGATCAGGTGCAATATAAAGATATGTAAACCAAGTGTAGAGAACAACAGGAATGGTTCCTTACAGTCAGCATGGGCCAAAATGTCGTCTTTAGTTCATTATATATATTGGTAGAGGATTCAAAACGTAGGAACCCCAAAAACACAAAATAGATGCTGTTCCAAATTGCCGCCCACACTGTTTGGTCAAAGGCAACTTTAGCAGGGACCACCCACCAATCTTCGAAAGGAAAAAGAGCCTGGAAACAAAAGCAAACAATTCAGGCCATCTGCAGAAATACACAAATAAACCAACCGGCCAAATATGAACCACAATTATCACCTCACAAAATTGGTAGTAATAATGAGAAAGGGATCCATGGAGAGTAAACCCAACTAAGCCTGATCTAAACATGCGTGTCCGGTCAAACTCAAAAAGCGGCTTTCCTTCATAACACTGCAATTTCAGTGGGAAAAAACTCAAGGATGAACAAAAACTAGCACTGAATGAGAAAATTCATTTAAAATAATTTCCTTCAAACACATACTTACTTGGGCAATCCAATCTCCTACAGAGTACACAATCCCACTTATCGCCATTTTGGATAAAACAGGGTTTGCTTTGAGAGCTTGTTCATAGGCAATCCAATTGTGTTCAGGTGCATACCTCAGTATCTCATAAAGGGTCCATCCCTGATAAAACCAAAACAAAAAGGCACATGTTAGTCATGCCAGGAAAAATATGATCACCGCAGAGGCAATTTTGTTCTTATTAGTCATGCCAGGCAACTAAATTGTTGTCCATTTCTTCATTCTTTTGACAAAATTTCTACTCACAAAAACAAATTTCCATGAAAAAACACATCTTCCAACAATAACTCATCATTTTTTTATGATTGTATTTGTCTGTCAAAGGTCAATTATATGAAATTCATATCTATTCAATAGAAATTTGTTACACATAAACAATTCACCACTTTCTCATCCATAGAACATAATTAAGCAAAAATAATGTCACAATAGCACATTGTTACATAAAAGAAACACAAAATTGACAATTGAAGGCTGTCTCGCCAACCAAAGAGAGAAACCTATATATATGCAATGAACAATAAAAAAGCCAGGTCTCACAAAACCCATCTCTAACAAAGCAAGAAAATATTAACAAAGCTATTAATACAAGACCACTCACATGCCAGTAATCAAGGTCAATGGTGAGCAACTTGGTGATAGCGAAGGTCCCAAATCCAAGCACAATAGTAGCATTGATAGCTTTACTAACCAACCTATCGAAATCATCATCACCCTGTTCTTCTTCTCTTCCCTCGGATGGAGAAAGAGGCTGAAATTCGTCAGACCCATTAAGCAACAAGCGGCTTTCCTGGTCCTCAGCAAGTTTATTCTTCACTGGAACCGCCTCTCTGTCCTCTGTGACTGACCCAATGACCCAGTTCCTTCTTTTCTGGGTTGAGAAGCTCAAATTATTTGGTGGGTTGGACTTGGACTTGATGGTGAAGAGTTGGGTGGAGAAGACAGTTGGAGAGAGGTTGGTTTTCTTGGATTCTGTGATGGGTTTTGCGTGTGGAGAGAGTTTATGGGTGGTGATGGTGCTGTAAAGAGTTGCCATGGCAAGTGCCAAATGGTAAGTTTAGAAAGAGAAAATAAAAAAGAAAAATGAGGATTTCAAATCAATTTTGAATATTCTTCTTACTTCACGTAAGGATTGTGTGCAGGGCACCATTTAATAGGCCAGGGTCATGGGTCAAGTCTGGGAGTTCTTTCTTTTTGGGACAAGTTATGTAGATCACCAACAACCAGCAAGGCTGCTAAAAGTGTGGTACTGGGCACTTTTCCTATTCACTTATTCTCTTATATATATACAGGAGTATAAGAGAATAGGAAAAGTGCTCAATCTCATCTCTTTCTGTATGTCTTTTTTAGATCAATACTCATTGCATACTTTTTTTTTTTTTTTTTTTTTTGAAAGTTAGTCGTCACATACTTTTTTGGTAATTTGATTTTGAGTTTAAGATTTTTTCTCCCCTGTTCAGGGACAATTGGGTGATAGATTTAATGGACTTGAAGCACATACCGTAAACTTGGAGGTACCAAATTCTATCACCATACTATCAATTTGTGAGGTTTTCCTAAGTGTGATATGGGTAAAAAGTAGAATAGTCTAGTTAAAGGTTGAGAGTTGAGACCCAACTTCCTTAATCCTTATAATTTTATTTTATTTTATTTTATTTTTTTACAGAAAAAGATTAATTTTTAATCTTCTTACAAACTTCGGCCGGTGGTTTCCATCAAAACTTAATCTCAATTTTTAATAGCACTAGTCGCATTCACGCAATACGTGAAAATAGATAATTATATTTTAGTTATGGTATAATATATAATTTGTTCTCTAAATTTTGTGGAAAATAATTTGTTCTCCCAAAAACTTAAACAATCTCTAAAATTATTTTTCATTTATTTATCTCAAAAAATATATCATCATTTTATTATTTGAATTTATTTGATTGATATTATTCATTTTTTAGACCATCCATATTTTAATAAATTATATTATTGTGCGTTATATTTTCTTAATTTGTTTTTCTTGTACAACTAAACTGTTTGAGTTTCAAATATATTATTCAAAATTTTCATTCCCTTAAAAAGAGATTATTATATTTATAATTTTTCTTATCGTAGAAGTAGGTTCAAACTATTGATTGAGTTTTGTTTACTAATATTGATACATGAAATTGGAACTGCATATTTCTTAGATATTTCTAAGAGACTATACCATATTATTTAAAATAATATATAGAAAAAAATAGACTTATGTCTAAAATTGAACACTTCACCTATCGAAATGAAAGAAAATAATCTATATAACATAAAGAGAACATGATCTAATTTTTTTTTTTTTTTTTTTTTTTTTTTTACTACATACACTTTTATTTATTAAGATTTAATTGTCTTTAATTGGATCTTCATATTGCATTTATGTTACTACGCTCCTGATGAGCCTTCTCATTCGTCACATCATTGGCCACATCATTATTCTTATTTTTTACTTTTAATTTTTTGAAAATATTAAATATATAAATATATTGCCTTTACAAATTCATCTTAGGCAGTTTTAACTATATATATTCATTTACTTTAATTTTGATGTTATAACTAAATAATAAATCAATGAAAAATAAAAATATTGTCTATACATATTCATCTTGGGCGGTTTAATTTTAATAGTTTTTTTTAGGGGGTTTAATTTTAATAATTGATAGACACATTCAAATACATAGTCAACATTGTATTTTGATATAATTCAAAATCTCACTTCCAAAATAACTAATTAATTATTATATCAAAAAAAAAAAAAAAAATCAAACAAAAGCTAAAAGAGGGAGAGAGAAGACTTGTGAGTTGTGACTGAAAACTTAAAAAATCAAACGCACTACCAAATTGTATTAACCCAAAATAGTATTATATAAAAAATACAATGATTTATCAACATAAAGTAAAGTTGCAAAAAAGAATATATATATATATATATATATATAGAGAGAGAGAGAGAGAGAGAGTAATCACCTTTTTCGGTAGAGAAATAGAAAATAAAATGAGAAAAAGATGCATCAAATAAAAAACATAGTTATAAGTCAAACACTAAATTATTCAAGCTATGATATGTAATAGAATAACATTATTTTCTTGTAAATTATATTTATATGCAATAAAATAACATTTAAAAATTATAGGAAAGAAAAAAAAAACTTAAAAACATAAAACCAAATTGCAACCCAAAGTAAAATTCTAAAGAACACATAAATACATCAATCTAAAGTAGAGATACAAAAAATAAAAAAATTCAAACAAAAATAAAACATGAGAGAGAGAGAGAGAGAGAGAGTAATAACCTTTTTCATGTGAGAAAATATGTATAGAATGCGATAGAGAATGTCATATTTATAGTAATAGAATAGAGATAAGAAGAGTCAAAATAAAAGGAAGATGAAGAGGTAGATAAAGAGTAACATTAAGGTTGAGAGTAGTGGAGAGATGAAAAGATAAAAAGAAAAGTTATGGTTGTAAGTAGTGGAGAGAAATGAGAAATAGGTAGATGATGTGGCCGCTGATGTGGCTTAACAGAAGTGTAGCAACAATAAATGCTACGCTTAAACTTATATATATATATATATATATATATATATATATATATAGTGGGAGGAAACTAAAATCTAGAGCATTTTGGGAGAACCAACATGATGTGAATTTAGAATGTTGACCCCAACCAAACCACAAGTGAGTAATAAACTTAGTGTAAGATCCTTTTAAAAAAACACGTACACTTTTTTTTGTTTGTTTTTTTTTTCCCAGAAAAATTAAGACTATAATTTAGTTACCTAGAATAGTAACACATTTACACATGAGTAAATGGATCTTTTTTCTTACTTGATTTTATGCCTTTTCTATTTTGAATTTTGGTCCATTACATTAAATAAATAAAAAATATATTTTAGAATCAATACTGAGCTGCGTTTATTAAAAAAAAAAAAAAAAAACAGAGATTATAAGAGAATTAAAACATCTGAAGGAAGAGACTCTATCCAAACTAATAAGGAAGAAGAAAGCCTACCTCTCCTAGCTAAGGCATAAGCAACTGAATTGCCCTGCCTTCTAGTGTGAGAGAAGGAGAAGTTCATAAGAGAACTAGCAATAGACTTAGTGTCTTTAACAAAGTGTCCAATGGAAGAAAAAGGATCAACATCAAGGGTCATAGCCTTAAAAAAAATCTTGGAGTCCCCTTCAAAAATAGAGTGCGAAATGTCAATTTCAAGAGCAAATTGAACTGCCCTTTGAGTTGCAAGAATCTCCACCATCACAACTAACGAAGGCATAACTATATTTTCAGACAAGGCTGCCAAAATTTCACCCTTATCATTCCGAATTACCACTCTGATACCAGCCTCATTTGTCTCCTTAAAAACAGCTCCATCCTAGGGAAAACACATTAATAGTTGAACAACATTATCTGTGTTAATTACTGTAATTGAAGCCAAATGTTGCTTTCAAAAAAGAGCCAAATGTGTACCTTGTCGATATTTTTCTAAAGATTAAGTGAATGAACTCAAAGTAAAATTTGGGAAAACATGGAGTGATTGAACTCAAAGTTAGAGTGACTGAATGCATAAAAGTATAAATCTTTTATATTGAGAGTATAGTGCAAATCTTGTGTTACAATAAACATAACATGAGTATATATAAGAGACTAAATTTAGGACTTCTAGTACAAGTAGGAGACTTGTCTTACACAAAGAAATAGGACGAGTTTGGGCCTATACATTGGGCTAATATGTGTAATATATCTCTAATGATTCCCATGACATTGAAGTTATTAAAATATACATTTGAGTTCTTTCCTACACCATGACAAGCTTATTTGGTTGAAACCTCAAATGGCTTGTCCAGTGTCTGTAGTGCCCTTATGGAAGATCCCTATTCCACGCACAAGATTAGAAATTTCTCATGGAGAGCATGTCATGATATTCTTCCTATGAAGGATAATCCTATGCGAAGAAATGTTATAGAACACAACTTTGTGATCAATGTCGAATGGAGTCTGAAACTTTGGGCCATTTTTTCTAGACTTGTCCAAAAGCTCAGGAGGTGTGGAAGTGTTTGAAGCTAATGGTTTCCTGCTGGTCTATGCAGTTTCAATCTTTTTTGGACTTGATGTGGCATTTGTTGATGGTTAAGTGTGGTGAGGAGGAAAAAGTATCCATAGTTGTCACCATTGTGTGGGTTTATGGTTCAATCAGAATGAGGTTCGACATGGGGGAATAAAGAAAAGTGGTCTCCTTTTCACGTAGTGGGCTTTTACAGTACTTGGCAGCAACGACGACACCAGAACTTGGAGTTAGGGAGGGTGGCTTTGTTGCTGGTTTTGTGCGGCAGCTTAGTTGTTGAGGGTTTTGAGGGTTTTTCTCTTCTTCTTCTTCTTCTTCTTCTTTTTTTTTTTTTTTTTTTTTTTTTTCTTTGTCTTTGTCTTTAATGCGTGTGTCTATTATTGGGTAAGTAAAAAAAAATTTATTTTTACAAATTACTCATATGGTGAATGATTATTGATAAGTAAAAAAGTGGTATAAGTGGTAGGCCCAAATGCGAATTAATAAGAATTTGCTATCTCAAAAATTTGAAAAAAATGTTGTAGAAAAGTTTGTGGTTATAACTTATAACATTACTTTTAAAATAATCAATGATATTATTAAGAGTTTGAAAAGTGTAGTTTTATAAAATAAAATTGCTAAAATTAGTACCTATATATACTAGTAATATTAAAATAAAATAAAAATTGGAGGGGGGGGGGGGGGGGGGCATTGCCCCCCAAGTCAAAGAGTGGTTCCGTCCATGCCTGGCTAAAATTTGTACCTATATATACTAGTAATATTACTCGAGTATGCTTGCCTTTTGTAGGGTTGAATTTTCTCATGTACGTAGGCAAGGTAATAGACCAGACTAGCCCATTTATTAGTAAAACATGCTTTAGGCATTAATGACTTCTCTACTTAAATTGAAGAAAGTCCTTATTTTTTAGAATAAGCTCTACTTTAGGATGTAGTCTCTATTTCAATTTATGAATAAAATTTTCAGTCTTCCCATAAATTATTATTATTATTATTTTTATTTTTTTATTTTTAAATCTAGGGATGACAAAAATTATCCTTCCCACTTGACCCATGCTACTTCGTACGGGTTTTTCTTGCTTCGAAGAGGTGACAACGTTGGGAGGTTTTGCTTGCCCTAATCTTTTACAAATCTTATTTATGATTTATTTTTTTGTGCATATTCTATTATCATCTCCAAAAACACTTGCTTTCACTCTCTCTTAGCACTCTCTTGACTGTCAATTCCCTACCTTGTTTCATCATCTTTACCATATTAATGTTAAAGATGACAAAATGCCTCTAATTCACCTGAAACTTAACCTATCCACTCATGCTCGGCACAAGTTTCCTAACCTCTAAGAGGAATGAGGCACATTTAATTCAACCTCGTCCTACCCTGTTGCCATCTTAATAATTAACTAATTATCATTCTACACATTTAGTGTTTGTTTAGGATTGGATTTTTCTTACTATTTGGAAGTCCCATGTTAGCCACTTATTTTATATTTGCTTATTTTTCTTACTATTTACGTATCTTACATGAATCTCACAGCTACTTATTTTATTTAACTTTTATCTTTTATCTATGATACTTTCAATAAAAAGTTAGATAAACTTTTCTCAAAGTACACTTTGAAATCAATGATCATTTATTTTTTATTTTTGTAGGATTGGATTAAAAACTAAATTTTGAATCAAGAAAATGACCACTTTGCCACCGAATTTCCAATTACCCATTATGACGTGAATTTCAAGCTAGGTCGTGAGCATGGAAAAGGGCAATTTTATCCTGAACGTGTGAAAAGTGTTTACTGAAAAGATCAATTTTTCCCCTGTTGGGAATTTTTCTCAGTAAATTGAAGGTTGCCATCTCCTTGATGAGCCTGGACATGGAGCCCAATTTAGAGTCTTGCTGCCACAAGTTCTTGATCAGGTTGTCCCCTAACTTTGTTTCATTTGTTTTATAGTCTAATAAGCTTCATGAAAACCCTAATATTATTGCTTTAAGGCTTTTTTCTTAGGCTGCTAAGCAAAACAGTTATGTCCATAGAGTATTGCATGTGTTTGTGTCTTTGAGTGAGGTTTTATCTTTATGTGATGATGTAGATAGGATTGTGTCATTGTGTGTGTTCATAAGGAGCTTAAATAAATGAGTTTCATTCAGGAAATATATATATATATATATATATATATATAAAATTCAATGTGTCTCATGATGACTGTTTCAGCGGCTAATTTTTTTATTTAAGAGCTTAGGGAGTGTGGGAATGGTTGAGGAATTGTTGTGGGTGCAGTGTAGAATGAAGGAGAATAGGATCACTTTGTATTCGTTTAATTTATTGGTGAATGGGTTGGTGAATCAATGATGATTGACAGAGTTGAAAGAGTCCTTAGAGGCGATGGAAACTGAGAGGATTGGACTGGATGTAGTGACCACTAATACAATTTTTTTGAGAAGAGACCACTAATACAATGATTGAAGGGAATAGCAGGGAAGACAAAGAAGGGAATGGAGAGATTTAAGGGATATGGAGGTGAGGAATATGGAGCTTGATATGAGCACTTATATGACTTCGATGCAGGCTTGTTATACGGATGGGAATTTTGATGCTTGTTTGGGTCTATATCATGAAATGGAATAGAAGAGGTTGGAAACTCCGCGTCATGCATTCAGTTTAGTGATTGGTGGGCTCTGTAAGGATGGGAAGTGTGCAGAAGGATATGCTGTGTTAAAAAAGAGAGAGTATGATTTAGAAGGGTTATAATGTGAATGTAGCAATTTATATGGCGCTGATTGATTCCTATGCAAAAATTGGGAGCATGGAACATGTGAGGGTATATGGGATTATTGTTAATGGATTGTGTAAGAGTGGCAGATTGAGGAAGCCATGGAGTAATTTGAGTTTTAAAGGTTAATGGGGTGGTGATGGCTAATGATATGTTTTATTCTAGTTTAATTGATAGTCTTGGAAAGGCTGTGAGAGTTGATGAAGCTGAAAGGCTCTTTGAGGAAATGGTTGGAGAAGGGATGCCCACAGGATTCGTATCGCTACAATGACCTTAATGATGCCCTAGCTAAGTGTGAGAAAATTGATGAAGCATTAAAGCTCTTTAAGAGGACAGAAGAAGAAGGTTGTGGTCAGACTTTTAATACATATACAGTGCTTATCAGGGACTGTTCAATAAGCATAGAAGTGAAGATTCACTGAAGATGTGGGACATGAGGATCATTAAGGGTATTACATGAACTGCAGCTTCTTTTAGGACTCTTTCAATTGACCTTTGTCTTTCAGTCAAGGTAGTTAGGGCTTGCTAGATATTAGATGAGCCAGCTCCATTGGGAATTCACCCCAAGACACTGCAAAGCTGGCCGCATCAAGGCCTATCAGTTGGCTGATGGGATTGTTGATTGGGGCAGAGAAATACCAAGTATAGTTCGTACTATTTTAATCAATGCCTTTTGGAAAGTGACAATGCAGACTTAGCCATGACGTTCATGCATAGTAAGATTGGAATTGGATATGTTAGAATGGGCAGCACCAAAGGGTGAGTGAAGTTCTGGACTATATTTGACAATTGAGTTTTTAGGCGTATATTTGGCTTTGTAATTTAGGCAGTTAGTTTTTGGCCAATGTATCTTATCTTATGTCCTTACAATTGCATCTGGATTACATAAGGAGGTTGAAAATGTGTCCCCCTCGCTTTAGTCATTCTACATTTTTTCTATATTTGACAATTGAGTTTTTAGGCATATTTTTGGCTTTGTAATTTAGGCAGTAGTTTTTGGCTAAGTGCTTAAAATCTCATCAAATTTTTTGCTTGTTTACCATGTAAAGATGTGGAGCTGTTCTTGACTCTCCAGTTCATCCCTGCACTTTATCATTCAATTAACAAATAAATTCTCTCTCACACAAATGATCTAAATGCTTAGTAAGTTTTATGAATTGTGTGTTGGCTCATAACGGTGTCAGATGCCACTCATTGATAGTCTTTAACTGCTTGGTTCTTCAATGTGATTATATTGAAATCTTTGGGTCAACAATGGAGCATGCCAGGTTATGTTTCTTCCTTGATCTCATTATGAACTTCTAATAATATATAAAAATCAATTAAAAAATGTGTATTTAAGTGGGATTTTTCCCATGCTATCTAAGGGAGACAATATTGTGGTCTTCTTAGGGTTCCTAAAGAAGTGACCAAAAGAGTTAATGGGATTTATCCCTGATGAGGGCCAATATATCTTATGTCCTTACAAATGCATCCAGACTACATAAGGAGGTTGAAAATGTGTCCCCCTCTCTTTAGTCATCCTACATTTTTTCTATTGTGGAGGAAAGCAAAGGTTGGAGTCAACTAGGATTTGACTGCACTTGATTTTCGGCAGATTCAGAAATAACGTAGCTGCAGATGGATTTCCTAACTATTATTCTAAGGGCAAAATTGAGCGGCAGGTTAATTTTGAAGTGGCCCAACCAAGTAGAAGCTTTAGCTCTTCAATAAGTTATTCTCCATGATGCAAATGAGCAGAGATGTTCTCCCTCAAGTATGAACTAGATTAGTTAGATAATGGTGGTAGTCCTCTGTCTACCTAAAGATTCTTTCACCTGTAAAACTTAAAGCTTCTCTAACATGTTGCTCCTTGACTTAAGGTGAACTTTCCCTTGGATGATTTGAGTTTGTGAGTTAGATAAACATGTAAAGAAGACAACTACTAACATAGTTTTTCGTTAATATTACAATTTCGCAATGAAAGACAATCATATAGAATTTTCACTGTGAATAATATTGGGTACTATTCAAAATTTATATGGTATAGATTTCTTTTGCCCAGGTTAAGATCCTTGTCACTTAGTGGCCTAGCCAACTCTTTTTTTATTAGGAGAATTAGGGTTCAAATCTCTCATTCTTGGTTGTAACTATTAAATTATCAAAAATAAAAAAGGGAACTGTTTGCCCAATCTTGCTAGTAGTTCAACATTATAAAACTACTGCAATTGCTTTACTTGAAAAGAGAAGTGAGACAATGTAGCAATAGGTGAAGTATCCCCATGTCTGCTTTCTTATGTTTGTGGCTTTGTTTCAAAAGTCTTCAATTCCCACACACCCCTTGGGGCACGGTGTGGGTGCCTTGGTTCAGAAAGACCGGGACATTGGAACATGACTGCCTTGAATGATAGGCTGTGTTGCTGCTATAGCGTCTTGATTAGACAAAGCCTTTTGCATTCCGTAACTCTTTTTGAGTGTGACAATTATCAATATGAAATTTCAGAGTATGTCCTATGCAATGTTTGAGGGGATTTATCTGTAATAATGTCTCAAGGGCCCAAGGCAGTTTGCTCATTCAAACACCCTCCATTCAGTATATTGGGCAATACATGTATAGAATACCTACAATGTTTCTCCTGTAAAGATATACATGTAGCGGCCCTGTTAGTTTGGGCCACAGAAATATGACGTGTAGTCATAGTTACAACTTTATTACTAAGAAAACCAATAAGTATTTGTGGAAGCCAATTTTAAAAACTTCTTTACTCTTTCAGATTTCAACACTTCCATCATTGTATCATTTTCAAGCCAAGTGTGGGTGACGTAGGACAAGGGGAACAAACAAAACCTGATTTATAACTCTTGGGGCAGATCTGGATAACTTGGGTTTTGAAGAATTAGGGTTAGATTTTGGTGGAAAATAGGCTAGAAAATAATAGAGATTATAGGGTTTGCAAAGGGGATAAGGATTAGTAGGGTTTGAAAATGAAAACAATCATGCAAATCAAGATTTGGTTTGCTGTTAACAGTAACGTGAATAGTAAAATTAAAGAAAATAAATAAATTCTAAGCATCATACCTAGACTTCCTAAGCATCACACCTAGGGTTCCTTGGCATAAAAAAAGCTTCATAGCTCTTAAATTCTAAAAACATTCATCATCTCAATATAAAGCATTACAACTCTTTAAATAGAAGTCAAATACCTGATCCTAGTTGAACTAGGATTTCTTAAAACCCTAATAAGACTTGGACTTGGACTCTTTAGGCTTTTACTACTAAGCTCAACTAAATATCCAAACTTAAAATAAAACCCAAAAGAAGATCCAATGGACGGTTAGCACAGCCCATTTCAAAATATTATAAAATTACAAAATTGCCCTTGATACATAAAATCAAATCAAATATAATAAATCTATCTTCCCATTGCCTTTGCATCAATGGGTGAATATAGCATGGGTTCCAGTTAGCTCAACTGGTAAAATTTCTAATGATTGAATAAGAGATCTGGGGTTCAGTCTCCGCCTATACGAAAAACCGATTAATGTCTTGGTCTAATGATTAAGAGCTATCATCAGGAGCGGACGCCATAGGTTAAAAATCTTTAAAAAAAGTGGGTGAATATACCATAGTCTTTCCTGAATATTTTTTGTTCAGTTAACATATATTTCCAATTAGAAAAAAATCAATTGTACCTTCATCTTGTTTCCATACACTACCAATTTCTTTTCCTGCTTCCATTTCCTGCTGCTTTACATTTGGCTTCTTGGGAATAAATATCTTATATAGTTTAAGTTTATTCTCACATAAATTTGTTCCATATGACAATCTAATAGATGGGATTTTTGAAAATTTTCCTTATCCAGTATTTTTTTTTTTTTTTTTTTTGGAGGGATTATCCAGTATTAATTAAGTTGAAGCAGAAAATGCCAACAAATTTGGCTTGTTGCACAGATCATCAAGAACCTACTTTCCATGTCTCTTTGATTTTTATATTTTTGTTTGCATTCTTTGTATTTGAAGAATGGGAGCAGTTTGGGTCCAGTGTCAAGTAACACTGGACCTATTAAGACGGTGACACATGTCCATTTTTGGACATGTGTCACAATCTAACTAGGTCCAGTGCACTGGACCTAATCCAGAACCTTGAAGAATGATGGGATTGGAGTGTACAAAAATGTTGAATTTAATGCCATGTTGTAGGTCCCAATAACAATGGTAAGTAGTTAGCAGAAAGGCCTAGCTCCAGATGCTTGTGGGGAGGGGGAGGTGGGGGGAGCATCTTTTAATTGTCTAATAAATTATAAGCACAAAGGTTCAGCCCTACCTGGCTACCAGGACCACTGTTGGGTCCTTGGAACAGTTTTTCTATTAAACATGACCAATTAACTGGCATAGCATAGGATGCTCAATCAGGTATTGAATAAGAATTCAATCTAATTTCAGTGAACCTGGTGTTTCCCTCGGTACTCAGGAACCCACTTGACAATACTCAATAGCCGTCAGTAAACGACACTCGAATAAGTGTTGCTGAGACAGAACTTAAATATCAATAAAGATGTTTCAGTGATAAACTCATTCTAGCAAATATACAAGTTACAATACTTTCTAGAATTATGCAGAATGATAAAGTGTTGACTGAATGCTCTGTGATTTTCAGACATGACAAACATATAGATAGGTGATGTTGCTTTAGACAGCCCAGAATGGCCATAAGGCTTTTCTTGTTTCCAATCCAAACAGATGCAAGTTGTTGTTGAATGAGCTTTGGGTACTCTAAAATGCATTAACTGACCAAATGAGCAACATTGACTCTGCTTATTAATCGTTAGGTACTTTTTAGCAATATTTTTGAGTAAGTGCTTACATGTGTTAGGACTTAGGATAGGATACCATAAAACTAGTGCTTTTCTAGCTGTGTTAGGTGTACTATTTAGCTACCACTCAAGACTTAATTAGGGACTTTCATTTGCTTAATCAGTCTCACATTTCCCAATTTCCATGACCAAAATGACAAGAAGATTGAAGTAATTTTTACGCATCTTTTAAAAAAAAATAGTTGTAGTTGTTATGCAGCACAAATTAGAATAATTCAACAGTGAAATTAAAAGACAGAAAAATAAAGGATAGAGCCTATCAGTCAACACCTAAACTTAATTTTGAAGTCAATACCAAGCGAAGAAAACCACTAGAAATCGGCACCTAGGGTAAGCTAGATTCGGCATGAGACCATGAAGACAATTTCAACTGAAACTTTCATTCATCAAAATAATCTCCAATTTGAAAGGTGTAACAACACTTAGCTTAGCTATAGGAAAGGAGCACTAAACTCTTAGGGTCTATTTGGATACTGCTTATTGTTGAAAACTAAAAACCGAAAACATTGTAGCAAAATAATTTTTAAATGTGTGAATAGTGTCGTGAGACCCAGTTTTAATGAAAATTTTGCTGAATTAGTCAACTTGTGGGTCTAATGAATAGTGCACGAGACCCACTGACTCGTTGAAATTTCATTTCAGCACAGTCTAAATGGTCACTTATTATAACTGATGTAGGAAATCTTACTTTTTGAATGACAAAAATATCCTTGACTTTAAATAAAACATACTATTGACCAAATTAAATACTAGGGCCTAAATTTAAAATACAATCGATGTCCAAAAAGAAATTAAAATAAATATTTGCTTGCGCTACCCATCTCAAGTTTTATATGAGATAAGAAAACCATGGGATTGTGTTGTTTGCAAGCTTCAGTGGTTACAAAATTATGGGGCATTAGCTCTTGCAGGTGATGGCCCATTGTTCAGGCGAACTTAGATATGATAGTATGGCTCCATTGTTACGTACATATCAGAATTAATGCAGGGACAGTGGTTTTGTTGGTTATGGCAAGAAAATTGGCTCATGCTTTAGTGAAATCGACTTTGAATAATAAACAAAATGGTCCCCCAATATCACCACCCCAAAACCAAAGAAAGTGAAAACTCCTATGTGTGGTAGCTCTGCCCTTGGGGATATGATGTAAAATAGTCTACCCCGATTTAAAGACTCTTGTTTTTTTCTTTCACTAAAAACATTACCTACTTTTAAGTACTGCCCATATATCATTGTCCTCCTACAGTTTTAATGAAGCAATTCTGTGACTTGAACTCTGAAATCCCTTACATTGTGGCTTTACTGCATTAGTCTCTGTCAATTTTGATTGTTCTAGTATCCTGATGGCACTTCATATTCGCCAAACTCCTGCTGCTACAATCGAACGTGACTTACAAGAAACATGATATCTAGACTCTTACTAATTAATTCACCTTGCACAAATTACATCCCACTCTAACAAACTTACATTTGTTGAACTTCTTTTCTTTGAGAATCAAACATTTGTTGAACTTGATTGCATATTTTCTGTGATTGTGTCGTAAATTTACTGTGGTTTTTTTTTTTTTTTTTCTTTTTTCCCTGCTATGCGTTGGAGGATCCCCTTTTTGGCGTTGCTTCAAAAGTACAATTTGGGATTTCAAGATCATTTGGGAGTGTATATAAATCTACGCAGGTTCTCATGGCCAACCTTCATTTTCAATTTGGAGGGAAATTTTTTACCAAATAATCATTTTTTGCAAAAAAATATTGCAAAAAGTATCAGCCCAAAGTCATTTTATTTTGTAACATGTTTTTGGGACTTGAGTTCGCTAAGCTTGAATTCCAAGCAGATAGCCGCCGTCTGATTGAAAATACCACATCAAAGGATCCACATAAAAAGCTACATGCTTGGAACTCAAATTTGTTAAAAATGAGCTACATAATAAAATAACTTTGAGTGAAGACTTTTGAATAATATTTTTTCCTAAAAGTTTAAAACTGAACCTTTAGCAATAAAAGCCCAATTTGGAGTATTGGATATTATCATTTTGCGGCAAACCACATTTCTTTTTCAAATTTCTCGTGCGATTTCATTTTAAAATATCCTTCTTGCTTTTTGGTGACAAGGTAATATTTGAATGCAACAAAAATTGACTTCCTGATTTATCACTGGGGGATTATTAACGACAAAGAATTGGTTAGATCTCTGGATATTAAAAACTTGATGGAACCAACTACTTGGCGCATTTCACATGAATGATGTTGGTTCTGTTCGAAATCACCCTCTTGTTGAATAACCTACTTTTGCTAATAAACTAAAGCATGTAATTGCTGACTTGAATTGGTAATCTTAGCAAATTATGATTGCATATTCATTTTTAGTGGTCCCGTTAATGCTGCTATCTTGAGTAGTCCCTTTTTGTTTTGTCTTTTTCTACTGATATAAGCCAATAGCACTGGAACTTTCTCTTTCAACGGCTCATGCTTGGTCCACAGAAGAAGGTTATAGAGACTCTATCAAGCAAGTCATGGCCAAAATTATTGAGAATCTGAGATCCTTGACATTACCAAGAAAAAATAATAATTGATGGAACAATAATTTAAACTCCCAAAAAAAAAAAATTTACTGTTTAAAATAATAGTAAAATATTGTTGCCTTTTGCAAGGAGGCGGGTGACTCAAGAGAGATGGAACCACCCATTTTAGCAATTAAAGAGAAGGGCAAAATTTAGGTACTGTACTGAGGTGCTATACTTTAAATTCCTCATTTTGAATTCAGTCATGTGGTAGTATTTAATTAAAAATACACTTTCATCCTGTAAGGAAAAAGCCATATGACTAAGTGTCCATTTGACATGATTAATTTTGTCAACTTATTTTACTATTCAGTTTATTTTTAGTACTATTCATGGGTCCAGCTGCACTTTTTGGTACTATTCATGAGTTTCATTGTACTATTTTAGCTAACTTTTACCTTTATCTATAGTACTTTCAGCAAAAAGTTTTTTAATTTTAGGAAAATAAGCGGATCCTAAACAGACCCTAAATATTAAGAGACGACTCTAAATAACATTACCTAAGTTTTCCTAAGAAGAATATGTCCACGAAAAGACAACTTTGTTATCTCGAGACAAGTTGACCACAAAGGTCCCTTGGGACCAACATCCGAAGAAGGCCTAGCAGTCGAACCTCCATTATAAGGGCTTGGGGTCTTTTGTGGAGTTTATCCGAGCTGAAACTCACTTTGGGTGGAGGACTCGAGATGCCTTATCCCACTGACCCTGGTGGGCTTAACCATGGGCCTCAAGGCTCCTTTGTTTGGATTGATATCCTGCATTGGGTCTATTAGGCCCCACCCCCTTGAGCAATCAATGTTTTTAAATACCTAAACATCTAATTGACATGTAATTGGTGATGGAATATTTATTATAATTTTTTTTAATAGATATGATAAATTTTAACCTATGACATTTGTTTTATGACAATTTCTCTTTATCACCAAGGTCGAGACACCAATCAATTTTTTAGATAAGCGGGGTTCAAGCCCTAAAAAAAAATTTACCAGTTAAGTCAACTAAAACCAACAGAATATTTATTATATTTGTGCGGGACAAAAATTTGAGGGCCTAAAAAGGTATTGGGCTTGGACCAATGTTCACAACAATTAATTTGTAGAGTTGGGGTTCTAGACCAACAATTGATCTTATAATGCTAATTCTTATTTAAGGATTAACAGGTAGCAAATGATTTTGAAAGGATAGATAATAAAAAAGTAATTTGTTTATTTTATTCTTCCTCGGAATGATCGATGAGCCTCTACACTTCACAAAGAAAAACAAGATTTTCACTAGTCAATTCTATTATCTCTCTTATTCTCTCTCTCAATGATGATTAGATCCCTGTTCATTGGGAATCTCTTCCCTTTTATAATACCCCAGCTTTGATCTTGGCCCTCCACTTGGATGATTGTTGATTCTCTATGAAAATACTTGTCTCATCCTTCCTTTCCCCTCCTTTTGAGACCATGCTAGATAAGTAACAGGTTGTGATGGCACTGTTCAGGTGTTAGTTGGCAATTAATGCCGCAAGCTTAATTGGTGCAGTGCATTTAATGTGGAGGTGATGACAACTTTTCTGGATAATTTCCCCTTTTTCTTATCCACATTGGATACTACTATCTTCCTCGGATCAGTGTCCTCAGCTTTGTGCAGACCCCTTCCCAATTTTTTCGGACTGTCCCTGTCCAAGCACCTTCCTTGGGGTAGTTGCTTACTCGGTCAGTTCTTCTTTTCAGACAATTTCGGCCCACTTGAATTAGGTGAGATGATGATTTGGTCTTTTAGCTCCTCGGATCAAGCCCAACGGGGTTAATCTTTCTCCCACCACCAACACCACCCCCCCCCCCCCCCCCCAATTTATAATCTACAGTCACAACCGGCATAACAAGTTGATAGTTGACACTGAAAAATCGATAGCAATATCTATATATTACATTTTTTTTTATCCCCTGAATGGATATTACATATGGTTGGATGGCTATAGGGTTCTTTGAGTAAATTTTATAGGATTTTGAAACATGTAAGTGATACTAACAGAATGACATGGTAGAATCCCTTTCCAATAAATGATCGATGTTCCACTAATCTTCAGATAATTTACATATTTTATTCTCCTTAATTTACTTTTCGAAGAGCATTAAAAATGAAAGACATATGGGTAACAAAGCCATTTTGTAGCATAGCCAAAAGCCAAAAATCATTCTGTTAGCATTATCCAAAAATGAATAAAAGAAGAAGAAAAGAAAAGGGCAAGCCAAATGCCATATATCAATAGAAATTTGTATAATTTCTGGCCTAGTAGAGATTTTTTTTGTTTTTGTTTTTTTCTCTTTTGACGAAAGCAACCTTGGCCTAGTAGAGAGATTGATCATCAAACCCTGGAAATCATGTGCAGAAAATGTGGGAAACGAGGAGCCAACAAAGATCTAAATACAAGATTGGATGGAGATTTTAGTGGCTTATAAATATTACACGTTTGTCCATATAAGTTTTTTTTTAGATATTAAGTATTTTTATTTATTGAGATATTAAGTTATATATATATAGAGAGAGAGAGAGAGAGAGACAGAGAGAGAGAGAGAGACAATAATGTGGACACCTAATTTTGGAGGTAGTGAGAACTGGGAAGTATCTAGTAAAGAAAGTTTTAGAGAAATGCACGTGGCTATATTAAAGGGTGAAAATGTAGAAATTAGGCCGACAAGATAGTACATGAGTCCAAAAGCTGGGATGTAAAAGATTTCTAGTAACATGGGTAGTTTGGTAAGATATTTTTATTAACGTTGGTTAAGTATTGTGAAAATACGTGTAGGTGAAAAAATATTATAGAAATACATTTATTGTTGTTTAAACAACTAAAATTGTTGTTTAAACAATAGTACCAAACAGGCCTAAAAACTAAAAACTCCTGCTACTAAAATGACATATGCAAATTCATACCATTTTACAATATACCTAACATCTCAACCTTTTATTTTAACATACAACACATTAAAATAATATAAATTATACAATAAAATAATATAAAACTATCTCTCTTCTCTCTCTTTTCTTCTCGCCCTAATTTCTGCAGTCAACAACAAACTTGACAAATTTCCAATATCACTTGCCTCAATCCTTCTCTTGATAACCCAAGGGTCAAGGCCAAGCCTCAAATCCAATGAAATACCGTTATTCTCCTCATGGTTTTTAATTTTCTTTCTTTTGACTCCACAATTTCTTGATGGCACAAAGAGGTTGCCATAGTTTTCACTTGCTTTCCTCTTTTTGGTTAAGAGGGCTTCAAATTCATGTTGGTTTTAGGTTGCACACCCTTCTACTTGGCTGATTTGAGGTTGATCAGTCTCCAAAATACCCATAAAGTTAAAAAAAGAAAAAATATAGGTTCTTTTCCTTCAATTTCAGAACCCATGACCTCCACAGCTCCACCAAAACTCACAACCCACGACCCCACGTTACCCAGCCACAACCACAGCTCCACAATCTCCATGCCTCCACCATAAAAGTCGATCTCCATGCCTCAACCACGATACCTGCCAAAAACCCAACAAACCTATAGCAAAAACAACCCAATCACCACCATGCCACTACCATGCTCACCATGCCAACCCAAACCAACAAATCCGAATCAAACCCAAACCCTATCGGAATCCAAAATCCAACCCATCTGAACCCAAAAGACAAAAATCCATAGCAAAAATCTAGTGGCAAGTTTTAAATGAGAGAGAGAGTTTTTTTTTTTTTTACAAAAGCAACCTTGGCCTAGTGGAGAGATTGATCATCAAACCTTGGAAATCATGTGCAGAAAATGTAGGAAACAAGGAGCCAACAAAAATCTAAATACAAGATTGGGTGGAGATTTTAGTGGCTTATAAATATTACACGTTTGTCCATATAGGTTTTTTTTTTTATTTTAGATATTAAGTATTTTTATTTATTGAGATATTAAGTTATATATATATATATATATATATATATATATATATAGAGAGAGAGAGAGAGAGAGAGAGAGAGAGAGAGAGAGACTATAATGTGGACACCCAATTTTGGAGGTAGTGGGAACTGGGAAGTAGCTAGTAGAGAAAGTTTTAGTGAAACACACGTGGCTATATTAAAGGACGAAAATGTAGAAAGTAGGCTGACAAGATAGTACATGAGTCCAAAAGCTACATGAGTCCAAAAGCTGGGATGTAAAATATTTCTAGTAACGTGGGCAGTTTGGTAAGAGATTTCTAGTAACGTTGTTTAAGTATTGTGGAAATACGTGTACTGTTGTTTAAACAACTAAAACTATTGTTTAAATAACAGTACCTGATAGGGGTAAACCCCAGGGTAGACGGATTGAATTAATGGAGTAAGACTTTAGAGACGAGGTAACCAAAAGAGATGATACAATTGGTCTAACAAAGCTGGTAGACGATTCGCGACATAGACGGACAGACATTTTTAAGTGAACAATAAAAAGGAGACGGTTTGTTGAAGCCACGTGTCACCCTTATGGCATCTACATGGTACCCACATGGCATGGGTAGTCACCAAGGATTCTGGTATGGAAATGTCTTGCGCTCCACGCCCTGCCATAATTATAGGAATCCCTGTAAGGAAATGATCTTGTAAATTGCAAATACTGATGAAGATCTTCCCTACAAGGAAATTCCCTATCCACCAAGAAATTAAGGTCGGCTCTACACTACTATAAAAACCCAAAGACCTTCACAAATCAGGTACACGTAATTTTCTAGCTCTGGCACTCTAGAGTTGTAGAAATTCTCTAACTTAACCTTCGAATGGTATTTGGCTGGTACCACACCGTTACTCTCTGCAAGGTTTTCTCTATTTCTGTTTTGCAGGTTCTGTCTAGAGCATGGTTTTAAAAACTGGTACGATGAAAGAACCGAAAAATGGATTGAATACCGATTTTCTAGTTAGACTGGAGTCCAGCCAATGGTAGAACCAGTGACGTCATAAATAATTTAATTAATAATTATAAAAATAAGGAAATGATATGTCCACAACATTTTTACAACATTTTTACAAGAAATCCTAAGTAATAGATTGTTACTGGTTGTTATTGTTAAGACAAAAAAGTAATCTAAGTGTTAGGTTCAAATTTGAACCAATAATAACTAACCATTTATTTGTTGTGAAAATATTGTAAAAATATTGTGAACATAGCACCTCTCAAAAAATAATTGTGTGGCGTGCAAGTTTTAAGCAAATTAAATTAAGAAATAAAAAACAAAACCCCAAAAAGCTCACAACCACATGTTCACTTCACAGGTACCCACGTGAATGAGCTTTCAAATCTTACATTTATTAAGTTTTATCTCCTCTCTCATCATTCAAAGTTTTAGACATTACAATCTTCTCAAATCTCACCTTTCTCTCTTGAAAGTTGAAACACCTAGAGTTAGGCTAGTTCAAAATTTCAAACCTCATATTTTTCAGATTTTTACAGTCGCATTGTTGCCATCAAGTATCAACAAACAACAAGGAATCTCCTCTACAGCAAAATAGTACTCTTCTCCTCTAATCTTTATTCTCATCGTCATCTCCTCTTCTTCTTTGTCTTCTTCTTTATTTATTTATTTATTTTCTCTTCATCGAGGCTTAGCTTCATAACATTGGTAAATCTGACCTTTTTGGGTCATTGTGGGTGTCTTAGGCTTCACCACTTCATACTTGAGAGAGCATTTTCAAAATCAAAACCTCTCTTCTTAAATTTGAAACAAGATCTCTCTTTTTAATTTTTAAAATTTTTTTTGGGTTAAAAAACACAACAGCTAAAGTATTTATGTAGAAGTGCTAAAACTAATTTAACCGCACCGGTTTCCAGTTATGCTGGTTGAACCAGCGGTTTGCACTATTTGCCCAGTTTTTTCTTCATTTTCGATTTTAACTAATAACCGGACCGGATTAAGTTCCGGTTCCCAATTGAACCAGTCGGTCTGGTCTGGTTTTTAAAACCTTGGTCTAGAGCACGCGAGGACTATGCAGCTTACTGACGATTTTTGGCATCATCAGTTGGCGCTGTCTGTGGGAAGGAAGAAAACACTAGCAGCCATATTACCACTTCCCAAACAAAGATTTGTGTGGTACTCACTCGCTCAATGGTAACCAACAACAATAACGGAGATGAACCACACACTACTGCCCTCGAAAGATAGGTATAGACTTTCGCGGCGACTGTAGAACGCCTTACTAAGCAAAACCATAACTTGGAGGAACAACTGCGCCAAAGGAATGCGAGACCCAATAATTGTGGGGAGGAGCAAGAGGGTACCGGCACCAAAAGAAGGGACTAAGAAGGACCAGAAGGCAGCAATGCCTCTAGCAGACAAGAGCAGCAAGACATTATTCGTCCATCCGTCGCTGACACGGCACCGCCGTACATGGTTGCGGAGATGCAGATGAATAAGGAACAGATGGACTTCATGATGAACGCCCTTAGGGGATGGGTGTCAAACAACCTCAACTAGTTGGTCCACCGGACAGACTCGCCCTTTACTGCACTCGTTACTTCGTTTCCCCTTCCGCCAAAGTTCCATATGCCATAGATAGAAGCCTACAACAGGTCTAAGGATCCCTTGGATCACTTGGAGTCCTTCAAAACCCTCATGCACTTGCAAGGTGTGGCGGACGAGATCATGTGCCGAGCCTTCCAAACTACGTTGAAGGGTCTTACAAGGGTATGGTTCAACAGATTGATGCTCAACTCCATTGGTACCTTCAAGGAGTTGAGTGTGTAGTTTGCCTCGCACTTTATTGGGGGGCACAAATATAAGAAGTCCACTGCGTGCCTGATGAGCATCAAGCAAACGAGAGGACGAGACATTGAGGTCTTACGTAACTTGTTTCAACAAGGAAGCCCTCTCAATAGACGAAGCTGATGACAAGATACTTGTTGCTGCGTTCACCAATGGATTATGGAAGGGGAAGTTTTTGTTCTTTCTATACAAAAATGACCCGAAGACCATGTCGAATGTGCTTTATCAAGCCACCAAGTACACGAACGCAGAAGACGTGCTACTAACCCTAAAAGAGAAACCCAAGAAGAAGGAAAGGCAAGAAGATGCATGGCAGGACAGGGGATGAAAGACGACCAGAACTGGGGACCGACGGGAGGATAGGCGCTCTAAACCCCCCACTGGAAAGTTTTGAAACTTCACTCCGCTGACTGCCCCGATCGATTAGGTCCTTATGCAAATCAGGGATGACACGGCCTTGACATGGCCTGGTAAGTTGAAGGGAGATCCCAGTAAGAGGTCAAGAGACAAGTATTGTCGTTTTCATTGGGATCATGGTCACGACACATCTAAATGCTATGACTTAAAGCAACAGATTGAAGCCCTAATCAGACAAGGAAAACTACAACAATTTGTCAACAAGGAAAGGGAAGACCCACCACAAGAACAGGCTGCAAGAAGGGATAATAAGCGCCCTAAGCCACCCCTAAGAGACATAAGGATGATTGTAGGGGGCACCATAGCTTCCGGTTCTTCCAGAAAGGCACGTAAGTCTTAACTAAGGATGGTTTAGAGTGTCTAGTTGACAGGTTTCGTTCCAAAGATGGCATAGATCGACAACCCCATAATTCTCGGAGGAAGATACTTAACATCTTCACCACCCACACGACGATGCACTTGTTGTTAGCATACGGGTAGAGGATTACAACACTCACCGAGTCCTAGTTGATAATGGAAGTTCTCCTGATATCCTCTATTACCCGGCGTTCCAGCAGATGAGGATTGAGAGAGAATAGCTCGTATCGACCAACACACCGCTCGTTGGGTTCGGAGGAAAGAGAGTATACCCCTTTAGTGCGGTCACATTGCCAGTGACGATTGGTGATTACCCTCAACAAAGGATGTTACATTCCTTGTCGTTGATTGTTCGTCTGCTTACAATGCCATACTGGGCCGTCCTACCCTCAATTCATGGAAGGCTGTAACTTCGACCTATCACCTGATGATCAAGTTTCCCACCAAGTACGGAGTAAGAGAGGTACGTGGAGACCAAGTGGCAGCAAACGAGTGCTACATAGCAACGTTGGAGATGGACGAGGACTTACAGACCATGAGCATAGAAGAATAACGGACGGTTGCAGAGCTCGTTGAAGGGTTGAAAGAGATACTCCTCGATGACTCTAAACTTGAGCGAACAACTAGGATCGGCACCCTCGCCAGCCCACCAATCCGTCAAGCACTCACGACGTTCTTGAGAGAGAACCAGGATGTCTTTGCCTGGAGCCACAAAGACATGCTCGGGATTGACCCTTCGGTCACGATTCACAGGTTGAATGTATCACCCTCTTTTCCCCCTATCTGACAAAAGAAACGAGTGTTTGCCTAGGAGCGAGATAGGGCTATAGCGGAAGAAGTTTGCAAATTGCAGGAGGCAGAGTTCATACAAGAAGTGTACTACCCCGACTGGCTGGCCAATGTGGTGATGGTTAATAAAGCCAATGGAAAGTGAAGGATGTGTGTAGACTTCATGGACTTAAATAAGGCGTGCCCCAAAGATAGCTACCCACTCCCGCGAATCAACGTCCTGGTAGACTCGACAACAAGACACCAGTTGTTAAGCTTTATGGATGCGTTTTCTGGTTACAACCAGATCAAACTAGATGAGGCTGACATGAGAAGACTTAATTCGTCACCAGCTAAGGCCTCTTCTACTACAAAGTGATGCCATTCGGTCTCAAGAACGCGGGTGTAACGTATCAGAGGCTAATGAACAAAATGTTTGCACATCAGATTGGGAGGAAAGTCCAAGTCTACGTGGATGACATGCTAGTGAAAAGTCAATGGGAAGACGACCATTTGAACAACCTCAATGAGAACTTCGATACCTTCCACTCTTACAACATGAAGCTCAATCCAAGTAAATGCACATTTGGGGTAACGGCTGGAAAATTCCTAGGGTTCATGGTGTCTCAGAAGGGGATTGAAATCAATCCAGACAAGATCCAAGCCATAATGGAGATGACACCACCTAGGAACATAAAAGAAGTGCAAAGCCTCAACGGCAAGGCAGTGGCGCTGAACAGGTTTATGTCAAGAGTAACAGACAAATGCCTGCCTTTCTTTCTCACATTGAAGAAGTCCTTTAAATAGATGTTCAAGGACCTAAAGGCGTATCTCTCCTCCGTGCCATTGCTAAGTCCTTCCAAAGCTAGAGAAGAGTTATTTCTTTACATGGCCGTCTCCCCAACTGCCGTCAGCACAGCCTTGGTCAGAGAAGAAGACAGGGTGCAAAAGCCCGTATACTACACTAGCAAAGTGCTCCAAGGCATAAAGGAGAGGTACCCCCCGATGGAGAAGCTAGCCTTCACCTTAGTGACCGCAGCTCGTAAGCTCAAACCATATTTCCAGGCTTACACGGTGATCGTTCTGACAGTGAAGCCTTTATAGAGAGCAATGAGTAATCCTGAAACCGTTGGACGGATGGCACTATGGGCAATTGAGTTGAGTGAATTCGACGTACAGTACCGCTCACACGCTGACATGAAGGGACAGGTAGTTGCTAACTTCATTGCGGAGTTCACTAATATGGAAGGCCAGAGGGCAGAAGAGCATCCTCAATGAAGTATACACACGGACGGATCGTCCAACAAGCAAACTGGTGGAGCAGGTATAGTACTCCACTCTCCAAAAGGGGACGAGATTGAATGCATAGTTCGTCTCGACTTCCCTACACCAACAATGAGGCGGAGTATGAAACTCTAGTGGCAGGACTGGATCTCGCCAAAGCAGCAGGGGCCACAAGTGTGGTTGTTTATTGCGACTCTCAAGTGGTCATATGTCAGGTGAACGGCGAGTCAGACATAAGGACTTTCAAGTTGGAGATCTCATCCTGAGGAAAGTGACAGGCGCTACAAGAGATCCCTCCCAAGGGAAGCTAGGACCCAATTGGGAAGGACCCTATAGAATCACTTCGTGGCAGAGGAAAGACACCTATCACCTTGAGACACTCGAAGGAAAAAAGTTGCAGCATCCATGGAACACCGAGCACCTAAAGAAATACTACTAGTAGACGACGGCATGCAGACCACTCCTCATTTCCAGTTTATTTCATTCTAGTTGTTTTTATTATCTACAGTAATTTTTAGCCCAAAGGGTAGCTTTTTATTTTTTCAAAACAATTTAGCTTATGCACGTGTTTATCATAATAAGAGTTATTCAGAAATATCATGCGCATATATACATCTCTACAAAACCACGTCCACGACCAAATACTTAGGTGGACAGATGCATCCTAAGGATGCATTAAAATTTATACAAGTCCGTGAATGAACGAGTGCATCTAAGGGATGCCTTGCAATTTATTAAAGTCCATTAGTGGATGGATACATCCCAAGGGATGCCTTAAAATTTATACAAGTTCATGAATGGACGGGTGCATCCAAGGGATGCCTTGCAATTTATTAAAGTCCATTAGTGGACGAATACATCCCAAGGGATGCCTTAAAATTTATACAAGTCCACGAATGGACAGGTGCATCCAAGGGATGCCTTGTAATTTCTTTAAGTCCATTAGTGGACGGATACATCCCAAGGGATGCCTTAAAATTTATACAAGTCCATAAATGGACGGGTTTATCCAGGGGATGTCTTGCAATTTATTAAAGTCCATTAGTGGACGGATACATCCCAAGGGATGCCTTGGAATTTATACTAAGTCCTTAAGTGGACGGATACGTCCCAAGGTCCAAAAAACTGCCAAGTTTATGGACGAACGAACAAAAGGTACAAAGGGTCAAACATCTCTAAATCCATAGAACAGACAAGTGAAAATTATCCTGCACACAATGGATCCCAAAAGGGAACGGGCAAGTGTGTTTGATCCCACCTAACCTTTACATGGACATTGAAATATGATAACAGAAACATGTTCAAACAAGCATTTAAAGCGACGGACATAAAAAAAATAATGGATAAAAAGCCCACGAAGGCAAATGTTTACATCCAAAGCCTAAAAACTGTGGGTAATGTTGAAAAATTGCATAAATATTGTTCTCCCAAAGATTTTTACAATAGAAACAACAAAAGAGAAAAAAAGAAAAAAGGCTTCAAAATTTATGGCTGGTCAACAGGGGCCTCCTCGTCCACCACTTTCTCCGCTGGCTTGGCTTCCTCAACTAGACAGTTCTCATTGCCAACGAATTGAGCTTGTCCTTCCTGGGGAGTGACTTCTCCATCACCATGAACGTCAGGAGTAGGACCACCTTTGAACAGCTCATCAGTGCCTTCAAACTCGACGGACCTGGCTGGGGTCTGGGCCACGTCATCTAGGGAGACCTGAGACACATCTAAGTCAGGAAAGAGAGCCTTGACCTAACGAAGGCACTCATTGAAGCTGTCAACGTAGCAGCCACCAAGTTCGGAGAGGAAACTGTCAGAGTTGCGAAACTCTGTCTTCCTGTCCTCCTTGGTCTGACAGACTTGCTTCCTTAATAAGGAGATCTCCCATTCCTTGTCGTTGAGTACCTTCTTTAGCGCATCAGTATGAGCCTTCGACTCTTCTAGGGCCTTCCTCGTCACGTCAAGTTTTTTTGCTTGAACTTCCCACGAGGTCTTCAACTCATTCCGCTCCGTCTCCGCAGCCTTAGCCCTTTCCGTTAGATGGCCAACCAGCGTCTCTCAGGCCATGCAACGGTCCATTAGACCCTTCATCATCAGCACCCCCTGCAAAAGTAAAACACGAGGTTAGAAATGAGGGTAATTGAAAGACTAACTAAAAAAGAGACGGGAAAGAGAGAAGGTTGGATCCACACCTGTGCCAAGCTAAAGAGGCCCGTCTCCCCCATGGCCTCAGTTGCATGGTTGCCCAAGTCCTCATAATCATCGTCCTTGATAATGGACAAGAGCTGCCTGATGGCGTACCGCGAATCCTCACGGAGGAGGACGGGGTGCTTCTTAGAGACGGGACCTTGTGGTGTCATCAAGCCTTTCCCTTTTCTAGGATGGGGCAGAGGAGGTAGCTTGGTAGCTGGACGGTTGAGCCAGTTGCCACCTTTGGCTTCTTGGAAGGACAGTCAACTTTGTTCATCATTTTTCTCTTAATGAACCGATTCAGTGGACCCGTTCCCTTGGGGGGCATGCCCTCTTCTTGCTTCTTCTTCGCTAAGCCCTCCTCTTACCGTCTTCCATTTCTACACCAAAAGGGACGAAAAGAAAGAGTTAGATAGAAATTATTGAAAAAATAAACAAAGTTAAACAAGGAATAGGCGACGAACTCACGTTTGCGTGCTTGTTTTTCGTAACGACGGGCAACAGCTATTGGCTTAGGACCCTCACAAAACTAGTGCAGGGTGTCCAACGTGACAAGCTTCTGCCATGTCCTCTTTTTTAAGGAGATTTTGAAGATCCTCTCCAAAAAGCTCCACTATTCAAGGTTAACTTCTAGACGGTCCTAGGCTGTAATAAGGGATGGTTAGATTAACAAGTAAAATGGACAAAATAAATAAACAGACAAATTTAAACAAGCAAAAGCCTACCAGATAGAGGCATTATACCCCAAGTTCTATCAATAAGGGGCGTGTTCTCTCGTTCATCTGGATGGCACATCCAGTTGTCCCCCTGGATGAAGAAGTATCGGTTCTTCCAATTCCTGCTAGAGTCAGGAGTCTCGTACACTAGCCAAAGCGACGGCTTCCTTGGTAGGAAGCTGTAAATGCCCCTAGACTTGATAATCTCAGAGGGATGATAACAATGGAAGAACTACTCCACGGTTAGCTGACGTCTCCCTTTAGTGAGAACCCCATATAGCACCTCCATACCAAGGAAGATCCTTCAAGCATTCGGAGTGATCTGGGTGACAGCTAGTACTAGGTATTAGAGTAGGCAACGGTGGAGAGCACTTAAAGGCAGTCTAAATCCCACCTTGAACATTTGCTCATACACCCCGACGTAAGCACCATGGTAATAGCACTTTTCAAACTTAAAGGGTAGATGGATGGGGATGTCGTTGAGGATCTGGTATCTCTCCCGTAAAGTGTCAAAGTGTTTTCTTTAAATGGTTGAGTTAAAGTCGTTGACCGTCCACATGAGGGGAAAAATGAACCTCCTAAGGCCGTCAAGGCAAATGACAGATCTAAAGGGAGATTCAACGTTCTCAACGTTCTACTCGTCGTCTAAGTCTTCATTTGTACTACTCTCTGACCCGTCCACATCCGAATCCTCCTCTTCTTCCTCTAAAGATGAGTTGGCAGACGGGACCTTTCTGGACAAAAGGTGCTAGGGTCGTCCTGACCTGACGGATACACCTCATCGTAGCCCACTCCTTCGCGGACATACGATTGTTCACTCGACACTTCACTAGACATTATTACACCTACAAGTGACGGGTAAACTCCTAAGACTCTACAAGTCTATATACGCAACAGACATATAATACTTAAAAAAGAATGGAAATAAAACATATGAGTATAGGATGGAAAGCACTTACAGGTGTACAATGCAGAAAAGAGACGGAAGCAATGTGGTGAACAGATGCGCTGAGGTGATGGAATACTAAATTATTGCAGATGACGGTGGCGCTCTAACACTAGCAAATGGTTGTAAAGAGTAGAAATGTAGGGGAAAGGCGACCTGTATATAGAGGAAACGGCGCAGAAGACAAAGCAACGCTTTGATCCGGGTAACTAGCCACTAAAATTTTGCCACGTGTCCCTCGGCATTTATGACTCTCAACCACCCTGTCAATCAAATCACGATTCCTAAGAACTAGTTGAGGCCGTCACCCCACATGTCCGTTTGGCGTATCAAGCGACAGACCCATGGAGTGAGGGGCAGCTGATAAGGGTAAACCCTAGGGTAGACAGATTGAATTTACAGAGTCAGACTTTAGAGACGAGGTAACTAGAAGAGACGATACAGTTGGTCTAACAGTGCTAGTAGACGATTCGCGACCCGGACGGAAAGATAAGGAGACGGATAGACATTTTTAAGTGAACGGATAAAAAAGAGACGGTCTGTTGAAGCCACATGTTACCCTTATGGCATTTACATGGCACCCACGTGGCATGGGTAGTCACCAAAGATTCTGGTATGGAAATGTCTTGCGCTCCACGCCCCGCCATAATTATAGGAATCCCTGTAAGGAAATGATCCCGTAAATTGCAAATACTGATAAAGATCTTCCCTACAAGGAAATACCCTCTCCACCAAAAAATTAAGGTCGACTCTACACTACTATAAAAACCCAAAGACCCTCACAATGATGTAGAAATTCTATAACTTAACCTTCGGAGCGTATTTGGCCTGTACCACACCGGTACTCTTTGCAAGGTCTTCTTTATTTCTATTTCGTAGGTTCTATTTAGAGCACGCAAGGACTATGCAGCTCACTGATGATTTTTGGCATCATCAGTACCAAACAGGCCTAAAAACTAAAAACTCTTGCTACTAAAATGACATATGCAAATCCATACCAATTTACAATAAACCCAACATCTCAGCTTTTATTTTAACATACAACACATTAAAATAATATAAATTATACAATAGAATAATATAAAACTATCTCTCTTGTCTCTCTTTTCTTCTCCCCCTAATTTCTGCAGTCAACAACAGACTTGACAAATTTTCAATATCACTTGCCTCAATCCTTTTCTTGATAACCCAAGGGTCAAGGCCAAGCCTTAAGTCCAATGAAACACCGTTATTCTCCTCATGGCTTTTAATTTTCATTCTTTTGACTCGATAAGTTCTTGATGGCACAAAGAGGTTGCCATAGTTTTCACTTGCTTTCATCTTTTTGGTGATGCTAGCCTCTTAACCAAATTTCAACTCTGTTGAAACCTCTTCAAATTCATGTTGGTTTTTGGTTGCACACCCTTCTACTTGGCTGATTTGAGGTTGATCAGTCTCCGAAATACCCAAAAATTAAAAAAAGAAAAAAGATAGGTTCTTTTCCTTCAATTTCAGAACTCATGACCTCCGCACCTCCACCAAAACTCAGAACCCACGAACCCATGTTACCCAACCATAACCACGACTTCACAATCTCCATGCCTCCACCACAAAAGCCGATCTCCACGCCTTAACCACGATACCCACCAAAAACCCAGCAAACTCATAGCAAAAACAACCCAATCACCACCATGCCACTACCACGCTCACCACGCTAACTCAAACCAACCAATCCAAACCCAACCCAAACCCCGTTGGAATCCAAAATCCAACCCATCCAAACCCAAAAGAAAAAAATCCATAGCAAAAATCTAGTGGCAAGTTTTAAACAAGAGAGAGAGTTTTTTTTTTTTTTTGACGAAAGAAACCTTGGCCTAGTAGAGAGATTGATCATCAAACCCTGGAAATCATGTGCAGGAAATGTGGGAAATAAGGAGCCAACAAAAATCTAAATACAAGATTTGATGGAGATTTTAGTGGCTTATAAATATTACATGTTTGTTCGTATAGTTTTTTTTTTTTTTTGAGATATTAAGTATTTTTATTTATTGAGATATTAAGTTATATATATATATATATATATAGAGAGAGAGAGAGAGAGAGAGAGAGAGAGACAATAATGTAGACACCCAATTTTGGAGGTAATGGGAACTGGGAAGTATCTAGTAGAGAAAGTTTTAGAGAAACACACGTGGCTATATTAAAGGACAAAAGTGTAGAAAGTAGTTTGACAAGATAATGCATGAGTCCAAAAGTTGGGATGTAAAAGATTTCTAGTAACGTGGGCAGTTTGGTAAGAGATTTCTAGTAACGTTGTTTAAGTATTGTGAAAATATATGTAGGTGAAAAAGTGTTGTAAAAATACGTGTATTGTTGTTAAAACAATTAAACTGTTGTTTAAATAACAGTGCCAAACAGGCCTAGAAACTAAAAACTCCTGCTACTAAAATGACATGCAAATCCATACCATTTTACAATATACCCAACATCTCAACTTTTATTTTTAACATACAACACATTAAAATAATATAAATTATACAATAAAATAATATAAAACTATCTCTTTTCTCTCCCTTTTCTTCTCCCCCTAATTTCTGCAGTCAACAACAGACTTGACAAATTTCCAATATCACTTGCCTCAATCCTTTTCTTGATAAGCCAAGGGTCAAGGCCAAGCCTCTTTTTGGTGATGCTAGCCTCTTAACCAAATTTCAACTATGTTGAAACCTCTTCAAACTCATGTTGGTTTTTGGTTGCACACCCTTCTACTTGGCTGATTTGAGGTTGATCAGTCTCTGAAATACCCATAAAGTTAAAAAAAGAAAAAAGATAGGTTCTTTTCCTTCAATTTCAAAACCCATGACCTCCACAGCTCCACCAAAACTCATAACCCACGACCCCACGTTACCCTGCCACAACCATGACTCCACAATCTCCATGCCTCCACCACAAAAGCTAATCTCCATGCCTCAATCACGATACCCACCAAGAACCCAGCAAACCCATAGCAAAAACAACCCAATCACCACCACGCCACTACCACGCTCACCACGCCAACCCAAACCCCGTCGGAATCCAAAATCCAACCCATTTGAACCCAAAAGACAAAAATCCATAGCTAAATCCAGTGGCATGTTTTAAATGAGAGAGAGAGAGAGAGAGAGAGAGAGAGAGAGAGAGAGAGAGAGAATAAGAGAAAATATGACACAGAGAGACACAGAGAGTGGGAGACGAAGAGACCGAGTAGAAGACGGAGAGAGAAAAAACTAATTTAATATTATACAATATGCTACAGTAACGTCATACAAGTAAGACAGTACTGTAGATTGTAAAAAATTTTACAATTGGAGGTTCGAGTAATGCATGTATTTTGTGCTTTGATGCTAAAATATAGCATATTGTGAGTTATACCAACCCGGATACTAATGCTCTAAATGGGCTAACTCTATAATTCAAACAAGTAATTATAATTCATTTTCTATTTTTATATGCGTTTTTACTGATTCACGGCCATTCATTTATTAGTAAACTATTTATTTTTATTTTTAAATTATGAAGAAAACTTTTTTTGATAATTTTTTCAATTTTTTTATAAAAAATTTTCTAAAATAAATGATCAATGTATGCTTTAATGTTTAGTTTGTTTTGCAGTGTATGTTTGGTTGGTGTGATTTATAGGAGATGGAAAATGAGAGAGGAAAATAGGGGGGATTTTGGGTAGAAGAGTTGTTTGGTCGGTAGGGAAGTATCTGGCCACCTGATCACTGTCGCCAGTGCAGAGTCTCCAGCCACCAAACTGGTGACCTAGCAACCAAATGGGGGAGGAGAAGCCACTGTATGCTCTTGGGAAATGTTTTACCAAATTTTCAAAGGTAAAATATTTTATGACTTTTTATAAAGGATTTTACGATCAACAAAAATATTTTACAAGTTTGACAAACAAACACCTGAAAATGGGAAAACATTTTCCGTAAAATATTTTACTTCGAAAAAAACAGAGCGTTAAGATTCCTTGTATCATCACCTTTCAAGGGCAAAGTACTTCTTCCAAATTGAGGGGAAGTAAGAAAAATAAATTGATTCATCTTATTTGGCTTCCTTCCAACTTCAATGGAAATAAGAAAATAAAGAGAAGACGAGATGAAGAGTGTAATTTTATTCTTTATTATTATGAACAATAAGAATTTATTTCACTTGTAATTAATAGTTTTTTCGGTGTGGATGGAGGATATTCCACCACCCTTACTTTCTGTTGTCCTAGATGACATTGCTGGATTTTCATAATAAAACTTGACGTGTTTCCTCTCAAAAAAAAAAGTTACTTCTCCTTTCCTTATAAAAATAGAGAGCTCAATGTATTTATAAATAAAAAAATAAAAAATAAAAAGACAAAAAATGTTTTATTTGCCTCCATTTTTTAAATATAACTAAACTACAACATAAATTGCATCATAAATCGATTTTTTATTTTTATCATATCCTCTCATATCATGTTTTTGTAATATAAATAATTACTTTGTAAAATTTATATTAAAAAATGGAACATGTTCAACTAGTGATTAATTGAATCATCGCTTATGTAATAATATTTCACAAAACCAACTAAATAAATTAAATTAAAAATATATTTATAACATCCATACGCAAATTGCTCAAACTCAAAAGGGATTATATGTGATATATAAATTCAAATAATATTTTTTTTCTAATCATATTCATCATATTACTTAATCAATTTCATATTTATAGTCCAAGACAATGTTATCAATATCTTCATCATCTTGCATAATTGTTTCATCATTAGCATCAATTTCTCTTGTCCACCTTCTTCTTCCTCATTTCCAATATTTGCTATCTTTTCTTATTCTTCTATTTCAATTACTCTTTTTTCTTAATTTTTCTTTATGGCGTTCAATTTTCTTGAACTTGTAACTATAATACCAAAATATAATAACAATAATATCAAAATGTAATGATTATGTTCTCATTTAATATTGTATTCATAGTATAGAAAAAAATTGTGAACGTTGAAGTGAAATATTAAGTTTGTGGTCCAAATTGAGAGAGAGAGAGAGAGAGAGAGAGAGAGAGAGAGAGAGAGGGGGGGGGGGGGGGGGGGGACTCAATGGACACTTTATTTCATTGGGTTCAACTAATAATTGTATTAGAAACAAGTCTAACAACTTGTGGGATTCAAGTTAAACTAAAACGTTTAACAAAAAAACTTAATTTAAACCCACATGTATATATATAGTCCAATACATTCAATTCATATGATACACATCTATATTACATACGACTTATGATACGGGACTTTTTTGTTCAATTTGATACATATCTTACGATATGAACAAAACCTGTTACCTTAAGGGAATAGTAGCTTCCTTTCCCTTCCCTCTAGCTTCCTCTCTTTCCTCTCCCACTTTGCATGTGCAACCATAGTGTTAGACTGTTATCCTTGATGGTGAGCTGCAGTTGATCTAGTCATTTTAGCCTAATTTAAGTGGATGCGTGCAATTAACTACTTTATTTGTTGTACCTCAATTGACTTTGGCACTGAATAGTGACTGCCCTCATACCTTCCCGAAAACCCAGTAAGTGGTTCAATGAGTTGGAACTTTCAAGTAAATTGAGCTCACTAGTCATTAGTCATCACATTAAAATGAGACTAGCATTTAAGTTGGAACAAGAGAGTAATTATTAGGTCCTCCTAAAATACGAAAAATGAAGCTCCCTCTTTTTACATTTATAATAAGGTCCACTTATAATATTTATGATAGAGTCTAACATGAACATAAGAAAATGAAACACAATTTCACTATATGAGTACCAAATTTTTAAAAAACAAGGGACAGAGACATGAAAGATGACATGAAACACGTATCATTTTCAAATGGTGGCTCATAAATTGGAGGGAAAAAATAACAAGGTGTGTCGAGCTGTCAAGGCTCGTGGGTTTTGGTCCCCTGGCCACATTATTCCACATATCTTTTCAAAGAAGAATCTCCTCTCTCTCTCTCTCGCTAAAAATATGATAACACTATTTCTTGTGGTCTCTAAACAATCGTACCATTACACAACGGAGCTAAACTGAAAAATATTAGGAGAGGTCTTTTGAGCTATACTATAAGGAACAAAGCTCTATCTACACATAACCATAGCCCAAGATAAGGATCTTTCAATTTGTGGGCTCCTTGCCCTTGGTTCTTCACAAAAAGTACCCCCTCCCCTCCCCAACCCATCTATAATAACTTTTTTTATTTTTTTACATTTCTGATATGCTGCATCACCAAAATCCATAATGGAACCAGCTGTGCCAGTGAGTTATTATAGCAAAAAGAATGGCAACCACGAGTATGATGACATTATCGACTGGTTCGAGAACTTGTGTGATAACGCCGGACATGTTCAGACTCAGACACTTCGCCGGATTCTTCAGCTGAACTATGGGGTGGAATATCTCAAAAAATGGTTTGGGGAGAGAGAAAACTTAAACATCCAAAACATGGATGCATGTGCATTGGAATCACTCTTCACTTCCACGGTGCCCCTTGCCTCCCATGCAGATTTAGATCCTTATATTCAGAGAATTGCAGATGGGGACAAAGCTTCTTTACTCACTCAACAACCCATAACAACTCTCTCCTTAAGGTAAATATTAAATACCTTCTTTTATTTATTTAATTTTTTTTTCTTTTGGTTTGAGCTTCATTTTAGCTTTTACTATATTTTCTTTTGGAATTATCATCTTTGAAAAGGAATCAGAATATAGAATTTAAGTTAAGGGCTGTAATCTGCTCTTTTTGTTGGCTCCCATCTCTTATCTTATTTTATGGGGTGCCTAAAAGTTGTTCTGAATTTTTATGATGTTTTTATGACATTGATTTGAAAGAAAACCACTAGCTTTTTTTTTTTCTTTTTTCTTTTTTTTTTTTCTTTTTTTCTTTTTTTTACTTTGTAAAGAAGTCTCTGCTATATTCCCTCCAACCTTGTTGAGAAATTTTGTGCTAGGTTCCACACCTTTCATATGTGTAATTTACTGTAATCCATGTTCACGGTTTTGTAGTTCTGGAACAACAGATGGGAGACAGAAGTACGTACCCTTTACAGGGCATAGCGCCCAGACAACGCTTCAGATTTTTAGGTTGGCAGCTGCTTATAGATCAAGGTTCATCTCACTTCTTTTAAATATTTTTTTCCTTGTATCATTAATAACTATCACTATAAATTTCCTTTTTAACATGTATAGTTTGCTAATTGTTAGTGCTACATGCCTTTATTCCTTTATTTTTTTAAGAGTATATTTTGTATATCTTTCTTTATGTACATATATTTTTATGTTGAATAATTGTAGGGTTTATCCAATAAGAGAAGGAGGGAGAATTCTTGAGCTCATTTACAGTAGTAAACAGTTCAAAACAAAGGGAGGGTTAACAACAGGAACAGCCACAACCCACTACTATGCAAGCCAAGAGTTTAAGATCAAACAGGAAAAAACTAAGTCTTTCACTTGCAGCCCAGAAGAAGTAATTTCCAGTGGAGATTACAAACAATCTAACTACTGTCATCTCCTTCTAGGTCTCTTCTTTTCTAACCAAGTAGAGTTTATAACTTCCACTTTTGCCTATAGCATAGTGCAGGCATTTAGCACATTTGAAGAGCAGTGGCAAGAGTTATGCAATGATATCAGAGAAGGAACTCTTAGTCCAAGAATCAATATACCGGAAATGCGAAAAGCCGTCTTGGAAATCATCTCCCCCAACCCAAGTTTGGCATCCAAAATCGAAGGGTGTTGCCAGGAATTACAAAATTTGGATTGGTGTGGTCTAATTTCTAGGCTTTGGCCAAATGCTAAGTACGTGTATTCTATAATGACTGGTTCAATGCAACATTACTTGAAAAAACTAAGGCATTATGCAGGAGAGTTGCCACTAGTGAGCGCTGACTATGGTTCTACTGAGAGCTGGATTGGGGTAAATGTGGATCCCTATCTACCCCCAGAGAAGGTGACCTTCGCAGTAGTACCCACTTTCTCTTACTATGAGTTCATTCCACTCTATAGGCAGAAGGAAGATTGCAATTCGGCCATTGATGACTTCATAGAAGATAAACCTGTCCCACTCTCCCATGTCAAGCTTGGACAACAGTACGAGATTGTTCTTACCACTTTTACTGGTAAGTCATTTTAGAATCTTTGGCCTCAATTTGAGTGCTCTACTTTCTTTAAAATGATAATAATAAAATAAATGGTAAATCCCAATAACATACCCAAGGTTTAGATTAATACTAACTAGGTTCAGGACTTTTTAAAATTAACAAATTTGGTTTCTAAAGTTAACTTAGTCTCAAATACTGTTAGACCAGTTAGTTATTTTTTATTAATTGTTTTAAGAACTAAATTAGTTTTAAGGACCAAATTAGTTAGTTTTGAAAAGTTTAGAACCTAATTAACACTAACTCAAACTTCAATGTATGTTAATAGAATTTATCTTAAAATAAATAATAATAATAATAATAAAGAAACCCGACATAAATGATATCGTGAGTGTAAAGTGTACCACTCATCGTGGGACAAAAAAATTTCTATTCGTTCATTTTTTATTCCAATTATACATTCTCACTACTTTATCTCCTTTTTATAAAAAATAAAACATAGGATATGTATATATATATATATATATATATTTTTTGAAGAAAAAATAGGGTATAGAGAGATACCTATTTCTGTATAAAACTCAAGCAAGTCTCAAATTTTAATTATGCTTGTTCTATATCTTTTTGATATGTACAGTTACCTAACTGCTCGATCCTAAGCGAATTTTTTAGTCATGTGATCATGGAATGTTCATATCATCATAGTCTCTATTGGTGAATTTTCCTGACATTATAATCTATACTAGAGACAATGGATTAGATATGTTTGTACTCCTTTGCTTTGTTTTCCTACTACAAGCTTAAGCTTTGATTTGACATGGATGAGTACTGTTGACTATATGCAGGCAAAAAGATCTTGGCCAAATCTAATTCTCCTTTTTATATTAATGATTCACCAATACAACTCAAGACATTTGGAGAACAAGGATACGTGGATAAATTTAAAACCATATTATCATTGGTCTAAGTAATTGTTTTTTGCTTATTGTGGTATGATTTGTGTGGTCACAAAACACACTTTGGTTTCCTTCTTTTCTTTTAACTTTTTTTATATTTATTTTTATTCTTACTCTTTAGAGTAATTCTACAGTTTCTGAAGATCAGAATCCCATTTTGTTCTTACGAGAATCAATAACTTGTTGTGCAGTTTTCACACAGGCATTGGTATTATTGGTACTGACTATTAAATTGTATGCAGGGTTGTACAGGTACAGGTTAGGGGATGTGGTGGAAGTGGCAGGTTTTCACAAAGGAACCCCTAAATTGAACTTTGTATGCAGGAGAAAGCTAATTTTGACGGTAAACATAGACAAAAATACTGAGAAGGACCTTCAATTAGTAGTGGAAAGAGGGTCTCAGCTGCTGAGTCAGGCTAGAGTGGAGCTGGTTGATTTCACTAGTCATGCTGATAGAGCTAACCAACCAGGTCACTATATAATTTACTGGGAGATTAAAGGAGAAGTGGAAGAGCAAGTTCTTAGCGAGTGTTGCCGGGAAATGGATGCATCATTTGTTGATCATGGGTATGTTGTTTCTAGGAAAACTAATTCAATTGGGCCACTAGAGCTTTGCATTGTGGAAACAGGGACATTCAAGAAGATTTTAGATTACTTCATAGGCAATGGGGCAGCAATGAGCCAATTTAAGACCCCTAGGTGCACTAGCAACCAGGTCATCCTGAGTATTCTTAATGTTTGTACCATTAAAAGGGTTTACAGCACAGCTTATGGTTGAAATAGGCAGAGAAAGAAATTCATCTTTGCTGGGTTGCTTCCAAAAGAAAAGTGCCAAAGCCAAGAGTTTTTTTTTTTTATTACAATTTTCAAGTGTAATAAAAATTAAATAAAAAAAAAAATCATTTTGGTAGTTTATGTCTTATTCGTTGATCACTGATCAGGTAAAAATTGATTTAGTTGGGTGCATATGCATGAAGAAACTACCTAGGGTTGTAACAACAAAATACAACTTCCCGAAGGCAAGAGGAAATTAGGACATCAATATTTTACTTTCGATGAAGTTTTGAAGGCCAAATAGACAGGGAAGTTCACCAATCCAATTTGCTAAGGAAGACCAAACAAATAAGGAAAATTCATCAACCAAAATAAAACCGTATCTGTGTGCTCAGCTCAATAAAATTCAAAAGGAATGTAATAGTTACAAACATAAAAACCACTTGAGCATTGTAGGGAGTTTTTTTTTTTTTTTTCCTTTTTTTTTACAGCTAAAATGTATATTGCACCATTATGTTTGACTGAAATTTATTTCAGTCCTTATAAGTGCAAGTTAGATTTAAACTTATTTATGTGAGTGAAATAAGTTATTTAACTGTACATTTACATGAGAAAGCTTGAGAAGACGCAAACTTTGACATGACACTCAAACAAGAAATAAAGAAAGTCATGGTAGGACATGAAAAAGACACACATTTAAACAAGAAGAAGAAACTAATTAAGAAAGCAACACAGGATGCACATGGAAAACCCTAGAGAAGGGATAAAAAAACTAGTATTTGAGCAAGAACAAAATATTCTTGCTCGGCTCAGCTTGTATTATGTATGGGAAAGAGATCAATTTACAATGAAGTTGTCTTTCTTTCCTACTAACTCTCTACTTTCATCTCAAAATATCTAGTTGGGTTCTTGGGTTCTTGCCTTAGAAGTTCAGCTGCATGTTCTTTTTATACTCTAAGGAACATGGCTCAGTACAAGGACAGGTGTCAAGTCATCATATTCTCTTTCTTGAGATCTTTTTACAATTGTTATGTTATCTGCTGACTAAGGGATAAGAGCTGTGCCAACGTGGCACTGGGACCCGTATGTAGGTAGCTTTGTCATTGCTTGGGAGACAAGTCTTGGCGGACATTGAGAGAGACATCAGGAGTACTGTGATTAGTACACGTGTTCCTAAGGTGACTCATAGTGCACTCAACTAATAAGGGGTGTCCTCATAGCCTCTGACCTTAGAATGTCACTATCTCCCTTTTTGTGAGTGCTTGAATACCATGTCAGGTGTAAATCCTACTTCCTTCCCAAGACAGTCATGCCTTCAGTACAGACCAAGACAAAATCTCTTAGCCATCACCCACTCTCCCTTTCCTCACAGCTACTCCACGTGTAGAGTCTAGATTCAACCACTTACGCATTCTCCCATGCCTTAGTGGTGTTATGTACAGTCCTCTAAATTTACTTTTATTCAATTGAGTTCTTTAAGTTTCAAAAATATTTAATTTAGGCCTTGCATCCTGTTCCATTAAAAATTTGTTGTTAAATATACAATTAACTAATGAAAAAACATTTTAAAAAATCTATAAAATAATTTTATAGATTTTTTAATTGGAGAAAATATTATTTAATGGAAATATTTTTACAAAATTAGATGGAAGATCTGAATTGAATAAATTTGAAACTTAGATGACTTGATTGAATGAAAGTAAAGTTAAAGGATTTAAATGAATTTCAATTAAACTTAAGGTGTGCAATTTGCATTTTATTTTTTATAAAGAAAATTTGTCTCGCTTTTCCTTTTATATATATATATATATATATAGAATCATTTATCTCCCAAATTTGTGTATACAAGGTACAAATTAACAAGACATTGTAACAAAAAAAGAATACTATAAAATAGAAAAATAAGAGAGTCTCCATGAATGTGGGATGTCCTCGTCAAACCATGCTAATTTTTTTTTAGAGAAAAACATGCTAAAATTGGCGTTCCCTTTATTTTCTTTGTCTCTATTTTTGCATTTTTACATGAAGAACTTGAAACATTCATAAATTTTTCAAAATGATGAGATTTAAATTATGGAAATTTCAATCATATTACAAAATAGCAATAATGATATGGTATCTTGACATTGGTTACGTACAATGGCAATGGGGTGGCAATAGTGAGCAATAGTGGTAGTAGTGGTAGAACTGATGTCAACAAGTTGTGGTTGTTGGAGTTAGCTCATATTTGTTTCTAGGTCAGCTGCCTTAAGGGAATGGGTGTAGCTTAGTGGAGCCCATAAACACAATTGTAACCCGTTCTCATATAATAAAATAAAGGGTATTTTGGCAATTTATACATAGTAGGGTTATCATATATATAAATACTATTGTACCCTAATTTCTCGAATTGTGGATTATTAGCTGCTCACTACCATGGACATAGGCAAACTTCTGAACTACATAAAATCTATGTTGATTTCCCTATTCTTTAATCTTGCTTATAACCAATTTTTCACAATAGTGGTGGTAGTAGTTGTGCGAAACTGATGACTGATGAGTGATGAAGGTGGTTGTTTCGGAGATGATGTTAGCAATGGTGGGTGACATTGGCAACTAGGTAGTGGCTGTGTGATGATGATAATATGGATAGTAGTAATGGTAGGTTCTATTACATAATTATCGAATTATTTTTCTCATTAATCCAAACAAAATAAATCAATATTTAATAGGTGAATTTCCCAATTATAACTTTGAGTAGTCAAGAATTTTGAGGTTAGTGACATTGTCCAAGTCTCAGAGAATTTAGATTCGAATCTTTAGCTCCTACTCGTTGGAAAAAAACAAAAACAAAAAAACAAAAATTGAGTAAAATTATGCTTCGAAATTATTTTCCCCCCTCCAAACAGCATTTAAAAAATTTAATTACATTCTGACAAAGGCGAGAAGTTGGTATAGTTCATCAAAACTTCATAAATTAAAGGACAAAACGTGATGAGGATTGCCTTCAACATGGTATCATAAATTCATTATGGTTATATGCACTGTCTCAGTCTGGCGCAATGAGTGAAAAAGTAATTGTTTTATTCCACGGTGATGTGTTTGATTTTTTTTTTTTTTTTTTTTTTTTTTTTTTTTTTTTGGGTGAGGAAACGGTGATGTGTTTGATGATAATCAAGGCAATACTACAAAGTAATGACGAGAACAATTTTTTAACTTATACTAGTTGAAGGTCTATGCGTTGCACGGTTTTATGTTAAAACTTGTAAAATATATATAATTATTATAACCAAATAAATAATTATTATAACGAAAGGAATAAATTGCATTGGTATAACAACCATCAAATATAAAATGATAGCACCTTAATACAAAATTATCTTCTAACATACCAATTGTGCTATAATATTATTTGTAGTTACATGAATCAAACTATTCACAAATGAATTTTATATCTAATGAATCTACAATATGAGTGATTTGCAGTATTGTTAACAATAATATTAATGATTAAAATCTTTAGACAAAGTAACATAAAATTGGCCACTTTTTAAAGATAGAACTATTCGAGGAATAAAACCTTTGTTCTAATTAAAAATAAATTGCAAAGTTCTACATCTAGATTACAAACCTTTCTTAGGATGCTTGAAATCTTTTTTGACAAACCTAGAAAAAAAAAATCAAGAAGAAAATTAAACAGAGTTAAAAAAAAAAAACAAAGTACCATATAGATTGCAAAATTGTATGTAAATTTAATAGTCTATGATTGGAATTTACTACGACAACTTACATATATATTGGACAACAAAATAATTAAATTGGATCAAACCATTAACATATGAATTAGATTAAACATAAGGAAATTACCCCCTCAAAAAAAAGAAAAACGTAAGGAAATTAGCTTAAACAAAAGGCAACAAATACATAAAACGTATTTAATTGATTATAATAAAAATTAGAGTAAAAAAATACATACCTACATGATTGTAGGTAGAAAAATGGAAGCCTAAATAAAAAAAACTGTACAATAAGTTAGAGAATGAAAAACTACACCAACTAACGGTGTATATATATACATACTCTATTAGGTTCTAAGGATTTAGGATCTAAATGTTTTAGAACTTCAATATGTAATGTTGACAAACCATGATCAAAACTTAGAGTCTAGAATTAGGCTACTTAAAGTATGTTTATTGTAAAGTTGGAATCGAGTAATTGCAGAAAATTACTGTTCACTTTCTGCAAGGCTCGATCTATCGAAAATTAGACTCAATTGATCAAAGCTCGTGCAGAATGTTTTTTTGCAGATTTTTCCAACTCAGCCCAAGCCCGTATGACGTGTAGGGTTTTATGTTTTACCTTAAGTATAAAATGAAAAACCCTAGCCACGTTTTATTGTTGGTTGTTTATGCTGTGTGTATGAATCTCTTGTCAGATCTAAAGGTGTTTGCCTTCATACATACTTAGGGTTATCAAGATCAAGATTGATGTCGAGAGCTTAGTAATCGCTTCAGTTGCTGCATAAAGAGCTTAAAGAAAATACAAGTGGGAGTACTTGTGGTTGCTGTGAATCCAAGAAATAAGTAGTCCGTGGACTCGGAGCTGTCACGTGGTCGTGGTAATAAGTTTTCTACTCGAGGTAGCAATAGGATGTTAGTGGTCTAAGTCGCTATTGTAAAACTTCAATTCTTTCATATTGGATCTGTTTTATCTTAAGGATAGCTAGGTTAAATCCTCCCCAAGTTTTTTACCGTTTTGGTTTTCCTAGGTTATCATATTGTTGTGTTCTTTATTTTCCGCACTGTTTCAATGATATGATTTACTTGTGTTAACCTAGATCTGAATAATTTACCTAAGTTAATCACTTGACTAAATAACTAGGTTAATCTATTTGTGTTTAAGGGGTCTAAAAACATACAAGTGGTATCAGAGTGGGTTAGCTCTAGTACTTAGATCTTTTGATCTAAGAGTTGATTATTGAACCTTGTTATCATGGAACACAATCACTCTCTTGTGACCCTACCTCACTTTGATGGGAATAACTATGTCTACTGGAAAGTAAGGATGAAAGCATTCCTGAAATCTATTGATAAGAGAGTCTGGAATTCCATTGAATATGGATGGGAGAAGTCCACTACTCTAGTTAGTGAGTGGCAAACTTCTCGGAAAGAAGCAGTCGTTTTTAATAGCAAAACCATGAATGCTATTTTTAATGCTACTTCTATAGAGGAATTTAAGAGAATCTCTAATGTTGAGGTTGTTCATACTGCTTGGAATATTCTCCAAACTATGCATGAAGGCACAAAGGCAGTTAAGATTAACAAACTGCAGCAGGTAACTACTAGATTTGAAAGTATTAGAATGTCTGATGATGAATGTTTTGATGAATTCTATGATTAATTGAATGATATTGTTAACTTTGCTTATAATTTGGGTGAAATCTATGATCAACCTAAAATTATTAGAAAGATGCTTATATCTTTGACTGAGGACTTTAGACCCCAAGTGACTGCTATAACTGAAAGCAAGAATGTGGACTCCATCCCTGTTGATGAACTTGTAGGATCTCTCCAATCCTATGAGTTAGACCTACCCAAGACAAACAAATCTAAATCAATGGCTCTTAAGTCAGTTGATGATGTTGATGGGAATAGATTTGATGATGAACTCTCTGCTACAGAGATTGCTTACCTTGCCAAGAACTTTAGAAATTTTCTTAGGAACAATAATAGAAGGGCAAGAAGTAAAAACAATGATGAACCTAGAAATTTTAGGAGGAATGAACCCACTAAGGTGAACAGTAATGAAAAACCTAAAGAGAAAGTAGGTCAAACCTCTAATAATTCTATGGGTCAACAATGTTTTGGTTGTCAAGGATATGGTCATGTGAAATCAGAATGTCCTACATTCTTGAGATCAAAGGGTAAGGCTATGGCTGTAACCCTTAGTGATAATGAAGTTTTTAATAATGAGTCTGGTAATGATGAGGATGGAAACTTCATTGCTTTCACAACTACTGCTGTAGTTGATAAAGTGTTGTTGTTGATGAGAACCCTTCTAATAGGGAACTCTCTAAGAATGCTGATTTGCAAGAAGCCTATAATAAGCTTTGCAAGGTTGCTGCAAAAGATGCTATGAATGTTGATTTAGGCTTACAGAAAATTGCTTCTCTTGAACTTGATAAGAAGAATTTGCTCATTAAATTGTTTGATGCTAATGAATTGCTTGATAAGGTGAAGACTAAGAACATGTTGTTGCTTAATAAAGTTAAGAATTCAGAACTTGAATTATCTGTTGCTAGAGAACAAACAAATAGGTCTGCTAGTTCTAAATTTGAACACATGTTGAGTATTCAGAAGTCTCCCTTAGACAAAACTGGTCTAGGTTTTGAAAATAGCATCTCTGTGACTAAGAATCATTCCACAAACTTTGTTTCTTCTTCTGAGCCTCCCGTGAGCGAGATTGTCAAACCAGCAGAAGTTAATCCTCCTAGAAAGATTAGGGTTGATCTCAAAAAGTCTAAACCTAAGACTCCTAACCCTCCTAAGGACAAGTTGCATGATAGACCTGCATGAGTTTGTCATTTTTTGTGGAAAGTCTGGGCACATTCGTCCAAACTGTTTCAAGTTTCAAGTTTCAAGCCAAAAGTACTTGTGCCTCAAGCACAAGATCCCATGGTACTTATTGGTGAATTGGTAAAGATTTTAAACCTTTATTCCAATCCTGGATTTGCTCAGCATTCTAATATGAATAATAACTTCAATGCAAGAGTTGCATCTAAAAAGTTTTGGATGCAAAAGGCTCGATCTAATTGAGTCTTTCTGACATAGTCCTTGTGCTTAATCTCTCTATTCTTTGTGACCATTCCTCTTTGTTGTTTTGCTTTCTTTTCTTTTTTTCTAGGATTTGCATTGCATAACATTCATGCATTCCATACTAGGTTGTTTTTGTTATTCTTTTCAAAAAAAACAAAAAAAAAAAAAAAACAAAACAAAAAAGGGAGGAAAAGGGAAGAAAAATGTGTTTTGCATTATTTCAATTGAATTTGAAATCAAGGTTGGCCACATTATCTTTACATAAGATGTTTATGTACCTTGTTTAGCTTGGATGGGCTTATTTTATTGCACTTTACTAGTTTGAGCTTTGTAGTACATGTTGTGTGAGAGTTATTTATAGTTTTTGATCACATGATCTTGATCTTGAAGGCACGTGCCTTTGATTGTTGGACTTGAACTTAATGAGAAAGGCATAAATAACTATCTCACCACTGTTTACTAGCCAATCATGAATACCTTAGTGCATATCATAAGATTTTATGCTCGAGAAAGTGTAGCACATGAACAAAAAGAACATAAGGTGTAGCCTCGGATTAAATGCTAAAATTGGTGTGTACATTATTGGGCTATTATTACTTCACAATCAAATAAAATTGGTGTGTACATTATCTTGGCTATTTTAATAAGTTTCAAATCAAATAAAATTGGGGTCTACATTATGAGGCAAATTAAGAAACTTACATAATTGCAAGTTTTTATTCTAGGAGATGTGAGAGTTATATGATGTAACTTTTTAGGTGATAGTCTCTTTCAAACTTATGTGATGAATTTTGTAGAAATTGTGATTGATTACTATCTACATATCACCTCACATATATCTCAAGTTTTTGCTAGTTGCACACACTACACAAGTTACTTTTTGCTAAACTTGGTACATTATATTGTGTGTGATCTTGTTGTGGTCATCCAAGATTAAAAGTTCTTTGATTTTAACGCAAAATGTGTTTAAAGTTTGAGAATTGGGGACAAATTGATTGAAAATCTTGTTTGTGGAAGATCTGGGTTAATTTCAAGGGTTTTTGAAAAACTTTTCATCTCATACTCATGTATTTTATTCATAAAACATTTTGCTTTGAGGAGTTTCTGCATTAAAATGCTCTGTTTTTCAAAATTTTGATTTTTCCAAATTTTTGATCGATCGAACCTATTGCTCGACCAATCGAAATTGCGATTAAAAATTTGGTTTGAATCTGCCTAACTCGATCGCTGCTCGATTGATGCTAGATCGATCAAATATATTTTTCGATCGATCGAACCTATTTTTCGACATATCTAAAATCAGTCAGAGAGTTTTTTTAAAACATAAGCTTTTCACATGTTCTTCACTATTTCAAAAGTTTTCAAAAAGCTTTTCTCTCTCTCTTCGACCAATCCAGATTCACTATCAATTTTTTGTCGTTATCCCTCAAATTTTTCTCAAGGTTTTTGTCATCTAGCACCAGTAAGACCATTCTACCCTTTCTTTTTTGGTTTAATTTCATTTTTCATGCATTTTTTCATGCATTTTAGGGAAATTTTTGGACCTAATAGTTTTTGGGGTTTTTGATGTTTGAGATGTTTTCTTTCACAATTGATCAATGGGTTTTTGTTATTGGATGATGTAATCATGTTCCTCATGGTTTAATTTGATCAATTTGGTGATTTGGGAAGAATTGAAAATTCTAGGGATTGAAACTCACCGAATTTGGGGATTTTGTTCAATTGAGATTAATTTGATGAAATTGACTTATGTAATTGATTAATTATGTCATTATATACTGTTATCTAACTTATGTAATAATAAATTGATCAATTTGTTGGGATTTTTGAAATTGGGTTTTTCAAAGTTTGGGTTTTTGTTCTAAAACTCTATGTTCAAGCCAATTTTGTGTTTTTTAAAAGTATAATTGGACAATTCTCAATGCATTAGAGCATGCATCATGTGGTTATTCTGTTCATGCATCATATAGATTGTTCTTTTCTATATATATATATATATATATATATATATTTTTTTTTTTTTTTTTTTTTTTTTTTTGGTGCTCTAACCATGTCTAATGCAATCTGCCCTTGGTTTTTTCTTTATTTTTTTTCTTTGTCTCTTTTCTGTTTATCCTTTCCAACCCTTAGCATCATGGTTAGGAAGACTAGAGCCCATAGGACATCCACCTCCTCTTCTACTCTAGCTTTTGATAGTGAGAGGTTTCGTAGTGAGAAAAACCAGGAGACCTATGAGAAGCTAAACATTCTTAGGTCTGTATGGGCTGAGAGAAAAGTTATTTTAGATGAGCTTGACCCGGAAATTAGGAGAAATTTTGAGCATAGGGGCTGGGTTCCTTTGATGGATATAGATCATCCTCCTTCGACTACATTAGAGAGTTCTACTCGAACCTCTCTGTTCACTCCAATGATTCCAACACTCAATTTGTGAAGAGTTGGATACGGGGTGAAGAGTATGTCATTACTCCTTTGGTAGTGGCCTCTGCTCTTGGGGTGCCTAAGGTATAGCATCTTGTGTATCCGTATGATGAGTCACCTCCTTTAGATGACATTATGTCATATCTAACTGGTACTTCCATTTAGAGGGGTACTAATCCTCAGATCACTTCTCATGAGTTGACCGAGATTCATTACTTGTTTTTCCGGACTTCTTGCCATTCCATCTGGCCCATCTCTCATTTGCACACCATTCCTATCGAGAGATGTGCATTTTTGTATGCCCTTGTGACAAATGCTCCTATGAGTTTTCCTCATCTTTTCATTCGATCCTTGGTTGAGGTTCATAGGAGTAGTTCTTCTGCTCATGCTCTTTTCTTCCCGATTTTTATTCATCGAATTTTATTACATTTAGGTTTAGATGAGTTTCCTACTTCTGAGCCCATACACATTATTGCTCCCATAAGTGCCACCTTCCTTAGGCAGAGAGCTGCTCAAATGCAAGCTAGCTCTAAACGCCCTAGAGTTGAGTCTTCTTCGGGTGTTGCATGTCCTCCTCCTCCTTCTTCAGGTGATCTGACTGCTAATAAGTATATTGATCTGACTGCTGCTGCTGCTCCTCCACCTTTTACTTCGAATGATTCTAGCATTCGTCGTATGTTGGACACTGTCATGACCATTCAGGCAGCTCATGGTCAGCTTTTGGTAGACGTGCTCACAGAGCTTCAGGCTTTGCGTGCAAATTTGGTGAGCTTTAGACGGTCACCTCCGCCACCTCCTTTTGATGATGAGTCTTGATTGCCCTTTGGCAATTCATCATAAAAAGGGGGAGTACATATGGATGGAGTTAGGGGGAGATTTTTGTTGTTTTGGATCTTTGGAGCTTTAGATTGTATCTAGGTGCTTCACATTGTACTTATTTTTTAGGTCATGATGTATTTATTTTGATGTCTTTATTTTTTATGAGTTTTATATGATAAGGGGAGACATTATGTTTTTATTTCTGTTTCTTGTTTCACATTGTGCTACATTGGCTATTGATTTATATTTATGAGGTTATTCATGATTGTACGGACCTGTGATGCCCAAGCACGTTTGGGCCTTAAGCTCCAACGCAATAGCAAGGCCCATAGTCCCCATTTCCCTTTACCCGGGATCCCAGCTTAGGCCCACACGGATTGCAAGCCCAGGCTTCATCACCTAATCTTTGCTCGGGGGACCTAAACCTGGCAATGAGGAAAGACGTCCAAAGATCCCATCCCAAATTTACCCGGCAGAACCCAGGAGCGTCGCAGCCGGACATTTCCGCAGGAGTGGGAACCAAGTTCTAAAGCCATTCCTACTGCGTTCCACTCCCACCTAACCACTCACTTATAATCAAGGGTATTGGACCTCGCTTTGCACTAACCATGGGAGTAATCATGACCTCTCCACTAACCTTGAGCTATAAATATGAGAAGTTGGAGCAAAAATAGAGGGAGGAGTTTGGAGAGAAAGGAAGAGAGTGGCAACACAGAAAGAGAAAAGCGATCTCATTGGGTCTCTGTGCCGAGAACAACCCATAGTAGGAAATCCATACCCACTAAACAAATAAGTTGTGAGTCCGAGTGAGGTCCAACCCAGTAGTCTCATTTTAGGTGCACACAATTGGCGCCGTCTGTGGGAATCTCCTACAACGCCGTAATTCTACTGAGACTCAATCCCGGGAAGGGAGATGTCTAGGAGACGCTCTAGCAGTGACGCTGAAAGTGGTTCAGCAGGATCTTCTCGGGGATCCTTATGGTGAGAAAGAAGGCAAAAGAGACGTGAAGACAGGGACCACGAACGAAAGGAGCAATCCGGCCTCGGGGAGGGGTCGTACCAGACACAGCACACGATTTAAAATGCCTCGGGGCACAGGCAATTTGATGAAAGAGACGAAGAACTTGAACGGTTGCGCAGGATGGTGAGAGACCTGGAGTTGGAGGCAGAAAACAGGCACCGCAGAAGGGACGGATATAACCGAGAGAGAATATCTAACACCGGGGGAGATCGTCGCGAAACAGGTTCCAATCGATCCGGATCCAACCACCGCCGAGAACGTTCCCACTCACAGGAATCTCATCGGCACCGAGAACATACGAATTCGCGAGAATCCCGCCAGCACCGAGACCGTTCGCGTTCACGGGATTATGCAAACCGAGGTTCGGATTCCCCGAAAGAACAACGGCCCCATAATGCGGCCATGGATGCGATGAGCCGTGCACTACGCAAAGCTACTCGGTCTCCATTTTCAGCTGACATTGAGCGGGCCCCATGCCGGACAGATTTACGCGCCCTCCCTTTAACTCCTACGATGGGAAAATGGACCCGATAGAGCACGTAAGCCACTATATTCAAATGATGTCCCTGCACACCCGTAATGACGCACTGATGTGTAAAGTATTTCCTTCGAGCCTCGGCCCCACCGCTTTGAGATGGTTTAATGGGTTACAGAAAGGCTCAGTCCACAATTTCGCTGAGCTGATACAGGAGTTTGGAACCCAGTTCGTAACATGCAACCGGGTGCCACAACCGGTAGAGGCACTGTTGTCTATGAAGATGAGGGCAGGGGAAACCCTTCGTAGTTATGCTAGCCGATACTAGGAGCTTTAAAGGAGTTTGTGCTAGACACGGGGGGCTGGGGGACGGGACAAGGAGCTACGCAGAAGGGCAACCTGCTTCCACCCCTACTCGGGATAATTGAGGTCATCCATGCACCCCCTAGGAGCCTCGCCTCAGCAAAGAAAAAAAGGGTGTTAAATGTGGTACCAGTGGAGGGCAACTCGGGTGCACAACCAGCGGGGAAGAAGATGAAGCTTACCCGGGAGCCTATCGCTTTCGGTGATAATGACTTGGAGGGAACGGTCCAACCGCACGACGATGCGTTGGTAGTTGCTGCTCAGGTAGGCGGCTTCTTGGTAAAAAGGGTGATGATAGACCAGGGGAGTGGGGCTGACGTGATGTATCTGGACCTATACCGGGGGCTTGGGTTGAAGAATGGGGACCTCTCTAAGTACAATACACATTTGGTAGGGTTTGATGGCAAAATCGTAATACCCAAAGGGCAAATATCTCTGCCAGTGAATATGGAGGGCAAGGAGGTGGTAGTAACGTTTATAGTGGTGACTTCTTTCTCCCCGTACACGGCGATACTTGGCAAACCGTGGATCCATGCAATGGGGGCCATCCTGTCCACCCTGCATGTGAAAGTGAAGTTTCCTACCGAGCATGGTATTGCTGTGGTGAGGGGAAGCCAGCAGACGGCAAGACAATGTTTAATTGCCGTGGTTAACCAGAGGAAGGAGACAACTGATCAAGGGGAATGTGCCCAGCAGAAGGATCCACCACAGGGGGTCCCGTTGTAGCAATTACAGGGTGACCGAGGAGAAATGGGGGGAGGTTGTGCCGAGGAAATGATGAAAGTGAAGGTACTCCCAGATGTTGACAAGTGTTTTCATATAGGGAAAGGCATAGACGAGCAGGATAAAGTGGAAATGTTGTTACTCCTAATACAGAATGTGGATGTGTTTGCATGGAGTCCATATGAAGTGCCCGAGGTGGATCCCGAGTTCATTGTACATAGACTTAGAGTTGATCCCTCGTTCCCCCTAAAAAGCAGAAGCCTAGGAGATCGGCCAGAAAGCACGCCGAGGAGGTGAAAGCAGAAGTCCAAAAGTTGAAGGATGCTGGGCAATAAGGGAGATTTTCTTCCCGGAATGGCTGGCAAACACCATGGTAGTGAAGAAGGAGAACGGCAAGTGGAGGGTTTGCGTGGACTTCACGGACCTGAACCAAGCATGCCCAAAAGACCCGTTCCCCGTGCCTAAGATTGATCAGTTGGTAGATGCCACGTATGGGCATCCGAGGATGAGCTTCCTGGATGCTTTTCAGGGGTATCACCAGATCGCCCTGGCACCTAAGGATCAAGAAAAGACGGCATTTATCTTCCCAGAGGCCAACTATCATTACACGGTGATGCCCTTTGGATTAAAGAACACCGGGGCCACGTACCAGCGAATGATGACGAGAATGTTCCGGGACAAGATAGGGCGTACGGTCGAAGTGTACATAGACGACATGGTGGTGAAGAGCAAGCAAGTAGCACGGCATATGGAGGACCTTCAAGGGGTTTTCGAGGTTCTTTGACAACACAAGTTACGTCTTAATGCCGAGAAGTGCACGTTTAGTGTGGGGGCTAGAAAATTCCTGGGGTATCTGATTACTAGGCGGGGAATAGAGGTCAACCCCGACCAAATTGAGGCGGTGAAAAGACTGAAGCCACCGAGCAATCTGAAAGAAGTGCAAGTGTTGACCGGGATGCTAGCCGCCCTTAATCAGTTCATTTCCAAATTCACAGATCGCTGCCGACCATTCTACCAACTCCTGAAGAAGTGGACAGGTTTTCAGTGGAACGAAGAATGTGACAAAGCTTTTCTGGATTTGAAGGATTATCTGGTACGTGCACCCATGCTGACGGTGCCAAAACCAGGTGAGGATTTATTTATGTACCTGGCAGTGTCTGACCACGCCGTGAGCGCCGTGCTACTGAGGGACCAAGGACTTCAGCAACCCGTGTATTACATCAGCAAGACCCTAGTTGATGCCGAGACGAGGTATTTACCTCTGGAGAAGCTTGTATTGGCCCTGATACACGCTACGAGAAAGCTGCCACACTACTTTCAGGCTCATACGATTTATGTCTTGACTGAGTATCTCTTGCAGTCACTATTGAAGAGGTCAGACTTCACGGGCCGAATAGCGAAATGGGGAACTCGACTTGGTTCTTTCGGCATAAGGTATAGGCCACGAAGTTCGGTGAAGGGCCAAGTCCTTGCAGATTTTGTCACCGAGTTTTCACCAAAAAGGAATGGGGAGATAGTTTTCCATGTGGAGACTCGCCCGTGGAAGGTATTCGTGGACGGGGCGTCGAGCTCCACGGGGGCCAGTGCGGGGATTATCATAATCACCCTGGAAGGAATACAGTTGGAGCATTCATTTGGGTTGGGCTTTAAAGCCTCCAACAACGAGGCAGAGTACGAAGCCTTGTTGGCCTAATTGAAGGCAGTTTCAAGTTTAGGTGCCCGGGACGTAGAGGTGTATTCAAATTCGCGTCTGGTTGTTAATCAGGTGCATGGTAGTTTTGAAGCCCGAGATCTCTGAATGAAAGCATACCTGGAGCAGGTAAAGCAAGCTATAACCAACTTCAGCACAGTAAAGGTTTTCCAAGTGGCTAGAACGCAAAATAGACACACCGACTCCCTCGCCACGCTGGCATCATCAGTAGTCGAAAAGATACCTCGGCTAATCAAGGTGGAGCTTGTTCCAAAGCCGAGCATCAAGGTAGTAATTGATCCGGGAACTGCAGGGATTGATTTCGCAGCAATCACAACATTTGTGCCATGCTGGATGGACCCCATCATTGACTTCCTGGCCGAGGACCGACTCCCATGTGACGAAAAGGAGGGCAGCAAGATCCGTAGATTGGCTCCTTGATATTGGTTATCAGATGACCGGACGCTGTTTCGGAGATCCTTTGGGGGGCCATACCTTTTATGCTTACACCCAAAGAAGGTGAACGAGCTCTTGGCCGAGCTTCATAAAGGAGTGTGCAGCAGTCATGTAGGTGGACGCTCATTGGCGCACCGGGCAATGACTCAAGGGTTTTGGTGGCCTCAAATGCAAAGGGACACCGCTGAGTATGTGCGTAAGTGTGAGCAGTGTCAGAAGCATGCCCCCCTAATCCATCAGCCTGCAGGCCATTTGAACCCAATCAGCAGTCCCTGGCCTTTTGCACAGTGGGGGCTAGATATCATCGACCCATTCCCCCGGGCGACGGGTAATCGAAGATTCGTTCTGGTGGTTGTCGACTATTTTACCAAATGGGTGGAGGCGGAAGCTCTGGCCAATATCTGGGATGTGGATGTAAAGAAGTTCGTGTGGAAGAATATAATCACAAGGTTTGGGGTGCCGAACTCCCTTATATCAGACAATGGGCTGCAATTCGACAGTCGGGCTTTCCGTGAGTTTTACGGTGATCTCGGCAACCAAAATAGGTATTCAACCCCAGCATATCCCCAGGGTAATAGCCAGGCCGAGGCTGTAAATAAAGTAATTGTGAATGGGCTGAAAAAGAGGTTGGAGAATGCAAAGGTAAACTGGGCTGAGGAGCTGCCCAAAGTGTTGTGGGCGTACCAAACAACTCCTAGGAGGTCCATCGGGGAGACCCCATTCTCTCTCACGTACGGAGCGGAAGCCGTGATACCAACCGAGGTAAATCTGTGCAGTGCACGAGTCGCAAGGTTCGATCCCGCCCAAAACGATGAAATGATGGTGGGATGTTTGGACAAGTTGGAAGAAAGTCGTGAAGTGGTGACTATACGGCTCGCGGAGTATCAGCAAAAGCTCACCCAGAGATATGGCCGAGACGTAAAAACGAGGGAGTTTAGCGCCGAAGATTTGGTCTTGAGAAGAGCCATGGGAAATATGCGAGATACGAATGCCGGGAAATTGGCGCAAACATGGGAAGGGCCTTACAGGGTCACCGCCGTCGCTGGCGCGGGGGCGAATTACTTGGAGGACCTAAACGAGAGGCCACTACCTCGGCCGTGGAACGTCCATAACCTTAAGAGATTCTATCACTGATGGGCAACGCTTTAAAATTGCGAGCTGAATGTAACATTGTACGGGTTTCACTACTAGAGATGATAATGATTATCCGTGCAAACTTTCTCAATTATGTTGTTGATTCTCTGTTCAATTTCCATTTTCGAGCAAGAAAGATCCTTAAGCTACAAGTCTTGGTAAGGACAGAAGCCTGCTGCCCAATTCGGTTTCAATCACCGAGCAGGTGGAAACCTTAATGCTAAAAAAAATCCTAAGGACAGAAGCCTGCTGCCCGGTTCGATTTCAATCACCGAGCAGGTGGAAACCTTAATGCTAACAAAAAAAATCCTAAGGACAGAAACCTGCTGCCCGGTTCGATTTCAATCATCGAGCAGGTGGAAACCTTAATGCTAACAAAAAAAATCCTAAGGACAAAAGCCTGCTGCCCGGTTCGATTTCAATCACCGAGCAGGTGGAAACCTTAATGCTAAAAAAAATCCTAAGGACAGAAGCCTGCTGCCCGGTTCGATTTCAATCACCGAGTAGGTGGAAACCTTAATGCTAAAAAAAAATCCTAAGGACAGAAGTCTGCTAACCGATTTGATTTCAATCACCAAGCAGGTGGAAACCTTAATGCTAAAAAAAATCCTAAGGACAGAAGCCTGCTACCCGGTTCAATTTCAATCACCGAGCAGGTGGAAACCTTAATGCTAAAAAAATTCTAAGGACAAAAGCCTGCTGCCCGGTTCGATTTCAATCACCGAGCAGGTGGAAACCTTAATGATAAAAAAATTTCCTAAGGTAAGAAACCCGTTCCCGGTTCGATATCCATCACCGGGCAGGAAGAAACCTTAGCCTGATTTTCCTAAGAACATAAACCTGTCCTCGGTTCGATATCCATCACCAAGGAGGAGGAAAACTTAACGCAAATTTCCTAAGGACAAAATTCTATCACCTGATTCAATTGCTTTCACCAGGTAGGAGGAAAGTATTCTAAAGACGGGGGTTAAAGGTTGAAACCAACGAATTAAACATTGCCCGAGATCGGGAACTCACATCCCGGTCTTCTGCACTATATAATTCACCGGGCATTCAGGAAATCATTCAAGCACGAAAAATAGAAAAACATGGCAAGTAAGCCTTCATGAAAACAATTAAGCGTTCAATAAACAAGCAACACGTAAGTAGAATAAATGCATAGAAACAAAGTTGTTGTCCTGTCACCATAGTCCGGCGACCATGCAAAAGTCAAAACAAGACAAATGATTGTTCAACCACCACAACCCGGTGACATAGGCAAATTAAATAGAAAGAGAGAAACATAATAGAAACATAAACTAAAGGAAAGCATTAGCAGTCTTGTTCAGAATCTAAGTTTGAGGATCTGTGGGTTGCGTCTGGGCGACGGGTTTGGTCAGCTGACAGTCGGCATGTTGCTGGGCTGCATCCTCACTAAGCTAACTGGTAGGCTACGGGACACTGGTGGCTTCCGCGTCATCCGCTTCCACATGGGAATCTATTTGCTCCACCAGCTCCATTAAACTTTCTGTGTCCCCTTCATCAACGGGCGCCGGTGGGTTCTGCACAGACGGGGTAAAGCTAGGGAAGGGTATTTGGTTGGGGTCCTTGAGGGGATAATCCTCAGGGACCCCCATAACCTGCAAGGCAGCCAACCATCCGGCCTCGAAACCCAACCTCCGAGCTTGGTTTATGACAGGCTCCACGGAGTTTTCCGCATCTGCAAACCCTTCCTGGTACCATTTCTCTTCGGCAGCCCCTAGCGCCACTCTCAGATCGGCAAGCTCCTCAGCTTGGGTAGCGGTCAGACTTATCGCCTCGGCAAATTTTCGTTCTGTTTCACCAAAAGCTCCGCACACCTGCTTTCCGCCAGCGCCCTAGCCTTCTCAGCAGTAGTAGCCTTCTTCTCGACAGTGTCAGCAGCCTTAGCCTTTTCCTTTGCTTTCTTAGCAGCCGCCTCCCTGGCTGCCCTTTCTCGGTCTGCATCCTCAGAGACTTCCTTCAGGCGCCCATCGATGATGTGAGCTAACTGAGCGGCCTGATAAAACTTCGGGGGTCAGTACGGCGGAAGATAAAACACGTGCACCTATGCATATGATAAAAAGCAAAATGACGGTCATGATTGAAACCTGTGCATGTATGCACGTATATGCATTGATAATGATAAGAACGAACGATAAAAGCATACGAGAGATTACCGCGATAGTAAACCACTGCAGCCTTCTCCCCATGGGCTACCCGTGCACTAAACTCTGGGCAACACGACCCCCTTCACCTTTCTCCCAAACCCGTACACTGGTGGTATCAGGGAGTGGCTCGCCGTCTAAGAAAAACTTGGGCTGCCACGGCTAAGCTGCCCTAAAGGAGGACGCCGCGACCGCCCCGGTTTGAGCCTGTGGCTCCTGTATGACGATGCCCTTGGACGGCTGTGTGGGTATTCGGGTAGTGGCGTCTCCCTGCCCGATAGAGGTCTGCTCGCTGGCGCGTTGCCTCTTTCTAGTTCGCCCAGTTTGGGAAGAAGGCGGGGGAGGAGGCGTCTAGCCTTGGCCTTGCGATGGCTGCTGTTGCGTCGCCTGCCGTGCACCGGGCACGAAGCGATCAATGGTCAGGGTCTTTCGGGTCACCATATTTGCACTGCGATCGGATTCTGTATCGGAAAGGTCGGTAATGTTGATGGTCACTTGTTCGGTATCACGCACGAGAGGCTCGGGATCAACTGGTTCTTTGGGTTGAGCGGGAGCCTCTTGAACGGGGGCTTCTCCCTCAACAAGAACGTGAGCAAGTTCTCGGAGGTGCCAAGATACACGCTCTGCCGATTCGTCGCACAACGAAGCTAGCTCGTCCGAACAGGTGTATCGTCGGCCTTGTTCCCGAGCTTCTCCCACCGTAAAGTTCGGCGGCAAGAAATTGGCGTGCCGGACGTCAATGTAAGACAAGAGTGGATTGTCAACCAAAAGTGCCTGCTTGAAAGGTTGCCAGGTGGAGTAGACTGGTTCAACTCCGAGAATGAGATGGGACGCTCGGAGCTGCCCGTCCCAGTGAACGAATATCTCGAATCGAAGCACGAAGTCCAGATCCCTTACGTGAACTACCCTGACGTCAGGGATAAACACTCTACTGTCTGTAGAAAAGAGAAATAATAAATAAATGAGTGAAGGCAAAGTGAAGAAACAATGAACATGTATGCAAGCATATCGGAATTCAGGTAAGCAAAACAACTATCAAACAAAGACAGTAAGGTCAGGAGTCAATATGAACCCACTTCGCGACGAGAGAGGGGAGGGGGGATATCCCCGGCAAACCAGTTGCCATGCACTCGAACGTATTCCCCAGCAGAGTTTCTATTCGAGTCAGGTAGGCATGATATCAGCCTTACCCACTTATCTCTAACCTTTAAATAATAGTTTGTGTTCTTGTTTCCACACAAGTTGTAAATGTGGTTTATGTCATGGTGGTTTAATTGTAAACCGAACGTATGGTTCAATCTACTGACGCAATTGACTACCCAGTAAAAATTGGGGGGGAGTTGGTCGGGGCATAGCCCATAGTACCTAAGTGTATCAAGCAAGAGGGGGTCCACAGGAAACCTGACCCCACCCTCTAAAATTGCCATCAGAGGAAAAAAGGTTGTTTGTTGCCCTCTGTGGAGTTCGAATTCACTCTCGGGGCAATACGCCACCTCTACATCATTAGGAATATCAAACTTGTGCCTAAAAGTGGCTAAGGACGCCGCAGTGTTTAGAAGATAAGCATACCCCATCCTAGAGCCTAAAATCGAGGGGAGAAACTTGAAGAAAGATGCAGAAGTAAAAGCAAGAGGTAGGAAACTTACTTTGGGCTCTAGGGAAGAAAGGGGGCTCTGGGCAGGCGAGTAGGTGCGCAGATAAATGCTCAGCAGAGAAAAAATTCAAAGAGGGGAAAGTTTAAAAATGGAGAAGTGATTTGGAATGAACTATTTATAGAGGACAAAGGAAGAAGGAAACGGTGCCTAATCAACAATAATGAGGCTCATTTAACAAGGGATTCACACGGGCGCCAACTGACACACGCGCCTCTTCGGTTCACGAACCGTCAGGTAATGATGAAAAATGAACCAAACGGGCCGAAACGGCACGCCTTTTAATGGCGCATTAATGGGTTTCCTGAAATCGCTCAGGCTTATGCCTATTGACCTTCTCAAATGGGAGTGCACTCCAAGCTCCTTGATTCTGCCCGTTGTCGGGCATGAATCAAGGGGGGGCTAATGTACGGACCTGTGATACCCAAGCACGTTTGGGCCTTAAGCTCCAACGCAATAGCAAGGCCCATGATCCCCATTTCCCTTTACCCGGGATCCCAGCTTAGGCCCACGCGGATTGCAAGCCCAGGCTTCATCACCCAATCTTTGCTCGGGGGACCTAAACCGGGCAATGAGGAAAGACGTCCAAAGATCCCATCCCAAATTTGCCTGGCAGAACCCAGGAGCGTCGCAGTCGGACATTTCCGCAGGAGTGGGAACCAAGTTCCAAAGCCATTCCTACTGTGTTCCACTTCCACCTAACCATTCACTTATAATCAAGGGTATTGGACCTTACTTTGCACTAACCATGGGAGTAATCATGACCTCTCCACTGACCTTGAGCTATAAATATGAGAAGTTGGAGCAAAAATAGAGGGAGGAGTTTAGAGAGAAAGGAAGAGAGTGGCAACATAGAAAGAGAAAAGTGATCTCATTGGGTCTCTGTGCCGAGAACAACCTATAGTAGAAAATCCATACCCACTAAAAAAATAAGTTGTAAGTCCGAGTGAGGCCCAACCCAATAGTCTCATTTTAGGTGCGCATAATGATATATGTCTTTTATTTTATGTTATGTGAAATCAAGAATTTATTTTGTTTTACTTGTATTTTCCACACATGCGTTTATGTGTTTGTTAAGTGTTTCAGGAATATACAGTTTGATTCAGTCGTGCTGCTGTCTACTCTTGCAACTGATAGATAGTAGTCAGGTTGAATTGTTTTTGAATTGGGCATTTTATTATAATGGGCTGTTTTTGTAACTTTGAGCATTTTGTTTTATTATGTGTTTTGTCACGGATTGCCAAATGGAGAGTTTGTTAGGTTCTAAGGATTTAGGATCTAAATGTTTTAGAACTTCAATATGTAATGTTGGCAAACCATGATCAAAACTTAGATTCTAGAATTAGGCTGCTCAAAGTATGTTTATTGTAAAGTTGAAATCGAGTAATTGCAGAAAATTACTGTTCACTTTCTGCAAGGCTCGATTGATCAAAAATTAGACTCGATCAATCGAAGCTCTGCAGAATGTTTTTCTGCAGATTTTTCCAACTCAGCTCAAGCCCGTATGACGTATAGGGTTTTATGTTTTACCTTAAGTATAAAAGGAAAAACCCTAGCCGCATTTTATTGTTGGTTGTTTATACTGTGTGTATGAATCTCTTGTGAGATTTAGAGGTGTTTGCCTTCATACATACTTAGGGTTATCAAGATCAAGATTGATGTCGAGAGCTTGGTGACCGCTTCAGTTGCTACATAAAGAGCTTAAAGAAAACACAAGTGGAAGTACTTGTGGTTGCTGTGAATCCAAGAAAGAAGTAGTTCATGGACTCGGAGCTGTCACGTGGTTGTGGTAGTAAGTTTTCTACTCAAGGTAACAATAGGATGTTAGTGGTCTAAGTCGCTATTGTAAAATTTCAATTCTTTTATAGTGAATCTGTTTTACCTTGAGGATAGCTAGGTTAAATCCTCCCTAAGTTTTTTACCGGTTTGGTTTTTCTGGGTTATCATATCATTGTATTCTTTATTTTCCACGTTGTTTCATACGTAATTAAGAAGTTTATGTTAATTACATATTAGTTTTTTTTTTTTTTTTTTACTTTATCCCAAAAAAATAGTTAATGTTATTAGATTGTTATTAGAATTTTTTCTAGTTTACGTTAAAGTTAATAAATATTAGGTATTTTTTTGTTATTTATTCCAAAAGAAAAAAATCTTGAGAAGAAAAAATAATGCTTTTAAATTTTTTTACTTTATTATTAGGAAATAAATGAAGTAGGATAAATGTTTATCCCAAAAAAAAAAAAATACTAACATAAGCTAGTAAATTTATTTTTTTATAAAATTAAAAAAAGAAGAAGAATAAAGATCAAAAACTTTTTGTTTTTATCTAAAAACTTAAGTGAATGAATTTATTGAAAAATCTAAAAAAGTTTCTGCAATTTGGTGAATCCACTTTGCGCAATTACGGCTTTTAAGCCTAACTTTTATTATATAATATATAATATAGAACGAAGAATGTGTAGGTAATTATGTATTCCTCTAGAGTAGATATATATCCTATATATATTTGACCACATAAGTAATTAATGTTGAAAGATTCCTAAATCACACAAGAAAATGCACATGCTTGTGAGTATATGAATTCCCACTAAAATTAACCAATAGAAATAAAATTAATCAAACAATTATATATTAAATATTTTTGATAAATTTAGAAATATGAAAGTGATATTTTTATTATTATTTGTATCTCTTATTTAGGATTGAGTTAGATGTTAAGAAAATTAACAAATTATTTTTATTGATAAGGCATGATGTTGAGATATGCCATGAGAAACATAAATTTTAAAATTATTATATGAAATGCTAGACTAACTTTGTAAGAAATTTGACTTAATTTATATTGCATGTTATTTTTCTCATTATTTCTTTTTAGAAAGATACCAAAAAACTGACAATTTTCCCCCCATAATGAGAGGTAAGTAACCAAAAGGTGACTTTGATATTGTTCATGTAAGTAAATCTAAGGTATTTTGAGAATAATAAATAATTTTTGAAAGATTTTTTTTTTATAGATAGAAGATAGAAACGATAGTGTTTCAAATATATGGAAATTTTTTTATAAGATTTTTTTTTTTTTGCATAAAAATCTCTCTGTATGATTATTTCTTTTTATCATTAGGCTAAGACACTAATTAATTTTTTGTATAAGCGGGATCCATGGGGATTAAATTTCTGATCTCTTATTCGTCAATAACATTCCATTTGTTTCAACACTATCGTTTTCTTAAAAATAAGTCATTTTCAATTAGTAGTTTTTGGAAAACATCTTATTTTCTTATTTTGGTACCAACCCTTTTTTTTTTTTTTTTTCTGAATATGGTAACAAACTTAAAAATGAAAATATATTTGTTTTTAATAGTTTCCATATTGCCACTTAACTTTTTTTATTTAGCATGATATGAAATTGAGTTGTTTTTCGAAATATGGGAAAACAATATCTAAAAAAAAGTTTTCCTTTAACTCAAGATAGTTTTTCTTTGATTTTTTTTATGCTACTAAATATTGGAAAACCTAAATGTTAGGTTCTAAATGGTTAGAACAATTGGCAAATCGTGAACACAAACTTGTCTAGATATAGATCTTAGAGTCTATAGGTATTATTAGACAATGCTCAAGGTGATTCAAGTCAAGATTCAAGAACATACAAGCTGTAGGAAGAAGATTTCATAATCTGCTTGGTTCGATCGATCGAAGAACAGGCTCAACCGATCGAGAGTGGTATCTACAGAATTTTAATTAAGGCCCAAACAGCAATTCAAGCCCATTAAGGATTAGGGTTTCAGGTCTACTTCTTCTAGTATATAAAGGAAACCCTAAGCACATTTTTAAAATGCTTTTTAGAGAGAGAAGAGTATGCCTTTTTTGTAGATCTAGGGTTTTGTACCCAAAAGCTCTCTAGAGTCTTTGTTGAGTTGTGTGTTAAATCTTTTGTGAGATCTAGAGATGTTTACCTTCATACACACACATTGAGCTATGAAAATCAAGATTTACATCAAGAACTTGATGGTTGTTTCAGTTGCTGCATAAAGAACATTCAAGAAGATCAAGATTCACAAGTAGGAGAACTTGTGGTTGCTGCAGATCAAGGAAAGAAGTAGTCCGTGGACTCGGAGCTATCATAGGGTCGTGGTAGTAAGTTTTCTACTCGATGTAGCAATAGAATGTTGGTGGTCTAAGTTCTATTGTACAAACTTCAATTCTTTCATAGTGGATTTGCTTTATACCTTGAGGATAGCTAGGTTAAATTCTCCCCAGGTTTTTTACCGATTTGGTTTTCCTGAGTTATCATATCGTGTGTTCTTTATATTTCCGATGCTTTAGATGATATGATTGTTATTGTTTTAACCTAAATCTGAATAATAAACCTAAGTATTAACTTGGTTAATTAATTAGGTTAAACAATCTAGTTTACAGGGATCTAAAAACATACACTAAAAAACTATTTTCACAAGAAAATTTTCATCAAAACAAACAAAGTGCAAAAAAAAATTCATTAGTTGAACTAACTGGAACCCACTCTTATAATAAATCGAATATAATAATTTCTTAGAATCTTATAGATTTGCTAAAGTTTTTTTTTTTTTTTTAAATCTTAATAGATCTCTAGTAAAACCAATATATGAATAATTTTTATTAACTTTAAAGAAAGTCAATTTTAATTAAAAAAAAGAAAGTCAACTTGACAAAGTCAAAGAACCAATTACAAAAGGAAATGAAAGATTTTGTAGTAGCTATGATGCATGAAAGGAAATGAAAGATTTTAGAATTCTATTATAAAATCAATGTCAAATAAATATGTAGGAAAATTATTAGGTACTCTCGGAGTACCATAAATGCGTATTTCTTCCTCTCACATGAATGGTGGGTCCCTCCATAAATTTAATTAGTGGAACCTACCATTCATATAAGAGGAGAGAATACGTATTTATGGTATTCCGAGAGTACACAATAATTTCCCAAATATTTATTGTTCAACAAAAGTCATAACCTAATTTGGGTAGTAATTACTCAATATGATGAGTTATAAATTAATGCAAAGGTAATTAAATGCTAATTTGTGATAAATGTATATAAGCTTGATTGACGGGTGTTCTTAGAGTATTTTTTAATAAACTATTTTAGAAAAGTTTTAATATCGCTTTTATATAAATATAAAAACCGTTAAAAAAATCAATTACTTTTTTTTCCATAAAAATATTTTTAAAAATACTCCATAAATTAATGTTCTTAGGGTATCTGGTTTTTTTTTTTTTTTTTTTTTTTTTTTTTTTACAAGATAGAATTCTACTCTAGCCTAATCTAAGTGTATATGTATGTGAAGGTCCCTCATAAAGACTTAAACCTTGGCCCTTGCCCTCCACACTCTACAAGCACTTATATTTGTGGAGTGACCATCACACCAAGGGTGTGTGGTGGTTAGGGTATCTGTTAATATTTCCCAATATGTATTATAAGCATTAAGTCTTCATTGATTCAAGGAACGCAAGCTAGCTAGTAGCTAGAATCCTTAATTTATTGGTGTAATTCATGTCTTATGACCACAGAGAATGAATGTAAATTATGGTTCCGAATCCCATGTCATCTCCTTGCTTATTTTTGAGAAAGAATACAAGTTAAAAATCTCAAGTCCTCTTCTTGCGGATTCTCAACCCAAAAAAAAATGTCTTCTTCTTGCGTGCATATATAAAAGTCTTAAGACTACAAATTGAGCCGACCTCGTATGTACATAAATATATATATTTATAAAGGGTAAAATAATAAATAAACAAGCCGACCTCTTTAGAAAGTCAAAGCAAATATAATTAATTCCTAATCAACCGAGTACCATGTACTCATGCAATCTTGCTTCTTCTTCTTTTTTTCTTCTTTTTTTTTTTTTTTTGGACAAACAAGAAAAATATTATGTAACGTAGCTTCTTCTATGTGTATAAATTCCTTCTTCCCCCTCTGCCTCCTCCACCATATACCACCACTTCTATAGTCATTATTTGCTCTCTCAAAAATGGCTAAACACATCACAATTCCAAAAAATTTCGTGACGATATTCATTGTAACTTTTTTTATGTCCAACGCGTTGGCAACAACCTTGCTCCCACCCAATGATATTGCTGATAGATTTCATAATGATTCTGAGACCATCAAAATAGCCTCTAGTGATTTTGGCCATATAGTTCAAGAAATCCCAGCTGCTGTTTTTTATCCGAACTCCATAGATGATATTGCAAGCTTAGTAAAATATGCCTACAATAATTCTGTTCCCATTAACGTAGCAGCTAGAGGTCAAGCTCATTCCACATGGGGACAATCTTTGGCTCGTGATGGTGTTGTGGTCAACATGACCTCTTTGGAAAACCGTTTAAATGGGTCTGGAATAATAGTCTCGAGCGACTCTTCTTTGGGGTCCTATGCTGATGTAGGAGGCGAGCAACTTTGGATTGATGTGTTGAATACAACACTACAGTATGGTCTTTCACCAGTCTCTTGGGTTGACTACTTGTACCTTACTGTTGGAGGAACACTGTCCAATGCAGGGATCAGTGGCCAATCTTTTCGTTTTGGTCCTCAGATCAGTAATGTTTATGAACTTGATGTTATCACCGGTATGTAAATTCTCTATACTTCTCTCATTTTTCTATGGATTATGGACTTACTAATGCAAGACCTTAAAGTAATTAGTGTTGCTGTCAAGGACGGAGCCACACCATGACCTAAGAGGGACACTGACACCTTGAGTTGTACCAAGAAAAAAAAAATTGTAAATTGAGGCCAAGGGAAACAAAACTCCCCACCTCCAAAATATTATCCTCTCTCTATAAATCAACTCAAACAATTCCACAATTAGCCCAAACAATATCACAATATCAGCCCAAATAACCATAGTCCACAAATCATTAGCAAAAGTTTTTATATATAAAATAATATAAAATAAACTTATTACAAAATAATATAAAATATTTTACAACCAATCATAAGTACTTTTTCTTTCTACCTAGACCCCCTAACTTTAAATCCTGGATTAGGAATTTAGGAGATTGTGGTTAAACCTTAAATTTAGGGGATTGCCAAAATATATGTCAAGTGAATAAGGGCCTAAGTTGAAAATTTTAGTGGGTTTTTTTAACTAAATATTAATTAAATACTATTTATTTGACTTACTATTTTATATACATTTTTTTTTATTAAAATCGTTCTTCATTTTTAGAGGTAAAATTAAGTTTTTGTATTTGGGTTTTATTTACATCTCTTTCATAAGTTGTTAGGAAAATTTTGTCAATGATTATTCGGCACACTCAAAACATATATAGGGGCCTTCTTGGAGGTGAGGAGAAAAAATGCATAGCTCGCCTATATTTTTTTTCTTTTAAAAAAATAACATTCTTTCACTTTAAGAAATTTTTATATAATTTTGGAGGTTTTTTTCTTATGCAATTGGGGGGACCTTAAGTCGGCCCCCGCAAATGATGACTCGTGTGCATGCATGCACACACATATATCTGTGTATGTGCATATGTCATCACTTGACATATGTTATGAAAAATTTATGATTGTATTAGTTTGAGTAATGATTACAAGTTAATTACTAGTTGACAACCTGTAATGCATGGGAAAGATTAACAAATTATGATCATTCTTAATAGGAATTAGGTTATTTAGCAATTATGGTTTTTATTGAAATACATTTATTATTAGTGTTTATATTTAGAATTATGTATTCCACTATTTAAAGGAAATATGACTTGGCTACTTGTAAATATAAATAAATTACAATGTGAAAAAAAATTAAATTTTTTGAGAGGGCCATGGTGCCATGATTTACTTGTGGCTCAACTACAGTTCTTGAATACTAAATATTATTTATCATCCAAAACAAAAGAAGCAAATAAAAAATAATAATCTAGTCCTTTTGTGGTTAAACTTAAAAATATATAATATTGAACAAAATTTAGGTACAACTTTTTAGACATTGTACTTTAGATATTGTTCTTCAATTAAATTTAATAATGAGAAATTGGGGAATATAAAACCCTTTTTTACTGCATTGATTCCATACAAGTGAATTTAGTTGAAGTAGAACATTTACAGAAGTGGCCAAGAGTATAACTCAACTAGCACTCCCATGTTTTTAATAAAGACATCCATGCATGGTTTAAATCTACCTTCCTCCTCCTCCATGATTGTAATTATAAAATTATTAAAAGCTTAAAAAAAAAAATTTGTGTACAGATCAATCCCTTCCAGACTAAAAAGTAGGGTTGACTTTTCTTTAGTATTTCATCAGCTAATTAAACGTAATAGAAGTGTTGACTCCTCTCAGTTCGTCAACTAATGGAATAATATAATCAATTAGTTTGATTTGCTCCATTCAATATTTTGATAATACGAAGTCTCTTACAAAAAGTTTACGTGCTAGGGTGTCGTGGGTTTGATTATATTAAGTCCCGTAATTTTCTTTATTCATAAAATTCTCTTGTAAAATTTTACACAGTTGTTAGCTTGTATCCTTATAAAAATGTGGATAATTTTTTAAATAATATAATTATATGCATATAAAATTCTTGCATAAGTTAAATATCATTGATGACCAATCTTATATTATGTTAACTCTTTAAAAAGTCTTGTCATAATATTATTTGTTAGAACAAGCAAGTTGTTCATTAATTATTGTTTATTTTTTTTGTTAGAAAAAAAAAATTATCTTCCTACTTCTTAGTTCATAATATAATCTTTGTTACTTATCAAAAAAATATATATATATAATATCTGTTATTGTGATGCAATAAATTTATCTCATGTGTGTATTTTTCAAATAAGATATGAACAACCAATTTTTAGAACATGGTATACTCTTTTATTGACATTTATGTATGAACTAATAATAATTTTTTATACAAAAATCTGGATTACTATAAAATAGATTGGAAGTGGTTTTAAATGGAATTTAAATAGAATAGACTAGAAGTAGTTTATTTGAATTTAAAATAGTTTTTAATAGGTTAAAACATTAATTTGAAGTTTTTATAGAAGTACAATCATTTTTAATATGAGTCTTTTTATATATTTTTAAGTTTAGATTCTTAAATCTACATGTAAAAATAGTTGACATAAAATGAAGATGTAATAGGAGCACAAATTGAAACCCAATTAAAATATAAAAACACTTGTCATCAAATTAGTGGGCAATTAAAAGGACACTTAGCACAAAATTGTAGTTCTTTTAGAATCTAATTTGAATTCTTAATTCTTTCTCAAAAAATAATTTGAATTCTTAATTGAATTTTCTCTTAACCTCCACTTTAATATAGTAATATAAATGATGATTAGTAAGACACATTATATGTGAAAAGAAGAAATAGCACGTAGTTGTACTCCCAGAAAAATAAATAATTACTCCTTAGTGTGACAATTTTTGAATAATTCTTGAGAACAATGATGTGGTATTCTATACTTTCAAATTCATGGTGTGATGAATCTAAATAATGATACCTACTATTTTGAGAAAAAAGAGAGTATCACGTCATTGTACCTCGTAGTACTAGCTAATAACAACCAAATCAAGTTACGATTACAACAATTTTACAATATCCAATTCACCTATCACCTTGCACATGAACCACTAAAGAGAATTTAAAATTGTGGTTGATTCATATGTGAGGCAATAGACAAATTGGGTGAAATTGTTTTAAACTTTTGTTATGCCCCTAGTTTTATTGATAACAAATCCTTTTTTTGAAGATCTTTTTTAGTACATATTTAAGTTTTCTAACATTTATTAGTTGTTTATAAGGCTTTACCTTATATGAGGTTATCTATCTTTCACATAGGGAAAGGTGAATTTGTGACTTGCTCGCCAAAGGAAAACTCCGAGCTATATTATGCGGTGCTTGGAGGCTTAGGTCAATTTGGGATTATAACCAGAGCAAGGATTGCCCTAGAGCCAGCTCCAAAAAGGGTACGTTTTAAGTACACCCCAAATAGGCTGTGATATTCACGAACCTTAAAATTCAGTGATATTACTTGATTTTTTTTTCCATGGAGAGAACTTGAAGTCAAATTCTCAATGTTCCACTTGTTGTAAGCAAAAAACCAAATAATAAATAACAAAAAAAAAAAACAATTAGGAATTTCAGATTGTCAGATGTGCTTATTTCCTATTCATGTTTATCATTTTAGTATGTTTAATTTGTTTTTATTGCAATGAATTTGTTTGTAGGTTAAGTGGTTACGACTGTTTTACAGCGACTTCTCTGCGTTTACTAGAGATCAAGAAAGTTTGATCTCAAAAAATGAAAGGAGGGACAACAAAGCACTTAATTATTTAGAAGGCATGCTTCTACTAAACCAAGGTCCTCAAGATCTTTCCTTTTACCCAGTATCTGCCTACGCAAGAATAAATTCGCTAGTAACCAAATATGGCATCATCTACTGCGTAGAAGCTGCCAAGTATTATTATGATGACAGAGAAAGTAGGGTGGAAAAGGTACATTGCAATCACAATTCTCAGTATAATTTCTGTCCTTTATTTCCATGAAAACAGTGTGTTAAATGGATGGGGCATAATAATATCATCTCAGTGCCTTGTTCCTATCTCGTTCTTTGTTCAGGGTCAAAAAAACCCGCAAAGGAAAAAAGAAGAACATGTCGGGGTAAAGTGGAGTCATTTTGTCGTTCTTAGTGAGATGTAATAAGCATTAATCATGGTGTAACAAAGGCAAAAGAATATTATGTTTCGGATTATATGCCTATCTTTCTCACAACAGGTGAGTCTCACATGTTGGGAGAGAGATAAGTATATACATCCAAAACATGATATTCCCTCTCGTAATAAAGACGAGAAAGAAGAAAGTAGAGTGGTGGTCAAATAATAAAATAATATATACACATACATACATATAGGGCAGAGCCAAGAATTTTGTTTTAGGGGACCAAATTATGGTACCCAAGAGTAATATAATGATTAATTTGATCACTATTATTTATTCCCTTTCTTTCCTGTGTAGGAGCTACTAGATTTGCTCAAAGGGAACCTAGGCTTTCTACCTGATTTTATGTTCGAGAAAGATGTAACATACATGGAATTCTTGAATAGAGTCAGAAGTTCAGAGTTATTTCTTAGATCAAAAGGACAATGGGAAGTTCCTCATCCATGGTTGAATCTCTTTGTACCTGAATCTCGTATCTTGGATTTCAATTCGGGTGTTTTGAAGAACATCACTCTTAAGCAAAAAATTCCCGCAGGAATTGTCCTAATTTACCCCATGAACCGAAACAAGTAAGATCTTTAAGTTACTATATATGCACCTATTGTTTAAATACTAAAAAATATATGTATGATTTTGCTCTTTTTTTTTTCATTTGATTATTATATAAGTAAATGTTAAATGTTTAATTGTAGGTGGGATGATAAGATGTCTGTGGTTATACCAGATGAAGATGTTTTCTACGTTGTAAGTATGCTGCATTCAAGTGGATTCAATAAATGGGAGGCATATGATAACCAAAACAAAGAGATATTACAATTCTGTGATGGTGCCGGTATTAAAGTTAAGCCGTATCTTGGACATTATGAAACACAGGAAGATTGGATAAACCATTTTGGCTCGAAGTGGGAATCTTTTAGGGCACGAAAAGCTCTGTTCGACCCTAAAATGATATTATCTCCAGGACAGAGAATATTCAATAACAATTAGGGGTGTTTAGTTTGGATGAATCCACATTATTATTATTATTCTTAGTGTTAGATTCTTGGAAATGTGATGCCTCACAATTTCGAAAGTCGGGGAATATAAATATTTCTATTTTTAGTTTGATTATGAATATATCTAATAAATTTCCTTTAAATATAAGATCCTTATATTTGGTTTATTTCTAGAATTCTTACAAGCATTTTTTTTTTTTTTAATATTCTCTGATTCATAAACATAATATTAAGTCTTTTAATTTTTTTATTTAAAAAGGGTGTCTTTTAATAAAATTTAATATTTAAATAATTATTTAAATGTCAATTTACAATCATTATTTTTAAATTTTATTGTTATTGGTTAAAGGGTAAGGTGGAATGGGTAAAATTGTCCGATTATAAAAAAATATAATTTTTTTCCTTGTGTGATTTGCAACTAAATGTAAGAATGTTAATTGGGAAATCTTTCAACATTCCTGAGAGTTTTAAAATTTTACACCATACCAAACGCCTCCGTAAGGCATGTTTCGTGTGATTCTAGTTTTAATTTACAAAGAAATTAATTAGTATGTTATGATAGCAGCAGTTAAAAAGACTAGTTCAGACCCCTCAAAAAAAAAAAAGTGTAATAAGGGGCCTATTGGGATTCTCAATATGAAGTTACTTCTCTTCTCTTTTCTTTTCTTTTCTTTTTTCTCATGGCTCACATGAGCAAAGTTATAAGGATTGAGATCCTACACGGGATCGGTGAGAGGATTTTGGGGATCGAATCGTAGAATCAGCACAAGGATCATAAGATCCTACTTTCTTATTAAAGAAATATACTAAAAAATACCTATAATTATAATTAATAATATATATTAAAGAAACATTTAATAAAATCAATTTTGACACAAATTACTAATAAAATGCAAAGTACCAAATTATAAATATATAAACAAATTTCAAAGTTTAAAATTTACAATGCACAAATACCTAATTCTAAGTTCTAACACCAAAAACATACATAATGTCTCACATAAACAACTCTAAAAAAATAACAATACCTAATGTCTCGTATAAACAACACAAAGCAAATAACAATTCCATTAAACAATTACTGAGATAGTAAGATTCATCAAAAAATCTTTCTAATGTTGAGAAATTGTAATTAGTGAGTGTTTGTGTTAGGCAACTAAGTAACTAATCAGCATCCAAATTACACCCAAAAAAAAAAATCTCTGTCAGCATCGATAGTCTCTCTCATAATTGCACCACCGTGCTCGCACTCGCTCTCTACTCTCTACTCTCTAGTCACTTCTATTCTCTTCTATTTTCTGTGATTTTGTTGATTAGGTTAAGCCATTAAGGTGATGTGAGACTTAGGGGTTTTTTTCTTTTTTTTATTTAAAAATTTATCAAATTAGGCTAGAGTTGCTTGGTTGATCTGTTTATTACAGGTTTTTCTTTTTATCAGTTTGGGCCCTTTGGGCTCCATTTGGAGTCCCAAAATAAATCAATTTAATTTTCCTTCATTGCACAAGATCTTTAGTATTGTTATGGGATCGGGATTCCACACAGATCTCACTTTAGTAAAGATCCTAATGAGATTTTGGACGTTTTAGAGATGTAGGATCTTTAAGAACCTAAGATTTAGATTAGGATACTGATAACCATGCATATGAGCGTTACACACACACACACTAGGTGTATGTATATAATATCATGAAGCTTTTTTTTTTTTTTTTTTATAGTATCATAATTTTTCATTCAATCCAATTTGAGGTTTACACATTTTCTCATTAATATTACACATTTAGAACTACTAATACAACCAAGAGTGTCATGAGGCTAGATTCAAAAAATGAACAAATATTACACGTTTATTTTGTAGCAAAAAAAAAAAAAAACTTGTGTTTTTATTTTATATATATAATTTATAATTTTTGTTTTGAGAATTTAATTTATAAGTGGATAAAGCAATTTCAAAATCAACAGGCAAGTGACCCCTATTTTTTAGGCAATGTTTTAGTGGTAGTTAGAGTTGTATATTTATCGGATTATCCTTTAGTTTTATCTCTACTTAAACATAGGGGTGTAGGGGCATTTTTGAACCCAAAAAAATGAGGATTCCAAACAAGGGAAGCCCCTTAAATAGTAGCACATATCCATACATACATACATATATATAATTTCTGCTAGTAAATTGACAGAAAATTGAGAGCAAGGATCTATTTGATCTAGAATTAAAGCTACTGTACCAAATTGGTTAACAGATAAATGAGTAGATGTTAGTGCAACAGTATTCAGGTGATTTTTGTGCATTTTACCCTTTATAATATTTTGAAGTTCCGTTTAGGCTTGGTGGAAAGAGAAAGATGCACAATTCTCTTCAGTATTATTTTTTCTTAGTGACATTGGTTTCTTTTCCCCATATATATTGTCATATTCATTTTTTTGAATTTTAAGCTTGTCTATTTTTGCTTTTGTGTTTTATGTATATTAGTTTCGGGTTCTAAAAATTTCATTTAACATTTTATTAAAAAATATTGTTTATATTATATATATGTGTGTGTTGGGGGAGGGGGGGGGGGGGGGGGGAGCGCTAAAATTGAATAGTCTTTATCCTAACCACACATAATTTACTTATAGAGATGGGATGCCAATCAACCTTAACTACCCTTATAAGAGTGAATTAATCAGGATATATTTGATTTAGTGCTTAGAATATGTGTAAGACAAAGAAATTGAATAATACTAGTCTTGGATTGATTAAGTTATGCTCCTCAGGTTTGGTCCGAGGTATAAGTGTACACTTGTTTTGATTACAATGCTATCACTTTCTTTTCTCTTCTCTCCAAATGTTTCATCCCCCTCTTCATAGGGATCTCTCTCTCTTATATACCAGGTTGTATCATGGCCTTCCACTTGGAGGGCTAGGACTTATTTCCCCCTGATACTTGTCCCATCAAGGTCTTACTAGAAGGTTTTTCTACTAGGCTGTGAGCTGTGATGACACTGTTCAGGGGTCATTCCTCTATTAATGCGGCCACTTAAGTGGGTACAGAGTTTTGAATGCGGAGGTGATGAATGCTTTATCTGTACTCTTCCTCCTCTTACTTGATGACAAACTTTCCTTCTTTTCCTCGGTACGTGCCCGATGGTCTTCAGAACTGGACTTCAGCCCTTCTGAGGACGTATCAGTATCCTCGGGGTCCTCAGGCATTCTAATCTTCTTGGGTTTGTGGTTGTGTTGTCATATTTGCTATGAGGATTCTTTGACAGTACTTCTCATTGTGTGCTCCTTAGAGGTTGATCTCTTCTCACTCATTCCTATCATCGGCTTCTCATCTTCCCACAATATATATATATATATATATATATATATTGTCATGATTGTTTTTTATTTTTAATTATTGAAAAAGAAATATTACATTTTGCTTATTCTGTTGGTAAAATTTTTATTATTATTTAGAATGTATAATTCTGGTAAATTTAAACTTCTTACTATTTGTTATTCAAAAAAAAAAAACGACAAACAAAAAAACAAAGAAACAAACTTCTTACTATTTGAAAAATCCTGAGAAAATAATTTTACTGTTCAGTAAGTCCTAAAAACCTAGTTTTAGAAATCACTATAGTTAACGGGGTTGAAACAGTCCACATGGCTATTATGGTAGGTGAGACCTTATAGGGTATATGTTAACTAGCTATAGGCATGATATGGGAAATTAAGGAGACCTGATAAGAAATCTTGTTAAAATTTTATTTGAGTCCAAGATATAAGAGTTAAAATTTCGAACTTCAAGACAAGACAACTTGTTCAGACCCCAAAATTAATTATACAACGGAGCTGTTTGTTAATTACCTATTGAACCAATTATGTGATCACAATGCTAATAATTTAAACAACAAAAGTAGCAAGGCATTAAAAGTAATAAAATCATGAGATAGCAATACGGGTGATTAAGGGGGAAATTGATGGATAACTTCTCTAAAGGAAAAACCACTACGGGGATATGCACACTCCAACTAAAGTAATCCACTATATTAGAATGATCTTACAAACTAGAATAATACCCTTGTTATCTAAACACTACATCTTAGTAGATGACTTCACTATTGCAACCAACAATAGCTTCAAAACTCCCAACTTCTCGTACATGGACCACGACCCATTCGTGTCAACAAGAAAAACCTCTTAGAGCATGTAAAATAGAAAAAGATCCCATTTTTACACATTTTGTCTCAAAAATACACTACATCAGTGCTTCTAAAAATGTGTAAAAATGTGTATATCTTTACACGAGCTACAGTAACCGTGTAATTTTACATGGTCACTGTAACTCGTGTAAAGATTATTTTATTAATTTCCGTTCGCTCCTTTTTTTCTCTCTCTTCTCCGTGCTCAACAAACTCAGTAGTTTCACCACTTCTCATCTTCTTCTTTTTCCTCAGATGCACACAAACACACCCACACACAAACACATCCACACAGACAAATCAACACAGAGATTCACTTGCCCAAAAAAAAAAAAACACAAGAGATACACAAACACACCCACACACAAACAAACCCACACGAACAAACAACAAAGAGACAGATCGGAGCCTGATCGGAGCCTGACTGGAACGATCAGAGCTCGTTGATGTGTGGATCGGAGCTAGGTGAGATCGAAGATGTGAGGGAGATTTGATGTGTGGGTATGGAGATGGGTGAGATCGGAGCTGAGGGAGAGTTGATGTGTGGGTATGGAGATGGGTGAGATCGAAGCTGTGAGGGAGAGTGATGTGTGGGATCGGAGCTGTGAGGGGTGGGATCGGAGCTGAGAGGGAGAGTGATGTGTGGGATCGGAGCTGTGAGGGTGAGATCGGAGCTATGAGGGAGAGTGATGTGTGGGATCAGAGCTGTGAGGGGTGGGATCGGAGCTGAGAGGGAGAGTGATGTGTGGGATCGGAGCTGTGAGGGAGAGTGATGTGTGGGTATGGAGATGGGTAGAGAGATAGGTATAGAGAGAGAGCAAGAAATCAGAAAAAATGAGTAGAGAGAGAGAGAACACGCGTATATAAAGTGGTAGTTGAGAGAAATAATAAAAAAAATGGATAAAATTGATTATTTAAATAAAAGAAGGGATAGAATAGATAAACTGATGTGGGTGTTTTGTAAAAGTGGATGTGTAAAATAAAAAAAGTAGGTTTTTAATGTAAAAATGGATGTGTATAATGCATGAGCTGATGTGGATGCTCTTACTAACTTTAAAGCATATCCTTTGACCTATCAAGATAAAACACTTCACCTAAGACTCCTCTCCTTGAGACCCATCGGCCTCCTAGAGACGCGTCGAGTGTCATGCATTTGGGCCCAACGGGTGGTTTGCGTATGAGCCCAACGGTGGCTCCATTTGAGCCCAACCAGTGATTTGCATACCAACGATTTAATAAATTAGGTCCCACAGCCTTTTATGTGTTCTCCACTCATGTCTCCATATATGGAAAGAACTTGCACGCTACACGCAAAGACCCTACCAGGCTAGCACATATCTGTATCCTCCCAGTATGGGAAGAAAGACCCTAAGATCTCGAAGCCTTAACTCCAAAATTTTCTCTACAAGGAAAGATCCTACCTTCAAGGAATCTTGGTCAGCTCTACACCACTATATAAGCATTAAGCCTTCTCTTCCTTAAGGTACGTGAAAATAAATAACAAAACTTGATCAGAAACATGCATATTCGTAAAAACCAATTTGCGAATCTCAATTAATCATGGATCAATTGAGATTGGCATCTTGGTCCATCAAGCATCAATTGAGAATCAATCAAAATTGGAATCTCGATCAATCAAGGATTAATCGAGCTTGTACAAAAATGAATTCTTCATGCTACTTCAAGTGCAAAATTAATTCCTATTTTATAATATGTAAAATACACCAATAATATTGAAATTGATTACTCAAAAATTATCATGGAATGTGATAGGGTATTTTTGGCAAAGAAATTAAGACTCATAAAACAAATGTCTGTGGAAGCTAACGACACCCATAAGGCCATCAGCCTCATAGAAATTGACGGAGGACCCAGAACGACAACAATGATGACAATGCACCCCTGAAAACCGACGGGCTCATCTCCCCAAACTGACGGGGAATCATTAAGCGACAATAGACCTTAAACTGATGAAGAGGAAAGCCGACAGATCCTACGTGGCCTCACTTGATCCACACGCATACTCATATATGGAAATATCTTGCACATCACGCACAAAGACCCTATCACGCTCCCATATCTTCCACATATGGAAAGATACCCTAGAATTTCAAAAACCCTAATATCAGATCTCCTCTACAAGGAAAAATCCCTACTTCTGAGGGATCTTGGTTCACTACTCGCCACTATATAAACACCAAACCTCCTCTTTCCTCAGGTACGCAGAAAATCCCTAGCGCTCTCACTATAGAGTTTTCAGAGATTTTTCACTCACTAACTTGATCTTCGAAGAGTCTTTCGCCAGTACCACACCGGTGCCTTATGTTTGATCCTTGTGTCCTTATTCTATAGGTGCCAATTACCATGATTTGGAGCCAACAACTCACTGACGATCTTCGTGCATCATTAGTTGGCACCATCTATGGGAAATGAGTGATTAGCCATATCACCACTTCTAAGACAAAGAGTGCATGGTCTAGACGTGTTCAATGGCTACCATCAACCAGGAAATAGGGAATCCCTCTAACGCCTTGGAAAGACAAGTGCAAACCTTGGCCGCAACAGTAAAGTGACTTACCCAACGCAACCAGGAGTTGGAGCAACAGCTGAACCAAAAGAACGAGCGACGTCCAGAAGACCAACGCGACGAGCGGAATAACGACAAGCAGAATGGGAGTCACCTATACCAATAGGGGACTGACAGGAGAAGGAAGACCAGGAAGAAAGCAACGTCCCCAGCAAACAAGACGGGCCGGAAGACACTAGCCGCCGATCCGAAATGGAGATCAACGCAATGCGCATGGCCCAAGACATGCAAATGATGAAGGAGAAGATGGACGTGATGATGAACGCCATAAGGGGACGAGTGTAGACACTCGATTTTGCACCCATAATTTAATCTTGGAAGATGGCTAGAGTGACCACTTATATACCTAAAAAATCATAGTTGCATTACATGCATTAATTCATTCATTGCATATAATAAAAATGATTTTGAGATTTTAACGATCATGACAGTATGCCCGATTCCTAAATCGGACAGTCAAATTGAAACAAATCACATGATCAAGTTTTCACGGTCTGCATGCATTTTGTTTGGGTGGAACTGACCACGCGTGATTAATTTAAATTAATTCTAATTGGTTAAACAATTAAAATTAATTAAATAATTTTGTGATTGGTTGTTGGTTAGTGTCAAATATAAGCCTGCTTGCATGGGAATAAAGTGGATAATCAGATAACAAAGAAATTGTGGATAATTAAGCCTTTTTAGAATATTTATCTATCAGATAATTATTACTTTAAAGACCTAAATATCAAGAAAAATGGATTAATTTTTAGAATATGAATTAAAAACGCATCTAGGTGCAATTTTCGGCTAAAAAATCCTCAAAAAAGGAATCCAAATCGAACCAAAATTGAAAAGGGGGCTCGGCACCCAAGAAGGCCTATCACTTCCCAAGTGCCAATTGGCCCAAATGCTCGGCCCGACCCGGGAACCTCCTAATTAAGATAAAACCTATCTTTTTCGAATTTTTAGAGACAAGGACATGTTCCAATTCGTATCTGATCATATTCAACTTATTTTTCAAGCATCCCAACCTCTATAAATAGGGGAGGCCTCCTAACATTCAGCTCCTTTTTCGAACCCCTCTTTCTGGCCCTTCTTTTCTGACTTCTCTGCTCTCCTTATGTTAAAGACGTTCTGGAAGTCTTGACTTTAAGAATTTCTTTTTTGTAAGTAAAGTATTTTAGACCTCAAAGAAGTGAAAATATTCTTTAAGAATTTCTTGACTTTAAGAATTTCTTTGATTTCTAAAATATTCTTCCATTGGAGGGTACGCTCATGCAAGTAGGTGTTTAATTTTATTCTTGTGTTTACTTTTGTTTTCTCTTAATTGATAAGTTGTGTTGTTTATTCCATGGTTTTTGTTAATATGTGTTTGATTGAATTATGGTCTTGTTCACAATTCATGTATGCCATGTTTATATTCTTAGTTGGAATTGTCTTTAACATAGTCATGATTTAATTCTTCTTTAATTTCAAAATTCTGCAATCAAAAACAAATCTGTATTTTCATTAAATACAGATCTAAAAAAATTTTCTAGTCAAAAACAAATCTGTATTTTCATTAAATACAGATCTGAAAATTTTTCTAGTCAAAACAGATCTGTATTTTCATTAAATACAGATCTGAAAACTTTTCTGGTCAAAACAGATTTGTATTTTCATTAAATGCAGATCTGAATTTTTCAAGCATACAAAACAGATCTGTATGTTCATTAAATACAGATCTAAAAATTTTCCTGAAATAGTTTTCTTCTTAAATAAAAACGGTAGATTTTGAATTTTAAAGAATGAATTAATAGCTAGGTTAAAGTTTGTTTTATATGTCATTCCATAAATATGTGATGCATGCATAATATATTTGAATTATGAATATGAATCCCCTTTCAAAAATCCCATTTTTTATCCTTTACAAAACAAATCTGATTTTTATTAACCAAATCCCATTTTTTTTATCCTTTACAAAACAAATTTGATTTTTTATTAATCAAATTTCATTTTTCTCAACCTTACAAAACAGATCTGGTTTTTCTTTGAGAAGAAGGCATATTCATAAGACGAATTTGTTTAAATTAATTTTGTCAAGTAAAGTGTTTGTTACATGTATTACAACATATCATTCAATGTCATACAAAAAGGGTATATAATGGTTATTAGAGTCTAGAAGACTAGACTCTGTCTAGGCGGAATGGGTGCCTAACACCTTCCCATTCCATAACCTAGCCCCCGAACTTAGGTTTTTTGGATAAGTAGACTAGTGTTTTGTCTTTTGTTTTTGGTAGATTGTAACTAGGATCAAAGCTTTGTAATTTTTACATAGATTGTATTAGGACCAAAGCCTTGTAAAGTTATTCTACCATGATGTAATTGTATTTCCATAATCAATTAATAACATTCGAGGAATTTTTGGACATGTAATTGTATTTTATTTTTTCTTATTTTTTTGTATAAAAAATAAGTAGCGACTCCACACAATTACCCAAAAGAGAGGTGCCCTAAGCACCCAAATCTCTTTTTTGAGAGCACCCCTCAAGGAGTGTGGTCTCTCACAACGGGTATCCACCAATTTGGACGAGTTAGTCCAGCGGACGAACTCCCCTTTCATAGCCTAGGTGACTTCCTTCCCCTTCCTTGCAAAGTTTCACATGCCACAAGTGGAAACGTATGACGGGTCAAGGGACCCGCTCGACCATCTAGAGTCATTCAAGACCCTCAAGCATCTACAAGGGGTCCTAGATGAGATTATGTGCAGAGCGTTCCCCATTACACTCAAGGGGCCGGCAAAAGTATGGTTTAACAAACTTACCCCCAACATAGTCTCCACCTTCAAAGAATTGAGCGGACACTTTGTCACCCACTTTATTAAGGGGCAGAGGTACAAAAGATCCTCAACAAGTCTACTGAACATTAAGCAGAGGGAAGATGAGAGCCTCAGGTCGTATGTGACCCGTTTCAACAAGGAGACCCTCTTAATTGACGAAGCCGATGACAAAATTCTCGTCACTACATTCACCAACGGGTTGCAATTCGGAGAGTTACTTTTCTCTATCTACAAGAACGACCTGAATACGATGGGCGACATGCTATACAAGGCCATGAAATACATGAATACTGAAGATGCAATGATCGCCCAGGGAGGCAAACTGAGGAAGAGAGAAAGGCAGGACGAACCTCGTCTAGACAAAGGAAGAAAGTTGGCCTAAACGAGCAACTAACGGGATGACAGGAGATCAAAACCTCCGTCGGGGAGGACAGTGGTGAACTTCATTCCTCTGAATACCCCGCTGGATCAAGTCCTCATGCAGATAAGGGATGACGCAACGCTGACTTGGCCAGATAAACTGAAGGGCAACCTAAACAAAAGGCCCAAAAACAAGTACTGTCGTTTTCACGAGACCAAGGGCACGACACATCCAAGTGCTATGACCTCAAGCAGCAGATCGAAGCCCTCATCAAGCAAGGGAAGTTACAGCGGTTTGTCAGGGGTGGAGAGAACCCGCTAAGGGAACCCAAACCCAACTGGCGAGCCGAAAAAAGACCCAAGCCCCGCTTGGAGAGATAAGGGTGATCGTAGGAGGGAACACGATAGCGGGATCCTCCAAGAAGGCAAGGAAGACCAGGGTCGACAGATTTCTGGACGGCCACCTAAAGCGACCAGGGTCGACAGCCCAACCATTAACTTCATAGAAGAGGATGCTAGATGAATACACTACCCTCATAACGACGCCCTTACCTTGTCAATTACAGACTTCAATACCCGACGGGTGCTAGTAGACAACGGGAGCTCAGCAGACATCATCTACTACCCTGCATTCCAATAGATGAGGGTTGACAAAGAGTGTCTCCTACCCTCAAACACACCATTAGTAGGATTCAGTGGCACTAAGGTCTTCCCTATGAAAACCATCACCTTACTAGTAACTATTGGGACATACCCTCAACAGCTCCTCTGCCTAATTAAGGAAGTCAATTTTCTGGTCGTCAATTGCTCCTCTGCCTACAACGCCATCATTGGTCAACCTACGCTTAATGCATGGAGAGCAGCCACATCCACATACCACCTGCTAGTAAAGTTCCCAACGAAGTATGGGACAGAAGAAGCACGAGGGGACCAGATAGCCGCCCACGAATGCTACATCGCCATGCTAGAAATGGATGATCACTTGAAGGCTTTAAACATCAAATAAAAAAGGGTTACAGTAAAGCCAATGGAAGACCTAGAAGAGATCTCCTTGGACAATAACATCCTAGGCCGAATCACTCGTATCGGTATACAAGCTAACCCTTTAGTCCACAAAGAGCTTGCCTCTTCCTAAAGAACAATCTGGACTTCTTCGCTTAGAGCCACAAGGACATGCCGAGGATCAGTCCAAATATCATAGTCCACAAGCTCAACGTATGCCCGTCCTTCCCTCCGTTCTGACAGAAGAAGAGAGTCTTTGCCCAAGAAAGGGACAAAGCTATAGCCAAAGAGGTACACAAACTACTAGAGGCAGATTTCATCAGGGAAGTCTACTACCCTGAATGGTTGGCCAGCGTAGTCATGGTCAAAAAAGCAAATGGCAAGTGGAGAATATGTGTAGATTTCACCGACCTGAATAAGGCCTGCCCTAAGGACAGCTACCCGCTCCCACGCATTGACCTCCTCGTAGACTCTATGACCGGTCGCCAATTGTTGAGTTTCATAGACGCCTTTTCCAGGTATAACCAGATCAAATTGGATGAAGCAGACCAAGAGAAAACCTCATTTGTCATGAGCCAAGGACTTTTCTGTTACAAAGTCATGCCATTTGGACTAAAGAATGTAGGAGCGACATACCAAAGGCTCGTGAACAGGATGTTCGCCGAGCAGATTGGGCAGAACGTCGAAGTGTACGTAGACGACATGCTTGTAAAGAGCGCAAGGGAAATTAGACACCTAGATGACCTTCGGGAAACGTTCAAAACCCTTTGCCTCTACGACATGAAGCTCAACCCCAGTAAATGTGTGTTTGATGTAGCGTCAGGAAAATTCTTGGGTTTTATGGTGTCACAGCGCGGTGTGGAAGCCAATCCCGAAAAAGTTTGAGCTATATAGGAAATGATGCCTCCAAAGAACATTAAGGTGGTGCAAAGCCTGGATGGTAGGGTGGAGGCCCTCAACAAGTTCGTCTCTAGGGCAACAGATAAGTGTCTGCCCTTCTTCAAGACACTAAAGAAGGCTTTTGAATGGACCAATGAATGCCAAAAGGCTTTTGAGGAATTGAAGGCGTACCTTGCGTCCCCACCATTACTCAGTCTATCCAAACCTGGTAAAGAGCTCTCCCTCTACTTAGTCGTGTCACCAACAGCCGTCAACTCCGCTCTTATTCGGGAGGAAGACCGTGTACAGTTACCCATTTAGTACACTAGCCTACCGCTATGAGGAGCTGAAGGAAGATATCCCCCAATGGAGAAGCTGGCCTTCGCACTGATCACAGCTGCTCGAAAACTCAGACCGTACTTCCAAACCATAGTAGTCCAAATGGACAAACTGCTGCGAAAAGCAATGAACAACCCAAAGGCTGCAGGGCGACTAGTTTTATAGGTAATAGTACTCGGCGAGTTTAACGTCCAATGCCGACCTAGAACCGTGATTAAGGCACAGGCTTTAGCTAATTTCATTGCCGAGTTCACAGCGAAAGAAGATGAAGAGAAAAGGTCGGCGACACAGATTATATGGACAGACGGTTCGTCCATCCAACAGGCTGGAGGAGCTAGGGTCCTGCTACGGTCACCAAAAAGAGATACAATAAAGTGTGCAGTCCACCTCCAATTCCCAATGACCAACAATGAAGTAGAATATGAAGCGGTCATCTCAGGCCTCGACCTGGCTAAAACAGCAAGAGTCATGTCAGTAGTCATACACTGTGATTCGCAAGTTGTTGTTAGGCACATCAACGGTGACTACAGGGCCAAAGGGGAACAGATGAGGGAATATCTGAGCATGATCAAAGGAAAGGTGAGCGAGGGGCTCTCGGTCAAGTTTGTGCATATCCCAAGGGAGGAGAACGAATAAGTGAATCGTTTGGCCAAAGCTGCATCTGCAGAGTGTATGGTCGTCACTAATCAGGTACTATCCTTTGTCCAATATTCTCCTACCATTGACAAAGTAAAGGTATATCGTATCCTATCTCAGGAATGGGACGCTCCCAGAAGACCGCAATGCTTCCCGTACATTTCGTACTAATCGGAGACATCCTTTACAAGAGGGGCTTATCCTGTCCATATCTGAGGTGCCTAGCCCCTACAGAGGCAAACTATGTCATGAAAGAAGTCCACAAAGGAGTATGTGGGAACCACTCGAGGGCATGCTTTCTGGTTCACAAGCTAATACGAGCAAGATACTATTAGCCCATTATGCAGAAGGACACCCAGTCCTACGTGAAGGCGTGTGACAAGTGCCAACGCTTCAACAACATCATATGACAGCCATCAGAGGAACTTACACCAATGAGTGCCCCATGGTCGTTCGCCCAGTGGGGGTTGAACATAGTAGGACCCTTCCCCATGGCGATACGATAGCTTAAGTTCCTTGTCGTAGAGATCGACTACTTCACTAAATAGGTCGAGGCAAGACCATTGGCCACTATCACGAAGAAAAATGTCTGAAGCTTCGTCTGGAAAAGTATCATTTTCCGCTTCAGGATCCCCAGGGTCATCGTCTCTGACAATGGAAAGCAATTCGACAATGACACGTTCAAAGATTTTTGCCAACAATTAGGGATCAAGAACCACTACTCCTCTCCTGCCCACCCTCAAGCCAACGGACAAGTTGATGTTACAAACCGATCCTTGCTCAAGATGATCAAGACCCAGCTTGAAGGGGCAAAGGGTATATGGTCGGACAAACTACCCGGTGTCCTGTGGGCATATCGGATGACGGCTCGCACATCTATAGGGGAGATACCTTTCCAACTTGCATTCGAAAGTGAAACCGTCATCTCGGCAGAAGTTTGACTGGCCAATTATCAGATATCCCACCATAATGAAGAAAGGAATGAAAAGGGGATACACCTACAATTGGACCTTCTTGACGAAGTCAGAGCGAAGGCAGAACAGCGGATCACTCGTTATCAGGGCCTGATGACAAAACACTACAACACTAAAGTCAAGCCTTGTCTTTTTCAGGTCGGAGACCTGGTTCTAAGGAAAGTGACAAAGACTACTAGAGACCCCGCACAAGGCAAGTTAGGCCCCAACTGGAAAGAACCTTACAAGATCATCGACTACCATAGAAAGGGGACCTACTACCTAGAAACCTTCGATGGACAAAGGCTCCATCACCCATGGAACATTGAGCACTTAAGGAAATACTACCAGTAGTAGACAAGTGCAGCCTATTTTATCACTTTCTTTTATTATTTATGTTAAAGTTGGATATTGAAAGATGTTGAAGTTTTAAGGATATTAATTTTTTTTTTAAGCTTTTCTATTATTAATAAGACTTGAAAGGATTATCAGAAACATTGTCCTACTATACCCTTCAAAGAATCGCCCAAAAATTTTGCTAAGTCCTACCTATGGGATGGACGGACGACCAAGGATACTGATGGGTACCTGGTCACATAAACTTTACTAAGTCTTACCTACGGGGTGGACGGACGACCAAGGATACCGACGAGTACCTGGTGTCAAAAATTATGCTAAGTCCTACCTACAAGGTGGAAATATGACCAAGGATATTGACGGGTACATGGTCTCAAAAATTATACTAAGTCCTACCTACAAAGTGGACGGGCAACCAAGGATACTGACAGGTACCTAGTCACATAAACTTTACTAAGTGCTACCTACAGGGTGGATGTGCTGCCGAGGATACCGACAGGTACGTGGTCTCAAAAGCTTTACTAAAGTCCTACCTACAGGATAGACGGAGGACAAACAACTGAAATAAAATACCGACGGCTAGCCAAGGCATAAACATGATTAAGTCCTTATGACGGTGGCATATCCACCATTACAGTAAAAATAAAATGACAAGTATAAGCAACAGATAAAAAGCAGTAGATATGAACCCAACAGGGTAAATGTTTTTACATAAAGTCCAAAAGAAGGGGCATCTACCATTTTCTTACAAATAAACTTATAAAAATAAAGAAGAGGAAAAAAAATCAGGACGGGGGAGCATTAAAGAGAGACTGATCCTCAGTAGACAGGCCATCCGCAGTAGATGGGCCATCAGCAGCAAACGGGACCACGGGAGCGGCCGAGCCTTCAGGAGTAGGTTGGATGACGACCTCAGCATTAGGGTCATCCACCTCCCCCTCAACAATGTGGACAAAGTCGTCAGTCTCATCGCTGACGGGGTCGGTACCCCCAGGAGTTGATGGGACGGTATCGTCTATGGCAACCTAGGACAAGTCTTGATCCGAGTAGAGGGCTGCAACTTGTTTCAGACTGTCTCCAAACCCGTTGCCATAGTAGACGCCGCACTCGTCAAAAAATGGCTACAAGATCCAGAACGCCGCCACCACGTCAACTTTCGCCTTGTCCATTTGCTCGCAAATGGCAGCCAACTCCGTCATCAAGTTGGTAGTCGTTTTCTCCAACTCCTCGCGACGGCAAATCTCCTTCTCCAACTGGGCAAGTTTGGCCGTCAGCTTTGTATTAAGAGTGCGAACGGCCTCCTTGTACTGGTCCCTCTCCTTATTCTCTATTTCTTGGTGTTTGCGGAACTGTCGGATCACCCCCTCATTGGCCATGCACCTGTCCTGAAGGGCCTTCATCTGCACTATCGCCTGAAATAAAAGAATGCCGATTAAAAAAAAAAAACTAACGAATACGTACCCTCAACAGGTTATAGAGACCAGAAGCCCCCAGATCCATCTCCTTGATGATCGAATTGACCATTTCAACGACATAGTCCTTGTGGGTGACCAGCCTCTAGACGAGGCCAGGGCCAATGGGGCCTTTCCCCGTCATCAAGCCCTTTCCGACCCCATAACGAGAGGCTGGGGGGATTTTTGCTGCTGATCCCCAATAGATGGGCTCGTCGCCTTCTTGGGTGAATGTTCGTCCTTAGTGTTGTTTTTTTCTTTTTAGGGAAACTTTTGAGGCCACCTTGGGGGCCGATGCCAATGCCTCCCCCTGCTGCTTGCATGCAACAGTAGACTTCCTCACCATCGCCCGCTGCCTGCCTGCATCCATCTCTGGAAAAAAAAAAAGGTGATGAGGTGAGTTAGAAAAGAGACGGACGGACCAAAAGGAGTAGACTAAAAGGTAAGCGGACACAAGAAACTTACGATGGCGAGAAAAGGCGTGCAACCGTCGGGCTACGGGCGTCGGCTCTGGACCACCACAGAATGCGTAGAGAGTATCAAGGGTAACCAAATCCTTCCACTTCCTTTGCTCGAAGGGGATTGCCCAAACTCGTCTAAGAAAGCTCTCTTGTTCGTCGTTAATCTACGAATGGATTTGAGCTGAAAACAAAAAAGAAACGCGTTAGATGTATAACTAAAACCGACGAGGCAATATAACTAAAACCGATGACATTAGACACACCTGACTCCCTCACAATGCCCTAGGTATTGTCAAAACCGTCGGGCATACTATCCCACTCCTAGTTCCTATTAGAGTCAGGCATATCCGACACCAACCTAAGTGACGTCTTCCTTGCCAGAAAGTGGTAGATGCCCTTCGATGAGGAAATCTGCTGAGGCTTGTAGCAGTAGAAGAACTCATCAAGGGTGAGGCGATGGTTACCACCACTTAATTGACCCCATATCACCTCGGCACCAATGAATATCCTCCATGCGTTAGGGGCAAGTTGGCTGACGGACAGACCAAGATAGGTGGCAAGTTGATGGTGCAGCTCCGTCAACGGCAATCTCAGCCCTGCAGTGAACATGGCATCATACATGCCAACATCCGTTGTCCTCCTCAAGTAATACCTCTCAAACTTCCTTGGCAGATAGAGGGGAATGTTCTCAAGAATTTGGTAATGGTCATGAAGGGTGTTGAAAACCTTCTCGGACATGGTCAAGTAAAAATCATTTACTGTCCATATCAAAGGAAGGATAAAGGGCCTATGGGCGCTACCGTCTACTTAGCCTACTACTGCGTCACCCTTGGCTCGGCCTTCCTCATCAACTTCCTCCCCGTCGCTTTCCTCCTCGTCACCTTCCTCCTCCCCTTCGTCACCCTCTTCTTCTCTTTCTTCCTCATCATCTTCACACTCCTCTTCCTCCTCGATAGGGGAGTGAGCAAACGGTTCCCTTTTTGGGGACCATATTAGATCCTCTCCAGGCTCATGCCCTAACGGATAGACCTCGTCATAGCCTGCACCCTCACAAACTAACGACGACTTTTCACTCGTCGCTTCTCTATCACCTGACATCTATTCACCTACAAGCGATGGAGGTATTCTAAGAACCTATTCGACGGGTCTCTAAACAAATGACGACCAACTAGGAAAATAAATTTAAAAAAAATAAAAATAAAAAATAAAACACTTACGAGAAGAGTGTACGGCGGCTCGAAGAAATGGATTCCTCGAAGATGACGGAGTGACACAATGATGGGTTGCTTGTAAGCGATAGTGCGACACAGCGATGAAATAGCTTAGATCTCAAAGCTCTCAAGAAATGAAAAACAAAGCAAAGAAAATAACTAGAGGAGGAGGAACTATTTATAGAGCGAAGGGGCGTAGTATACGAAGCGACGCTTCTGATTAGAAATGAGGCCAACCAACAGGTGCCACGTGTCACCTTGCATTTAAACCAAGGGCTACCTACGCCATTTAATGGAACACTCTTCAAAGAAACATTCAATTAATGACCATAAATACCCTTATTACTACGAGGGTCGTCAGCTACAGCCGACGAAACCACGGAGTAGGAGACAACTGATAGGGGTATTTTTGGCAAAGAAATTAAGATTCGTAAACAAATATCGGTGGAAGCTGATGACACCCATAAGGCCGTCGGCCTCATAGAAACTGACGGAGGACCTGGAACAACAACAATGATGACGACACACCCCTGAAAATCGACGGGCTCATCTCCCCAAACTGACGGGGAATCATTGATCGATGGTAGACCTTAAACTGATGAAGAGGAAAGCCAATGGATCCTACGCGGCCTCACTTGATCCACACGCATACTCATATATGGAAATATCTTGCACATCACGCACAAAGACCTATCATGCTCTCATATCTTCCTTATATGGAAAGACACCCTAGAATCTCGAAAACCTTAATATCAGATCTCCTCTACAAGGAAAAATCCCTACTTTCGAGGGATCTTGGTTTACTACTCGCCACTATATAAACACCAGACCTCCTCTTTCCTCAAGTACGCAGAAAATTCCTAGCACTCTCACTATAGAGTTCCTAGAGATTTTTCATTCACTAACTTGATCTTCGAAGGGTTTTTGGCCGGTATCACGCTGGTGCCTTCTATTTGATCCTTATGTCCTTATTCTACAGGTGCCCATTACTGTGATTTGGAGCCAACAACTCACTAACGATCTTTGTGCATCATCAGAATGGGCTAACACTAATAACCTAACATCGCTTCTATTTTAGGTGATTCTTTAGAATCACAGAAATCCTGCCAATTGAATAAATCAAAGATGATTGCTAAGAGTGCATCATGTAAATTGCCTCTTTGCAGAAAAAGAGGGTGAGGGTGTAATTGTGTTATGCTGTCAGGATTGGTGGGAACTAAAGAAGAAATTGGCAGTTGAATTACCAATTTTGTGGGACTATGTAGGAAGAATTCGGCAATTGAGTAAACTATTTTAAGGGTGCCAAAATTTAATATGAAATTATAGTTGAACTCCAGTTTCAAACGTGATGTTCAACTCCCGTAAGCTTAAGTGCTGATTTTCAGTAATTCAACGAATAAAAAAATGTCAATACAACACTGTTCCTAAAAAACATAAATTATTTTAATTTGATCACCAATCATTTAAATTTTTTTTTTTAAAACAATTTTTCCCCTAAACACTCAAAAATCTATAGCATTTGAATTTTACCTGTAGCCGCGTTTTTACACTCAAAAATCTATAGTATTTGAATTTTACCTGTAGCTGCGTTTAAAAACACGGCTAAAGGTCAGCTATAGCCGCGTTTTCCAAAAACGCGGCTATAGGTCACCATTAAAAAAAATTTATTCTACTGGGCCTATAGCCACATTTGAAAAACACAGCTATAGGTTAGCTATAGGCTTGAGGCTTTAGCCGCGTTTTTGAGGCTTTCCTCAAATAAATGGTGTTATTAATAATAACTAGTTTATAACTTCATGCATATGCACGAGTGCTTTTAAAAACAATCATAATTATACAGTACATATATGAATTCAAATTATATCTAGTGTAAGATTACAATTTACACATTTTTTTAAGTCATAGATTCTAAATCATATATATATATATGAATATGATTTAAAATCTAATTAGATTTGGATTCTTCAGTTTTTGGACTCAATAACTCACTTGTCACAAAAATTAAAAAATTAGATGAGACACGTGGCACAAAATTAGACTCCAATTTAAAATCTAATTGGATTTTCTCTAAGTTTTGGCTTTAAATATATTTAGATTGGGTATCAGGAGGGGTAGATTTTGAATACCAATTTTTTGTAAAAAACATGGGATTGGGTTTCCCGACAAATATTTTAACTTCAAATAATTCAAAAATAGATTTATCAAAGCTTTTAGATTTTTTAAAACTAGAAGCAGGGGATGAAGAGTGGGTGTGTGTATATATATAGATTATTTGATGGTGGACTGTGGTTATTTTTCTTGGGTCAAATTACACTAACATCCCATAAGATTTCACAAAATGACACCTTCAAATGTTTCAAAAAATGACACTCTCTTTGTTGAAATTTGTATGAAATGCAACAGATAAATCTATGCACACTCCCAGTCCCCTTGACAAGTTGCTTCACATGTCATTCTAAAAAAAGTACAAATTGTAAAAAGAATTTGAAAAAACATATAATTGATAAGAAAGAAAGAAAATATATTTTGTAGACAAGGTAATAAAATCACAGATATGACATATATAATTAGGAAAGAGCTATTGTTTATTATTTTAAAAAGAAAGTCCAACTTATAGAATTGTGTTTGCAGGGGGAAGAGAAGTAAGACAAGACACAAATAAGTAGAAATTATGCTTGCAAAGGAGAAGAAGAGCAATTTCCTTCCCCTACCCCCCCCCCCCCCCCCCCCCCCCCCCCCCACAAAAAAAAAAAAAAAAAACTTTATATGAATGTGATGCCCCCAAACCTAGATTTATTGGATGTTAATTGACTGTGTGATAAGTCTCACATCAAGCATCTACTGGGTTGTTTTTAATTTTATTAACAACTATAAGGAGATTCAATTGTGACCAAACTAATTTTTTTAGATATAAGAGTAAATGTGGATGGTGTTTTTTCTACATGGGCAAAATGGGTAAATACCCTTAATTTTAAAACTATGTAGTAAAATACCACTCTTTCCAAACTATTTAGTAAAATGCTCCTATTTTAGAACTTGATTTTAACAAAATCAAGTTCTGTGTAAAACTCGATATCCTCAAAATCGAGTTCTATGTGTATTTTTAAGTAGAACTTGACACTAGTAATGTCAAATTCCACTTAAATTTTCAAAAAAATTTAAACGGCAAAATATGCGTAGAACTTGATATTGCTATTATCGAGTTCTACTTGTAACTCAATTTGTTAAAATCGAGTCCCAAAAACAGGAACATTTTGCTAAACAATTTGAAAAGAAAAGTATTTTGTTATGTAATTTTAAAATTAAAAATATTTACCTATTTCGCCCCTTTTTTCAGGGGTCATTATGAATGAGTCCAACATGTTAAGGCTTAAGAATCAAATCTATCCAAAAAAGATATTTTGTATTGATAAATTTTTGGCGAAAAGTCACTTTTAGTCCCTACATTTTCAGGCGATTCCCATTTTAGTCCCTACATTTTATTTTTACCACTTTTAGTCCCTATCCTGAAAAACGCTTTCCGTTTTGGTCCCTGCCGTTACATCAGAGACGGAGAAAGCTGACGTGGAAAACGGCAGGAATAAATAATACTTATTTAATATCCACGTGGCTTAAATTAATAATAAAAAATGCCACGTCAGCATCTAAATTAAAAAAATTAATTTATTAATTTTAACTAAATAAAAAAATTAAAAACAGAATTAAAAACTAAAAATTGTATGAATTGAGATTTAAGTGTGTCTTGAACAAGAACAACAAGAACACAAATCCAGATTCAAGAACACAAACCAAGAAATTCAAAAAAAAAAAACAAAAAAAACCCTGTAAATCAATGACTCATCACCACAACCCCAAATTAAAAAACCCAATCAAGCCTTTTCTACATAGCACAACCCCAAATTATTAAACACCATTACAATGACTCATCACCACAAAACCGACTTCTACTATCAATGAAAGATCAGAGACCGATGGATAGGATTATTGATCAAGGCAGGAACATATCAGCCATGATCGGCTAGATCGGACGGTTGAGCTGCCATGGGTTCATCATAGAATCAAGAATCTCCAGAATATCCACGGAGAATCCACTCATTTCTTTGATCATCTAAAGCACCGAGTTCAAGGATCGCAAGCGATCTGTGAGTTTCGCATGCTAAGCTCTAAGAACGTTGTTGGCGGATTCGATCGCCCCGTAGTTCTGCTCCTTGGCATTGATCTTCTGCACCAGATCGCGATTCGAGAGCTGCAACCGAGTCACCTCGTTCGTCAGATCCTTCAGCTGCTTCTGCTTCCTCATCCGAGATCGCCTCGTCGATTCGCAATTCGACAACATCCTCTTCCTCTTCCTCTCGTCGATCGCCACATCGGATCCAAATCCAGATCCGGATCCGGATCCAGATCTCAATATATCTTGTTTCTCAAGCTCTTTCCTAATCCGAATCTCATGGGCTTCAACTTCTTTTGCAATTCTAGCTTCTTCACTCTACATAAGGCAAAAAAAAAAAATTTGGGTTTGTTGAGGATCTGTGGTTTGATGATGTAATTTATGAATTTTGGGTTGATGAATGAAGAAAGAACCATTTACATTCGTAGCAGAAGCCATGGATGATGAATGAAGAAAGAAAAATTCAAGAATCAAAGATATTCAAGAATCAGAGATATTCAAGAATCAAAGAATTCCTCAAGAACAGAGAAAAGAGAAATTTTCTCGAGAAAATTGAGAAATATCAAGCTAAAAATTGAAAAAAAAGCAAAACCCTACAGGAATTTGGGAATTCGCTCTGATACCATATCACAAATCAAAGAATTGAAAAACTGTATTTCTCATTGAATGAATTAAGATTACACAGACTTGCTATATATATCAGTTTGTACAGGTGTGAACACAGCTGAAACTAACTAACAAACTTTCACACGTGTAGCTACAATCCTAACTAACTTCATCACGTGCTAACACTTAAGTAAACATCTGAAATGCTAAACTACAGGTCGTATCATCACTTCTTCACTTGTGTTGATCTGTCGTTCCATCCTCTGCTACAGATGCTTCAGCTCTGCTCTTGGAAGCTTCAGGTTGAGCTTTATCTAAGCTCTGATACTCCCCCTCAAGAGCAGCAGGTGTATGTATATTAATCATCCCCATCCTTTTAATAAGAACATCAAATTGATTGTAACTCAAAGCTTTAGTTAGTAGATCAGCCAATTGACAATTGGATCGAACATGATTCAGCTTTATCACTTTCTCCAGCACCTTATCTCTAACTACATGACAATCTATTTCTATATGTTTTGTCCTCTCATGAAAGACCGGATTAGATCCAATGTGCAAAGCCGCTTGACTGTCACAGAACAATAAGGCCTCTTTGTCATGATTCACTCCAATGTCCTTGAGAAAATACAAAATCCAAACAATCTCACATGTTGCCACTGCCATGGATCTGTACTCAGCTTCAGCTGAGGATCTTGATACTGTAGATTGCTTCTTGGACTTCCATGACACCAAAGAATCACCAATGAAGATGCTATAGCCAGTCACTGATCTCCTAGTATCAGGACATGCAGCCCAGTCTGCATCTACAAATCCTTTTAAGTGCAAATCTGTATGAGAGGAAAACATAAGTCCTTTGCCTGGTTCACCCTTCAAATATTGTAATACTCTGTGTGCTGCATCCAGGTGTGGTCTCCTTGGCTTGGACATAAATTGACTGAGTTTATGGACAGCAAATGTGATGTCAGGTCTTGTGATTGTCAAATACAAGAGTTTGCCCACAAGCCTTCTGTAATGACTAGGATCCTTAAGCTCTTCTCCTTCGAACTTGCTTAGCTTCAAACTGTGCTCCATAGGAGTTTTAGCTGACTTACAGCCAAGCAAACCTGCATCATTAAGTAGCTCAAGAGTATATTTCCTTTGGCAAAGAGCAATTCCCTTATCTGATCTTGCAACCTCTAAGCCAAGAAAATACTTCAAAGCACCCAAGTCTTTAAGTTTGAACTTCTCATCTAGCATGACTTTAAATCTGTCCACCTCAGCCTTGTCATTGCAAGCTATTAAAACATCATCTACATAGACCAAAAGAATCATGAAAATGTCACCATGTCTTCTGGTAAACAAGGAATAATCAGCCTTGGATTGGATGAAACCAAGCTGAATCAAAGTGTTTGAGAATTTGGCAAACCATTGCCTAGAAGCTTGCTTGAGTCCATAAATGGACTTATTAAGCTTACAAACAACCTCCCCCTGGCTGTGAAACCCCTGTGGAAGAGCCATATACACCTCTTCATCCAAATCTCCATGAAGAAAAGTATTATTGACATCCAATTGGCTTAAAGACCATCCCTGAATGGCAGCAACAGCAAGTAGGACTTTAACAGATACCATCTTTGCCACTGGAGAGAAGGTTTCAAAGTAATCAATGCCTTCCTTTTGTGTGAATCCCTTAGCCACCAACCGTGCCTTATATCTTTCAATGGAACCATCAGCCCGATACTTGATTTTGTAAACCCACTTACACCCAATTGATGTCTTGTTAACAGGTAAGGGAGTCAAAGTCCAAGTATTGTTAGCCTCAAGAGCTGCAATTTCAGCAGCCATGGCAGCTTGCCATTGGGGATCAGACACAGCTTGGTGGTAATATTGAGGTTCAACAAGAGAGGAAATAGAGCAGCAAAAAGTCTTATAAGATGGAGAAAGATGATGGTAAGAGACATGAGAAGAAATGGGATGAGAAGTGCCTGAGGGAGATGAAGACAAAGGCTGTACAGAAGCAACCTGATTGTAGTGGAACTCTTGTAAGTAAGAAGGCTTTTTAACAGGTCTAGTGGACCTTCTAAGAGGAAGAGAATCTGCAATGGGATCAAGGGGTGCCTCTGGAACCTCATCAAGAAAGTCATCATCAATAGTGTGATGAACATGGATAATAGATTGAGGAGTAAGAACAGGAGTGTTGTGTGGGAAGGGAAGTGGATCATCATATAAGGAAGAAACAGGAGAAACACATGGTAAAGGTAAAGAATTGAGAGGAACAAAAGTATTGGAAGATGAATGATAAGGGAAAACAGACTCATGGAAAACAACATCTCTAGAAATAAAGATAGCATGAGTATCAAGGTCATAGAGTTTATAACCTTTGACATTACAAGGATAGCCAAGAAAAACACATCTTCTTGCTCTTAAGGTGAATTTGGTTCTGGTTTGAGCAATTGTGGAGGCAAAACACAAACAACCAAAGACTTTGAGATGATTATAGTCAGGAGGTTTATGAAACAATAGCTCAAAAGGTGTTTTGTCATTCAACAAGGGAGATGGAAGTCTATTGATGAGGTAGGCAGCAGTTAATACACAGTCACCCCAAAACTTCAAAGGTATTTGAGACTGAATTTGTAATGCCCTTGCAATGGAGAGTAAATGTTGGTGTTTCCTCTCCACAACAGAATTTTGTTGTGGAGTGTAAACACAACTATGTTGATGGATAATGCCATGGGAACTAAGAAAGTCAGGCATGGCAAATTCTTTGGCATTATCAGTCCTAATGGATTTGATATTCTGACCAAACTGTGTGGCAACCATAGAGTAAAAAGACTGAAATAAAGGCCTAACATCAGTTTTGGATTTCATTAAGAAAAGCCAAGTGGCTCGGGTTGCATCATCCACAATGGTTAAGAAGTATTTATAACCATCTAAAGTAGAAATGGAATAGGGACCCCAAACATCCATATGGACTAAATCAAAAGCACAAGCACAGATGTTATTATGAAAAGGAAAAGGTAACCTCTTAAGCTTGGCCATAGGACAAACTTGACAAGTCTTATTACAACAAGATTGTAAAGAAGGAATAGTGTGACCTAAAGCTTTAAGCTTTATATCTGAAGGATGTCCTAATCTGGCATGCCAGAGAGAAGATGATGCAGAAGCAGAACTGGAAGAGCTTGCTGCAGAAAAAGGAAGGAAGGAAGCATTGAACTTGTGACTGCTTAAGTAATCAGCAAGTGAAGAATGAGGGATGTTCTGGAGGCTATCACACTGCAACAGGTACAACCCATCAACAGCCTTGCCCACCCCAATCGTTTTCCAAGTTAAAAGGTCCTGAAGAAAACAATAAGTGGAAAGGAAAACAAGACAATAAGGTTGAGATAATGTCAGTGTGCTAACAGACAGAAGGTTAAAACTAAAAGAGGGAACACAAAGGACATTTGTGAGGGTGAGTGAAGAGGAAAGAACAATAGTTCCAATATGAGTGACTTGAGCTGATTCCCCATTAGGCAAGTGAACCAAAGACTGTGTAGTAGCAGTAATTGAAGTTAACAAATCAACAGAACAAACGAAATGGTCAGTTGCACCAGTATCCAACACCCAAGTCCATTTATCATAAGTTCTTCTATTCACAATTTGTGCAGAAAAAACACTATGAGATAAGTCAATACCTGACATTGGGACACTTGCATTGATAGATGTGGAAGATGATGCTGCATTGACCATTGAAGTATCTTTCACTGGAGCAGAAGTTCCAAACAAAGCAAAGAGCTGTTGATACTGCTCAGGAGTGAAAGGAGTATGGTGATGCAGTGGTGAGGCAATCGAAGGAGCAGTAGGCAACACTTCTGAAGTCACTTGATGGGCCATAGATGGTTTGTTCTTGAATTTAAAACCCGGTGGAAAACCATGCTTTTTATAGCATTTATCCACTGTGTGGCCTATCTTTCCACAATGTGTGCAAGTTGGTCTCTCCTTTCCTTTGCCAACAGCACCACCAAGAAAAGAACCAAAGTGCTCATTGGACAATTTAGCAGCTAAGGCAGTGGAATCAACCTTAGGAAAAGAGGCATTTGGCACTGATCTTTGTGTCTCTTCTTGAATTAGCAAGGACTAAACCTTACTAAGAGATGGAATGGGATCCATAAGCAAAACTTGAGATCTAACTTGGGAGAAAGAATCATTCAATCCCATTAGAAATTTCATGACAGACTCTCTTGTTTGCAGATCAGTAAGCCTCTTGTTAATATTGCAAATGCATTTACCACAGGTGCAAGAGGGAAATGGACTAAAGTTTTGTAACTGATCCCAAAACACCTTCAACTATGTAAAGAAGTCAGTAATAGACATCTCACCTTGATGAAGCTCTGCTATATCCTTTTGGAGGTTGAAAACTCTAGGTCCATTTGTCTGAGCAAAGCGATTCTTCAAGTCATTCCAAATTTCTAGAGCCGTATCTTCATAAATGATGCTTGCTTGGAGTTTTGATGAAACTGAATTGGTTAACCAGGTGCCAACCATGTTGTCACATCTTATCCAGGCTTGCACATTCGAAGAAGTTACTACCAGTGGTGATGAAAGAGTCAAAGTTCCATCAATGAATCCTAGTTTATTTTTGGTGAGTAAAGCCTTTCTCACTGCACGAGCCCAAGCTGCGTAATTTTCTCCTCCTATCAATGGCTGTGTGACAAGAACCAAACTTGGATTCTCTGCGTGATGCAAGAACAGAGGATCATCCATTGGAGATTCTTGTGAAGAAGAAGATGGATTTACAGGTGTGGAAGCATCTGTAGAACCATTTACATTCGTAGCAGAAGCCATGGATGATGAATGAAGAAAGAAAAATTCAAGAATCAAAGATATTCAAGAATCAGAGATATTCAAGAATCAAAGAATTCCTCAAGAACAGAGAAAAGAGAAATTTTCTCGAGAAAATTGAGAAATATCAAGCTAAAAATTGAAAAAAAAGCAAAACCCTACAGGAATTTGGGAATTCGCTCTGATACCATATCACAAATCAAAGAATTGAAAAACTGTATTTCTCATTGAATGAATTAAGATTACACAGACTTGCTATATATATCAGTTTGTACAGGTGTGAACACAGCTGAAACTAACTAACAAACTTTCACACGTGTAGCTACAGTCCTAACTAACTTCATCACGTGCTAACACTTAAGTAAACATCTGAAATGCTAAACTACAGGTCGTATCATCACTTCTTCACTTGTGTTGATCTGTCGTTCCATCCTCTGCTACAGATGCTTCAGCTCTGCTCTTGGAAGCTTCAGGTTGAGCTTTATCTAAGCTCTGATAATAAGTTTGAGATTTAATTGACAATATTAAAAACTTCTGACCTAGCTAGTTTAAAAATGGTATAAACTCTTATTCATTTTACGTGAATTTTCAAATGTTTATTAAAGGGGGGGAAAAGTGCGTGCCACTTGATGAATTAGTGAGAACAGCCAATTCACATGAATTTATTGTGGATAAATTTTAAATATTAAATGAATGAATATATCTGTGCACTTGGTCGATATGTATGGCCGCCCAAGTTCTGATAACTGAGTAAAGAACTTGTACATCTGTGGGAGTGGGACAATAATGAATACACTGATGTATATATGACATTGTACAATTCAGCATTCAGCTTGAAATGCAGTGGCCCTTTCTTTCTTCCATTGTAAACGCACTGCATCTCAGGGCTGGCAGAGCCAATTAAATTGACCTTACTAAACATTTTTGTACCATCACAAATAGGCCATTCATGCATAAAATGTAATGGTCGACGTTGAAACTAAAAAAAAAATGAGCTGGAGAATTGAGATTTGATAATTTCAAGCCCATCAATGGACCCTCCTATCACATGTTGTTGTTGGACACTTGTTAAGCAAAGGACGGTATATATAGACAATGCACAGAACACATGACATTACACTATGATTACAACTTCAATATTTATGGATTCAATTTATTTACAAAAGGTCCATTGTCTCTTGAAGACTTTGAAGTGCTAGCTAGAAGTTAGGTTAGCTACCTCTCATTTTGTTCTAAGATTTTCGTAGGTCATTTATGGCATGCAAAGGGCTCATGCAGCTGCAGCAGGATTTGAAAATTGATTGCAATTTTGAACCTGTTCTTTCCATAACTCCTCTTAACTAAGACAGACAACCTAATGCTTGAAGTCAGAATCAATTTGATTTCATAATACATTTTTGTTCGGTTGGATTAGGTTATATATGAAAGGGAAGCCAACCATGTTATCCATCTGGGTCTTGCAGGCACAGGCGGAGCCAAGGGCCCCCCTGAGTTTTGAAAAGCTCTCTTAATAATAGTGCTAAACTGAAATTAAAAAATTAAAAATAGGAAGAACTTAATCACCGTGGTCCCCCCTAATATTTTTTACAAAAAATACAACAATTCCAATCCTAAAAACTAAAGTAACTATGGGTCTAGGACTAGAATAGAGTACTGTAGCTGTAGATCCTTCGCAAGGCTGAGTAGTTTAGTACTTAAATTAAATTTATTATAATTTGATAATAGTAATTTGTTAGTTGTTTGTTTAATTGATATTAGTGGCTTGAATAATTAAATTATCATTATAAACTTGTTTAATTTATCAATTTGAGGTATTGAGGTTATAAAATTTAATGTTCAGGATTTCATATTTCGTAATAACTTATGGAAGAAAGATCTATCATTGATGCAAAAATGACATCTCATGTTGTTTGCACCAATTTAGTTTAGCATCAATTATAAGTGATTTTAATGTCATGTAAGAGCATAAGGGGTCACATTCATTGCTAGAGGGGACAAACTGTATGCTTTTTCAATTTGCAAACTGAAGGTGAGGTCATAGAAGAAATCCTCTGCTGATTTCTCAACTGCATGCGTTCTTCTGGGTCAAAGTTGAAAGTTCTATTTTTTACTGTGTAATAATTGCTTTGATACTGTTCAAAAAAAATTATTTATACCCAATTAATTTATGTAGAATAAACAAAATCCTATATTTTGCATTTTCAATATTGTGTCAAACAAAACCCCATCTATGATATCAAGTGTTTCATAATTTTCAAGTATTTATTTGAATAATAAATGTAATTTTTTCTTCTTTTTTTTGTACATTTCCCTAAAAGGTTTATGTACTTAAAATTATAGCATTCCAGACAAAAGTGTTGCATAGCGACTATATATATAAGTCTATAATGGCTCTTTATTATCACGAGGAATTCACATTAGCTCAATCTCTATTTATTTTTAGAAAATATTAATTTTATTAAAAATTATTTACAAAATGATATTATTCATTATGTGATTGAAGGCAGCACAATAAATAAATATCTAAATAATTCTTTGTTAGATATAATACAATTTTTAGAAATTTTATTTTAGATTTTTTTTTCACGCATTATTAACACTTACGGAAAATGCTTTCTAAATACCTCAGGTAAGTAACTGAAAAATCATTGCATCTTTATAGTTAAAACTTTGGTTTTTTTTTTTTTTTTTTTTTTGAGAATAAGTTAAAACTTTGGTTAGTTGTGTTAACAAGTTTATTAAAATATATGTACCAATTCGTGCAACCACTAACTATAACTCAATATAACTGAAAATTAAATACACATTAAGCTAAACTTAAAAGAAAAATGTGAAAGATAAAAACTCTAGGGCTTTTATACATAAATATTGGTTCTGCTATATATATACCAGTAAAAATTATTGACACTGGAAATCATTTGGAAAAAAGACAGCATATGTATGTATATAGATTCGCATGTGGTTGCCCTTTTGTCCACTGGTATCCATGAATATCAAATCTTGAACACAACTCTGGCTGGAGTTGACACTTGAAAAGAGACAATTCAATGGCACTGAATTCATTAGGACAAAAAACAGTAATATGTGGATTTGCTAGCTGCATGTGCCTTCTCGTCCACCAGACTCCATGCTTATCGAATCTTCAACCTTCTGGCTGGAGTTGGTGCTACTGCTTGATAAGTTATTCATCAGCCTGAACCTGTCCTGAATAAAAAGAATTCTATGTTTTCCACGTTGACTATTATATATGACACAATTTACACCAGCTAAAGTGTTAAACCATTGAGATTCACCTACCCAAATTGAACAATTTTACCAGATATATCAATACTTACTTCAAGAGCTTTATTAGTTGATCTTAAAAAATGAGAGTAATTTAATCGCTTAACTAAGATTTAACCTTATTCTGACACTCTTCTTCAACCTCACATATAAACCTAAACTCACTTTCAATGCGTTGAGCCCAACCGATGAAAGTTTGAACTTTTAAATGGATAGAGTAAATTTTTTATACAATGACTTATCTCAAAAGCCTCTAATTTATTGTGAACTTAAATCTTTGAACCACTAATTTCTTTTTATTTCAATAAAATGGTCTTTTATACTGTAAAAGAAAAAATTATATATCTGCTTATAATTTTGTGACTTCCAACGTTTCTTACTTTAGCCCCTGCCACATTCTTTGTTTCTTTTTACTTCTTTTTTTTTTTTAATATAACTTCCATATTTTAGCATTTAATTGAAAACAAAAGGCATTATATTGAGCAGTGGCGGAGCCAGAATTTCAGTCTAGAGAGGGCAAGATTTAAAAAACAAAATTAAAATATAAAATTAACTTAAAAAATATTAATCAATATTAATAACAAAATAAACAAAGAATTGTTAATCAAGATAAATAACAATCAAAGTAATCAATTCTTTATTTCATATCATCAAAATAAATGAACAAAAATAATGAATTCATTATTAATAACAATTAAATTAAGAGACTTAAATTAAGAGACTAATCTAAATACATAAAATTTAAATACCTAATTTAGTTCCTTCAAATAAATCAATGAACAAGTGTTAAGACTTAAGAGTATAGTACTAGATTTTGTATACGTGTCTCACCACCTTGATTGCTTTTGGAAAAAAAAAATATGAAAAAAGAAATATTTTTTTTCTACCCTATAAGTATAAAGATATAAGTTGTTTTGGTTATTATTATTATTATTATTATTATTTGGGTAAATTATATGACCACTAATTTAAGCCTTGAAGTTGAAGTGCAGTGAGAAAGTTTAAAAAATAAAAAGGTGAAGTTTTTTGGTATCTGGCTTCAAGTCAAGTGTGGAGTTTTTTTGTTTTGTTTTTTCTGTCAGAAGGGGCAGAATGTACCTAACAATTAACATATAGAAGTCATATGTGAAATTTTTGGTGGAGTGAGGCCCCCCCCCCCCCCCCCCCCCCTTCTGCAGCTCTGCCCCTGATATTGAGTCAACTTGGTGAATATGTGAAATTTTTTTTTTTGGTTTTTTTGATAGGTCCGAAAAATGGTTTGAATCAAAATTCAAAAGAAACGAAATATGGCATTAGCCGCTATGCAAGTTGATTGATCCATCGCCAAGAGTAAGCCCATTGGCTGTACAAATAGAATTCCAACTCCAAATTGTATTAATTGGTTAACGTTCTCTAGAGTGTAGACCAATTTGTATTCTCTGTTTTTGGGCCCATTTACATTTGCTCGAAACCCAAAGAACGAATATCTTGGGCCTTTAATTGGTAAATAGCGTTTACCCATCAATGTAAAGTACTCTTAACCATAAATAAAACAAAACAAAGCAAGATCACAATCTGGAAAAAGGAATTGAAATTCGATTCCGCTACCATTCAATTCATCCAAGTACTAGTAATCTTTGTCGCTGAAAAAGCATAAAAATAGTGACCGACATATTTACTTTTTTTTTTTTGAGAAAATCCGACATATTTACTTAAGCATTATATTTCTACCTTGGATTTCTGCTGAGGTGTACGAACCTGATTGGGCCAAATGGGTCCTCATTATGGGGATCTGGCATCAAATTGTAGTCGCCGAGCTGATGATGGCAAAGGGATCGACTAATGCTTGGAAGGGTCATATCGAGACCAATGATAATACTCATAGAGAGAGAGATTCTGTATATGTTTGTTCCAATTTCAGGTTTCGGAAATTATTTTTTTTAATGCATGAACAGTAAAATTACTGTGCATGAGATAATTATTACTGTTCGTGCACTGTAGCGCACTGTTTATGTACTGTAGCAATACTGTTTATGCATTAAAAAATATTAAAAATAGGTCCCACGGTACTATTCATACATTTAAAATTTATTTTGCTACAGTGTTTTCAACAACAATCAGTTTTCAACAACAATAAGCAACAATAAGTTGTATCTAAACGGACCCATATGTGGGTACAAACCTACATTTTCTTTTGGTACATCTTTAGCATAATTATGTCTTTGATCTTCACTATAGGGTATGAGTTACATCTTATAAAAATAAAAATAAAAAGTATGAGTTACATTTTCTGCTCTTTAAGAAAAATAATGTTTAAATCACAATTATTTATACAATTTTTATCGTAACTTATTGCATGGTACATGTATTTTTACACATTTTTTATCTACATATATTTTTAAAAAATTAAAAACGGTTATTTAAACACCCGTTGAAACTTTCTCGCGCTCCAAACAATTTTGCTGGAGGGAAACGTGGGGTGCCATACGACCGTATGAGTGATTTCAGAACACGTGCATCAGTATTTACTTGAAAAGAAGAGAAAGGTAGTGAAACAGTGAAGAGTGCATATGCGCATTAAAACTTGAAAAGTAAAGACAATATGTACAGCTCTGATCCAGACCTGGCCCACACCTGTGACCACACACAAGTTGTGACCACCACCTCTATCTTACTACTGGCAAATTGATAAATTTTAGGTGAATCTGAGCCGTTGAAAAGATGATCTGATGTACGGAGTGTGTACGCGAAAATTTGAGCCAAGTAAAGGGTCAATGAGATTAGGCTGTCCCATTCTTCAAAAAAACGAAAAAAGAGATTAGGCATGTCACGGTAGCCTGGCCATTGCCTATACGGCACGTGAAGGAATCTGATCAAATTTTCTTTGCTTCAACAGACGAAGGATGATAGACAGATAGAGGTCATGGTCGGACCACATCCTAGAAAAGATGTCTAGTGGGACCCATCACGTGTTATTACTGATGAAAAATATTTGTAAACAAATTTTTTTTTTTTTTTTTTTTTTGAGAATAAAAAACAAGTCTATTTGAATATTAAAAATTTAATCATAATTTTCTTTTATATATATATATATATATATATATATATATATAAAATGAATGGAGTATTATTTTCACAAATTTATTCACAAACACATTTTATATATTTGAGCTTGACTTATTTAAGTGTCAATTAGAAAACAGTTTATTTAACTTTTTGTTGAAAACTTTTTACTAAAAGTATGTTGACATATACTTCTACTTTAAAAAAATTTTAAAAAGTGAGAAAATATAAGAAAAAGTAAAGATTTTAAAAATTGTATATAAAAACTAAAAACTAAAAGTTAAAATTGATCTCAAACAGACTTTTAGGGCCCGTTTGGTTTAGGGGTGTCTTAGTTTTCATATCTCAGTACTCAGTTTTCATAACTCAAACTCAAAACCCATAACTCATAACCCAAACTCCACTATCACTTAAAAAATCCAACACTTTTGTTTGGTCACAAAACTCAATCATGTATCTCAGTTTTTAATTTCACTTTTTGCCAAAATGATGGACCCACCCACTGACACTACACAAGAATATGGTTGCTACTCGCGTCCCTTTTCTTTTCTGCTCTTCAAACCTAGCTACACCGAAACCCAGCTCCACCACCACCAACAGCCCTCAACACAACCACAACCTCCACCAAAAAATCCGAATGAATCAAAAATCCGAATGAATCAAAAATCCAAACCCACCAACAGCCCTCAACCAAATGTGTTTGATCGAAGAAGGAAAAAAAAAAAAAAAAAAAAAAAAGGCAACAGCTAAGAGAAGAAACAAAAGTGAAGAAGAAAGAAAAGAAAAAAGAAAAGAGAGAAGAAAGCATCAGGTCTCATCACCATCGAAGCTTCCGATCCCCTATCGCCTATTGAATCCCCGGCGAAGCATCAAGTCTCATCAGCCCATCTCTTTCTCTATCTCTCTATCTTCTCCCTCCCTTCAACCCACAGCCACTCACCGACGCCATCAACCACTACCAATCCACCACCACTAACTCATAACTAATGTCCACGGTGAAGTACAAGCTGGTGTCCACGGCGAAGGGTCCGGTCTGAGCTTGGATCGAAGACCCAAATCACGAGCTTGGATTAGAATCCTTAGACCAGAGATAAACTGATTTGGGCTGAGCTTGATGGTGACAACATCGGAGACCCAAATCACAACTTGTGGTTGATTGAAGACCCAAATCACGAGCTTGGATTAGAATCCTTAGATCGGAGATGAACCGATCTAGGCTGAGCTTAATGGTGATGACTTGTGGTTGCTCGTGATGGTGATGACTGGCGTGGTGGTGGCAGTGGCTTGTGGAGGAGCAATGAAGGGTCAGTGAGAAGAGAGAGCTCTAGGTAAAAGGAAAAAAAATGAAGGAGAAGAGACATAGAAGAACCGGTTGAAGAGAGACATTACTTGATGGGACAAGTCATACGGGTGGGTCCCTTTTTTGCTTAATTTTACAAAAATGCCACTGAAATTCAATTCTCAAAAACTGAAAACACCTATTTCTTGTTTCCTGTTTTCATCCCTCTAACTCAAAATTGTTGAGTTTTGAGTGATGGAAACACAAGGTAAAAATCAAGCCAAACAAAAAAATTTGTGTGGGTCTCACGTTTTTTGATAACTCAGTTATGAGTTTTGGATTATATCACTCAAAACACCTCTAAACCGAATAGGCCCTTAGTATTCAAGCTTAAATTTTGGTTTAAGTTTGACTTATTAGCTAAATAAACAAATATAAACAAGTTTAGTTTATTTATAACCCTACTCATGAAGAGTCTATGAATGATTATGTCGTTTTAAATAGTTTCTAATTTATATCAATTTTTATTTTTTAGTAAAGAGAAATGATTCAAATTATCTTTTCTTGGTGTAATCATTATTTTTTTTCCTAAACTTTTGTCCTATATTTGAAAATGGTTTATTACCTTTCAAATATATTATTTTAGTCTTTTTTTTTTTTTTTTTTTTTGGTTAACAGGCATGATATTAAACAACAAAAGAAAGCTACAAATTGACCACAGAATCATTTTAGTCTTTAACATTTTGTTCGTGTGTCAAAAAGGTACTAAACATTAAATAGTGGATGAAAAAAATTCTGAAATGACAAATGCAAAGAGTAAAATAATATAGTTAGCCAGCTAGATGTCAAATTGGATGCCACATGGCATAATAATAATAATGCCACTTAAAAATGGGTCAATAACTTTACAATCTTTCATTACAATTCAAGTACATTACTCACTATAGAACCATTGTCGTAGAATTGCATTTGATGCAATAGGTAAGGTTATTGCACCATATAATTATCATTTGGTTGTGAGTAGGGATAGAGTCAGAACTTTAAGTTAAGAGGATAGTTTTACTATTAACTGTGTGTAATGGTTTTAACCTTTAATTCTACTACTTAGCTACTGAGAAATTTTATTTTATTTTATTTTTTTTGTGTGGGTAAGAACAAAATTATTTTTGTTTAGAAATTTTTAATGGGCAGAGTTATTTATTTTGGATAAAATTAGTTAATTGAGCTTAATTTTGTTTTTAGTTTTACTAGTAATTTTTGTTTTTGAGCTTCTTCTTTTCTTTTCTTTTTTTCTTTTGGGGCTTGTATATTTTGTTTTAGATTTTAGATATATAAATTTTTTTTATGGTTACTAAAATGAGAAAAATGCTATAGTTACAAGTTTTTTATAAATTACTAATGTGATAAGCGGTTACTGGTAAGTACAAAAATTATGTGAGTGGTGTGCTCATATCCGAACCAATAAGAATTTGCTACCAGAACGGTTTGTAAAAATGTTATAAAAAAGTTTATGAGTATAGTATTACTCTTAAAAGAATTAATGATATTATTAAAATGAAATAAAATGTAATTTTATAGAACAAAATTGCTAAAATTAGTACACATATATATGATAATTTTTTTTTTTTTAAATTAGGGGGGGCCATTGCCCCCTAGTCCAAGGGTAGTTCCGTCCCTTGCTATGAGTCGTAAAAGTTAAAATTGTAAAATTATAAAATAAAAAAAAATATTTAATTACCTTTTTATTACATTTTACTTTTTCAACCTTCTTCACTTTTACATCTCACAACAAATAGTAATTGCATGGTGCTATTAGATCTAAATCTAATTAACATACATTTGCTTTCATTGACGCATAGTTTTCCAAAACTATTAGGAAATCCAATTTGATCAACCTAGATAATGGTCAAAGATTTAACAAGCCATTGCCAGGGAAGAATTTTTGTTTCTCAAGTTGAAGGGATTTGAGGTCAAATTTCCACTTATAACCCTAGTTTGTGTGGCCTAGCACCATAGCTCATCACCATCCAAACCCCAGTTTAGGTAGCTTAGTAAGATCTTCTTCTTTGGTTTGAATTTCTTTCTCCTCAACGATCCTAAATCTAGTATGGTTAGGGTTTTGTTTGTTCAATCTCTTTGCTTTGTTTTCCAAACTTTAAATTTATATCACTTTTCACAATTAAGTGAATTATCTATTTTTTTCATTAATTTAAAATCATTGAAAGTCATTTGGTGTGCATGCAAGCAATAAGTCTAAAGCACACCAAAATCAACAATAAATTTCACATCTATCTGAGGTGGCAAGTTGTTAATGGTGAATAATAAATTAGTGTCAATGGTGGGCTCATATGAGAATCAATAATAATTTGTCAAGTCAATAGGTATGAAATTTATTATAAAAATTGTTGTGTTTGTAACATTACTCGTGTGCATGCTATTTAGGGTTTATTGTTGATGGGGGGGGGGGGGGAGGGGGGGAGGTTGTTTAGCAAGAAAAGAGAGAAGCTCACAGTAATAAAGGAGTGGATAATATGGGCAAAAAGTGAATGAAAGAAGTCAATAATGTGGGTAAGGGAGAACAAAGGAGAATGGTTAGTAAAAAGAGAGGAAATAAAAAGAATTAAAGATTTGCAAAATCATTTTCTAAATTAAAGTGACACATTTTAATTACTTTCATACATTAAAAGGATTTTTGATTTAATTGACTCTTAATGATCACGTTCCTCGTAGAGATAGACAAAAGGACCATATTCAATACACTGACAAATGTGCGGTAAATGAAGTTTAAGGATTTTTTAATTTAACACTCTAAAGTTTATAATTTATATTTTATCTCTTGAAATTATATTCTATTTGCACTAATAGCCCCTACGTCCATATATTTTGTGAAGTTCTACATAAGTTTGCCACGTGTTTAGTTTGTCCAATAAAATAATGTCACATGTCAAAGTTTATATGACACTTAATAAAAAAAATATGAATAGAGAGACTGCTAATGCAAATAGAATATAATTTTAAAGAGTAAAATCAAAATTCTAAAATTTTTATGTGTCAAATTTAAAAGTTTTTAAATTTTAGAGATGCTCATTTTAGATTTTGACTTTATGCAATGAAAATTACATTTCGTAAATAAAGGGTTAAAAGTATCATCTCGTGTGTGTATATATGTATAATTTTTTTTTTCTATCTCTCTCTTCGGGTGTTACTTTTCTTGCCACACCTCTTTATGCTTTTTTTTTTTTTTTTTGAAATGGATGCTAGAAAGCTTTCATTAAACGGGGAAAAAACCCAAAACAGATACATCATGTAGGATTTGAGAAGCAATAATAGGGGGAGTATCCTCCAACCAATGTGCTTAGCATATTTGGCCATTTGGTGAGCTACCTTGTTCCCATCTCTACGAGTGAAGGAAGACTTCCATGCTCTGAACTTGGATTCCCAAGACTTTATACCAGCAATAAGATGATGGACTTGGATTGGGCCCGGATCATGGTTGGTAATGGCAGCCATGACAGTTTGGGAGTCCCCCTCAAGGATGATCTCTTTAAGGCCCAACTCCCATGCAAAGGCCGTGCCAATCTTAGCTGCTTTGGCTTCAGTCTCAAGAGCACCAAGTGGATATGGAAGTAGTTTGCTAAGAGCTCCCATAATCTGTCGCTTGTCATTTCGAACCACCACCCTGATCCCACAGTGTCCAAGTTCTTTAAATACAGCTCCATCAACGTTTACCTTGTACCAACCAAGAGGAGGTGGTCTCCATAAGCTAGGGCCGTGGGGCTGAGAATGGTGGGGAAGCACACAGAAGGTTTGGAACTCATTTAAGAAGGCCCGTGATGCTTCAAAAATCTGCAAAGCAGTTCTACCGGTTTCCCCATGTCGAATGGCATTCCGGTTGTTCCAAAGTGACCATGCAAATGTGGCAAAGGCTTCAAGGTCTTGGCTGGGCTTTACCTCTTTAACTCACTAGAACAAGTCTAGGAAATTTGGTGAGTTGGTAGTGAGGCTTGAAGCTTTTAGATTTGCCATTTGCCACACCGTTGTCGCTAGTTCACATCCCCAAAACACATGTCCAGCTGTTTCTGCTTCCCCACAAATGTCGCACTTCACTTCCAATGGGATTTTACGATCTTTGAGTTTAGTTTTGGTGGGGAGAATATCTTTGCAAGCCCGCCAAATGAAGTTTTTTATTTTGTTTGGGCAGCAGAGTTGCCAGACTGACTTCCAAAGTGATGTTGTCCCGGTGTTGCTCGAACATTCTCCCACTTCAACCTTTGTTAGTTGCTTATGACTTATCCGGTATGCACTACGGACCGAGAAAACACCATTGGCAGTAGCGGACCAAACTCTTTGATCAAAAGGAGATGCAGAACTTTAGGGAATAGCCAAGATGGATTCAGCATCATGGGGTAGAAAAATAAAATTGATCAGATCAAATTTCCACACAGCCTTCTCCTTGTCAATTAGAGTTGAGACCTTTTCATTGTATAACATGGGATTTATGGGAGACGTGATTTTGTAAGTATTCGGCTTGGGAATCCATTTATCCTTCCAAATCTGCACACTCTCACCATTGCCAATAGACCAACGAATTCCATCTTCCACCATGCTCTTAGCAGCCATAATGCTTCTCCAAGCATATGATGGTCTTTTACCAATCTAAGCATCCAAGAAAGACCGACTAGCAAAATACTTAGCTTGGAAAACATGGTGGAAGAGAGAATTTGTGTTTTGGAGAAGCCGCCACCCTTGTTTGGCTAAAAGAGCGAGGTTGAAAGCTTTTAAGTCTCTGAATCACATACCTCCATCACCTTTAGGCTTTCACAATTTATCCCAAGAAACCCAGGATATCTTTCGCTCATCAGACTTCTGCCCCCACCAAAACTTGCTGATCATAGAGCTGAGATCTTTACATAACGAGTCCGGTAACTTAAAATAGCTTATGGTATAGGTAGGGGTGGCTTGAGCCACTGTTTTGATGAGGACTTCTTTGCCGGCGGTGGACAAGAGCTTTCCCTTCCATCCAGCAATCTTCCGACTGAGCTGATCTTTGATCCTATTAAACGCCTTTTTCTACCCTCGGCCTACCAAGGATGGAAGACCCAAGTATCTGTCATGCTGCTTGATAACTTGAGCCCCAAAAATGATTTATTCCAGCGTTATATAACTTATCTTGGTAGAATATTTGAGTCTTTTGGCTGAATATTGCTGAATCTCGGGTTTATTTGCTTTATGGACATTGTTCCAACTTATTTAGGGGATTGAGGAAAGAGAGTGAATTTCGGCAACAGTGTTGCCGAAATTCTAACAAATGTATGAGATAGAAAGAGAAAAAGTGGGAGAGAGAAAATTTTGAATTTCGGCAATGGCATTACCGAAATTCCTGTGGCAATGCCATTGCCGAAATAGGGGGAAAAAAATTTGTGGCAATTGTGGCAATGCCATTGCCGAAAATGGAAGGGGGGAAAAAAAAAGTGGATGCCGAAATATGGGGAGGAATTAAAAAAATATATAATGTGCTACGTATACAATATTTTTACAATATTTTCACAACAAATTATAGGTAATTAGTTATTATTAGTTCAAATTTGAATTTAACACTGAGATTACTTTTTTAATCCAATAATAACAATCAGTAACAACTTGCCACTTAGAATTGTTGTAAAAATTGTGTGCACTTATCATTTCTCAAAAAAAAAAAAAAAAGTGTAATGGATTTGTGGCAATGGCATTGCCGAAATAGGAGGGAAAAAAAAATGTTGCAATTAGTTTGTGGCAATGGCATTACCGAAATAGGAGGGAAAAAATTTTGTGGCAATGCCATTGCCGAAAATGGGAGGGAAAAAAAAATTGCATAATATGTTAATATTTGTTATTTTATGGGCTTAGTGTTGATTTTCTAGCCAATGTTCAGCTGCCACACTGAGAGTATTTTATGGGCTTAGTATATTCCTTCACTAAAATTAATATTTGGCCCAGCATTTCCAATTAATAAAATTCTTTCAATTTTCTTTAAAGGCATTTATCAACAAATTTTTTTTTCCCTCCCATTTTCGGCAATGCCATTGCCACAAATTTTTTTCCACTATTTCGGCAATGCCATTGCCACAAACCAATTGCAACACTTTTTTTTTCCTCTTATTTCAGCAATGACATTGCCACAAATCCATTCCACAATTTTTTTTTTTTTTTTTTTTTGAGAAATGAGATGTGCACACAATTTTTACAACATTTTCACAACAAATTCTAAGTGGTAGGTTGTTACTAGCTGTTATTGTTGGATTAAAAAAGTAATCTCAGTGTTAAATTCATATTTGAACTAATAATAACTAATTACCAGTGATTTGTTGTGAAAATATTGTAAAAATATTGTGTACGTAGCACATTATTTTTTTTTTTAATTCCTCCCCAGATTTCGGCATCCATTTTTTTTTTCCCCTCCCATTTTCGGCAATGGCATTGCCACAAATTTTTTTTTCCCCCTATTTCGGCAATGGCATTGCTACAATTGGTTTCCTTTCGATCAACGTGCTTGGGCAGCAGGAATTTCGGTAGTGCCATTGCCGAAATTCAAAATTTTCTCTCTCTCCCACTTTTTCACTTTCTCTCTCATACTTTTGTTAGAATTTTGGCAACACCGTTGCCGAAATTCACTCTCTTTCCTCAATTTTCCAAATAAGTTGGAACAGTGCCCATAACGCAAATAAACCTGAGACTCAGCAATATTCAGCCAAAAGACTCCAAGTTGGCCTATTTGAGTTTTTTTTTTTTTTTTTTTGTTAAGGAGATAGCATCTTGAGAATGCTCCAATTGAGATCTTAATAAAATATATAGGGATATTTCTTAATCAAAAACTAATTTATGAATTTGGTCTCAATTATTTTATATTTATTTATTAACTTTTTTATTATTGTTATTATTTTTTTTTTTTGGTCGAACTTACACATGTTTACTCAAAAGGGGGAATTATATGTGAATTGTGGAAATTATATTATCCTTAGATAGTATTCTCTTTGTCGCATATTGTTAACGTCTTTAGAAAATTCAACTTTGTAAGAAAAAAATATTTAATACTTTGTCTTTCAAATAAAAAATGTACAAGTTTACAAAATCGTCCTCCTTAATTGAAATTATCATGAAAGATGAGCTTTGAATTTTTAAATAAAATAAATTACAATTATGAAAGTTATCATTAGGGGTGTGCATTTAACCCACCAATTAACACCTCAAGTTAGTTTTTTTTGGATTGATGGGTTGGAATTTTTTTTCTTTTTAAAGCCTTAAGCGTCAAGTTCAGGTTGATAGCTTTAATTTTTCAATCAATTTGACCCAACCTAGCATATATATAAGTTTTTATTTTTTACACTTATTTCAATAATTATTTTTATTTATATTGGTGTTTTAAGAATAAATTTTGATGAATTTGGAATATAATTTAGGCCTATTATGTGAAATTTAATAATTTATTAAAAGAAATGCTTAAACAATTAATGAAAACCCTTCTTTTATTTTTTGTTTTATGGGGATAACATTTAAGCGAAACTTGACCCATGCACACACCTAATCAACTGTATAGTGTCAATTGACTTTTCAAATAGTCGTATATGTGAGACAACCTAGAATGAAATAGAAGGTACACTTATAAGAGGGACCAAATCATGGTTTTAAAAACTGGATCGGAGGCAAAACTGGATTTGCCTCTAGTTCCCGATTTTTACCAGTTTTAGGCCTTTCTTTCGGACTGGACTGGGCTTCGGTTCTCAGTTCAACCGGTCAGACCGGCTGATTCGGTCCGGTTTTTAAAACCATGGACCAAATAACAAATTAATAAATGATAGATCTTTTTTAGCAAAAAATAAGGAAAATGCTAAAAGTTTTTTTTTTTGGTTGATAAAAGATAGAAATTTTACTATAGTATAATCTAAGTGTATATGTGTGTGAAACTTCCTCTTAGAGACTTGAATCCTGACCCTTGCTCCTCACACCCCACAAACACTTATACTTGTGGAGAGACCATCGCACCAAGAATGTGCAGTAGTAAGAGTACTATTGATTTACTCTACAAGAAGTTTACAAATTGAGAGAATATGATTGTTTTCACTTTAATAACCTAATAAATAAATGTCATTTTTGTGATTAACGATAAGTCAATTTATAGAATAAAATTGTAGTATATATCCTTGACACCACTCAAAAAATAAAAGATAAATGCTTGTGTCAATAATCATATAAAATATAATATTGTAATATTTAGTGGATACAATGCCATAAGTTTTTTTCTCAAAAAGAAAAAGAAAAAGACATAAGCTTTACATTGAAGGTCACAAATTTGCTATACCTTTTTTCAAGTCCTACAAGTCACAATTTACAACAAAAACAGTTTAAAAACTTGCAAGCAAGCACACCTAAAAGGCTAAAACCTCTAACAAAGGAGTGAAAACCCAATAAACCAGCCAGAGCTCTCTTCCGATCTCTGGTTATATACTTATATCTCTCTCTCATCCGCTTTGGAAGCACCAGTCTTGGGTTAACATAAAGCCTTGAAAAAGCCCCCACCTTTTCTCTTTCGTTTATTTTTTTCCCCTACTGTACTCTTGAAATTATTTTTTTATCAGTTGTGTCTGAAAAAGTTGTGCTAGCTAGCGAGGCTCCCATGACCACCCTCAACAAACTTACTATATCACTATGAAGAAAATGGCATCTGGGTTTCACTCGCTTCCGTACCTTTCTACTTCCTCTGCTTACTGGTTATGAGAGAGAGAGAGAGAGAGGTTTTATTAAAGTGAGTTTGTAATGGGTGGTGGTGAAGTAGCACTAGCACCAATAGTGGCTCCATTAAACGGAGAGAGAGAGGAGCAATGGAGACACTTGTACAACTCAGTCAATGCGATGTCATTTGGGTTCGTGGCCACTGCTATTCTCATCTCAATGTTCCTTGTCATGGCTATCTTTGAAAGGCTTATGATGACAAGATCAACACAGTCCCGTGAAAACACACGTACGGATCTCGAGGCACACAATGGAAAGCTTGATTATCCATCTCCTAAGGTACGCTCTCTCTCGCCCTCTGTGTGTGTGAACTGCAAAATCAACATGAACCTCCAAATATGATTTTGATAGTTTTTGGTTCATAAACTTCTTTTTTTGTGTGTAAAGTATAGCTCATTTATGCAAAATATAAACGGCTCATGAATGTTATACACCATCATTTGTAAATGTTAACCACTGATTACCAGTTTTATAGTTCTTCATGAAAACATTGTATATGTAGGCCAAAGTTACCAGTTTCAAATTTTGGTTCCTTTATTTTCTGTTTTTGCGTCTTCCCATCTTCAAGAGGCTTAAAAGACAGCATATTAGACAAAGAAGCTATTGCGATAGAGACCTGCAAGGGCCCTATTACTCTCAGACAATCAAATGGTAGACCCTATATTGAATTGTCCGTGCTGACATGTGCCAAAGCTCTTGTCTACCTGATGATCTTTGAAAACTGATGTATCATTTTCCTTTGCACATTCAACACCAAAACATGGGCTTTAAATCAGTCATTTCCTGTTCAATCTTGTTCCTAACAAATCGACAATTCTAACACTTTTTTGCCAAATTCGAATTATCATCAAAGCTTGTTCACAAATAATTAAGATCTAACAATCATCAAATCATTCAGAAATTTATCCAAATTTCCCTTCTATTTATTGTGGACCGCAAATTGAATTCAGAGTTCTTCTCCTAGTGCTTGTTGGTTGCTTTTTTTTTTTTTTTTTTTTTTTTGGGATAACTGCTAGTTGCTTACTTTTAAAACAAAAAGATGATATGGCTCTTTCTCTTGTGCAATCCCCGTACTGAATTTGATTATTAGACTTAGTTTATTATAGCAACATTTAGACAATTCAGCTAATTGTGGTTGGTGGCTTCATTTATGGACAGGTCATACTAATTTTATAATTCCTCTTATCCATTGAAGATTATTTAGATTTTGGATTTTCTCTAGTGGGCTGCATGTAATACTGCACTGTAATAATATTTTATTACAACGGCGCTCCAACGCAACCTTGTTGAAAATTAAGATCATGGAATCGTAGGATATCCAATACTTTATATTGTAGTAATTATAATATTTGTAATTCCAAACCATTCTTAATAAATTATAGCGCTACTCTGTTTGTTCTTATATTCAATCTAGAAAAGTTATATCAAACTGGCTGCAATGTTAAAACCTTTAAAAATAACATCATTCCTTACATAGCAGCCATCTCTGCAAGAGCTTAAATTTAACACCACTGAGCTTCCAGATATTTATGTATGACCAACAATCTTCTAACATATATGATTGTCTATTGAACATTCCTACATTGTTTTTTTTAATGTGCTTTTGTTCATAACACTTAAGAGTTAAGGGAGACACTACTGTCGGTGTCTCTCAAAAATAAAAAAGGAAAAAGAAAAAAAAGGGGGACATTAGTACGATGGCTTGCTTGTCTATTCTAGTTTTTCGGTGTTCATGGGTCCACTACATGTCACCAGCATGTGTCTTTGCCTCAGGTGTCATAAAAGACCAACCAGAAAGTTGTGTTCAACGTCTGCAGTAATTACTCTATGTAAAAGTTATGCGGTAATTTGTTGGAGTATGCTTTGAATTGACAATCTACTGCGAAGAATATTACAAATTTTTTTACAAAAATTTTATGAACTATTATATCACTAATCACGAAAAAGTAATTGAAAATTTTATTTATTATATTGTTAAAATGATGCCAATCATATTTATTGTCACGTTAATTTATAAATCTTTTATAGTAAAATTGATAATAGTAAACTTTTTTGTATTTTCCATCTACTAAACAGTGTCATCCAAGATTTGTCATGTACCATAAATACATATATTCAGCATGGCTTCTTGCTTAGATACAAGCAACTCTCTCTCTTGGAATTTCTCATCACATGCTATAGGACCCCCCCTATGTGCTAAGAAGATTATACTAATATTAGGAAAGTTACAGATCGTGTTCAGGGTTCACCATTTTATAAACCTAGTAAAGTCCTGCTAACTCTAATGTCCAGGCTCATTTGCTTATATATCTTTTTTGATAGGTAACATTTGCTTATATATCCATATCATCTTGGTTTAGTTAGCCATTTTGCAGTATCAGCATGACACTAACACACAGGAATGTTGCAGATTTTTTATACGAAATTCCACAATGACATCTGGCTACAAGAAAGCCATGATTTATGGAAACATTTATGAAATCCACAGACAAAGCATAATTATAAAAGATGTTTAAAAATTGTAAAGGAATTATTCCTATGTCTACCTCCACTACTATATGTCCCAGTCTGCTATCTTAAGAATGATAAAAGTGATTATTTTGGTCCCCTGGTAAGGCATCTTTCTTAACTGCTATCTGTTTATTAGAATGTTCAGATTAACAATCAAAATTAAGAGTTTGCATTAGATTTTCTTATTTTGCCAGTCCACCTCCATGCTATATAAACCTTTTATCATTTACCATAATAGAATGTCACAGGACTTGCATATGATGTTGTTTGCTTTAAGTGATGATCATACTCAAATCAAACGTTTTCTGATAATTAAGCGAGTGTTCACCAACTATTACTCACTTCACTTGGTAGATATTTCAAGGGCTTCATCATCAAACGCATAATCCAAGACTCTTCAAGTATATCCTCTATAATATTGTATTGCTGTTGCCATTCTTGCAGTGCAGTTAATCATGTATTCACTAGCATTATTTGTGGTTGTAGAATTTGTAGTAGTCATGTGACATTGGATGGCAACCCAATTCATCACCCAACTTATTAGTGGTGTCAAGGGTGATCAATCATTGCTATAGAATTTTTCTCATTCATTTTTCTTCTTTCATTCCACAAAATCCTCACAGAATCTGCACAATGATGTAGCCTATTGAGTGTTGACCCCTAAACACACATTTTGCTCTGGTCTATTTAGCGGACGAGTAAAAGAGAAGCTATATAACTCCTTTTCACATCATTGTGGTCTTAGGTTGCCTATTTTGAGGTTTGATTGAGATTGTTTACTAACATATTTTTCTTTGCATTGCCTCCATATTTGTGATTAATTATCTGTTAATTAAGTTGTGCAGATGACAGTGTATGCCAAAGGCGTATCAGTTTTGATGCCTGGTGAGGAGATTCCTACCTTCATTGCACACCCCGCTCCTGCACCATGTCCTCCTGAGCGCATGTCACTGCCTCTTCATCAACATAACTCATTGTCCTTCTGTCCTGCCTCAAGGTCTTTACCAAGCTAAATCCTTAACTATGTGACTTGATAATAAGACAACTAACTAGAACATCAAGGATTTTCACAATACCTCAAATCAAGCTCACATTTTCATGTAATTTCTGATCCTAAAGCAGTCTTGGTGAATACCCGGTAAGTGAAATTAATGGAGCACCAGGAGCCTAAGATACAGACATTTCATCATTATGTGGGTTTTATTTTTATTTTTAAATTTGATTGTTGGCTAAGGGGAGACTTGAACCTTGGACGTTTTTATTGAAAATACTAGGAAGTGTCCATTGAGCAACAAGGCCCTTGGCATCATTATGTAAATATTTAGATTATGGAAAAGCAGGCTTTGATTTTCTCTAACCATGATTCTATAAAAAAGCCCAACTTCCTAATGATTTCTCAATGGATGTATGGTTTGTGAATTATATTGTTCTAAATGGATCTGAAGTTTGAACACAATTTTGTGTAAAGTTGTGTTGTTTGCAACACCATAAATTTTCCCAACTTCGTAATGATTTCTCAATGGATTTATTATTTGCAACACAATAAATTTGCATATGCATGTTATTTATTTTTCAAATAATTTCATAGAAGAAGAAACAACAAATAGATGGATTTTCGGTTGTTAACTCTCAACCCATAGACTCAAGTAGTCCCCCAAAAAATAAAGAAGCCACATACAAGTACGGATATCTGCACCAACCTAGTGAGGATGGAAAATGTCATTCTCAATATCTCATGTACTCGCTTTCTTAGCCTAAACTTTATCCAATTGAGTACTGAAAGAATTCATAAATCATAATAACGACTTATTACAAGGATACAAATTTTTAGGGCAAAATGGCTAAATATTCTTTATTTTTGAAATATGTAGCAAAATACCCATTTTTCTTAAGTATCTAGCAAAATATCCTTGTTTTTGGAATTCGATTTCTGTGGAAACTTGACTAATGTTGAGTTCTATACATATTTTGCTACTTAAATTTTAAAAAAAAATTTAAGTAGAACTCAACATTACTAATATCAAGTTCTACTAGTAAAGTCAAGTTCCAGTTAAAAATATACATAGAACTTGATTTTGAGGATATCAAATTTTAAATAGAACTCAAGTTTCAAAACAGAGACATTTTGTTAAATACTTTGGGAAAATATAAGTATTTTGTTAAAGCATCAGCAATGTATATGCCAAATGTATGGTACATTTGACATTTAAGCTCCAAAACTGCTCAGCAATGGGAAGGCCAAATGGGAAAATGCCAAATTTATTTTGAGATATAGCTACAATACCATCTCAAATGTAAGATGGTACTGTAACTGAATGGGATAATTTTTTTTTTTTTTTAATACTCTCATTTCTCTCTCCTCTCTCATTTTAACCCGGCAATTCCTCTCTCAGTTTTTTCTCTTTCTTTTCTCTCTCTTCCTTCTCTCTTTCTCATCCCCTCTCTCTCTCTTGCCATTGTCAAGCTTCTCTCAGTTGAGTCCGTGCCAGATTGAAGCTCACGCCGAATCACCAAGCCAGATCGGAGCTCTTACGTTGAGTCCGTGCAAATCGCCGGTGGCTGATGTGGTGGTTTTGCCGTGGGTTTCTGGGTTCCGCTTTGTGTGTGTGTGTGTGTGTGTGTGTGTTTTTTTTTTTTCTCTCTTTGGTGGTTCTTGTAGTGGCTGTTTCTCGTGGATGTTGGTTGTGATTTTTGGCAGTTTCTTTGTGTTTTTTTTCTCTTGGTGGTTTTTGTGGTGGCTGTTTCTTGCAGTGGTTGTTGTTGGTGGTGGGTTTGGTGGTTTTTTTAATGTGTTTTGGTGGTTGGCATGGCAGTGGCGTGGTGGTGGCTATTGTGGTTGTGGTGGTGGTTGCTAGCTAGTGGTGTGGTGGGTTTGTTGGGATGTGAGTGACAGTGGTTTTACGGTGGTGGTGATGTATTAGACCCAGAGAGACTTGCTGGTTTTTTTTTTCCTATCTGTTCTTGTGTTAGAGGTTGAGGGTAGGGGTGTCCAGGCAAACCGGCGACCCGCCCAACCCGTCTGACCCGCCGCCACCCAATCTGAAGACTCCGGCGGTCGGACGCGGTTTCCGACTATGCTAACCCGACATCCAACGGGTCGGTTATCGGTTTTTCAATTCAAAAACCATGAAACCCGACCCAAACCGAAGTCCATTCAATATCCGGCCATTTTTTCTAGATTCCGGCCGTTTTTCCAGATTCCGGCATTTTTCCAGATTTCGGCCCCTTTTTTTCTAGATTCTGGCCCCTTTTTCACTTAAATCCGTCGATTTCTAGCACAATAAACACCGGATCTGGTCGAACTAATGATTTCTCATCATGATTTGGCAGAAATCTCGCCGGATCCAACAGGATCTCATCGGATCTTGGATGGATCTGGCAAGATCTCGCCGCATTTCGAAGGATTTCGGTGAGATCGGTTTCACCCGAAACCAACCACCACCCACCGGTGACCCGAACCAACAAATCCATTATTGCTACGGGTCAGTTGCGAGTTGAAAAACTACCCACCCGAGCTGTTACGGGTCAATTGCGGGTTGGGCAAAAACCTGACCCGCCTGACCCATGGACAACCCTAGTTGAGGGAGAGAGACGAAAAGGAAAAAAGCAAAAGAGAGAGAAATAGTAAAAAAATAATAAAAAAGAATATTAAATAAACTGGGAAAAAAAATAGAATTTTGGGATGTTGGGTGTATTGAAAAATGGTATGTTATAATTGATAAACCATGAACAGCCCTAGTTGAGGGAGAGAGACGAAAAGGAAAAAAGCAAAAGAGAGAGAGAAATAGTAAAAAAATAATAAAAAAGAATATTTAAATAAACTGGGGAAAAAAATAGAATTTTGAGATGTTGGGTGTATTGAAAAATGGTATATTATAATTGATAAAGTAACTTTTTGAGATGGTAAAATAGGATATGATAAAATTTTTGAACGTGGATGCTCTTACTTTATTTTAAATAAAGGGTATTTAGTCATTTTCCCTTTAGATTGACTTTTGCCTACTCCATGAACTTGGGCTCAAGCCCAATTAGATTGACATACGCATGCTAGCCCTGCCCCTGTGCTGATATGTTCAGACTTCAGACTGAGCCACCTTGCTCAAGGAACTGGACCCAGCACCCAGGACCACCTTGCTCAAGCGGGTGCAAAGAGTACATAATTAATTGGGTAATTCAATGTCATAGGCACCACTCAGGACCACAGTTTTAAATTTTCAGAGTACTCAAACAATAATTAGGGCAATTCAATGACCCCAAAAACTAGTACACGTATTTCAGCAAAAAATGAGGTTCAATAGGGAATTTCCAACCAACTTTCTTTGTAATAGTTACCATGTAAAAGTCTAGACCACAAAATATTATTCATGAAAAAAAATTATTACTCCATGTGAGAGTCGCATTTAATCACTTACACTCTACCATGTCAGAATTGTGATAAAAAAAAAATTTTAAAACGTATTTCACATTCAAAAAGCTGCAAAGAGTTATAAAAATATGTAAAAAAATAATATAAAGCTGCAAAAAAGGACAAAAAAACTGAAAAAATAATTGTAAAAAAAAAAGTAAAAAAAAGGTGTTGTTCAACCCTAAAAAATTTGTGGTCTAGAACTAGTCAGTTACTATTTTGAAGTTAGAACCTATTTTCCATGTCATAGGTCATAGCCCGTTAGCCCCACTACCACCAAAGGAACAAGGGAAAGACAAGAGCTTTGCACGCCTAAAATCCACACCAAGACCAAGGCAACGAAGGATAAAGCTCAAGAAGTCTCCTCTCCTCATGGCTCATTGCCAAATAGTAAAAAGAAAAAGAGAGATCAACTCAAATTTCGAGGACCATTTCAATTCCAGATCCCAATGACAATCTACCATCTCAAGATTTTGTAAAGATAATATAAGAAATAAGAGAGAGAGAGTATGGTCATTGGTCAATTATAAACAGCTCCCACCTGAATTGTTAAGTAATTTTAATTAACACAAATGTACAGAAAGAGGTCCTTTTGCACGTTTGCTAGCCCAGGATGAATTCCAATCAAAATCAAAAACATAATAAATGTTTTATGAAGCAAGAAAAGTAGTAGCTTTGACAAAATCAAAACACAAAACAGTCCTGAAAGTGAAACAACAAAAAGTGCTTCCAAAAAACAACTACAGAAAGATGAAGCACTCTAACGAAACAAGTGGGTTGTCAAGAGATTCATTTCCCTCCTTCGAAACGCCTTCGTTTAACTCCTCTTTACCCTGATCAGTAGGAGTAGTAGTAGTAGTAGTAGTACTACTGCTACTCTGCTGCTGCAACCCAGAGTCCAGTGACCGGCTACCGGCTCTTCCAGTCCCCTTCCCTGGACTTCTCCCCACTCCACCTCTTCCAACTCCACCGGCTGTCCTGGTAGCCGGTGACCTAGACCGCCGACCAGATCCCTCGCCTGAATCTCGCCGGACTCCGGCTGGGGTCCCCATGTTAAGCCTCCTGCTCCTGACGTCACCCATTCCCCTTCCCTGAGACCTTCTCTTCTCCGGCGACGGCTCTGCTCTCCTCGCCGGAGACTTGGCTGCACGCTCTCTCCTTCCGGCGAGCTCGCCGGTGTACGGACGCTTTCTGGGTACCCTCGCTTCTCTGCTACATTTACTGGTTGCTTCGTCTTCTTCCTTCTTCTCAGTAACAGTAATGGTAGTAGCAGTGGTGGTTGTCGATAATGTGAAGCTCTCTGATATCTGAGAAGCTTCAGAGACCTCGTTCTGAGCTTTGTGAAGCAGATTGATCAGACCCTCTGTTTCAACGGCCACTTGGGTCTTCTTCTCTTCTTCTATTTCTGCTTCATCTTCAACTGGAACTGGGTTTTGCGGTTTGGGAACAAAGGGTGTTTCAGAGAGGACCTCTTTGACGGACTCGAATTCATCTTCTACCGGTGGTGGTGGATCTCTGTTGTCCCTGACATGGGTCAGATCGGGTTCAGGCAACGGAGACTTCACCGGAAGCCTCTGGTGGGTTGTGGAGCCGGGTTTGTAGTGGTGGTCCCGGTGGGTTTTGGTGGTGCTGAGACAGCAACCCATTTTGGGATGAAACTTGAATTGGTTTGGACTTTGGAGAGAGTGAGGTTTTTGGAATTACATTAGATTAGATAGAGCTTTGGAAAATTTTGAATTCTCAACGGTTATAAAAAAAGTGTACGTTGGCATGGTTTGGTTTTGGATGGCAGCTAGTGAGAGTTGAAGACCACGGCGGAGATATTGATGGTAGAATGAGAGATTTTTATATAATAGTGAGGTTTGGGGTTTGATAGGGGTGGGGGGACATCAAGTAGTGAGCCGCGGCTATTAATTATGACTAGGAGCCTAGGACGAGCATGTCACGGTTACACTTACATCCTTCTACTATTTATTTGTTTTTGGTTGGTAAAATGAATTTAAATGGTTACATTAGTTCTCAGCCAAAAAATGGTTCCATCAATTTTTATATTTTATTAGGCCTGCTTGATTTTATTGCTTCTAAAAGTAATAATATTCTATTTTCAAATTCACAGATATAAAAAGTAAAAACATTATACAAATAGAGTTTTTAAAGTTAAAACTTCTTTCCAAATAATTATTCATGAAATCAAGCTTCTTTTAAGAAAACATCAAAATCATATGGTTTTTTTTTTCAAAATTGTTTTCATTGCAGTTTCAAACTTTTAACCAAAAATAAAACCATCAAAAACATTGATTTTTGTTCTCTAAAAACTGTTTTTTAAAAGGATAAACTTAGATACAATATATTAAAAATTTCAATTAAATTCAAACACGTGATTAAATTGAATTTTATTGACTATGGAAAAGAAAAACACTATTTGTATTACATTAATCAATATAATCAGGTGTTTGAATAATATGAACATAATGTATTATACATAAGTCAATTGTATATGTGATGTTCTTTGAGGGGGTATAAATTGAAAGGTTGATAATTTGTAACCTGCAGCAGGGGAAGGGAAGTTGTCTAAACATCTTGGAGTCCCTACATGTCCTCAAATGATGGGGAAAAAACGTACATTAGGTGTTATATTTAATCAGCGTTTTACACTTACAAAAAAAGTTTTAATCATTGCTAAAGTTGCATTCTAAAAACCCAAGTTGTAATTTACCCGAGAAGCTTAAATCTAATCACCTGGAATGGATTCGTGCAATTCATTCATCGGTAAAAACAGATTTACCGACTTGAAATTTATAATGATAAATGAGAACGCCTGTCATAAGATTAAAATACACTCAAAATGATTCAACCAAAAAAAAAAAAAAATACACTCAAAATGACAAAGCATGCGGAGTCTAAAGCGAAGCATTGGAAATCAGATCCTGCTAAACTTTTGTGCATTGTGCATGATCATAACTGGAGTAGAGATGGAAGGGACCCATCAAACCTCTCAAAATTAAAAACGGAACTCAAACCATGCAAGTAAAAAAAAAGAAAAATCATAGTGATCCATAAGCCATCATTATCCCACACGACTGGAGGGGTGGAATAGATATGGACCACCTGGTTTTGAAGATAAAAATGCTGAAGGCATAAATATATAGCCCCCACAGAGAGCAGAATTTTAGTACCTAATCATAGGTGGTTGGGTGGGTAAAGGACCCCAAACCAGTCTGGCAAGCTCTTAAGCTACTAAACACTGCCACCACCACCGGTATGATTGCAACAGAAAAACTATATATATGGCTTCAAGTACATTTTGCCAGCACTGTTAAATACGCTTTTGGCATCCCATCAAGTAGACCCAAATGCAAAGTATAGATAATTTAAGACAATGTCAATAAGAGCAGCAGTCTAGAAACTATTGAATTATAAAAATTTTACTACAGAGAAAACATGGAAAATGAAGTGGCCTCTCTAAAGCGTTTGTTAAGTACAGCAAATTATCCACTGAGAATTACTGCTAATTTGTATGTTCCTGATCGGCAAAGGGGATTTTCAAAAACCAAAAGTGGAGCATGGATATGATGTGTACAGTGCTAGTACTATCTAGATATACAGCAACTAACCAAAAAAAAAAATGTATCAACAAAGAAAGAACAGCAGAACAAAATAGAATAATTATACAACAAATTGGATGTACAAAATCAGGTTAGGATTACAGAGAAGTGTCCACAAAATTTCAAGGTCATACCATAAAGAATTTGGCACCCAAGAGGAATAGCCTTTTTTTCTATATTAATCCTAACCATTTCACTTTAGAAAAGTACTAAAGCTGATTGAGCTTAAGCCCAAGAAATTATGACTCAAACAATACACGGGAAGTGATGAATTTATAATATTATATGTAAGAGGGAAAAATACTCATCAAGAAACAGGAAGCTGTGAAGTACTAGCCCGATCTGATTCAATCATGGATTTGATGTAGAATTCACCTGCTTTATATGAAGATCTAACCATAGGACCAGATGCAACGTATCGAAATCCCTGTCCATCCAAAGCACACAATTGATAATAATTATTCAAGCGCATACACATTGAGAAAAATACTCATTGTCAACTTTATGCCTGTTGTGAGAGAGATAATGATTGATATACATGTCATGATCAACAGACAATCAACATATGTTTGATACAATCAGATGGTATCATTACAAATCCAAGGTATGTTCCTAGATCAACATGGTGTTACATGTCATAATTTTATTTATTTTTTAAATAAGAGGTGTTACATGTCATAATAGCTTCACAAGAATGTTAAAAGAGGAAAAAGAAAAGCATTGTAAGAGACATCAAAGGATCAAAGGATGCAAGTCCTACAGTAAAACCAGTATGGACATTACTTATGTGTTAATGATGTTGTCAAATGACATTAAAACATATGCAACCTTTTATGACACAGTAAAGGCAGACAAGCCAACATGAAAGTAAAGCGCATCAAAATAATGAATCACTGTAACCATGGACAGGCAACACATCAACTGTCTTATTGTTGTTGTTCTGCTGTGATTTTGGAATCCTAACATTTATATGCTCTTCAGTGGTTGTTCTGATCGAGCAAGATGCAAGACATTTGATGGGATAGCCCATCCCTATACATTGTTTTGACGTACTTACTTTCATGTTGTTGTCTGCCCAAAAAAGAATAAAAACAATAAGAAAGATTCAGTCCCAAAACATTGGGATCAACAATAAATTATCAACAGACTAATTGGGGTTGGCCACATGTTTTCTTCTCCACCATTCTAACATATCCATAATCATACTTCTTTTTAACTCCTTAATTAACATGTCTTTTTTTATTAATTATACTAGTGTGATTTTAGGCCTTCCTCTACCTCTTTTCATTCACTCAACTTGAATAAAATCACTCTTCTAGAATGGTGCATTAATTTCTTTTCTTTGCACATGACCAAATCATCTCAAGCAACGCCACCAGTATTTTAAACAAATTTCTTCGTTCCTCTCATGTCTTTCCTTATATTTCCACTTATACATTTTAACATTCTCATTCTAGCCACACTCGTTTTATGAACTTGTTACTTCTTTATAGCCAACATTTAGTACCATATAGCATAGTTGATATTATTGCAACATTGTAAAACTTTCCCTTGCTCTTATCTTATGATTTGCATCCTATTTCATCTCTTCATCCTGATGAATTATTTATCCAAGACAGAGAAAGCACTCACTCTATGGTATCCCTTTATCATCAAAATTTACAATCCCTCCATCTTTGTTTCTCCTTGTACTAAACTTACACTTTGTGTACTTTGTTTTAAACCTAGTTAACCTAAAACCTTTTGATCTAAAGTATCTCTCCATGTTTCCAACTTGAAGTCAACACCATATCTACTTTCATCCACAAAAACTATATCACTTGCAAAAGGCATACACTAAGGGACTTTATCATTAATCAATCTAGTAAGTTCATTTAGTGCAAAGACATGTGGACTTAAAAGTTGATCTTTGACGTAAACTTGTGAATTGAGATACCTCCACCTGTTCTCATATCAGTTACAATTTTGTCATACATATCCTTAATCACCATAACGTATTTTATAGGAACCCATTTCTTTCATAAAATCCACCACATAACCTCTCTAGGTGCTCTTTCATACATCCTCTCTATATTTCTCCATTAGACATCTACGTAAGGAAATGACTTGCACGGTAGACCTCCCTAGCATAAAGCAAATTGCTTATTTAATATTGTTGTTTCATGTCTAAAAATATGTTCAATCACCTGTCAAGATCCTTGTAGCTCAACTAAAACCTACTAGTGTTCCAATGAAGAGACATGAAACAACAATGATAACACAATGGAGATGCAGAATGGATGGTAATTCTATAGCCAACCCAAACTTAGGATAGAGAAAGTGCAGCCTCTGCCCAAACATTTGAGACATATTGCCTGAACTAATACCTAATACAAGGCATATGAAATGAAGATGAAGTAAGGTGGTGTTCTTTTAAAATCAAAGTGTATTAAAACTCATTATGCTATTCACTTAGTAAAATCAGGTGAAGGCTTAAAAGCAATGCTCAAGGAAACTCGATTTTAAAAGTCCTTCATTTAAAGTCAGCACCTAACAGGTAAATGAGCAGTTCCCTAATAATTAGTATCCAACTTCCATTTGTAGATATTATGCATAAATCAAGCTAAGGTTATTCCATTTGTACATGTACCATGAGTGGAGGCACAACAGATATTCTCAAGAAACCACATTGAATAAAGAACCTAAAACTACATCTTTTCCTTTCTTTCTCATCTTTTTTTTTTATAACAAATTTAGAGAATTATAATTGACTCTGAGCAGTTAGATTAATAACCAATTAGAGAGAATATTTAAGTAACACTCTGCTGCATTGTTATACTCGTACCAGAAAGCATGAATAAGATTCAAAAAAATTAGGAAGAGAAAAAGATTGGTCACTACAGGCACTCACCTCCATAGGAGGAAGTATAAATCATATATATTACAAATAAATTGACTTCCAAGTAAGAAAAGTAAAGTAAAAGAGGACACACCATCACAATTAAGGGGTACTACGGTCAGGTAATTCTTAGTGAAGATTGAGAAAGCAGAAATTGAAAAGATATGAATAAAGTACTATTATTACCATCATGTTGAAGGAAGGGGACTGCAAGAAGGGGGATTAAAGAATGGGAGAGGGAGAAAATGCTGTAGCACTACCAATCATAGCCACTAGCATGCAAAGTGTGAAAATACAATACACACACACACACACACAAATACCCTTTCCCCAAGACATATTATCTGCCCAAACAACAATAAAGTTAATCAAACAAGCCATGCATGTAAGAATAGAATAAATAAATGTTCCATAATTAAAATATAAAATATTCAGGCATACCATTTCCGTGCCAAGAGTTTGATACTTCTCAAAAGCCTCAGGTGTAATGTATTCAGACACTGGCATATGGCGCTTTGACGGTCTCATGTACTGACCAAATGTCATCACATCCACACCTGCTGCTCTCACCTTCTCCATAGTTCTGACAACTTGCTCGGGTGTTTCACCACAGCCTAACATTATTGAAGTTTTGGTAAGTGTTCCAGCAGGAGCATAGTCCTTGGCCATCACTAGAACATCTAATGACTGCTTGAAATTAGCACGGTGATCACGTACAGAATTCTGAAGCTCTTCAACCGTTTCAATATTATGAGCAAAGACATCTAGTCCTGATTTAGCAACTTTCTCTACACAGCCAGGGTCTCCTCGAAAATCAGGAACTGCACAATCAAAATAATGCAAGCAACATTACAGAAAGAACAAAGATGTATCTAAAACAGTTAAAGGCATAAATCAACCTAAAAGAGTCCTTGTAAAGTAATCCAACTTCCTATATATAAGCAGAATTAAATTATTTATACATTTGGATCCAAATCGAACCATGCATTCCAGTCTAGGTAAACTTTATGGTAAGTTCCAAAACTAGTATTCAAATGCCTCTCTCTAACTCTGCCAGTAGTGTAAATGAGCTTCCCTATAAGCAAATTCCAACATAAAATTATTCAGCTCAACTAGTAGAAGCTCCAGCACCACCAAAAGAGATTACACAGCCAGCCAATTAAAGGGATTGCATGGCTCATGAACCACATTTTGAGAATCAGGAGCTGCACACTCAAAATAGCACAAGCAACATAACAGAAAGAAGTAAGATGCATATAGAAGACCAAGAGATGTTAACATAAAGAGTCATTGATAATGTAATCCAACTTTTTATTTATTTGTAGTTACACACGAACCCAATGGATCTTGAACTGACAACCTCACCATCACCTAGGAGTCAAGCTGTCTAGGTGCCAGTTGAGCTAGAGTTAATTGGCAATAATGTAATCCAACTTTCTATATATAAGCAAACCTTTATTGTGTACGCCAATGGTTCCAAGTTCAACCAAACAATCCACAGCCAATGTAGAATTTAGAATAAACTCTAAAACAAGAACCTAGGAGCCTTTCTTTGGATCTGCCTATAACATATGTACATAAGCTGACTATATACAGATCGTAACAAAAAGCATAATCATCCAATTAAGGGCCACAGGTTTTAAAACTATGAAAAGCCCAACTGCTTTGAGTAGCATTTCTCAAAAGCCACCTAAAGAGCACAAGCCACTCCACAAATTTGGTGAAATAAAGAATCTTTGATTTACAAAACAAGATGCAGGTAGCTTTTTCTTTTTGAAAGCCGAAGCTTCCTTGGAAAAGCCCCAACAAACAGGGCCTAAAGTGTGACTGAATTAAATGCCAATTCCTGCAATACAGGAAAATGGACTTCAACAGAAATCACAGAAAAATGGGAAACACATTGTCGGCTTGTGCAGAACTAGTTGTGGAGTTCACTAGCCTACATTTACAGTTAAATTCCAAGTAACCTACTGCTTTTCTTAATAACAATTGGCGATACTTGCACAACTTTCAAATTCGGAAATCTATATACACATTCATTAATTCTCACACTTAAAATAAAAACAAAATCCAAGAGCTCATACCCAAGGCTTCTATCAGCATATTCGGCTTCAATGCCTTCAACTTCTGCACTGTCTCAGTAAAATGCCCACTCCCTTGGTCAAGCAAATCATCCCGGTCCACACTCGTAATCACCACATAATCCAAACCCCACGACGCAATTGCCTCCGCCACATTCCCCGGTTCATTCGGGTCAGGCGGGGGAGGTGTCCGCGACGTCTTCACATTGCAAAACCTGAGAATTTAACAATTTCAGTTAAAGTTAATTCCAATATCAAACAAAAGCAGACACCCATCCCTCTTCACAAACTTGTAAAACCAATTCCACAGAAATGCCCAACTCTATTATCAAAGAAAAGCAGGGGACAATTTAAAAAGTCACACTTCAGCCATATAAGGTCTAATTGTATTTGTCTTAGTTCAAGTATTCATATTGTAATGAGATTACTAATGCATTATCCTGGGGACATAAGAATTCTAATGAATTTGAGACTGAAAATAAAGTGCAAATTCGAAGTTGGCATTGCAAATCAAACTCTTGAATCAAAGCAAAAAGTGTAATTCACTCAACAAACATAATTTAATATAATCATAAAATTATGAATTGTTACCGGCAGCCGCGGGTGCAGGTATCGCCGAGGATCATGATAGTGGCGGTGGCGGTGCCGGTTTCGCCGCCGGACCAGCATTCGCCGAGGTTAGGACACCTGGCCTCTTCGCAAACGGTGTGGAGCTTGAGCTCACGGAGCTTCTTCTTGATCTGGACGTACTTTTCGCCTCCCGGTACGGCCTCCTTCATCCATTTAGGCTTGGGCAGGGGTTTCTTCTTGGTGCCGACTTCGACGGAGTACACGAAGTCGGATAGCGTGGGAGATTCACGAGCCAGCCGAGCCCGAAGGCCATCTAGGGTTTTGGGGAATTCAGAGGGCGGCGCTGTTGTTGTTGAAGTTGAGGTCGAGAAGGTTCTGGCGGTTATGGTGGTTAGGGCTCTCAATCTGGATTGCATCGTTGCTTTCGTTTCTCTCTCTCTCTCTCTCTCTCGCTGCTGTGTGAGAGAGAAGAGAAGATGAAGAAGAAGATGGAGATTGGGTTTGGGTGGTTGTTGAAATGTTGAATTTGGAGGGACTCGAGTCGAAAGTCTGGGATCAGATCCTCTCCGTTTACGAATTACGACCGGTGGAGTTGGCGGGTCCCTGAACGAAAGGTGGAAATGCAACTGGGCCGATCCTGGGCTTCGTAGATTGGGCTTCAATCTGCTCAAATAAAATCCAACTCTCTGCATTAGCCTCGGCTTCTTTTTTTTCTTTTTCTTTTTTAATGTACCAAACCGTATCAAACCACGTTAAACCATGAAAACCGTGAACCAAAGTATTATCTAGAATAGTTCAGGTAAACTGGCGGATCGCACGGGTTTAATCTTTTTAACCCATGGATAAAACCAAAAAAAATACTGTATGTATTTACTAAACTACTGAAGATTGAAAAGATCATCCGATAAGGACAAGGTGATAAATACTAAAGACTAAAGAGATAAAGTAAGAGTTGTGCCATGAGATTAGAGTTGAAATTAAAGGAAGCAATCTTACGGCCTACTCCAACATCTCACAAATATGTAATCTCTAGGGCTTAATGATTAAGCTAAAAATTTATTTTGAATTTCTAATTTTCTATGAGATATGTTGTTTCAAGACTTTTTGAACTATATAACTTGGTTATTGGATGATACATGTGAATGATTTTTTTTCTTTTTTTTATTCTCTAACTCTATGTCATATGATGTAATTTGTTATTGTTATAATTTATTAATTTACCCAAATGAAGTATTTTTATTTTTTTTAATTGCTTTTTATAATTTTAAAATATATTATTTAATTAATTAATAAACCTACAATTCAACCAATAAACCACTAGATGAACCAATAAACCAATTCTTCAGCCAGGTCTATCTCCGGTACGGTTTTCATAACTATTTAAATCATCATATGTTTGTTTAAATTTAAAAAAAAAAATTTATTTTAAACTAATGCATAAATGTACATATTTTAAAAAGCAGAAGAAAAAATATCCACATTGAAATCAAGAAAATGAATGTGATCTATGAAAAAAAAAAAATGAACGTGAAAAAAATATAGAGCACTCAGTCACTCGCATCAGTGCTTTTATAATAGAAACAGTATCACATTTTAGTTAGTTAAACTCAAAATTCACTCGCATTTGGTTATGCAAAGTTTTTTATTCACATAGCTATTACAGTAACCAAATAAAATTTATTCTAGCATTATTCACATTTAGTTTTTTATTTTTCTTTACATATCATAAGGATAAAAAAGAGAATGGATAGTAGTTATTGTGTGTGAATAAAATAAAAAACAATTTAAAAAAAAAATCAATAAGATGTGATATTTTAATAAAATGTAATGTAAAATAGATAATCTGATATGCGATGTTTTGACAAGTATGAAAAATAGAAAAAAAAAATTCTTACTCTTAAATAAATAAATTTTCACAAGAACTAATGCAAATTGAATGAGGCTCTCTATTGTACGTGTAGACATGTTGCGTGAAGCCGGGTAAAATATACCTTTTTTTATTTTGTGCAAAAAAGCCCATCTTCGGTTTTCATGGGTGGGCTAGTTTGAATGAGGTCGAATTACGGACCCTTTTTATATGGCCCAAAACTCCGGTTGAAAATTTTAACATCTTTTGGGCCTACCAAAATGTCCAAATTTTGTCGGGATTACATTTTGCTCTCCAATATAATTTCATAACATTTCTACCACAAAAAACAAAACCATAATTTCATGAATGGGAAAGGGGACCCTCCCATTCTGGTAGGACAAATGTGTAGATGAATAATGATTATGCTACACATGTATGAATAAGAAGACACACTTGATATGTCATGTCTACTCCTTCCATAAGGCAACTAAAAACAAACTTATGTGCCAATTATGATACACCATTTGGATTTGATTAGGCAATTATACAATCTGGTTAGAAAGAAAAAAAAAGGCAATTATACAATCATACAATAACCTTATGGACATCAATGATGATTAAATTAAGGATTAATACCCATAGAATACGCAAATATTTTCTTGGCACTTTCTCTCTTTCACACGTGTTCTTGGAAAAATAGAAGAATTGAAATTCTACATGGTCATTAAGACCAGGCAGCAGCCTGGACTACATTTTCTGGGCACTTTCACACATTTATTAAACAAAAGCTCCCACAATTTCCTTGCGTTTCCACTTTTTGGGACCCCTTTTGGAAGACACAAAATCAACAAGTCAATTTTAATTATTATAAGGATCTATTTTGATCCCTACTTACCAATTAGTTGGAATGGCAATTCATTTCTCCCCGTATAGAAAATAATATTACTAATGTTAATAAAGAAAAGACAAAAAGCTATGCTTCCAGCTATAAAGAATACTTTCTTCATTCTTTTTTGACAAACAGCTATAAAGAATATTTGACTCTACATAGTAATTTGTTTCAAGTTTGCAAACCCAAAAAAAAAAAAAAAACCCATTTTGAGTTCATATTTTTGCCAGTTCCTTCTGGTGGTTCTAGAAACATCTGTGCTCCTTGGAATACAATATTGCCCTTACCCTTGTTTTTGTTTTTTTTATTGATTTTTTTTTAGGAACTAATAAAAAAGATTTTATAAATGAACTAAATCAGCTTGGAATATAGCATCCAGCTCAAACAGTAGATTTTTTACTCATACATCAAGATCTGCAGATAAAAACTGCTCTTCTAGCAATAAAATGAGCAAGTCGATTGCCCCTTTTTTTTTACATGTCTAAAGCTATATTTACGAAAAACCTCTGACAGTATCCAAATAACATGATCACTGTTCTATTGATACATACACCCATTGTTCTATTGTTGTTTTAATCTATTTATTAAATGCAGGCAAGAAATGTGAGACGCCCCATTTGAAAGCCCAAGTTCACTGGGGTCCTATTCAAACATTTAAATGCATTTTTTGTTAGTTTTTGTTATGCTGATAGCAATGTGATTTAGAAAATTATGACAGAGACTAATCGAGACTAGGTAACCGTGATTTTGTTTGAAAAATACAGATAGAAGCACAACCCTACCAACCAAATTTAAGTCAATGGAAACACAGTGGTCCCGGGACATTTGATTCAAAACTCAAAAGAACACATGGTTGAAGATGGAAAGCATGGTGAGCATATAAACCTTGATCTCCTCAGCAAACTGACAATTTTGTGTTGGATAGCGTTGGAGGTTGACACAGTCTGATTATACAATGACATGTGACCAATTCATATGACCGTGGGAACACACAACCTTCATTTCTCGTGGTCTACTACATTTTACATCAACTAATTTAATTTAAACCCATTTTAGATTCTCTCTCAAAACATGGTGTCTCTTTAATTTTTAAGAATAACCTATAAAAAAATCAAGGCGTAATGCACCTTTCACTACTCAACTTTATAGGTCAATTTCATTTTCGTCCTCACAAAATTATTTTTGTCAATTTAGTTTCTAATCGATATCATTTTGGTCCTCACAAAACTAGTTAATTTGACACAATTAATTCATTAAGTTAAAAAACTAGGAATTGAGACAATTTTTTTTTTAGAACTAAATTGTACTTAAAAATTGAGGGCCTAAAAAAGATTTTTGCCATCAACTACTAAAGTTTTTTTTTTTTAATTTTTTTTTAATTTTTTAAGCTAAATAAAGAAAATGAAATGTCTTCCCATTTGATTTAGGTGGGATTGTAACCCAATACATGGACATAGAGTATGATAGAGAGAATTTATGACAAGTTAGATCAGTTCGACCTCAAACGAAGTGGTTAATATGGTAGTTCAAACTTCAAACCGATGAGATGGCACATCGACCGACACATCCAAAGCCCGCAAAATTCATCAAAGACAAAACTTCACATGGATGTGAACATTGTGAAAGAACCTTCTCCCTTTATCACCGTTGGATTCCTTATCACCAGCCCCTAACAATAAAGGATAATTCCTAAGTTAGAGTGTTTGCAACCATCAATGCAAAATAATAATAAAAAGACATCAATTTTACACATTTAATCTCGAAAATCACTAATATTAGGCAAGTTAAAAATGTGTAAATTTGCAAAGTTGCTATAGTAATCATGTAAATTTACACTGATATTATTCACTTTGCATATAGTTTTTTATTCTTTTTTTACGTGTCCCAAAACTGAAGGAAGATAGTGAATGGTGATTGATGGTGTAAGAAATCAGTTAGTTGAACACTTCGGCTTCGGTGGACTACGGCGGTAGCGAAGGCCTGTAAAGAGAAGAAACAATCAAAGGGTGACCGGGGTGGACCGGTCAAATACCCTTCGATGGCAAAGTTAGTTTCTCACTAGAAAATGAAGTTCCAACTTTTTGGGAGTAAAATCTTAGAATCTCATACCTTTGTTCGATTCAGACCAGTCCTTATATAGCGAGCCTTGGAACGGTTATTCGATTAGTAACTTCCCCAAGATTCGTGGAGACTAGCGATTCTGGATATAACTTCTTCAACGGCTATATAAGTAGTAACCGCTAGTGGAAGTTAAACACTTAGGAGAAATTGGTGGCGATGATCATGGGTTGGTTAACCGCTCCAAGGCGTTGTGGTTCTGAATCTTCCACATATGTGAAGTAATTAACACGAGAAATTCTCAAGTGTTACGTGGTCGTCCGTGCGCTTTGCCCATGGACAACCCTATGTTAAGTTGTAAGGTCCCCATGGACGATTTTTTATTTAGTTATGTGGTCGTCCATGTGCTTTGCACATGGACGATTCTTTTGCCTAGTCCGCCAGTTGATCATTTGTCAAGATGGTACTCATGGACGATCCATCTGGACGAACTAGAGAAGATCTTTGTTATCTAGTAGGTCTATGGTCATTTGACTCACCAATGCATATGGACGATCCGTCTGGACGAACCAGAGATGGTTATTTTTGCTATCCCATCAGTGATTATTATATGTGAAGAAATAGATATAATTAAAAAAATAAAATAAAAAATTGATATTTTAATGAATATAGTATAAAATAGATAATCTTATTTGGAGATGTTTTGAAAAATGAGTATATAAAATAGAAAAAGTAGGTTCTTATGCTAAAATAGACAATCTGATGTGGGTATTTTGAAAAATAAGTATGTAAAATGGGGAAAAAAATTTCTTATACCAAAATATACATAATATTTTGCATGAGCTGATATGAATACTTTTAAGTTGGACGAATTGTATCATTGTATGGGATTGAATTCTCCAAAATCTTGACTTAATTCTATCTCTAACAACAATACAAATAGCAACCATTGCAAGTTTTTAGATATACAAATAAATTTCTCAATTTTGGTATACTCACTTTCACCATCTAATCATTTTACTGGCTTAAGCATCAAAGGGCTTCCTGACTAGCACATCCGGGGTGGCAAGACCCTGTTGTTCTTTTCATTGTTTGTGGACCAAGTCCAACCTTGATCAAACTAAAATTATCAAAGTGGAACTATAATGTGTTTATATTTTATATGAGAGAATTAAAGTAAATAGTATGAACGAATGTAATCTAAAGTTTGGAATTGCGTTTTTAAAATTTATTATTGGTTTTTTAAATAACCTAATTTGTAAAGGCTAAAACTAATTTTTACTTCTGTTTGGATATATGGACCACGGTTTTCCAAATCATAATACATAGCTTTGTTCCGAGTAGACATATAGGTCCGTTTGTTTTCATTGTTAATGCACAATTGTACTTTTGTACAATGTTTTAACATTAATTAAAATAAAATATAATGAAGAGAATTGAATCAAAGTATCAAACGTTAAAGTTTTAAAAGTTTGTCACAACCTCAATATATGTCTATTATTGTTTTTATTTTTTATTTTTATAATGTGAATGTCTATCATTGTTAAAAACATTGATAGGTAAGACTTACTATTTCATCACGAGAACCTTTATTTTTACTTTGAACTCCACCCAAATTGGATAACCAATAAATTGAATTCTTTATATAACTGACGTGACAATCTCATAGCTCCCATGCGTTGTGTTTTTTTAATGGAAAGAATCCTAAACAACATTGGCCAATCAGAGCCACTAAAAACAAAGTAATTTTTAAGTTTTATTACACAGATTTTTTATAGTAATAGCTTTCTACTTTTCACTTTATTATTTATTATTTATACTTTAATAGCCGGCTCCTCCAAAAAGCAAAAGTATATTGCATAATATATCTTTATGCCACAAAAGCTTCAATTACACACGTGTCACTTCGTGATTGGGCCTTGGTTTTTCTTCCAGGACAATCAACTAAACTTGGCTTCTGCGTAACAGCCAACACAAAGGAACATGAGCATCAAGATTCGAACTTCAAAGGCGGTGGACCGGTGGGACCCCCACCATATATCTTACACAACATTTCGTGAAAGACAAAACCAGTTTGTGTTTTGGTTGGGTCACACCAGAGAGAATGAAAGAGTATAATAACTGAAACTATATATTTAGGCTACACATTATTGGGGTATATATCCAAAGTTTTTTTCTTTTTATGAGAGTGACATAACCGCTATATTTAATGGCTAAACTCAGCTAAGAGGTTGCTGTCTATGTTTTCCTTTCATCCCCACAAATACCCTCTAGAAAAAATTTGTTTTAATTTCAATTTATTCCGTCCATTTTTTTGTTTATAAAAATGATGGGGACGGATTGTCTCTATTATGAACACGATTTGGATTTGCCTCTTTTGTATATCTGAAAGGGTGGCAATTGTGACCTTTGCTGCCTACTCTACTATTAGTGCGGCTTGCTACTAATTTTAACCAAATTGAATTTAGCCAAGTGGTTAATTTAAACCAATTCAAATTGTAAGCACCATGGATAAATAATAAATGTAAATAAATGACAATACACGCCTTTAGCTAGACAAGAATCACAAGATACGATTACGGAGATAAACCTTGAAGAAACAAAAAAATTTCCGGGACAACCCACTAAATGGAATCTATTATAAAAATAGTTGTTGTACATAACGACTTACAGAACCTTTAGTTATGTAATGTGCATATACTTGAGCCTCCAGCTCTTACTAGCTACATACTTCACTAGTTGTTTGTCTTTGTATTCTCCAAACACACATCAAGTACGCTGACCTTAAAACCAATCTCTTGGTTACTTCAAGACCTCTTGAAGATCTTCAAGTACGCAAGTCTATGTTCTTCAGCACCAATCAATTGCACTTCAGGTAACAAGGTGTTTGGATGGACTCTCCTCTCAAATATATTCAATGGGAGATGGTAGGAAGAGGTTAGGAATTTTTAGATCTAGTATTTCATTGCTTTGTGGCTGTCTTCCTCTCTTCTAAATTAGGATTACAAAACCAAGTTTATATATGTGTAGGGTTTGGGGTTTAAGTGGCTTAAAAAAAAAAAAAAAAAAAAACTCATTAAAAAGCTTAGGTCGGTCAAACAAGTGTTGCAACTAGTCAAGGGATCTGCTTTTCCATTAGCTTGACCAAGGTGTTTGGCGAGTGTCAAGCGAGCTCCTCTGGAAGCCACACTAATCATCTCGCTTGACCTAGATGACGGGTGAGGGACAAGCAAACCTCTCTGATTGAATTTCGCCTGATCCAATTGTATTTTGCTCAACCAAAACTCTCGAATATAGCACACTAAACGGAAACTTCTGGTATCTCCTTGTTTTACATCCAACCCAATTACAACTCAAATAAATTGAGTACAAGGAAACTATATGATTACATCAAAACTTTTAACACAGAATTAGTCAACACTAAAATAAACCTAATAAACTATATAGATATAACATCTTTTTTTAATCAAATGGCAACGTTTGTGTGGGGCCAGAATAAGTCAGCACTCCAGGCCCAGCCCAGAGGCCCATGCCGAGGACGCCTCCACGATCCGAGGTCCGAGGACCAAAGTTTAGAGCCCAGGACCCAAGGAGCATTGCTGAGGATGGTTACATCCTCGGTAGTCCGAGGACAGAAAGTGGGCATACGGCACACCTTTAAGGGGAGTCTCCCCAAGCATCCAAGGAACAAATAGCAAGAGCCAATCACCGGACATTGAAGCATGGCGGAGAAGCAGGTCCCAGGCGAACTGTCACCTCCACATTAAATGCCCTCAACTAACGCTCTGGCCGCATTAATGAGGATAGGACCTCTGAACAGTGCCATCTTGAGCGCTGCAACCCACTGGAGGTATGGGAATGCGGCTGATGGGACAGACACTCGAGTAGAAACCGGATTGATCAACAAATGTAGGGCTAGGATCAACTGATTGGGAAGTATATAATGTAAAAACCCCTCTTGTGAGGAGGACGGATGAAAAACCAGAGAAAAAGGAATACTGTAGCAAAGTACTTCCTCTCAACTCTTGTAACCCTTCTGAAAAGAGATAACAGTAGTTTCCAGCTCCATAAGGCACGTCCGAGGAGCCTCATTGTGTGTTTAAACCCACGTTCTAGTTGTTAGCAACCACGTACAACCATGCATGGCCGTTGCCTCCTTTACTAAGGCCTAGCTCTTGAGCCCATACTCTACAAATTTATTGAAGGGTTAGTTGGACTTGGGCCCACTCTCTCAAATCCTTAGAGAGCGCTCGAATCCACCCCCTACAGTTTGCTAATACGCTTCGTTGGCATCAGTATAAGAAGTAGAATTTTATTCTAGAGCTTTTGCAATGTAGGTTTTTAATTGAAAAGTTCCTTCATTTTGAGTGTTTAGCAAATTACAATGAATGAGTTTTAAAGTTTAAAGTTATTGACTTATAAAATAAGAACAAAAAATTGTAGAGATTTTTCTTAAAAGTTTAAAATTTTAACTTTAACCGTAAAGTTGTTTTTAGTTTCAAGAGCCCTTTAAAACTCTTTAATGAAATTGTTTTCTAGACAAATGAAACAATTAAAGCATATGACTCATATTTGGATTGGGATCCCAAAGCAAATCATTGGAAGCATAACTATTATTACAACATGAACAATAAAAAATTTAAAACATTTTATTCAGCAATGAAGTCCTTCTAATGTGGATATATATTTATTTTATTTTATACAAAATAAAAATTCTACTTTAAACTAATCTAAATATATATATGTGTGATGGTCACTATACAAATATAAGTGCTTGTAGGGTGTGAGGGATAAGGGTCGAGGTTCAAGTTAGGGGTTCGTTTGGATACAACTTATTATTGCTGAAAACTGATTGTTGCTGAAAACACTATACCAAAATAATTTTTAAATATATGAATAGTATCGTGAGACCCATTTTTAATATTTTTTAATGCTTAAACAGTGCATGAACAATGTGTGAACAGTACACACTGTTCATAACAGTACTTCTTGTTAGTCAAAGTCAACCAATGCGGGCCAAAAAAAAAAAAAAAAAAAAAGGAAAAAACGCAACCGAGTAAAACGCAACGCAACTTTTAGCACAATCCAAACCCTCACTAGGTCACATAGTTTAGTTATCATTCATTCATAATAATTAACTTCTTAATTTCTTGTTGAGTTGAAACCCAAAAAAATTCAAAACTTATTTGATTCGATGCTATTTTTATAATGAGAAATGTTAACAAGCATCGACCAAGAAAGACAAAAAAAAAACACCAAGCATACTTATAAAGTTGAAAAAATGAGATAAAACTGTAAAAAAAATTTAAAAAAAAGTTTATCAGAAAAAATTTCAAAAAAGTTGTTGTTAATAGGCACCTTGCGATGCCCGTTAACATAACCCTTTTATAATTGAAGATACTCATTGACCTACAAGACTCTCGACAATTATATACTTCATTAATCAATACAATAACATAATTAAATACCCATAAAAAACATAGTAAAATTAATTGAACATAAATGCTACTCATATCACATGTAATCAATTGCTAACTTAGTTGGAGTTATGTGTAAAATGGGACGGTGGGTGAGAAATAGAATAAGGATAGATTCGTTGACGAGTGAGAATTACAGTGAGGACTGAGGATCCGTTTAAAATAGATAAAGACCGCTAACCTTTTAAGACGCAGAATTTTTCCTATATTTATATGGCTTTCTTTTTGTCCGTTGAAAGATATCAAAGAAAAATGTGACTTTTGAAAAAGCTCCTTTTTCTTATCTGAATATTTTCTATGTTATCAATGTGATGGCAGATGCGCCCAAACGGTCCTCAGCCAAGTGGGCTATTGGGAAAGTTTCTCTAAAACAAAACTCTACCTTCTAATATTTTCCCTTCAATTTTATGAATTGATTTAAGTTGTTATAGGATCATAATATTTTTTTATGCTATTTTCACCATTATTTTATATGATAAATTATGATTGGCTGTTCGTCACTTTTACATAAATTTACTTTTTTTTTAATAAAAAATACAATAATTACATATTTTATCACAATTTGCTCACGTGGCAAGTTACGAGTGGTTGAGTAAAAAAGTTGAGTTTCCACCATTCACACATTATCATGTAAGTAAGTTGTGATAAAAATTATGACAAAAATTATGATTCTAATATTACTTTTTTTCGCTATCACTCACAAACAATTATTATACGATAATTGTGAAAAGGTATGTGAGAAATGGTATAGTTATCCTTATTCCTTAGAATTATTTGATTGATTTTGATTGATTTTCTATCCAAACGTGCTTATCTTGATGTAAGAATGATGTGGATTAAATTACTTGTCCCATACATTTAGCAACAAAAGGTACCTGTCCCTTACGTTTTACTAACTAGATTGGTCGAGTCAATGGCGACTAGACCAAGTAGTACTTTCCCTCCTAAATAAAATAGGCACGTCTAGATTTCGTAAATCCACTGCACAACTTTACTTGGAAAAAAAGAAAGAGATAATTGATGCCCATATTTATATTTGAAACTCACTTCCAAACTAGTTTATAATTCAAATATATCATCATGCAAACGTTTATCAATAATAAATGAAGTGATGAAGTTTATCTCTTTATAATCTTTCATACTAATCCTAATATTAATAGGTAGGATGGAAATTGGAGGAATTTTTCTATTCAACCATAACAAAATATCAAAATTTTACAATATTTTTATAATAAGTTAAGACGTCAACTTATTATAAGTAAAAAAAATAACATTTAGATCCATCACAATACAAAATAAAGTTGTAAAAATATTATGAGACTTTATTGTGTCCATAAACTTTCTCTTTTATTTTTTGCTTAATCTTTCAAACCACAAAACGGCAACACTGTCTATTGTTACCCATGTTTTAGTCCAAATGCTATTGATAAATTGTCTTTATATAAAACTTTATTTTTTCCGAGTTTACTTTTGATCAAAATTATGTTCCAACATGTTGTTGATCTTGAATTTGGATAATCATTTTAAATTAATTTGCATGTTCTAAATCAATACTAAAAGAAATCACTTATTGATAATTGAGTAATTTTCAAATTATAATTTTTTTTATTACGAGTCTAATATCAAAACTATAATTGATTAATAAAGATTGGTAAAAGATATTCAATATCTTTATTTGTCTTTGGCACATATTTATCCAATTTGATAAAATACATTTATTAGTTCATACTCATTGGATTATGAAACACTTTTATCTTTTCCCTTGTCCTCTTTGATTCCAACAACACCTCTCTTTTTTTCCTTTCTTTTTTTGTTCTTTCTCATTAATTTTTGAAAGTTGAAATAAGATATTATCATCATATTTTTAGTCGTTTCTTAGTACTTCTTACAAAATTGCTTTAAAAAATAAATAAAGAATTTCTGTGGGCTGATTGGCTACGACATTCAAAGCCCATGACTAGTTAACGACAATTCGACCGACCACGTGAAGCCCATAGAAAAACTGGCGGCTATTATTGACAAGTCACGGTTGCAATATATAAAAATAAAAAAATTTAAACACATCGCTATGACGCGCATAGGACGTACGTGGATAGCACTTTCCATCAAAACAATCACCGTATCATCACACTACAAGAATTGCAAGAGAATCTTATGCCTATATATTGGATAAATTACATTTTATATACATGAAATTCAAAATTATTAAAGGTGTGTCATAGGTCATTGGTGATTAAAGAAAAAAAAATTAAACCACAATTGGCAAATAAAATTTAGTCAAGAATACAATTGGATTAAGTCTGATTAATCTTAAATTATTTGTACATTTCTCATTGACCTTATTTGTATTAAAAGATATCTACTATTTAAGTTTGGATAAAAATGGCGTTACATGGATTCCTTTTCCCTTTTTTATTCCTAGATTTATTGTTGCACAATAAATTAAATATTCTATAACTATAAGTCTTGTTCAATTATAATTTAAGGAAAAAGTCTAATCTCAGTTTGGAGGAAACTTCCTCATCCCACTAAGTAGCCGTTAAAAAGATTATTCATGAATCATGTGTGTTTTTAGTCACATGACTTTTTAAATGAATTTTGTAACTTGTTCAAATAATACGTATGAATAGTCTTATAAATTGCCATGTAATAGGTTGGAGGACTTTTATTTAAACCAAACATTGTCCATAATTTAATAAATTACTATCACACACTCATAAATTGAGATTCATGGACATTACTATGCATTTTTAAGGGGATCTCTATCTTTCATTAAAGCTTAGTAAATTTGCAAAATATAAGAGATATATAATTAATTATAATGGGTATTTTTTATAAAATAACTTTGAGTGAGATAGATTATACAAAAGAACATATGCTTTTATTAAGGAAAACAAATCTCTAAAAATGTTATTGGTTAAGAGAAATGTTTTAATGTTAAAAGAAGTGCGCAACTATTTCTCATATTCTATATAGTAAAACACAATAATTAAAATATAGAATTGACTAAATTTATTTGTAGGATAAATCTTATTGAAGAATTAACAAAAATAAGAGTTATATATATATATATATATATATAATTAAAAGCCAAAGTTAAGAGAAAATTCAATTAGAATCTAAATTAGATTTCAATTGTTGTCTAGTTTTGTACCATGTATCCTGTTTAATTTTTGTTCTAAGTGAGTTAATGTTGTGCAAAAGATGAATAATCTAATATAAATAAACCATAAAAAATCCAATAAATATAAAAAGAGTAAATTCATGTGTATATATATATATATATATATATATATATATATAAACAAAAACAAAAACAAGAGAGTAAAACTCATGTATATGTCTATGACTTAAAAAAAGTGTAACTTTTATACTAGGTATAATTCGAACTCATATATTTAATTGTGATTGTTTTTAATTATATCATGCATATACATAGGTTATACACTAGTATGATATATAGAAACAAATCTTATAATTAGTTGTTAAGAGTCATATGATTACTAATGAGTGAAACTCTCTTTTATTTGAATGAAGTTGAATTAAATATCTCATTAAGCCATTCCTACTTTTTGTAAGGTAACAAAAATCTAATAAAAGGCTATGTAAATTCAATAAACATAAAATTTTGACCAATCAAACCATATCAATAAATATAAACTTGTTCAAATACATTCATAAAAAATCAAAAGGAAAAAAAATTTTGTTTACATATTTTTAAGGGGATTTCTATCTTTCATTAAAGCTTAGTAAATTTGCACAAATACAAGAGATATATAATTAATTATAATGGGTATTTTTTTTATAAAATAACTATGAGTGAGATAGATTATACACAAGAACATATGCTTTTATTGAGGAAAAAAAATCTTTAAAAATGTTATTGGTTAAGAGAAATGTTTTAATGTTTAAAAGAAGTGTGCAACTATTTCTCATATTCTCCACAGTAAATGAATGGAAAACACAATAATTAAAATATATAGTTGGCTAAATTTATTTGTAGGATAAATCTTATTGAAGAATCAACAAAAATAAGAGTTACACACACACACATATATATATTAAAAGCCAAAACTAAGAGAAAATTCAATTAGATTATAAATTGGATTCAAATTGTTGTCTAATTTTGTGTCATATGTTCTATTTAATTTTTGTTTTAAATGAGTTAATGTTGTGCAAAAGATATATATAGTCTAATATAAATAATCCATAAAAAACCCATTAAACAATAAAAAGAGTAAATTCATGTGTATATATAAATAAATAAATAAAAAAGAGTAAAACTCATGTATGTATTTATGGCTTAAAAAATATAAAACTCTTATCCTAGGTATAATTTGATCTCATATATGTATGCAATTGTGATTATTTTTAATTGTACCGTGCATCTATGTGGATTATACACTAATATTATATATAGAAACAAATCTTATAATTAGTTGTTAAGAGTCGTATGATTACTAATTAGTGAAACTCTCTTTTATGGGAATGAAATTGAATTAAATATCTCATTAAGTCATTCCTACTTTTTGTAAGGTGACAAAAATCTTGCTATGTAAATTCAATAAACTTAAAATTTAGACCAATCAAACCATAACAATAAAGATAAACTTGTTCAAATACATTCCTAAAAAATCAAAAGAAAAAAAAATTTTGTTTACATATTTTTATACCCAAAATAATTAAAGATAAAAACTTTTTATCACAAACAAAAAAAAATAAACCATACCAAAAATAGAAAGGTCAACATTGTAACTCAACCCTATTGCTATTGGAACGCGCCTAAAAAGTAGTGTCAATGCCATTTCCATTTCACCTCTTTCACCGAAGATTTACCAAAAGGAAACATGTGTGAATTACATACACGCACACACATATCCACTGTTCCAAGCACAGTTTAGTTTAGTAGAGATAGAGAGAGAGGTAAAGAACAAAGAAACAAAGAGAGAGAGAAAAAAGAGAGTTCTGAGTCTGAGTCTGAGTCTGGAGTTTCTCACAGAAACGTCTCACAGTACTTTTCACGTCTCCTTTTTGCCTTCTCTTTTCTCTTATTTTTCCAGCTCTTTTCAAAGGTTAGGGCTATACAATTTTATATTGCACATAATTAAGACGCAATATTTGCTTACGTAGCCCACTTGGTTTCACTATGTTCACTGAATCTTAGCTCTTAAGTTTTAGCCTTAGTGTCACATTAAAAGAAATTTTCTCTCTTTTTCCTTTTTCTTTTGTTGTTTCTGAATTCTTTTCAACTTTTTTCCTTGCAAAATTGCTTCCTTGCCTTCTGTTTTCTTCAGCATTTGCTAATATTCCTGCTTTTTTGTAAGTTTAGTTCCATCTTTAGTTTTTGTTTTTGTTTTTATATATTTACGTATGATTTTTTTTTTTTCATTTGTTTGTTTTTTTTCTGTTCATGTATGTGTCTTAGTGCTTGTTCAGAATTCTGGGTGTTGTTTGTTTTTGGTTTTGCAATTTGGTTTCTGGGTTGTTTTGGATTAGTGGGCTGTGCTAAGATCACTGACTGTCAGCTTGATTTTGCTTGTGGTTTGGTTATTTCAGATTGGAGGATGTTCTTTTGTGGGACAAGAGTGAATTGAGGAGTAAGGTTGAGTGTGGGATCAATGGGTGGGAAGAGATCTGCTGTAAAGTACAATAATTTGAAGATCTATGCACAGCTTTTGCTGTGGTTCGTGTTGATTTATGCAGCGCAGGTTTCTCGTGGAGAGACTACTCCAAGTGATGGTAAGGGATTTTGTTTTCTGGGTATGCAACTTCAGCATTATGATTCTGTTGTCTGTTTAGTTGCTGAGAAAAATGTGGTAAATTGAATGGAAATCAAAGATTAGTGTTATGTTTATGCTGACTTGAAGTTTATTGATTTTAGAACTTGGGCTAAATACACGAGTTTAGTTCAGCTGAGTCGAGTTTTTTGTTTGCCGGGTTAGCAATCATTGATTGTGTATGGCCCAGCAAAGAAAGCCCTTTTACTTGTGTCATTTTGCTTTGAGTTTTCTGGAGATAATCATCTTGTCTTGAATGCTATAGTTTTGTTCGAAGTTATCAGCTGCTGGTAAAGTTTCTTGGTGTCGTAGCACATCATCAATGTTGGGGCATTTAGGTTGGGGGAGGGTGCCCAATGTGTGTGTCCCAGCCTCTTAAAAATATGATGAAGAAGAAGTGTCCGTCACTCTGTGCAATTTGTGTTCTTTTCTAATTTTATGTTTCTGTCAATTGGACAACACATTAATAACAGCATTGTTTTCTATTGAATCAGTTGCTGCAATGAATAACCTATATGTTTCACTGGGCCTCCCTACTATTCCTGGTTGGGTTGCTAATGGTGGAGACCCATGTGGTGAAGCGTGGCAAGGCGTGGTGTGTAACAATACAGTCATAGTGAAAATGTATGGTAGTCCCTATTCTTTACTATTATATATCCATTGATGTTTCTAAACATGTTTAACTATGAGCTCTCATATGGATATGTTGGTTTGCAGTGTTCTTAATGCTGCTAATTTGGGAGGAGAACTGGGAAATAACTTAGGGCTGTTTACTTCTATCAATGCAATGTAAGTGTACTGTGTGTGTGTGTGTGTGTCCCACAGGCATGCATACATTGTGCGAATGATATTTTGTTGTTGAGAATATGAACTAGACTTAGTCATCTGTTTCTCCCAGTTTCTTTCGTCACAGTAATTAGAGGCCATTTTAATGTCCTTTTTTTCGGGTGATAACAAGCTGAGCGGCTACACTAAGCTTGTGATTGGGTAATTATCCGATGACAAGAGGTGACACTACATAAGGGATTGTGTTAGAAGTATTGGACCTTTTCATGAAGTAAAAAAGTGACTTAACACTTTGAAGTCACTAAATACCATGTCATAAATAGACTGTTTAGATATTTTTCTGAAGATAATAATACTTGTTACATGCCATTCATCCATAAATGCAGTGCCAGGCATGTCATACGTAGTTCTTATTTCCTAGCCTTCATTGAACCATTGGAACACCCTGATTCCTATTTTGAATTTTCCATCATTTGTGATGAACAACCTGTTTAATTTGTTCCCTAAGCATGTGATATTTGAAATAAATAGGGAAGGAAAAGTCAGGAATCCATTCTTTAAATTCATATCGTATGGCATTTTATGGATATTAGCTAGTCATCTTTTTCGTTGTTACATTTGTTGCATAATGTCATTAATGTTTGTGCTGTTGCTTTTTCGGCAGAGATCTAAGCAACAACCATATTGGGGGGAGCATTCCATCCAATTTGCCTGTTACAATGCAAAACATGTATGTATTACTATTTTTCAAAATTAAAACGTTATACTCTGTCTATATATGTGAAGCTTGAATGTAAATCCCTGTTCTGCACTTCTGTGCAAAAGATATAATAGTCTTTACCTTTGACAGTTTTCTTTCAGCTAACCAGTTCACTGGAAGCATCCCAAGTTCTTTATCCTCTTTAACTCAACTGTCAGCCATGTAAGCTTTTCTCTTCTCTATTTTTTTTTTTGGTTTGTTTGTTTAAGCCGTTCCTAGTAGGAGGCATCCCAATTTTCACATAACTCTCTTATAAGCTTTTCTTTGTCTTTGCCTTTCAGGTCTCTAAATGACAACCATTTATCTGGAGAAATACCGGATGCCTTTCAATCCCTGATAGGGTTGATCAATCTGTAGGATCTCATTTTGTATTATGCAAATTCTTCATGTAGATTAACTTCTATGGGCTACTTATAATTGATGGAGCCACCTTCTCTTCTTCTTTTTGTTGTGTGTGCAGAGATTTGTCCAGTAACAATTTGAGTGGAGAGCTCCCTCCTTCTCTAGGAAATTTGTCTTCTCTGACCACACTGTGAGTATTATGTGTTGGTAAGGCTGTTTACATTTGACCTACTTTTTCTCACATACGATGCTAACTTCATTGTTGCAGACACTTGCAGAACAATCAGTTGTCTGGGACCCTTGACACTTTACAAGATCTGCCTCTTAAAGATTTGTACTGTTCTCAACCATATTTAATTTTCAAGAGAAATATTAATTTCTTATGCTTTACAATTTGGGAATCATGCAGCGTTTTCGTAATTTTTTAGGATAAATTCTGTCTTATCATGGTTCATTGGCTTACAATTTTTTTTTCTTGTGACAAAATTTCTCCTTGTTTATCAGGAATATAGAGAATAACCAGTTCTCTGGACCAATACCTGAGAAGATGTTAAGCATCCCAAACTTCAGGTGAGAACCTCAAGCCTTGAATTATTAGTTTATTTCCTTTTAAAAGAGAATACTGTTCTCATTTGAAAATTGAAAAAAATGAACTCATGGATATTAAATGGTTTCAATATTTGACCTCGGTTGGAAAAAGATATTTATGTCAAAGGAAGCTTCTCATTCTACCTATTCAGGAATTTTCTGAATATGCAATGTCCCTTAAAACTCAAGCTTCTCATTATATGTTTGTGTGATCTCTACAGTCTCTGGCAAAGAAACCAACCAATTCAAGCTCTATTAAACAAGCAGGCCTGGGAATCTTATTAAATAACCTAAAAAATTATACATAAGTCTTTGAGGTCATAAAAATATCATACTTGCATGATTTTGCAAAGAGACTACTAGGTCTTGGCATCTCAAAATGAAAGCTGAAGTAGTTTCCCTGCCAATGAAAATTAAAGCTGCTGTAGCAATATCGCTGATCACAATGGCTGCCAGTAGACTGAGGAATTTCTTCTAGGAACAAGAACCAGTGATAATAATCAAAATTTCATTTCCTAGTGACTTGTGAATTTGCATTTTGCATGGGTATCCATGCAGCAAGTCAGCAAAGTCAACATGTATTCTATTATAGTTTCTGAGCAGCCTTCAGGACTATCAAGGATGTAAGGATTATATAGATAACCTCATCGAAAGATTATATAGATTGCAGATTATCATGTCTGCCTTCAGTTTTGCTTGAATTCAGCTATATGTTGTTATCAATAAAACAGGAAACAGGATTCCAAGTAGTTTATACTTGTTAGTTTGCACATCTGTTTACCAATAATGATAATTGACTGTGCAGAAAAGATGGAAACCCATTTAATGCTACCACCGCCCCACTACCTCCACCTTCATCCCCATTAAAACCACCACCAGCAAGTCCAGCGCCACCATTTTGGGGGCCAGCTACTGGACGTACACCTCCGAAAATGGCTGATGCACCATCTGCAACAGTGAAAGCAAACTCTGGACAAAAGAAGAAAGGTTTAACAACTAAGCAGGTGGTTGGGATATCAATTGCAGCAGTGTTTTTACTGATAATTCTGTTACTGGGACTTGCACTTCTTATGCCAAGATTTAGCAGACGAAGAGAAGCTGAAAGAATTTCTAGGCGGCATCGAATAATAGCATATGAAGGTGACAGACAGAATCCTAGGGACAATGGATCCTTACTTCTACCAACCAATGAGAAAGGTAAAAATGATTATTATTATTAGCTTTTCAATCAATTTAATATATATCATCTGGTGTGTAATAATGATATTTTATTTATTTATGTAATTTTTAAAATCAATGACCTGAGGATCTTTCAACAGTTCCAAAGGCAGTAGTTGTGAGGCCAAAGGAGGATGATCAAACAGAGACTAGAAGAGCAAGAGCAATTACAAAACTACAGAATGAGAAAAAAAGAAATGTACAGGGAACAGGCAAAATACCAAAGAGGGAGGATCACGGGATAGATATGAGTGCTTTTGATATGTTTTCAGATCCTCCTCCCCCTCCTCCTCCTCCCATTTCACTTCCCCCTCGTTCTCCTCCCCCGCCTCCACCTCCCCCTCCTCCACCTCCTGTTGAGAAGGTCATTGTAGAGCCGAAATTGCCTGCTAAAGTAACTACAGTGAAGCCATCCACCAAAAATCTCCCCATTTTTGCAAAGTCTTTCACCATTGCATCCCTTCAGCAATATACAAACAGCTTTTCTCAAGAAAATCTTATAGGAGGTGGCAGACTGGGGACTGTTTATAGGGCACAGCTTCCTAATGGGAAGGTACCATTCTCAACTATAAATTAAATTAATTTGTAGAAAGTATTAATAGTTGGAACCTATCTTGGGCTCTCACTACCTTCAGAGCCCCCTTTTTTTCCCCGGGTTTGCTATCTTTGTTCCTTCTACTCAACTATTTAATTGTTTCATTCTCCAGGAGTACTCACTTTACTGAATAATTACTCCTTGTATGCTGTTTTGACTTTTCCTTTTAATTGGCAGAATGTAGAATTTTTATCTTTTTAGCCTTCAATTATTCTTATTACCAACCAAAATTGAATAACATTTACATTCTGTGGCCAACAAAGTTGCTCACATTTTTTCAATTTTGTATAAAACAACTAGCAAGATTGGAGTACAAGGTGCTGAAGTCAAGTCTTTTTTATTAAAAAAAAAAAATAGTGTTTGCATGTCTCTATTGTCACAAAGAAATCCCCTACCATGTCGAATATAACAATTCTCTTTAAAGAAATTTATTCCTTCTTAGTTTGGATTTTTCTGTTTTCACTTCTTGTCCAAGATATGTATTGAATGACAAAGATGGTGAAATAATCAAAGCAATGTTGTGTCCTCAAAAGCTCTTAATTTAAATCCCAGATGTGTGACATGGAACTACATATGGCGATCTTATATTTACATATGTTCTAAAGTCAAGTGGTACTGCAGTACAATGGCTTCATACTGACATTTGTTCTTTTGGATGCTTTTATAGCTACTTGCGGTAAAAAAACTTGACGTGAGAGCTTCCAGTCAGCAGAAAGATGATGAGTTTCTTGAACTGGTAAACAATATTGATAAAATCCGACATGCCAATGTTGTTCAGTTTATTGGTTACTGTGCCGAGCATGGTCAAAGGCTTCTGATCTACGAGTATTGCAGTAACGGGTCACTGCAGGATGTTCTGCACTCAGATGATGAATATAAAAGAAACCTTTCATGGAATGCCCGCATTCGGATGGCACTTGGAGCTGCAAGAGCCTTAGAGTAAGTCAAGCAACTGTTAAGATGGAAATTTATAACCTAACTTGTTAACTTCGTAATGGGTTAAAATTAGATATATTAAAATTGTGGGTCAGATTTATCAGATTATCACAATTTGCCCGTCTTCAAGTAGATAGGGTCCAGGTTGTGCCTTCCGAATGTGTTAGAAAATTACACTATCAACTAGGAGATTAATTAAGAAATTTATGTGAATTACTTATATGTTAGTCAAAAACCTAGAACTAATTTATCTAAAAGGTTGAACCAACAAAATTTCTTAAAAAAAAGAAAAAAAGGGATCATCAAGAATGAGAACCATTTCAGTTGGTTGATGCAATCGCTTTATTATAAGAGGTCAGAAATTCAGTTTACCTCTAAGGTCAAAGAGGTAAGATTTGCGTGATGTTATATATTAATCTTACATCTGAAAAAGGAACTTTGTTGGTGCTGTTCTCACATCTGCAGATTGATTTATAAAATTATAGTCTTCCCTTAATCCTACTGAATTAGGTTGCATACAAACTGAATAAGAGGAAATGAGGGGGAGAGTTATCCTTGTTTCTATTCTGGCATGAATAATTTCAAAGAAGCATGCGCCATTTCTAGTACTGATTTTGTTGTTTTGGTGTGAAGGTATTTGCATGAGGTCTGTCAGCCACCTGTCATACACAGGAATTTTAAGGCTGCCAACGTTCTTCTTGATGAGGATCTTTTGGTGCGTGTCTCTGATTGTGGTCTGGCTTCATTGATAGCATCAGGTGCTGTAACTCAGGTAAGCCATAATTCTACTTTCTGTTTAAATTTTAATGGAATTAATAGTTGAAATTGCTTTGATTTTGGATTTTTTACATCAGCTGATTTCATAAAAAAAATTAAATGGAAAGGAGATTCACGGATGAGAATTATTTGACTTTGAAAGTTGAGGGACTAGATTGACACTGTTTATATAGTTAAGAGACTAAATTGAACTTGACACAGTTCATTGTTGGACTGAGTTACAATTACCAGATTATTCTCGGCATTGCTGCCACTGCAGTTGTCTAACATTATTTTACTTTCAGCTGTCAGGAAGCCTGTCAACAACTTATGGTTATGGAGCTCCAGAATTTGAATCAGGAATTTATACTCACAAAAGTGATGTTTACAGCTTTGGAGTGGTTATGTTAGAACTTTTAACAGGTCGGATGTCCTATGACAGGTAAAAATGCAAAACCAAATTGTATTTAAGACTGCATGCCCTTTTTTTTTTTTTTTTTAATTTTTCGCAGTTAAATAATGTCTTCTTAAACCATTTGGACAGCTCACGGATTCGTGGGGAGCAATTTCTAGTGAGATGGGCAATCCCCCAGCTTCATGACATTGATGCATTGTCAAGGATGGTTGATCCTGCTCTCAATGGAGAGTACCCAGCCAAATCTTTATCAAACTTTGCAGACATTATTGCTCGGTGTGTTCAGGTAAGTGTTATCACTGTTGACTTCTATATGATATTGATTAAGATCTGTTACCAAATATTCTACTAGTGGGGCACCACTAGGTCCTGAGCATATTTGTGGGTCCACTCAGGTTAAGACGGAATGCGTCAAAAGCTCAAATAGAATCAGCTTGGAGTTCCAAACTAATTTTATATGAGACATTATTGCATTTATTAGAAAAATTGATTTTGCTTTCCACTCCAAATGGAGTTGATATCCTAACATCAAGCATAATTTGCAGTCTGAGCCAGAATTCAGGCCACTAATGTCTGAAGTTGTTGAAGACTTACTAGACATGATACGAAAGGAGCCCAACAGAAGTGGATCAAATGAAGACTGACTTGGATTAGGAAATGGAATGGTGATTTTAGCTTATGAATGAATGCTTAAGATGCAGAGAATCAAGTTATCCCAGGATGATAAATCTATTCTGAAGAAGCTGCCAACAAATGTGCCTTCTAACAACTCACCTGACATTCACATCCAAATCGCTTACCACGTTGTCTTCTTGTCAGCTTCAGAAGTTTTCGATTGCAAGCAAAATCTTCCTATTCTTGTTGTACATTATTCAAGATCATTCTAGCGTTCATTGATAAATGTGCTAACCAATTGTTAAATAAATATTTATAATGAAATTTTTTTCGTGTTTTATCTTTGTGAGTTGTGGCTGCATCTGGACTCTGCTGATTGATGCGAGTTCAGTTCTTTTTGTTATTGATGTCCATATTTAGAAATTCAACAAGACTTGGAATTCCCCTATACTAGGATTTGGACTCTGCTGATTGATGCGAGTTCAGTTCTTTCTGTTAAAGCCTTTTTGTTTTCTAAAAAAAGGTCCATTGTTTTTTCGTACCTTTCAGAAACTTGTGGCATTGCATTTGTTCTACATGTCCTAGTATAATTATTTTTGGTTGAGAAATGTCCTCAGGAATTGATAAGAACGAGGTGTAAAATCTATGTTTTACACCATCCAATAAAAGATTATCACATCTGTATTTTACTTAAAATTTAATACATCTTACTACACTTAATAACATCTTACCACACCTAATAACATCTCAATAAACTCTCAGTCTGGTTAGATTTATATATGAGTATTAGATTTGTTTGGGTGTAGTTCTTATTTTAAATATGTAATAAGATGATGTGGTATATTGAGATTGGAGGGATAAAACATGAGTTTTACACCAATTTCTTACATAATTGATTCTCTCTCTCTCTATGTATGTGTGTGTGTTTTGGCAATAATGTCTTTTAGAAAATGAGTCATTTTCCAATAAGTGTTTTTTATAAAACTATCTTATTTTTCTATATTTGGTAGTAACTTTAAATGAATTAAAAAATTATCTTCTAACTTCCCTTATTTAGCTTGTTGTGAGATAAAGTTGTTTTCCAAAAAGAATCCCTAAAAATAAGTCACACTTTTTATGTTTGCCAAAAATAGTTTTTCTTTGACTCATTTTTTCCTAATGCTATCAAATACTGGAAAACATGAAAAACTATCATTACACAATGCTTTCCATCAAAATACTCAGGCTAAGACCCGCTAGATAGGCTAAATCAAAAATTTAACCTAATGATAGGATGAATAATTTAGGGATGCCACTAAACCAAAGGTAGCAGATGTCACTCAATGCTACTAATCGTGGATGTCACTGAACGTGACCAAGTCACACACTTGATTGTTAGGAGTAATCACTCAACTCCAAAGCAAGGGCACTTGCAAATAAGGGGCTGTTTGGATGAAAGAAAATACTCACTTATCACCCATCACTCAAATATCACCACTCGTCACTCATCACCCTATAACTCATTTTCTATCCCTCAAAAATCCCCAAATATCACCTTACACCGGTTTGGCACCTAAACCTGGATATCTTTTCAAATCCAAAAACTCAAAAAAGCGGGACCCACACTGTTACAATAAAAGAAAAATGTAAAATAAAGAATCACTCAACTCACCCAACGCTCTTTCTCTTTCCCCCGAAACCTCTGTTCTTCAAATTTTTGGATTTTATGATATTATTTTCTTCCTTCATTTCTTTCCTCTGCTACCATGTAAACCCATCCATGAAAGAAAGTTGTGTTGATTTCGTGATAAATTTTCCAAACCCTCCCACCGAAGTTTCAAAAATCCCAAACAAGAAGAAAAAAAAGAACACCTAACACACAACACCACGGTGTTCTAAATACAGAAGCAGGAAAAATAAAAATAAAATCTAAACAAGTAAACCCAACACCCATTCATGTTTGTTCAAGGAAGAGAGAGTGGTGGATCTAGCTTGGGGTTTCTGAAACTTTGAAGAAATACTCTTGGGTTTTTGGGTTATCTTGCCGTCGTCCTTTGCCGATTTGAGCTATGGCTGCCACGGGTTGTATCAGGTTAGATGGCTCGCTAGACGTGGTTGGGCTGAACTTCCTTCATTTACTCTGAAGATGGGGTTGTGATGAGGAAGTGAAGAAAGATGGAGGTATGTGGCTTTAGGCAGACGAGGAGTAGGTGTAGGAGCAAATGCTTATTAGAGCTGTTGGTGGGGAGTACGAAGTCTGACGTGGATTTGACTACCCTCTGACCATAGGGCCTGCTTATGTAAGGGGTATTACAAAAATGCCATCGTCACTCTATTTTGCTAACTCAAAAACACCTAAAAGTTGTTTTCAATTTTGCTAACATAGCCAAATAAGCTTCTTCTTTGTGGGATCCACTTATTTTGGGTGATGAGTGATGGAAACAGGGTGATAAGTGATGAAAACCTACAAATCCAAACACCCCCTAATTTTCTAAATAGAAACTTTCTTCCTTTTTTCTTATGATTTCTTATTGATAATTATAAGTGAATACATTACATGTTAAATAAATGCCTACACTAAATGCTTGATAACTTCCAATACAAATGATAACTCCCCTGATTGATTTCACATCATGGTTGGAACAACTACCAACAAGACTTATTATTTACTTTGACTAAATAATAAAGATAAATAAAAGACAAATGGACTTATAAATAAATGACACAAATCGCCTATGTGGCTGCCACATAAGTTGCCATTATGCTCTTGCATCATTCTCCCCTTCTTGAAAAAGAACTCGTCCCCGAGTTCGACTTCAAAATCCTCCCTCTATCTTTTGGATGTCCAATCATTCCTTTCCATCCCTTTATTTTCAACAATACAATTGAAACCAACATGCTATTGATCATTCTTTTCTCGCTCATGATAAATATTGCTGAACAAATGTTGATTTGTAATTTTTTTTGCCAAGTGTAGCACATGAAGCCAATGCTACAAACAAATTAGCATACTCACTCATTGATCCAAGACTTCCATCTTTGCAAATTTGTTGTGGCTTTATCCTTGTGAGTGTTAAACCAATTTGAATTACTTCACGTTGCACAAAAGCTTCCCAAATAAAATCATGCATCTTTTCTAGATAATGAGTCTTAATTTTCATTGATGGACCATAATCAACATCAAGTTTTGTTAGGATTACTGCCCTTAAATCCTATTGTATGATGCTATGTATGACATTATGTTGTGATTAATAAAGTTGTTTTATTATTGTCTAAAATAATGGTAACATGAATATTTGGACATTATCATATAGTCCATGAAATGCATAGTATGTGATTTATGTGATTTAGTCACAGAAGATATAAATCATAAGTTTTTTGTAAACTCAGAATTTTAGTTCGTAGTCAGTGATGAAATTGGGCATTTTGTTGGAGTTTATGCCATAAAATCCAATTTATTGGCATGTCATAAATAATTAAATTATTTAATTATATAAGACTATCTATAAATGAGCTAATGAGACATTATCTTAGTCCATGAGATGCATAGTATGTGATTTATGTGAAAAGTCATAGAAAATATAAATCACAAGTTTTTTGTAAATTCAGAATTTTAGTTCGTAATCAGTGATGAAATTGGGCATTTTATCTGCGAAGACTATAACATATCAACTAATATGATTTGTCTTGATCATGGAAGTGGAGACTTCTAGTTGATATGTTTTAAGAGTTAAGACATATTGAACTGAACCGCTGTGAGATTTATTATTCTCTTAACGACTGTCAAATGAATAATAACTTTCACAACTTCTATTTACATCAACTCTAAATCCTGAGAGAATAATGGACTTGATCATGAGGTGTAGGTTGCTTTGATATATCAGGAGTGAGATCTATAAGACACGATCAAAATCTCAGTATGTTGGGTAACTGCATTTAGTGTTGATGGAACATATATTCTCTTGATGGAATTCATAATCTCTTAATGGAGATATAAAATATTCTTTTGAGATAAGTTTAATGGGTTTGGTTATTCAGAGTGTTGGACCCAACCACTTTAGTAAGGAGTTACTAAAGTATATATTTATGAAATTGGATTTCATAAATATATGATGAATAACATAAAAGATTAAACCGGGTACTCAAGGATTAAGATGTAGTAATCTTCAAAGTGGCAGTCAACATTCATGACTTTGTATTACTACGAATATTTTAATGAAGGGGTTGCATGTATAATAAAGTCTTGGGATATAATTTATTAATAAGGTCTAGAGTGCAATTATATTTATATAGTGGTATTAAATATAATTAATGATAACTTTAGACTTGTCAAGAGTTGACAGAAAAGCCCAAGACCCATTAGAGCTAGAGTCTTATTTGTTCCCTTTGGTCTCAACTCAAGTCACAAACTAAAGCCTAATTAGGTAGGCTTAAAAGGCTAACCTAATTAGATAATCAATTTTTATTTAATAAGAGTTATTAAATAAAGTAACTACCAAGGTAGTTAGTATGTACGGATGATGAAAAGAAAACAAATCAGTTTTTCTCCATAAGGAGAAGAAGAACTTTCTTTGAGAATCAACATACAAAAGGATTGATTGAGAGAACACACTTCTTGGGCACCATGTGGAATTGAGATGAAAATTAAAGGTATTCTCAAGTCTTGATTTTGAATTTCACAACATCAAGGTACACTTTCTATTCTTTGTTCTAGAATTCAAGGTTACATGTTATCTTTCATGAATGAAGTAGATTCGTGATTGTTGCTTTCGTTGTGTGTTTTGTATGAGATACAAAACCAGATTTTCCAACACATTTCATCTGCGAAGACTATAACATATCAACAAAGATGATTTGTCTTGATTATGAAAGTGGAGACTTCTAGTTGATATGTTTTAAGAGTTAAAACATATTAAACTGGACCGTTGTGAGATTTATTATTCTCCTAACGATTGTCAAATGAATAATAAATCTCATGACTTTTATTTACATCAACTCTTAATCCTAAAAGAATAATTGACCTGATCATAAAGTGTAGGTTATTTTGATATATCAGGAGTGAGATCTAAAGTCACGATCAAAACCTCAATATGTTGGGCAGCCACATTTAGTGTTGATGGAACATATATTTTTAAGATGAAATTTGTAATCTCTTAACGGAGATATAAAATATTCCCTTGAAATAAGTTTAATGGGTTTAGTTATTTAGAATGTTAGGCCTAACTATTTTAGTAAGGAGTTACTAAAGTATATATTTATGAAATTTAATTTCATAAATATATGATAAATAACTTAAAGGATTAAACCAGGTACTCAAGGATTAAGATGTAGTAATCTTCAAATTGGCAGTCTACATTCATGACTTTGTATTACTACGAATATTTTATGAAAGAGTTGCATGTATAATAAAGTCTTGAGATATAATTTATTAATAAGGCCTAGAGTGCGAATAAGGCCTAGAGTGCAATTATATTTATATAATGGTATTAAATATAATTAATAGTAATTTTGGACTTTTTAAGAGTTGACAGAAAAAACCCAAGACCCATTGGAGCTAGAGTCTTATTTGTTCCCTTTTGGTCTCACTCCAAGCTACATACTAAAACCCAATTGGAATGCCCCAAAAGGTTAGTCCAATTAGATAATTAGTTAAATATAAGGAGAGAAACATACAGAATTTCATAAGAGTTTTATAAAAAGTTTTATATAAGAGAATGAAATGGTATGTATGTGAGTGTTGGACACTCTCTTATTCTCCCTTGAACACACACATATAAACTGAATGAAGTAGATCCGTTAATTTTCGATTGCGTATGTTTTGTATGCGATACAAACATGTGTTTTTCCAACAATTGGTATCAGAACGGTCTTCAATTTCGAATTCGTATAACATGTTTTGTGAGTTTTGAAATCAGAGATAGTAATTTCATGATGTTAGAAGATTCTACAATTAATTTTCTACATGGTTGTTGAAATTATTGTTTTATAAAAACTGATATTGATGTTATGATGTTGTTTAAGTTTGATATTAATTATGTTAAATTGAACTTTAAGGCTATAACATCAATGAAATTTAGTTTTGATCTCAAACTTAATCTATTATGTTCACATGATGGTTGTTTGTTCATGAAAAACCGTTGAAAACTGCTCGGTGAAAATTCTGGAAAATTCAGTTTCACGAGTTTCAATCGATTGAGAATTCATTTTAATCGATCGAATGTTCCTTTTCGATCAATTGAACAAGAATTGAGAATCGATCGAGTCAACTAGATTGTTTATGCTGAATATATTAAAATTTCAATTGATCGAGAATGCCTTTCGATCGATTGAATAGGAATTGAGAATTGATCGAGTCATCCAAATTGTTTATTAAAATTTTCTTCAAGATTTCGATCGATCGAAAGTTATGAGTTTTGAATTTCCACTGAGTGTTTTCACATTTAAAAGTTCAAGGCTATGTGTAATGAGATTACGCATGTTTTCTAATTAAAAACCTTTTTTTTTTTGAAATATCTAGTGGGAGAGAGATACAAGGGTTGGATCTCACAGGCTCCATTGTTGGTTTATAGTAGTATGATTAAGCAGCTCGCCTTGACGTATATGTTTTGCTCCCAACGGAGGGTGTTTAATTCATGGTACTACAGATTATATTTCTTAATGATGGATGATATGTGTTTTTTACATTAAGAACGACTGCGCTACCATGGAGTTACTTAATGACTCACATAGATTTCAAGCAATGGTGTACACTAGACTAAGTTTAATGTTAACGTCCCTATGGAGCTATGTCATTATTACTTAGAGGCTAAAGGAAATACGGCATATTATTAGTGTTTGATAAGAGTTATCATGATAGCACTAATAATGAGAATAGTTCTCAATCAGTCATAGTGTTTATAATTTACTTGCTAACAAGGAATTTTAAACATGGGATTGGGTTGTCGTTGCATATTTTATATTATGATTTTATTAAAATTTCATACTATATGTTTATATGCTAAATTGATAATGTCTAATTTTACTTATTATATTCATGTTTATTATTTTTAGATTTAAATCATGGCATCTTTTAGCCCACTTGTTGCTATTCTTAATCAAAACAAACTGACTGGATCCAACTATATTGACTGGAAAAGAAATTTGGACATTGTTCTTACTGCTAAAGAGCACAAGTATGTGCTTAGTCAACCTTGTCCTAACTTTCCAACATTAGATACTCCTTTTGAGGAAAAATAGCGATATGATTGTTGGCAGAAATCTAATGAGATGACCAAGTGCTATATCCTAGCATCTATCTCAAATGTTCTACAACATCAAATGTAGGATGTAGAACTACCTTCGGATATAATGTTAAGTCTAAAGGAAATGTTTGGTGAGCAATGCTGTTCTGTTAGGCAAGAAACTATGAGGCATATTTATAATATCAAAATGGTTGAAGGTACTTCAGGAGGGGAGCATTGTCTTAGGATGATCTCTAATCTGAATACACTGGAAGTTTTAGGTGCCAATATTGATGGAGAATCCCAAATGGATATGATAATCCAGTCACTACCAAAATTATTCAAAGAATTCAGACTTAATTATAATATGAACAAAAAGATTTATTCATTGTCTGAATTAATGAATGAATTGGTAGCGGCGGAAGGCATTCTTGGTTCATCCAGTGTTGATACCAATATGGCTGAAACTTCTACTTCTCAACCTAAGTCGAAAGGTAAGGGTAAAAAGAAGAAGAAGAAGGACTTCATCAAGTAAGATGGTAAACAAATTTGCCTTAGAAGTTGCCAACATGGGAAATAAAAAGGAGTATGCCAAAGGAAAGTGTTTCCATTGTGGTGAGAAAGGTCATTGGAAGAGGAATTGTCCAATATTTAGAGCTGCCAAGAATAAGGGTATGAAAAGTTAATTCCTTCTTGAAATATGTTTAGAACAAAATCCCACGAATTCCTGGTATGTGGATTCAGGTTGTACTAACCATATCTGCAATACTTTGCAGGGGTTCTAGGAGACCAGAAAGCTGAATGAAGGGGAATTATTTCTTACTTTGGCTGATGGGAGCAGAATTCCAGTTGTAGTTGTTGGAGTGTTTAATTTATGCTCTGATTCTAGAGTTTTAATATTGCAAGACTGTTTATATGTACCTAATGTTCGTAGGAATTTAATTTCTGTAACTTATTTAGGTAAACATGAATATTGTGTTATCCTGAAAGACAATGTTGTAATAAAGAAGGATAAAGTGTTTATTTGTTCTGAAAATATTGTGGATGGTCTTTATATTTTAACTCCTGATAAGCATGAATTATACAATTTTGAATTAGATAATGACTCTCATGTAAAATCATTAAAGAGAAAGTTTCCTTCTAATAATGATGCATATCTTTGGCACTTCCATTTGGGTCATATTAATCTAAACAGAATTCAAAGATTGATCAAAGATGGACTCTTAGAGCCATTGGACTTTGATAGATTTCCAATTTGTGAATCTTGTTTGGAGGGTAAAATGACCAAAAGACCTTTTAATGCAAAAGGCAGAAAAGCCCAAGAGTTGCTTGAATTAGTTCATACAGATGTATGTGGTCCTATGTCAACCTAAGCAAAAGGAGGTTATGAGTACTTCATCACTTTTACGGATGATTACTCAAGATATGGTTATGTGTACCTAATGAAACGAAAGTTCGAAACTTTTGAAAAATTCAAAGAGTTTAGGGCTGAAGTTGAGAATCAATTGGGTAAACGCATAAAGGCCATTCAATCTGATCGAGGTGGTGAATACCTTCTTGGGGATTTCAAGGATTACTTAACTCAAAATGAGATTGTATCCCAATTGACTACACCTGAAACTCCTCAACAAAATGGCGTAGCATAAAAAAGGAATAGGACTCTTTTAGAAATGGTTAGGTCCATGATGAGTTACTCAACTTTACCAATTTTTTTTTGGGAGTATGCCTTAAATACAGCAATACATCTTTTAAATTTAGTTCCATCAAAATCTGTTCCCAAAACACCCATAGAATTATAGAGTGGGCGTAAGCCTAGTATGAGATACCTCCATATTTGGGGTTGTCCAGCACATGTGCTAAAAGGAAAGTTTGATAAATTAGAACCAAAATCAGAAGTATGTTTGCTTGTGGGTTATTCAAAAGAAACTAGGGGTTATTTATTCTATAGTCATAATGATAACAAAGTTTTTGTTAGTACAAATGCTAAATTTTTGGAAAATGTTTATATGAATAAGCTTACTCTTAGAAGTAGAGTTGTTTTGGCTGAAATGAATTAACCTGTAATTGAACAACCAATAGATGAAACCAGGGATGATGTGGTTGTATCGGATACACCACAAGATATTATTCATGAGATGACTAGTACACAGGAGTCTCGTCGTTGTGGGAGGATTGTTAGGCCACCTATAAGATTTATAGGTCTAAGAGAAACTTATGAAATTATCTCAAAAGAGGCTAAATCTAAATTGGATTCTATGTATTCCAATCAAGTATGAGATCTTGTAAAGGCGCCTAACAGCATTAAACATGTTGGTTGCAAATGGATTTACAAGAGGAAGAGAAGAATAGATGGAAAGGTTGAAACTTTTAAAGCAATGTTAGTGGCCAAATGGTATATACAAAAAGAAGGTATTGATTATGAAGAAACCTTTTCACCAGTAGCAATGCTTAAATCTATTAGAATTCTCCTATCCATTGTTGCTCGTTATAATTATGAGATTTGGCAAATGGATGTCAACATTGCATTTCTAAATGGCAATCTTGAAGAAGAAATTTATATGATGCAACCGGAAGGTTTTATAGCAAAGAATCAAGAGCATATTGTATGCAAGTTGAAAAGATCCATTTATGAACTTAAGCAAGCATCTAGGTCATGGAACATCAAATTTGATCAAGCAATCAAGTCATTTGGTTTTGAACAAAATCTTGATAAACCATGTGTGTACAAAAGACATCGAGATAAAGTAGTAATGTTCCTAGTGCTTTATTTTGATGATATTCTACTCATTGGAAATGGTGTAGGGGTAATGTCATCAGTAAAGGTTTGGTTGTCAAGCCAATTTAATATGAAGGACTTGGGTGAAGCTAACTTTATTCTAGGGATCAAGCTTTGGCGAGATCACAAGAATAAGATGTTAGGTTTGTCATAAGCTGAGTATATAGATAAGGCTCTAGAACGGTTTAGCATGCAAAATTCCAAGAAATGATTGCTGCCTTTCAGACATGGAGTTTCTCTGTCTGATGACCAAAGGCCTAAGACTCTTGAGGAAGAAAATACGATGAGACAAATTCCCTACGCTTCTGCAGTGTGAAGTCTTATGTATGCCATGCTTTGTACTAGACCAGATATCTGTTATTCAGTTGACATGGTCAGCCGATATCAATTAAATCCAGGACCAAAACATTGGCAAGCTGTAAAGCATATTCTCTAGTATCTATGGAGAATGAGAAATTATATGCTTGTTTACCGGTGTGAGGATTTGATACCTATTGGCTATACAGATTCAGATTTTCAATCAGATCTTGATTTTAAAAAGTCCACTTTAGGTTGTGTATTCACTTTGGGAGGCGGAGCCATAAGTTGGAGGAGTGTTAAGCAATCTTGTATTGCTGATTCCACCATGGAAGCTGAATATGTTGCTGCTTGTGAAGCAGCAAATAAAGCTGTTTAGCTCAAGAAATTCCTTTTTGATCTTGGTGTTGTGAGAATGGAGCAAATTCCTATCACATTGTTTTGCGACAATAGTGGAGTGGTTGCACAATCCAAAAATCCAAGGAATCACAAGAAAGGAAAGCACATTGAAAGAAAGTACCACATCATTCGAGACATTGTTGCTCAAGGAGATGTAGTAGTAGCAAAGATAGAGAGTGCAAATAATCTAGCAGATCCCTTTACCAAAACCTTGCCCCAAAGGACCTTTGAGTCACATTTGGAGGGAATGAGAGTTAGATTAGTGCACAATAGTCTTTAGGGCAAGTGGGAGATTGTTAGGATTAGTGTCTTTAAATCCTATTGTATGATGTTATGTATGACATTATGTTGTGATTAATAAAGTTGTTTTATTATTATCTAAATAATGATAACATGAATATTTGGACATTATCATAAAGTTTTTGAGATGCATAGTATGTGATTTATGTGATTTAGTCACAGAAAATATAAATTACAAGTTCTTTGTAAACTCAGAATTTTAGTTCGTAGTCGGTGATGAAATTGGACATTTCATCTACGAAAACTATAACATATCAACTAAGTAGGGGTGGCAATTCATGTTCGCGTGTCAGGTTTGTGTCGAGTTGAGCTGTCTGTAAGTATTATGTTATATGGGTCAACTCGAGCCCGACTTGTTTAATAAACGGGTCAGGATTCCTCAACCCTAACACGACCTGTTTATTAAACGGGTAACCCGACACAACACGTTTAACCCGTTTAATTAGTAGGTCATATTAGGGTTGACACAAATGACCTGTTAATAACCTGTTTGAATAATAAATCCTAACTGACCCGAACAACCTGTTTAATTAACAGGTTAAACTTAAACCGGATAACCTGTTATCAATTCTCATATATCTAAAATTATAATTCAACCATAAATCAAGTAATAAAAATTCAAATAATAATGAAAGCAAATATTCTTTCATTCCTTCAAAATAAAATTACTAATCCAAAAGGTTCCAACCTCCATACAATCAAATTCAATAATATGTCAAAGTTCCATAATAAAAAAAAAAACCAAAATTATTACATGGCATCCAAGTGCCATATAAAAAACTTTAAAGACATTACATATTAAGAAATTAAAAATCAGAATGATTACATATATGGCATATCAAAATATCCATGATGGCAAAATCTAAGTCCAAACATCCAAGTGCCATATCAAAAAATAAAAGTCATCTTTGATTAAGGGACTGGATCCATTGAGGGTTCCATTGAAGAGGTGTCTTCCTTGTGCTCATCTTATTGATATTCATGTTCATTATTTCTTCAGTGAGCTCTTCAAATTGTGATTGTGCAAGTTCTACATCAAAAAAATTTAATGAAACATTAAAAACTTATCAAAGCATTATAAATAAGAAATTTAGAAACTGTGGATAATCAAGCAATTAAATCAATTAAATAAATAATAGTTATTCACATAGTAGTAATTACTGGTAATGAACTTGTGATGTCTACCAAGTCTGCCAAAACAACATCTATACAACAATTTATATCCAGGGGAAACTAAGACCTTGGTTTATTGTTCTATACTACTATTTGACATTTTATGAAAATGAAGGTATCATATCATATACTAAATTATAGAAAAACAAAACAAAATTAAAACCTATTAGAACCCAACACAAATTTCTAGTAGGTTTCTCTAACTTACTGTTATAGTGTTATACAAGACCAATGAAAGGGGCATTAACAATAACATTTTCATTTAACATGAACATAGAAGAAAAAGTTGATTAGGCCAATATTCATTCTTTCCTTAATCTGTAAGTTCACTGGAGATTGGGTCATAAGTTGCTGCCATGACTCATAACGTCAATCAGACCTTGCTGCCATGACTCATAATGTATATCAGACCATAAAATAGGTAGTGGAGTAGAACATTGAAAGGGAAAATGAAGCATTCTACTAGATTTATCATTAAAATGAAATTTGACTTTTATAGATAATAGTATGGAATGCTGTTTGCATTGAAGCACAATCAGGTGAATCATCTCACCTGAGACAAAGTTTCCCATTTATATCTATCTTATAATTAGAGTTTTCTTTTTTAAAAAATCATCATAAAACTTAAAACTCATTCAGCCAACATGTAAATAAAAAATACATTACCTATATCTGCATATAACCAGTCTGTTGTACAAACCAATGCCTCCATAACATCAAGCTTAAGTGCACTCCTGAATTGATCAATGACTTGTCCCCCAACACTAAAAGTGGATTCCGAAGCAACTGTAGAAATAGGAATGCTCAAAATATCACAAGCCATGGCAGCAAGTTCTGGATACCGAAATTCATTTCCTTTCCAAAAAGCTAGTATGTCTAGTTTTGCATTCCTATCCACTCTTGGGTCATCCAAGTAGAGCTCCAATTGTGTTTTTTGTGCTTGCCTACCCACATCCATACTATGAAAGGAATCAAATTTCTACATATAAAAACAATATAATAAATGTTAATCTAACCAGAATATAAATGTCATAATATAAATTAAAAAAAAAAAGAATAATAAAAAAATAACATACTTGCATCATAGACAAAGATCCCTCATTAGCATGCTGTTCTTTTGTTTCTTGAGTAGCTTGACCAGCCATTCCAGAAGATGTTGAAGGTGTAGGAACATTACTCACATATTCTCCAAACATAGCAAATAATTTTTCACGAACCTTCAAATATTGGAGTGAACTAGCATACCCATAAAGCTTTTGATAGCACCAATCAACAAAAGGCAGCTTATACCTAGGGTCCAAGACCACTGTTATGGACAACACAACACTAAACTCTATCCGATACTTCTCAAATTTCACAAGCATTTGATTTGCCATTTTTCTCATATACTCATCCTCACTATCACTTTGTTTCTTCAAGGTAAAATAAACAATAAAAACTTGTGGAAAATACAAATTAGCTGTTGGATATTTTGTGCCAAAAAAGACCAATGTAGCATCATAAAAAATAGCCAAGAACTTCTTAATTTTTTCTGCATTTTTCTACTCATCAACAGTAGGACAATGCTTAAAATTTTATTCAGTTAACTCTAGTTGTTGAAAAGCACGTCGATAATAGAGAGCACTTTGAAGCATTAAAAATGTAGAATTCCATCTAGTAGGCACATCTTGCCTTAAACCTTTCTTACCATCCAAATCCATTTACTTAACAGATTCATAAAAACTTTTTTTCCTTCCTTGTGAGCCTCTTACATACTTAATGCTTTCACAATTTTTTGGACAACAACATCAATTTCTTTCAAACCATCTTGTACAACCAAATTGAGAACGTGAGCACAACAATGAAGATGAAAAAAATTCATCATAACAAACAAGTGCTTTCTTATTTATCAATTGAGTTCTTAGCATGTTAATAGAAACATCATTGGAAGAAGTATTGCCCAACATCACACAAAAAATCTTATTCTTAATACCCTACATAGATAGCAATTTATAGACCTTTTCAAACAAAGACACACCATTATGCGGTGGTGGCATATGACAAAAGTTCAACACTATTTTTTGTAAGACCCAATTAGCATCAATAAAATGAGCTGTAACACACATATAACCATCAGTAGCTATAGAAGTCCACAAATCAGATGTCAAACAAACTCTACCAGGAGCAGATGTCAAGACAGATTTCATCATTTCTTTTTCCCTCTTATACATCTTAACCAAATCATTCTTAGCAGTATTTCTAGAGATATTAGGGACATCAACACACAAGTAAGAAAAAATTGCCCATATACCAAAATACTCAACAAACCAGAAAGTTAATTCATGCATTGTAATAGTAGCACATAACAACTCCCTAAATTTTGCATGATCAAATTTAGGTGAACTTACAGACATTGCATTTTGGCCAAGTATAAGTTGGCCAACATCCCTTGCGTCTTTTCTTGGACATACATCCAAATGGTGCTTCAAATTTCTTGTACCGTATGCTGCGGCAGCAATATATTCATTTCCACACTTCTTGCATTTACATGTAGGCTTTTCTTCCAACATTATTGGGATAGTATTGGTGATGACATTGTTAAAGCTGTTTTATTTTGTTTAAGCACTAGTGAAGTATTGCCGGGTTTGAATCATACTTTCATTACACTTATTCCCAAAGTAAAGAGCCCAGAATTTATTTCTGAATTTCGTCCTATTGCTCTATGTAATGTCCTTTATAAACTTGTTTCTAAAGTGTTGGCTAACAGATTAAAAAGAGTCTTGCCTTAGATTATCGTAGAATCCCAAAGCGCTTTTCAATCGGATAAAGCTATTTCGGATAATATCCTGGTGGCTTTTGAAACTCTTCACCATATGAAGATGAAGAAGGTGGGTAAAGTGGGACATGTGGCTTTAAAATTAGACATGAGCAAGGCATATGACAGACTGGAGTGGGAGTTCTTGGAGAAGATCATGGAAAAAATGGGTTTTCATCCCACATGGGTTAGGTGGATTATGGAATGCATCAAATCGGTTACTTATTCTATCTTGGTGAATGGTGAACCCAAAGGCCACATCATTCCATCTAGAGGTATTCGTCAAGGGGATCCCTTATCTCCTTACCTCTTTTTATTAGTTTCGGAGGGTTTGAATGGGCTTATCCAACATGCGGTAGAGGGGGGTCAAATTGAGGGGTTTGCTCTTTGTCGCTCTGGTCCGAAGATTTCGCACTTATTCTTTGCAGATGACAGCCTCTTTTTTTGCCGAGCTCGGGTAGAGGATGTGCTAACCATTCAAGCTCTTTTGAGTCGCTATGAGAAGGCTTCTGGTCAAATGATAAACTCTGAAAAAAACTACCCTTTTCTTTAGTAATAATGTCTCGGCTGCCTCCAAAGAATCTATTAAGAATCTGTTGGGTGTAGCTAAAATCAAGGAATACGAGAAGTACCTGGGTTTGCCAGCGGTCGTGGGAAGAAACAAGAAGGCGAGTCTGAATTATATCAAAGATAGGGTGTGGGGTAAACTCCAAGGATGGAAGGAGAAGCTACTCTCCCAAGCAGGCAAAGAAGTGTTGTTGAAAGCAGTAGTACAAGCCATCCCCACCTTTGCTATGAGTTGCTTTCGTCTTCCGGTGGGGCTTTGCCAAGACATTGAAATGCTTATCCGAAAATTTTGGTGGGGTCAAAGAGGAGATAGAAGAAAAATTCATTGGAAGAAATGGGAGGTTTTGTGCAAGCCAAAATTAGAGGGAGGTTTGGGGTTTAAGGATCTTTGTAAGTTTAATGAAGCTATGTTAGCAAAACAAATATGGCGACTGACTCATGACACAGATTCCCTTTTCTATAAAGTGTTCAAAGCCAAATATTTTCCTCATGGTAATGTATTCGAAGCAAGATCGGCGACGGGTTCTTTTGCTTGGAAAAGCATTCTCCGTTCCAAAAATTTAATCGAAAGGAATGCCCGATGGAGGATTGGGGATGGCAAAAGTATTCGGGTATTCCAAGATGCCTGGTTACCAAACTTAAATGAGGGCAGAATCCTATTCCACAAGGATGTACTTAACTCGGATGCCACAGTGGATATGCTCATTGACCCCCATTCGGGGTGGTGGAACCTGAATCTGCTTGACCAATGTTTTTTCCCCCCTGATGCCAAAAGTATAATGTCGCTGCCCCTTTGTACTACTCCCCAGCCGGATTCCTTGGTTTGGCCAGCGGAAAAGTGTGGTCAGTTTTCTGTTAAGTCGGGTTACAAGTGTCTTTGCGAAGATTCCCAAGCAAGTGACCCAGTTTCAGAATCTCCGGAGGTCCAGAGGAGTTTATGGAAGGGTATTTGGAAGCTAAACGTCCCAGGAAAGATAAAACACTTCCTCTGGAAGTCTTGCACCAATTCACTACCCACGAAGAACAACCTGTTGAAAAGAACCATTATTTCTGAGGATGTTTGCCATCTCTGCTCCATGCATCCGGAGGATGTCATGCATGCTTTGTGGGGATGTTCGAAGGTCCGTCAGGTGTGGCAAAGGAGTTTTGGTTGGCTGGATCACAACCAAGTTGCAGAGGGTTCCTTCTCTGATCTGGTGCGCCTTGTTCAGACAAAACCGAAGATGTTTCCCCTGTTTGCAGTTACGGCTTGGGCTGTGTGGCACCACCGCAATAAATCTCGGCTTCAAGATGTCTCCATTCCTCTTAATCGTCTTGCAACTTTTGCAGAAACCTATCTTCAGAACTATACAGCAGGTCACGGTCAGAGGCTGCCACCTGTTAGAAGCGTTACTGGTACAGTCAAGTGGAAGCCGCCGAATGAGAATATGGTGAAGATAAATTTTGATGGTGCTCTGTTTGGGGAATCTGACTGTGCGGGGCTCAGTGTGGTGATTCGCAATTCAGAGGGCGTGGTTTTGGCTGCCCTCTCTGAAAAAATTGTGAAACCTCAAACAGCAGAAGTGGTAGAGATTTTGGCTGCTCGACGTACGATGCTGTTTTCCATTGAGATGGGCTGCCACAATTCTGTCTTTGAGGGGGATTCCTCCACGGTAATAAAGCTTTTACAAAATAGGTTGGTGTCTCATTCCCAGGGAGGACATTTCTTAAGAGACATTGTGTCTCATTCAAACTCTTTTCAAAGTTGCTCTTTCTCTCACGTTGGTAGGCAAGGCAATGCGGTTGCGCATGCTTTAGCTCAGAGAGCTAGATTATCTTTTCCTTTAGAGGTTTGGAGGGAGTCTGTTCCTCCTACCATTTCTTCTTTTGTATTGTCCGACCTTCGGGTCTAGTTTTTTTTAATGATGAATTACCTTCTTTCTCAAAAAAAAAAACATGTAGGCTTTTCTTCATCTTTTGTAGGAAGTAGCTCAAAGAAACTCCAAACATATGAAGTCCTCCTCCTTTTGTTGTCTTTGTTATTTGTCTTATTCTTAGACTTAGTCTTAGCCTTCTTTGGCGGAGGAAGTTCAGCCATTTCATCAAGTTCATCTTCTAAGTCAATGTCCTCTCCTTCATACTTAATTTCAATAGGTATCATCTCATCACTTTCCATCAAGGCCAATCTAAAGAAAAATTATTGATTAGAAATTTAGTAATTCTAAGATGACAAAAACAAATAGACTTGAAAAGAAATCATAAAGAACGACAAATAAATTTAAAATCAACAAAACAAACAAACAAATCTACTATGCCTATTAGTACTAAACAATCAACATTACAGTGATTAACACAAAATACATATTGATCTTCAATTATTTTATTTTAAGATGATTAAAACAGAAAATACTTGAAAAGAAATTAGAGAGCAAGACAGATTATTTTAAAATTAAAAAAGAGATAAACATATCTACTTTTATTTTTTTTATTAGTAAACAGATCCCCCATTAGTACTAAAAATCAGCAGTATGGTGATTAACACAAAAAACAAATGGATTTTTCTGCAATATGTTTTTCTACACAGTTTTTCTGCAATATCAATTTTCTGCACAGTTTTTCTGTAGTGTTGTTTTCTGCAGAAATAGGTATGATTTCCCCTGTATCTGGTTCTTATGTACTGCTTATTATCTTGTTTGTTTTCTGCAGTATATGGTTCTTATGTACTGATTATTATACTTAATGTAATAAAATTTCTATCTTTTATTTTAAAAAAGAGAAAATAATCAACATGATAGTGATTAACAAAATAAAGGAACGGATCTACAATTATTTTATTTTAAGATGATAGATACAAAGAAACTTGAAAATAAATCAGAGCAAGACCTGTTTATTTTAAAATCAACAAAAAAACAAACAAGTCTACTATTAGTACTAAACAATCAACATGATAATGATTGACACAATAAAAAAGATCTACAATTATTGAAAATTTCATTAGTAAGAAAAAAAAAACAAAAATATATAACATATATACCTTGCTAGTGGATTTGGTGGTTGAAAGATGAAGAAAGAAAACTGGTGAAGCTGTGAAGTAGTGATGGAGAACAGAGAGCAGAGAGGCCAGCCACGGTTTTTAGGGGAAGAGAAACTAAAAGGGTCGGCTAGGGATTTAAGGGGAAGAGAGAGTAGAGGATTGAGAGACATGGGAAGGCTAGGGTTTTGATTTTATATTGTAGATTCAATGTATTTATAATTGCGTAATCTGTATCTATAGAAGTGTAAAGAGGATTGGTTGGAGTTTTGAGGAGAAGAAGAAGAGTCGGAGACAAAGAGTAAAGACTGATGATGAAAACGAAGAGACAATAGACTGAGAGAGGCGTGAGGTTAGGTTCTGACTCAAGAGAAGAGATGATAGATAAGCTTATATACCTAGGTTATAAGGGTAAAATGGTAAAATTACCTTTATAAGCTAATCGGGTCAAATGGGTTAAACATGTTAAACATGAACACGACCTGTTTAATAAACGAGCAGCCGTGTCAACTTGAATATGACCCAAACCCGTTTAGCCTCAACCTATGACCTGTTTATAAACAGGTTAGTCTTATCGGGTTCGTGGGTCGCGTCGGATTTTGTCACCCCTACAACTAAGATGATTTGTCTTGATCATGGAAGTGAAGACTTCTAGTTGATATGTTTTAAGAGTTAAGACATATTGAACTGGACCGCTGTAAGATTTATTATTCTCATAACGACTGTCAAATGAATAATAAATCTCACGACTTCTATTTATATCAACTCTTAATCCTGAGAGAATAATGGACCTGATCGTGAAATGTAGGTTACTTTGATATATTAGGAGTGAGATCTAAAGTCACGATCAAAACTTTAGTATGTTGGGCAGCCACATTTAGTGTTGTTGGAACATATATTCTTAAGATAGAATTCATAATCTCTTAACGGAGATATAAATATTTCCTTGAGATAAGTTTAATGAGTTTGGTTATTCAGAATGTTAGGCCTAACTACTTTAGTAATGAGTTACTAAAGTATATATTTATGAAATTGGATTTCATAAATATATGATGAATAACTTAAAGAATTAAACTGGATACTCAAGGATTAAGATGTAGTAATTTTCAAAGTGGTAGTGTACATTCATGATTTTGTATTATTGTGAATATTTTATGAAGGGGTTGCATGTATAATAAAGTATTAGAATATAATTTATTAATAAGGTCTAGAGTGCAATTATATTTATATAATGGTATTAAATATAATTAATGGTAACTTTGGACATATCAAGAGTTGACTGAAAGGTCCAAGGCCCATTGGAGCTAGAGTCTTATTTGTTCCCTTCTGGTCCCACTCTAAGCCACATACTAAAGCCTAATTGGAATGGTTTAAAAGGTTAATCTAATTAGATAATCAGTTAAATATAAGGAGAGAAACATACAGAATTTCATAAGAGTTTATATAAGAGTTTTATATAAGAGAATAAAATGGTATGTATGTGAGTGTTGGACACTTTCTTATTCTCCCTTGAGAACACACATATAAACTGATTGAGAGACCACACTTCTTGGGCATTAGTGGAATTGGAGTGAAGATTAAAAGTATTCCCAAATACTTCTAATCTTTAGTTTTGAATTTCATCGCACCAATGTACACTCTCTTGTTTTTATATTCTGAAATTTCATAGTACATGTTATCAATTGCGAATGAAGTAAATCCGTTAATTTTTCGCTGCGTATGTTTTGTATGTGATACAAACATATGTTTTTCCAACAAGTTTACCATCAGAAAATAAATATTTGTCAATCCCAAGAAAATCAACATGTGGATTTCTCTCCTTAAGAAACAATATCTTTACACCCAATTCTTCTATGGCTAAAGGAATAAACCTTACCTCTAAATAATTCTCTTCTGTAAAATCAATGATCTTTTGTATTTGAACAAAGAAAGTCTCATCATCATCTTCCACAACTTTACTATTGCACAATTTACAATTTTCAACAAGGTAATTATCAAAGATTGGTGGAAAATTCCAATACAATACTATCTTCTTTAGAGCACTCTTTACCATCTATAAATATGTTTGAAACAAAAGAATCCATGGAGGATGGACTCACAATGGTAGTTTCCGAAGTAGAACCTGAAGATGTTGAATCATAATCATTGGAATCATATTCCTTGAAAAACTGCTTGTCTGCTTCTATGACTTTGAATTGGAGAGGTTGGAATCCGATTAAGAATTTTATTCAACTTTTGATAGAGAACTTCATAAGATTGCCTCAACTCAATAAGTTCAGATTGTATATCAACACTATTGATGTTCCTTTGATGTCTTGGAGCCATTTCAAATAACAACCAGAAAATTCGTATCTTTTTGACAGATTGACGTTTGCTCAGTAAATCATGAATATCTCACTGTAGGAAACTCGAAATCATGATCCGCTTTTTTTTCTTGAGACTAGAAAGATATAACTTTACAACCATATATGGTATGGAATTAGAATCCTCACAGTAAAATACAGATTTTCCAAAGAAGATGAACAGATTTTTATAAAATTAAATGAGAACTTGAGTAGAACAATAGAAATACTAGCTCTGATTCCAATTTGATGCAGGCCAAAATCCACTGGATAGGCTAAATCAAAGATTTAACTTAATGATAGGATGAATAGTTTAGGGATGCCACTAAACCGGAGGTAGCGAATGTCACTCAACGCTACTAATCATAGATGTTACTCAACGCGACCAAGTCACACACTTGATTGTTAGGAGGAATCACTCAACTCCAAAGTAAGGGCACTTGCAAATAATTTTCTGAATAGAAACTTTCTTCATTTTTTCTTATGATTCATTATTGATAATTATAGGTGAATACATTGTATGTTAAATAAATGCCTACACTAAATGGTTGATAACTTCCAATACAAATGACAACCCCCTAAACTGATTTCACATCACCCTATGATCAAATTTATTAGGCTGGAACAACTACTAACAAGACTTATTATTTACTTTGACTAAATAATAAAGATAAATAAAAGACAAATGGACTTATAAATAAATAATACAAATTGCCTATGTGGCTGTCACATAAGTTGCCATTATGTTCCTGCATCACACTCTCTGTATGTTTTGGCAATAATGTTTTCTAGAAAATAAGTCATTTTTCAAAAAGTGTTTTCTATAAAAATATCTTATTTTCCTATATTTTGTAGCAACCTTAAATGAGTTGAATTTTTTTTTTTTTAACTTACCTTATCTTGTTGTGAGATAGAGTTGTTTTCCTAAAAGAATGAATGGAAAACAATCCCTAAAAATAAGTCATACTTTTTATTTTGACCAAATATAGTTTTCCTTTAACTCATTTTTTCTGATACTATCAAATACTGGAAAACATGAAAAACTATTCTTACACAATTTTTTCCATCAAAACACTCTTGGTATGTTTTGGCAATAATGTTTTCTAGAAAATGAGTCATTTTCTAAAAAGTGTTTTCTATAAAAATATCTCATTTCCCTATGTTTAGTAGTAACCTTAAATGAATTGAAAAACAATCTTCTAATTTCTCTTATTTAGCTTGCTGTAAAATAGAGTTGTTTTCCAAAAAGAATTAGTGGAAAACAATACCTAAAAATAAGTCATACTTTTTATGTTGGCCAAAGATAGTTTTTTTTTTTTTTTTTTTATAATTTTTTTTTACTTATTTTTTTAGATGCTACAAAATAATAGAAAACATGGAAAACTATCCTTGCACAATGTTTTCCATCAAAACAAACGAAGTGACATGTAGCCTCGTGCATATGCGTGGGTACAATTAAAAATAATTACAATTATACGGTTCAAATTATATTTTTTTTTAGAAGAGGTTCAAATTATACATGGTATTAAGCTATTAGCTTACACTTTTTTTAAACCACACATTTCTAAAATATGTAATGGCTTCTCATATTATATATATGTGGGGGGAGAAAGCCCAACCCAACGTATTGGGTCCAATGCCCTATATGAGGAATACTGTTCGTCCGAGGAGACCAAGACACTCAGTCAGAGGCCCATGTGAAAGGAGAATGTCTAGAGATGAGTACGTGCACTATCCGAGGAGATGTTCATATGTCCGAGAAGACCGATACCCTCGGATCCGACGAGGTTTTTGCCCGACACGTGTATGGGAGGTTCAAGTGATCTGTTTGACAAGTGTTAAGGGAGAAAGGGGGCCTCGGACACACAAGAAGGTAACAGGAACAGAGAAATATCAAGGAGACAGACTTCAACCACCGCATTTAATGCACTGCACCTACCCTCCTGGCCGCATTTATGTGGAGAAGACCCCTGAACAGTGCATCCTCAGCTACCGCCACTCAGACAGGGCTAAAGGGGGAGTGTGATGGGACATGCACTCAAGTGGGCACCTAGATGATGAACAAGTGGACGGTGAAGATGTAGAAAGGCAGTACTATATAAGAGAGAGGGGTCTCTGATAGAGGGGGATCGAAAAAGAAGAGAGAGAAAAGAGGGTATTACTTTACTGTAGCTCCAACAATTGTAACCTAAGTTCATCAATGAAAATCACCTCCTCGGACGAGACATTCACACCTGTCCGAGCACATATTAATTCAAATCTTCCCGTTAACATTGCCGTTTAATACTGTTATTTTCATTATTAGCCTAGCTCTTTCACCCACTCTCTACAAATTTATTGTTTTGGGTTCAGTGGGCTCCAAATCCACACCTTCTTGGGCTTGGGCTGCAGAATCTGACCCTACAATATATATATATAAATATATATGATTTATAATTTAATTGGTTTTAGACTTTTCGATTTTTGTACCTAATAGTTCATTTGCCACAAAGATTAAAAACTTAGATGGACACAGTGCATAAAATTGGACTCCAATTGAAATCCAATTTTGAATCTAATTGTCTTTGGACTTTTCGATTTTTATACTTAATAATTCACTTGACACAAAATAAAAATTAAATGGGACACGTGGCTCAAAATTGAGAATCTAATTAAAATTTAATTGAATTTTGTCTAAGGTTTTGTGTTGTTATGAGTTTTGTAACTTAACTAGTTGGCATCTCTTGGTATTGCCAATGGAGACATCTAGGTTCAAATCCCCCTATTGTAATTATCCAATTATAAAGAAAAAGAAGGTTTGTGAATCCATATCCACTCTTTATATTTGTTATGAGTCAAGATCAAGTTACATGAGGTGTAACGTTTTCTTAATATTACACCTAATGAATTTTTATTTGATTAATAATTTGAAAATATCACGATTGGATTGAATTTTCTCTATATTCTTAAAATGCATATTAAATTTTGTATTGATTGATTGAATTTTATTTATTATTCAATTAAGAAACTCATGGTTTATGCAAAATTTTAAGAGTAATGCTACAGTCACAAATTATTTTACAATATTTTTACAAATTATTGATGTGTCAAATTCTTATTAGTTCTAATATGGGTTCACTACTAACATCACATTTATGTTTATTAATGATTATTTGAAAATTACTAAAGTCATATCAGCAGTTTGTAAAAATGTTGTAAAATAGTTTGTGTTTGTAGTATTACTCAAATTTTAAATAAAAAATTTATTTATAGATGAGATAATTATTGATCTTTGGCTTTTTTGATATTTTGCAAACATAAAGAGTAAATACGACAATAATATACAACGAATGATTTATCAAAATGTAAATGTACATCTAATAAAAAATTACCAAATACAAACAACAAGTACTCACCTTCAATCATACATTTTTTTTTTTTTTTTTTGGTTTCTAATAGTATTTCCTGAAAACTTTCAATCAGAGATTAATCATTGTTTGCAATGGGTGAGCTCATAGCGGAGTAAATCACTGGCCCAAGGAATTTTTTCAAATATTGGTGCTTGGACTTAAACTAGGGAGTTTCTAGTCAAATCCAAGACAGTCACTTTGAGAGTGCCCAACCACCTTCAATCATACATGTACTATACAAGTACTCACCTTCAATCATAGAATCTTCAAATAAGGAACACTTGGCATCCACATTTCAGTCACGTCTACTTCACGGCAACCTCAATATCTTCATATTCTTCCCTCCAACTTTGCTACAGTAACTAGTAAGTAATTGAAAATATATATATATATATATATATATATATTAAAAGGAAGCAATGATGGAATTATGTAGAGACCAAGGGGCCATCCCTCCTCCAGGCTTTTGATTTGTTTTATTAGTATGTAGGATTGCATGTACATTCTATAAGATTGTATGAGATTCTACCGATTCTACCAAAATATAAATTTTTGTTTTGATTTTTTTATGAGACAAATTTTTGGTTTTGATGAAGTTTTAAGGATTTTTTTTTCCATGTTGTAATGATATGGCTTTTTTTTTTTTTTAAAGAAATTTATATTAATGTAGGAAAATGATTTATAGTTTCTAGTTCACTTATAATCAAAATGAAGAAATGCTTTATCATTTCTAGATGAAAAATTTGATGTTGGCTTTGCTACTTTTTAAGTTATAATGTTATTAAATTTGTTTGATTAGTATACTAATTTGTGTTCTGTTATTACTAGAAAAAATTATATATATAATTTTATTAGTTATGTTTGTATTTGTATATTGATTGATTGATTTTTTTGAGCATGCTCTATAATTGTTTCTGAGGGGTATAACTTGAATAGTTGAGTGTAAAACTGTATCTTGAAGTCTTTTGCAGTTTTAGTATACAAATATATAATGTATACATAGATAATGTAATGGACGATTATGATTAGGATGATGGTTATAAGAACCTTGGAATGAGAATGATTAAATGTTTACTTCACCTTAATATTTATCTTGCTTTTGAATTTCATATTGTAGTTAGCTAGTTTCTATTTGCTAACTAATTTTGGATTTTAAATTCGGAACTTAGAACTTGGAAAATATATTTTATATGCGTTGATAAATATTTTAGTACTTTTTTTTTAGAATACTAAGTATTTTAACACACATAGGGAGAGAGGAGAAAACCTTAAAAAAACTGATAGTGGTGTATATCCAAAATGACCTAACTCTTAGATACACAGTACAAGCTTTAAACCTCTTTAGAAGGTAAGTGTGAGTTAAAAAGGTTTAAATATTGTGCTGTGTATCCAAGAGTTATGTCATTTTGGATATACGTCATTGTCAGTTTCTTTAAGACTTTCTCTCCTCTCTTCGTGTGTGTAAAAAATATTTTGGTACTTGATTGCTAATTAAACATTTATTGAATTTTTTAGATACATTGACTTAGCGAAGTATGACATGCAAATTACATTATATGATGCAAATCTTTGTTTTTTTTTTTTTTTTTTTTTTTTTTTAAATTTATTTAAAACTTGTACTGTGTATCCAAAAGTTAGACCATTTTGGAAATACATCATTGTCAGTTTTTTTAAGACCCTCTCTCATCTCTTCGTGTGTGTAAAAAAATTTTGGTACTTGATTGCTAATTAAATATTTATTGAATTTTTTAGATACATTGACTTAGCGATATATGACATGCAAATTACATTATATTATGTAAATCTTTTTATTTTTTTTTTTAAACTTGTGCGGTGTATCCAAGAGTTAGACCATTTTGGATATACATCATTATCAGTTTCTTTAAGATATTCTTTCCTCTCCCCTGTGTGTAAAATATATTTTGGTACTTTTTTTTTGATAGAATATATTTTGGTACTTGATTGCTAATTAAACATTTATTAAATTTTTTAGATTCATTAACTTAGCAATGTATGACATGAAAATTATATTATATGATGCAAATCTTTCTTTTTTTAAGTGATGAATTCACAATTTACACGATTATTTAATTACAAAATCACTGTTAATGTGTTTTTTGCTTTAAATTTAAAAATAAGTATAATCATATGATCCACAATTTCACCGTGATTTTACATAGAACATCGATCTTGACAACTTAGGCCTAAAGCATTATTCAAAGTTTTTATTTTCTCCGTCATACATATGACTTTGGAATTGAATATTATTATTGAATAGGAAGTTTCCATGATTGAAACTCTTTTTTATTTTTTATTTATTCATGAAAAAAAAAAAAAAAAGTAAATCTCAACCGGGGAAAGTGATATTCCCTCTAAAAATCATGGTGGATAAATTGCCAACCGATCTAAATCACAATGGCTAGAGTGTAATTATTCCTAATATAATAAAATCTTATCTTTACTAAGGTGAGAACTAAAGTAAGGCATATGTATAAAAAAAATACCCTTCCTTATCATTCACAGTTCACACGCGCCAATCATTTTCTCACCCCGATTTTCTTAGGAAACAAACACCCCCTCCCCATAAAATACAAAAAGAATTCCGTACGTTTCAAAAAAGTCTTTTCTCTCTCTACGAACAGGCAAAAACTTTCCCTTCATTTTCACTGCTCTCTTATTTGTATTCTTCTTCTTCTTCTCGATCAAAGCAAAAGCGTCCCTTAAGTTCTCGATTCAGATCTCGTCGCTTTTTGCTTGCGGATCTCTAGGTCACCTGCAATGAGTCGCTACGATTCCAATCCTTTCGATGAAGAGGAGGTCAATCCCTTCGCGGTGAGTTTTGCGCTTTTGTAGACCCTTATTTTTTGAATTTCGTCGTTCAAATTTGATTCTGTGGATTCGGGAATGTATTGGTCTCTGGATTCGTCGAATTTTGTTGCTTTTTTTTTGCTGAAACGCTTTGTCGATCTCGATTTTTGTAATTAGATCTGGTGCTGTATTCAAATTCCTAATTCGCAATGTGATTCAAAATTTCACATAGCCAAGTTTTTTAATAAAAGAAATTTTCTGTTTGGTTTCCGAGAAAGCGAGAAGAAATTTAAAGCCTTTCTAGCAATATGTTCTTTGTTAAATTTTTAGGTATCTGTCTCTATGTGCTAAGTTATTGAATTGAGATTGTACTCATTTGCTTGATATGTTTAGGATTGTTAAATAGTCTTTGTCTATGAATTTGAGTAAATGACATGTTGAATTTTGCCTGTCAAAAACAAAGATTGAAAATATACTCTATAATAACCGAAGGTAAATGCGTGAGTTTGTAGCAGAATATGGTGATGATAAATAGAATGGAAATGGTTTACAGAAGGTTTATGTTTTTCATTGTTTTGTCTTGGAGAGTTTTGTGGTAGCCCATAGACGGCAGTGAATTGATCGTGTAATACGAACCAATTTTATGGATTTTTCTTACTCATGAATTCTTTGATGGTTCTTCATTTATCCCATTTTTTTCCCCTTCATTTTTATTTTATTTTATTTACATGACCTTCATATTATGGGTTTTTATTTATATTATAGGACTCGGGAGCTAAAGGGAAAGGATCAGGGCAATCAAACTATGGTGGAGGTGCATTTTATATGACAGTAAGTTTGCCCTTTTCCTTTCCTTGGTACCTTTACTTTTTAACATAGAAGACATATTTTCTTTTTGGCTAACTAATGTAGAAGAGGAAAGATAGGATATGGATTGGAGAAATTTGTTTAAGGATAGGGGTGGCATCTATTGATGAGAAGGTGAGGGAGAGTCGCTTGAGATGTTTTAGTCATGTGCCATTGTGCCAATGGGAGTGAATAATTCACTAGTGAAGAAGTGATTTGACTCAAGTTGAGGGAACAAAATGCTATAGAGGAAGATCTAAAATAAATTTGAGAAAGAGATGTGTTAATTAAGGAGGTGACAGAGTACGATTTTGGATTAGGATAGAATGGCAAAAAAGTGTATAGGTGGTCATCCTGATTAGTCTGTTGAGGATCCTTAGTTGGCCCAAAGTTTGGGACTAAGATTTTGTTGTTGTTTTGATGCAGAACAGGCATCTGTGATGTGCTTTATTTTCATAATGAGCAACATTATTCATAGTTTTCAGGTTCCTTTACATTGTTTGGTCGGTTGATCCAGAGGTGTGGATGGCATTGGTTATTGGGTTGATTGATTCTGAATATTACAGAACTCGAAAATTTGGATTCATATATATGTTGAAATTCGTTTCTATTTTTTGTAATCGATTTAAGTACTTCATGACGTTGCAATCAATTGGTAGAACTCTGGAGGTTTGACAAGAATATGAGATTAGACTTTAACAGGATCTTCTTCAATCTGTTAGCTTTAGTTATGTATTTGTTTCATGTTCAGAGTGTTCATTATTGTGAACACAATGTTTTTTTTTTTTCAAAAGTCCTATTACTTATATAAAAAGAAGACTTTAACAGGACCTTTTCCAGACTTCAAAGCTGCTGTGGCATTGAAACTCTTATTAATGAAGTAATGAACACCTGGGATGATGACTGCTGCTAAAGCACTCATTTAGGAAGTAAGACTAACAAGATATCTTGACTCATTTATTTTGACAGACTTGATGTACTGGAATCATCTACTTCTGTTTGGTTATATATGCTTAATCTTTCTAGCTAGTACCCTATCCGCATTACTTGTTTAGCTTGTTTGCTTCATGGAATTTTATTCAGAGGGAGCTGTTTCAAGTTATGATTGTCTACTGTGACATTTTCTCATATTCATATGTGTATGCATCGGCATGCAGTAGCGGGTTGAGGGTGCTTTCATGATATACTGACTCCATATAAATTCTTATGAAATTATTCTTTTAACATTTATAGAATCCTGGAAGTGTTCCCCCTGCAACCTCAAGGCTTTCACCCCTGCCTCCTGAACCCTATGATCGTGGTGCTACGATTGATATTCCTCTTGATAATACAAAGGTAGATTACATTACTCAAAATGTTAAATTGGAAAGTACATCTTGCTATCGGAATTTTCTGTTTTAGCAAATATTTCATTTTTTTCATTTAATTTGTTTCCTGTTTAACTTAAGGATTTGAGATCAAAGGAGAAGGAGCTCCAGGCTAAAGAGGCAGAGTTGAAAAGGAGGGAACAGGTAATTACTCTAAAATTTCATATTCTAGATTCTGAAAATGTATGGGTAAATTATACAATCTTTGTAGACCATACTTTTTTTTTTTGATAAGTAAAAAAAGTTTGTAGACCCATCTTTCATGTCAATGGTATTAAAAGCAGTTGGGTTTGTTCATATTTGGGGTTCATATATTGCCAATGAGCTCTAGTTCAAACAACACTTCCTCACCTTGTAAGATCAAGGTGGAAAGTGAGGTTGTGAGTTTAAGACCTATCAAAAAAGTGTGTATAACTTACCAATCAATAAGAAAAAAAGAAGAGAAAAATATAGTGTTCATATTGGGCAATTCTCTTCTAGTAGGAAGAATGCATGCTAATTGTAATTGCAGACATGGAAAGAATTATAGTCAGCCACTTTTTGACTGACCTTTTGTAGGTCTACTAAATATTCATATAAAAAATTTTATTGCTTTGTTTTTCTCCTAAAAATAGTTTCTTATCATTATTTTCAATCTCTTATGTTATATAAAAGTACATAACCATTTGTATATGGTGATATATATACACACACACACACTCTAAATGTTTTACTTAGCTGTGTTTTATCTGGGTTCTTAATTTAAATTTGTACATCATATGTTGTTAGTGCAACCATATTTTTTTTTTTTTTTTGAGTAATTTTGTGTGCTTTTAGACATAAGCTGAGATTATTTGGTAATCACATATCAGCTTTCATAATGCATTGCAGGAAATAAAACGGAGGGAAGACGCTGCAGCACGAGGTATATTCATTTTTCATGTGCAACTGCAATTGAAAGAAACAATGACATCAGTGTGCATTGCCGATTTTCCTTTTACTTACAGTGTAAGTTCTTTCTTTTGTTTTGCAGCTGGAATTGTTTTAGAGGAGAAAAATTGGCCACCTTTTTTTCCTATTATCCATCATGACATTGCAAATGAAATACCTATCCATCTACAAAGAGTTCAGTATGTTGCTTTCACAACATATTTGGGTATGTTAGCTACAAGTCCTATAGCTTGGTTGTTAGTTTCAGTGTTTTAATGTTCATATAATACCTGCTTGTATGTATTATATGTTTCTCACTTTTCGTTGTACATGTATTAGTATTTTGATTTGGCAATTTTCTTTTGGTAATAGAGGAATAAAATGCGTTCATAGTTAACTAAATGATTACACTTATTCTCAGAAACATCAAACTTTAGAGCATCCAGAGCATGAGCTGGAGGGAAAACATTAGGAACAAAATCAAAGCAGCCAGCTTTAGTAAGAATGTCTTTGTATCCATTGGCTTCTATGTAGATGTGATGTTGGTTGTGCTGCTTAGGCACCTGCACTCATCAACAATAGTCCTCAAAGAAGCATTAGTGGCTTGTTTGATTTAATTAGTTCAATAGCTGTCAGAATGTTACGTTCAATCTCTAAGCATGTAATTCCCATATCTAGTGCCATACTCAACCCATCTTTAAGAGACCCCAACTTGGCTTGGATGCTTGTTGTGACACCAATTGCATGTGAAAAACCTCTCAACCATTGCCCTTTATGACCCCTAGAAGCCCCCTCCTCCTTCTGCAACCCCTGGATTCCCTAAGAAGGAGCCATCCGTGTTGAGCTTGACAGACCCAACCCTGTGATTTAGCAAATGATGTTAAATATCTTAGCTTTGTTTGAAAGTGGAATTTAGAGGCATTATGTGAAAGAAGTGAGCCCTCTCTCTTTGTGGGTGGGGTTAAATAAGGGGGAAAAGAACAGCCACTACTTTTATCTTCATTAAAAAGCTATTGAGGTTGTTAGAGCATTCAACTTAAAAGTTTTAAGTTATATAAAGGATAATTGGCCTTGCCAATAGTCTTGTAGCTCAACTGACACCTCTTGTTGTTTCCAATGAAGTCATTCAAGGTTCAAATCTCTCCTCCCCCATTATAATTATTGTATTATCAAAAAGAAAAGGATGATTGGCTTTGGTTCTTTCTCATGAAGGTTGATACCTATATCGGTACATTTAATAAACAAGGAGAATACTATTTAAGTTCCTTTTTTTTTGGGTTTTTATTTTATTTTATTTATTTTTTAATTTTTTAGTTACTCTCCCATTAGGTCTTGTATCCATGACCTCACCCTCTCTCATTCTTATTAGGGGAGGAGGAGGTGACTTTGACCTAGAGGCCATTGGCATTTTAATTCCGGCTTATTACTTTTAAGTTTGTAATTAAAGAATATGGTAGCATTTTGAATTAGCCTCTGTCTTTCAGCGAATATGATATTCATTAATGCTTAATTCTGTATTAAAAAAGTACCCTAAGCATTTAAAATTTTATTTTTATTTTCGATTTTAGATCATATGCTGAATTGCTGATAATATGGACATTGTAGCTTGTGGTTGGGATATGCCTCTGTTCAATGGTTGAGACAGCTTGGCGACTTAATTTTGTATTCCCTGATTTTATATATAAAAGAAAAAAAAAAGTTTTGATAAAGCATGCCAAAATGGTCTCTACAAAAAAAGTAAAAAAGTGACTTTGAAAGAACTTTGTAATGTTTTGCAGGTTTGGTTGTGTGTCTTTTGTGGAATATTGTGGCAGTTACCACAGCCTGGATCAAAGGAGAAAGTATGTTTTGCAACTTAATTCAAATCCATAATCTCATTACATTACTTTTCTTTGACAGGTAAAAAATAATCTTATTACATTACATTCTTGAATAATTTGGTCTTTTGAAAATTTCTTCTCTTGCAGGTCCAACAATTTGGTTTCTTGCTATCATCTACTTCATAGCAGGGGTTCCTGGAGGATATGTAATGTGGTATCGCCCTCTTTACCGTGCAATGAGGTACTGTTCTGTAAGATTTGACCTTGATTGTTTTGTTCACTCCTGGGAAAAAACTGTATAGCTGACTTCCATCCTATTTGCGAGGACTTTGAAATGATTTATTCTCATTGTTATGTTTATCTATGGGATGGGTTCACCATTTTGAAGCTCCAAAACGTCAATGAAACAAGTTGTAAATTTGGGAGAAGTATGGAAAGAATGTGAAATACTTGGAGGCTTTGACACACAAATAGACTCATTATGTTGGAGAAATATTATACATATAGTTGCATTTTTAGGTGGTATAATAAATCAATAAAAGAAGTGTTTTTAGGTGGTATAAATAAATAATTATTTGTGAAAACATGTAATGCATTTATGGGGCCAGGGAAGGAAGTGTTTCTCTTTTAGAATAAATAAGTAAAAGTAGGTGTGAGAGATACAAAGAAGAGATTGCGTTAAGTTAATGCTGACATTGGAAAACATTTGATAGTAGCTTTTGATCTATGTTTCGACTATTTGAATTCATTAGGATGACTGGGATGTTATTTATAGTAAGACCTGTTAACTGCTATGGTAACCTTTGCTGCTTCAAAATCATCCACACTAACAATCCATCCCTCTCTTCCAAAAGGGGATTTTAGTAAATAACTAAATATGACCCTTGGGCTAAGGGTCAAGTTGGTATTTTTCTTACATCTCCCCCCTTGTGGCCCAGGTATCATATACACTTCCAAAATAAATAGCTTTGAATACTAAAAGAAAAACATCCATACCTAACAAAATTAAGTGAATACCCAAAATTGTAATCATTTTATTTCTGTATTTTCATACATAACCAAAGAATGGAAAAGACTCTTCAAGAGTCTCGGGTCCTAGAAATGCTTGATAAATACTGCCAAAGCCCAATACCGCAGAGGAAATTAAGTGAAGTACTATAGACACAAAGTATGGAAAGGTATCTATAACTTCTCCACCAGGACCTACCCCCAACCTAGAGTAACTAGGTGGGTAAGTAAAATTCTTGGACAAAAGAAAATGCCGATGGTTTTTCTTTTTGGCTGCTCATTTCTTGTTATATATTAAATTTTGTTTTATTGTTTGTTCTGACATATCAGGTTTTCTTATAACATTTTGTGCCATTTCTTGTTACAGGAGTGATAGTGCTATTAAGTTTGGGTTGTTTTTCTTGGTTTACCTGGTGAGTTCATTTATGTTTTGACTTTAATGTTCTTTCTGCATAGAAGTATTGGGATTACCTCTATTCTGTTTTTTTCAATGCAGGTACACATTGGCTTTTGCATCTTAGCTGCAGTTGCTCCTCCCATTATTTTCAAGGGGAAATCTCTGGCGTAAGATTTCTTTTACATTGTTGCATTCAAGGGTCTTTGGTTTGCTACGTAATAGCTGATTTGTGCTCCTTTCAGTATTTGGTTCTTTAAGAAGTAGGTCACAAAGATAAATGTAGAAGAAGTGGGGGAACGACTATATACTATAATCTTCTGCTCTTCGATTGCTTTTATGGATATCTTTACATGAATATTGTGCTGAAGGCTTTTTTGATATATTAAAAATGTTGGCAGAAGCTGCTAGACCGTTATAGTTACGGCTGCCGTTCACTGGGGCTTCTGTTACTACTTTTTGTGGTTCAAGAGCCACAGGGTGTGTGCGTAACTTACCAATTGTAAAGGAAAGGATTTATCCTTTAAACCAGTGTGTTTGCATATAGTCAGCACTAACCAACCTTTTTTCTCCCCTTTTTTTTGGAGGGGGGTGGGGGTGGGCGGGATATGTAGTCATCATATTTTCCTGCAAAGCAGTTTGTCATGTATATGCAAAGAACTTGTGTTTCCTAGTTTAATATCAATTATAATCTTTTGTAAACTGAAGCTCATGTTCGTATGGTGTGTTTTTGTGGACAGTGGTATTTTGCCAGCAATTGACTTGATGAGCGGTAATGCCTTGGTTGGGGTAAGTTTTTAGATTATGTTACTCCATATTGATGTTGTCACTGGAACACTAACAGCAGCAATAAATTGGTTTCAGCTACTAGTAGTTCTAGTAATAGCCCGAAAGAAAAAGGTTATAGTAAGAATAATTTGTGTTTTGATTTTTGACCAAGTAAACCTCAACTTAATGGTACCATCTTAGTCGATGTCATGTAATTTGTGAAGTTGGGTTAAGTCCAGGTTTTAACTCTTGCCAACTGTAAAAGAAAAAAAGGACAAGGAATGAATTGTCAAGTTGTTAATGGCTGATGTTGATTGTTGCTTTCTGACAATGCTTTTGTTCTTGCAGATATTTTACTTTATTGGATTTGCATTCTTCTGCCTAGAATCATTGCTCAGTATCTGGGTTATTCAGGTTGGACAATTTAGACTTAAAATCGCATTATTTTTATGGTTTGTGTTGTTTTGGTTTCTAAGACTTGTTTTATTTGCTACTATTTGCAGCAAGTATACATGTATTTCCGAGGCAGTGGCAAGGCTGCTGAGATGAAGCGTGATGCAGCAAGAGGGACCATGAGGGCAGCACTATGACGGGGCACATATTGAGCTGAGATGTTATTTGTGAATGGATTTCGGCTGATTTGCTCCCAGAGTTGATTCCTAGAGTTGGCTCATTCCTCTCACCCATTTTCGGCTTGCTTTATACAGTTACTGTTTTGATGTGTTTTCTTCTGTATTTTGATACTAAAAGACGAATCTTAGACTTGGCTTAATATTAAATACATTTACTATTGCAGTTTGGGTTCACACAGCACGAGTAGAACCTGTGACCACTCGGTAATTAAGCCCATGTACTTTTTTGAATTTTGATTTGAGAAATTTTCTCAAATTGCATAGCAATGCTAAATGCCATACCATCAAAAACATTGCCGAACCTTAATAAATGAATTAGATTAGAAGGTGCTCTTCTGATCATTTTAGCTTATAGACTTGTACCATGTCGAGGCTCTCTGTTTAGTTACTAATATTCAGAAAAAGTCGACGAAAACTGTCATCCAAAAGTGAAAAGTATATCTGGCCAGCATTGCCTCTAAATCTAATACCCATCAACAACAAAGCGATAACAATCAAATAAACTTTGGGGCAGCACGATTTTACACATTTACGGTAGGTCCAAATAACCCAGAAATCTTTTTCATCTTTTGTTTTTGGTTCGTGAAGTTTTCCTTAGATGGGAGAGAAGTCGTGATTCCTGAATTACTTCACCCAAAAAAAAAGGGACAAGTTCCCGAAACTTGAGCTGTGATAGCGCAGGGGATGACTTTTCTCAAAAAAAAAAAAAGAAGAGACGCATTGTGGTGGGTCTTGATTAAAATTGGGCTTTAATGTCCATTAAGCTTGAGTTTCCTGCTCACATGAGGCAACAAAGTAGCCCACTTTAAGTCCTCTACCCAAAAAAAAAAAAAAAAAAAAAGAAGCAAAAATGCAAGGTAGATTTTTTAGTGTTTGTCTTTTTCACAGCAGAGATTATTCAGAAATAATTTAATTAATAATTATATAAATATAAATATAAAATAAAATAAATGTTATAGCTAATAAAACTTACTTAAAAATTAAAATATATTAAAAAAATTAAATACTTTTCAAGTGAATTTTCGCATCTTAATTAAGAAAATGGAAATAACAAAAAGTAACTAAAGAATTTGATATAATAATAATAAAGCTAAAACAACGTTAATCACCCATTAATCTTTTATTTGTTTTAAATTTGATTTTTACAAGTGGAAAAGAAAGTAAGAAACCGTAAAAGTAAATGGGAAAAAGAAAGAAAGAAAAGAATGATACCAATTTGCTAAATGGCAAATGCGAAATAGTAGAAAAATGGGGGCAATTAGTAGTGGCAATCAAACGGCTATAATGAAAAGCTGAATGATGAATGGATTTGGTAGCAAACAAATTTGGGTTCAATCAGATTTAATAATTTATTAATATCAACATAAACCTCATTCTCATCTGACCCCACCCACTGGTTTGGTTTATTCTTCAGATTCGTACAGCTGATTTTTTTTTTTGACCAGATTAAAAATTAAAAAAAAAAAAAAAAGCCTTCTCTTCTCAGTCTATAATTATAAGGAATACCCTATTCTTTCTTTCTGAGACAACAAAACCTGTACATGCCAAAAACCCATTAAACCCAAAACCTCCAATCTTCCAAAAATTATATTTAAAAAAAAAAAAAAAAAATGATGCTCCACAGTTACAGTTACAAGTACAGTTACAGTTCCAGAGAAGAAAGTCTCCACCACAGCTCAATACAAAGCCATGTCTTCTCTCAAAGTAAGCTTCCAACCCCTGACTCTCTTTTCAAAACTAGGGCTTTTCTAAGGTTTAGTCTGCACAACCTTAACTCTGCTAAAACACAACACTACCCTTTTCAATATGCTTCACCTTCTCCCCAACCCCTTGATATTTCAGTAAGCTCACACCCCCAGAAGCACAATCTAAAGGGACCTGGGGTTTTTATAGGGTTTAAGCTTCAGTGCCATTCTAGAACATTAGCTTTGCCCACAAAGAATTCTTCAATTAATGGTAGGAAGAAGAGGTATGGAGGTGTTCTGCCTTCCATTTTAAGGTCTTTGGAGTCACAGGTTGATGTTGAGAAGACCCTTAATTCGTTTTGTGGGAATTTGAGTCCAAAAGAGCAGACTGTGATTCTCAAAGAACAGAGTAGTTGGGAAAGAGTTATTAGGGTTTTTGAGTGGTTTAAGTCGCAGAAGGGCTATGTGCCCAATGTAATTCACTATAATGTTGTGCTTCGTGCACTGGGTAGAGCTCAGAAATGGGATGAGTTGAGGCTTTGTTGGGTTGAAATGGCGAAAAATGGTGTTTTGCCAACGAATAATACTTATGGGATGCTTGTCGATGTGTATGCAAAAGCTGGGCTCATGAAAGAATCACTTTTGTGGATTAAACACATGAAGCAAAGGGGGGTTTTTCCAGATGAGGTTACGATGAATACAGTTGTTCGGGTGTTAAAGGATGCAGGGGAGTTTGATAGGGCAGATAGGTTTTATAAAGATTGGTGTGTTGGGCGAGTTGAATTGGATGATCTTCATTTGGATTCTATTGCTGATTCTGTAAATGCGACTAACTCAGCACCTGTTAGTTTCAAGCATTTTTTGTCAACTGAGCTTTTCAAGACAGGTGGGAGAGTTTTTAATCCAAAAGTTATGAAAGCAGCGGATGTGGAGATTTCTGTTCGGAAGCCAAGGCTTACATCTACATATAACACTCTAATTGATTTGTATGGGAAGGCCGGGCGACTTAATGATGCAGCTGAGGTGTTTGCTGAAATGTTGAAGTCTGGGGTGGCAATGGATACAATTACTTTTAATACTATGATCTTTACTTGTGGAAGCAATGGGAATATGTCAGAGGCAGAATTGTTGCTTACTAAGATGGAAGAAAGGGGTATATCTCCTGATACAAAAACTTTTAACATCTTTCTATCTTTGTATGCTGATGCGGGGAACATTGATGCTGCTCTCAAGTGTTACTGGAAGATTAGGGAGGCGGGTCTTTTCCCTGATAGTGTAACTCATAGAGCTGTGCTACATATACTCTGTGAGAGAAATATGTTTCATGATGTGGAGGCTGTGCTTTTGGAAATGGAGAGATATGGCCTGAATGTTGATGAGCACTCTCTTCCTGGTATTATTAGGATGTATATTGATGAAGGATTGCTTCATCAGGCAAAATCCTTTTTCGAAAAGAGTCAATCTAGTGGTAGGTTGTCATCAAAGACACGTGCAGCAATTATAGATTCTTATGCTGAAAAGGGACTGTGGGCTGAAGCTGAGACCGTGTTCTTTGGGATGAGAGATTTGGTTGGACAGAAGAAGGGTGTTTTGGAATACAATGTTATGATCAAAGCTTATGGAAAGGCAAAGCTTTATGATAAAGCGTTCTCTCTCTTCAAGGGCATGAGAAACTGTGGGTCTTGGCCTGATGAATGTACTTATAATTCTCTCATTCAAATGTTTGCTGGAGGTGATTTAGTGGAACAAGCTAAGGACCTCTTAGCTGAAATGCTGGTAATGGGTTTTAAGCCCCATTGTCTGACCTTCTCTGCTGTTATTGCATGCTATGCCCGTCTTGGCCAGCTTTCTGATGCTGTTAGTGTCTACCAAGAAATGGTGCGAGTAGGAGTTACACCAAATGAAGTAGTGTATGGGTCTTTGATCAATGGATTTGCAGAGTCTGGCAGAGTTGAAGATGCTCTTCAATGCTTCCACCGGATGGAAGAATCTGGGATTTCAGGCAAATCAAATTGTGTTGACGTCCCTGATTAAGGCTTATAGTAAGCTGGGGAGCTTGGAAGGAGCAAAAGCACTTTATGAGAGGATGAAAAATTTAGAGGGTGGTCTGGATATTGTTGCATCAAACAGTATGATTAATCTCTATGCAGAGCTGGGGATGGTATCTGAAGCTAAATTGGTTTTTGCAGATTTGAGAGAAAAGGGTTGGGCTGATGGGGTTTCATTTGCAACAATGATGTACCTTTACAAGAACATGGGCATGCTTGATGAAGCCATTGATGTTGCAGAGGAGATGAAGCAGTCAGGTTTACTAAGGGACTGTGCTTCGTATAATAAGGTAATGGCTTGTTATGCCACTAATGGGCAGTTACGTGAGTGTGGTGAATTGTTGCATGCGATGGTGACTCGGAAGCTCTTGCCTGATAGTGGGACCTTTAAAGTATTATTCACTGTATTGAAGAAGGGAGGTTTTCCTATTGAAGCAGTAACACAGCTAGAGTCATCTTACCAGGAAGGGAAACCTTATGCTCGACAAGCTGTAATCACCTCTGTTTTCTCTGTAGTGGGTATGCATGCTTTTGCAATTGAGTCCTGTGAAACCTTTGCAAAAGCTGATGTGGTTCTTGATTCTTCTGCCTACAATGTTGCTATATATGCTTATGGGGTATCTGGGGAAATTGACAAGGCTTTGAACACATTCATGAAAATGCAGGATGAGGACCTGGAAGCAGACCTTGTAACATATATTAACTTGGTAGTTTGTTATGGAAAAGCTGGTATGGTTGAGGGTGTGAAGCGGATTTACAGCCAACTAAAATTTGGAGAGATAGAGCCCAATGAATCCTTGTTCAAGGCTATTATTGATGCGTATAAAAATGCCAACAGAAATGACCTTGCTAAATTGGTTACCCAAGAGATGAGATTCGCTTTTGACTCTCAACTGCCATCTGATTCTGTAACTGAAGATGAGTCTGATGACTTGCAACAATTATCTGATTCTGAAACCTTCAATGAGTATGATGCAGTTTCTTCACGTCTCTAGGATTTATTGTATGTTCAAAGTGTGAGGCTCCCTTTAGTGTACACTGTATAGAAGTAGCATTTTTGCAAGCTTTGAAGATAGTGTATTTATGAATGATACAATAGTTCATTATCAGAAAAGAAAAAAAATTGTACAATAGTGGATTGATGGAAGATTCTAATAAACAAGTTTAGGTTTTTCATCAAGAGATGTAAATCTGAGGCAAGTACATGTATAATATGAGAATGTTTTTAATATGTAAATACCAAATTTTCCATTTATCCTCTTTGTGTTTGCAAAATATTGTTGATTCTCATCTAAAGTGATCACTCAAACTGTGAGATGAGTATGATGAAATTTGGTATTTACATATTAAAAATACCAAATTTTTTTCACGGTCTTTAGGATCCACAATTACTGTATGCTTAAAGTGTGAGGCTTCCTCTGGTGTACACTGTATAGAAGCAGCATTTTTGTAAGCTTAGAAGATTGGATTGATGTTTTGTAGGTTTGGTTGTCTCTTTTGTGGAATATTGTGGCAGTTACTATAGCCTGAATCAAAAGGGAAGGTTTGTTTTGCAACTTAATTTAGGCCCATAATTTTATTAACTAGCATTCTTGCATAATTTGTTCTTAAACTTTTCTCTGTGTAGGTCCGACAATTTAGTTTCTTGCTATCATCTACTTTATATCAGGGGTTCCTGGAGCATATTTCTTGAGGTATCGCCCTCTTTGTCGTGCAATGAGGTACTGTTCTGTGAGATTTGACCTTGATTGTTTTGTTCGCCTTTGGGAGAAAACTGTATAGCAGACTTCCACACTATTTTTGAGGACTTTGAAATGATTAATTCTGATTATTATGTTCACCATTTTGAAGCTCAAAAATGTCAATGAAACAACTTGTAAATTTAGGGAAAGTACGGAAAGAATGTGAAATACTTGGAGACTTTGACACACAAACAAAAGGTAGCTAAGTCTTTTTAGGTGGTATAAATAAACCAACTTATCAAAAGAAAAAAGGTGTTATAAATAAACCAATGACAAAAGTATGTTTAGGTGGTATAAATAAATAATTACTGGTAAAAATATGTAATGTGTGCAATTCTTTTTTATTATTCTTATAATAAAAAAGAGTACAAGTATGAGAGATATTGTGTTAAGTTAATGCTGACATTGGAAAACATACGGTTTCAAATTGTAGTTTCTGACCTTTTGATCTGTGTTTGGACTATTTGAATCAATTAGGATGCAGACAATAAAGAATGTAGCAGTAAATATGATGATAACCAGTGTCCCTGTGTGTCCATGGTGAGTTATCTGTATACAACAGATGTCCATGCCCTGCTTGTAAATAGTTGTCAATATATCAATTTATAATGTCAATTCGTCAATTGGAATAATGGACATTTAATCCATGAACTTTGATGCATTAATGGATGCATTGATATTTAGGTAGTTCTGATCATTGGGATGATATTTCTAGTAAGACATGTTAAATGCTATGGTAACCTTTGCTGCTTCATAGATTACTAAACTTGGACAAAAAGGCAAATGGTTTCTCTTTTTGGCTGACGTGTCCGTGTCATATGAAAATTTTTGTTTTTATTGTGGGGTAGAACTTTGGAATAATACCTTAGGCGCGGTACATTAGATTCACCAATTAAATTCAAACATGTAGATGCATGGGATTTAATTTTCCTTGGGAAAAAAAAAACATTTTTTGTATTTCATTGGTTAGTATAGTTATGTGTTTGAATTTAATTGGATAATACATTGCACTTAAGGTACAATATCTAAGTTTTTTCCTTTATTGTTTGTTTGTTCTGGCATATCAGGTTCTCTTCAAACATTTTTTGCCATCTCCTGTTACAGGTTGATTTTGCTCTGAAGTTTGGGTGGTTTTTCTTGTGTTACTGGGTAAGTACATTTATTTGTTGACTTTAATAGTCTTTCTGCATAGAAGATGTATTAGAATTGCCTCTACTCTGTTTTTCTCATTGCAGGTACACATTGTTGTTTTCATCTTAGCTGCAGTTGCTCCTCCCATTATTTTCAAGGGGAAATTTCTAGCTTGAGATTGCTTTTACAATGTTGCATTCAAGGGTTTTTGGTTCACCACATAATAGCTGATTTATACTCTGTTTTTGGTTCTACAGGAAGTAGGGAACAAAGATATATATAGTTGAAGTAGGGAATGAGTTAATACTATAATCTTCTGCTTTCAATTACTTTTGTGGATATCTTTGCATGGATATTGTGCTGAAGCCTTTTTTTTCTTCGTTTTTTTGGTTAATTAAAAATGTTGGCAGAAGTTGTTAGACAATTATAGTTATGGCTGCGGTCGCCACTTTATTTTATAAGGGTAAGGTTGTGGGTTCAAGACCCACAGGGTGTGTGTGTAACTTACCAATAATAAGGATTGTTTTACCTGCGATGCCAGTGTTTGCATATAGTAGAAAGCAACAAGAAGCCGGGGGTGAGGAGAGGGGGGAGGGGGGCTGCAAAGCTGTTCTGTCATGTATATGATAGTACTTGAAGTTCCGAGTTTAATATCAATTATTTCCTTCTGTAAACTGAAGCTCATGTTTGCATGGTGTGTTCCTGTGGACAGTTATTTTTCCAGCTGACTTGTTGACTTTGTTACTCCATATTGACTTTGATGTTGAAATCAACGATGTGAGGTGCCCTTTACATCAAAGTGCTATTGAATCTGCTGTGCACTTATTCATGGTTTGCCTTGTAGCACAGATGGTTTGGTCACAATCTGAATACCCCATTAAAATTCTGGATTTAAATGTGCAATCGACCTCTCAATCGGTATGCTCAATGCTAGCCAAGTTCTCAAAATACCTTAAGAAGAATCATGCAACTTTTTTTTTTGGCTGCTATTTGTTGTGAATGTTGAGAAATAAGCAAATAGACGGAGCCAAGCTAGGTAGTTACTACTAAGGTAAGGAGGGATATTAGAAAGGCTTTTGATCCCCAAAAATGTTGTGGGAAGGCTTTTGATTCCAATCTGGTGGCTTTGAACCCCCTCTGCCTGGGATAGTGAAGATCAACTTTGATGTGGCAATAAGAAGCTCATAGGTAACATTGGCATAGTTTGCAGGGATCATAAATCTTAGGTGTGGCAAATTTGGATTGACATAATTGATCTTGGATAACCTTTATGGGCAAAAGATCAGACAGCTTTGTTTGCAGTCCAGAAACTGAAGGAAGAAGGCTACCCCATGGTTGTGCTAGAAGGGGATGCTCTAAATGTATTTGGCCTGATAAGCTACAGTCAATGGAGATGTTAACTTTAGTTTTATATTCATTTTTCTGGCAGGCTTCCCATGTTTTTAGTTCGGGAAATTCCCTTGCCCTTTCTCTGACTTAGTGGACAGCCTTTTGTAATCTGTGGGGAAGGATTCTATCTCCTCAATCCCAGTAACCATTCTTGTTTCCTTCAAGAGGAGATGGAGACTCTCCCAATAGTGTTTGCTCTTGAATAAAATCATAATTATTCAGAAAGGGGAAAAAAAAGAAGAAGCCTATTTGCAACAATATAATATATTTTAAGGCTGCTGCAAAATTAAGCAATCAACTCACAAATATGACCATATGAGACCTCTTCTGTTGGGTTTATAAAAATAAAAAATAAAAAAACCACCTCCCTGTTTGAGACCTCTTTTGTTGGGCTTATAAAAATCTGGCAATTCTTGTTTTCCTCCTTTGCAAGATTTTAGAAAGATGGAGTCAAATTAAAGAGGGGTAAAATTAAAATTATTATACGAAGTTGCCAAGTTGGGTCGTACCTAATGTACAAGGATGTTTCCACTTTTGGGTGAGATGATTAGCAAGTAGTCTTAATCCCAAGTTTATATTTTTAAGAGAGATTGGTTTTCGGACCTAATGTACAAGGATGTTTCCACTTTTGGAAGAGATAATTAGCAAGTATTCTTAATCCCAAATTTATATTTTTAAGAGAGATTGATTTTCGGACTTGAACTCACAACACATTGGGTAACTTTCCATCTCACTATAATCTGACCTCTCATTCTCTATTATAAATGTGCATTTCTTAGATTACTAACCATATGAAATTAAAGTTTGAATTGTGTTTTGTCCTACAACTAGCAATTCCCTATGATTGCAGAAATAAAGGACAGTAGGTAATCTGTTGGGAAATCAGAAATATGCATGACTATGAACTGGAATTCACGGTTAACCAGAACACAAAAGTTACAGTGGGGTCTGAAGTGTAAAAATATACACTAGGCGATCAAAGTAACTTTCACCTTAATCATCTTAAACATCATCCTATGTAATCAGGCTGACAATTTGGGTATTTTACCTAGGATGATATCTTCACAACAAAGAAGTAGATGGTTTACAACATTACATATGTCTCAAGACTGACAATTTTGCTTTGCACTCATTTCAAAGCAAAATTTGTTGAAGAAGTGTTTTGTAGCTGTTATGGCGTTTTGTACTCGTTACCTTTGTATCTTGTAGAGATTGTTAAAATTGAGATATTATATGTAGGCTCGGTTGGGGAACTTCAAGATTCGTCCCTAAGAGCATCCACAGCCGGATTCTAAATCCCATCTTATTTTACCATCTCAAAAAGTCACTTTTTCAATTATACAATACAATTTTACAATTCTCCAACATCCCAACTTTTATATCCCAATCCTACTCATTAAAATAATATTTTTACACAATAAAATAATATTTCTCACAATTACCATTATACATTACAACACATTATTTATACATTATTTATTCTCTCTCTCTATTTCCTTCTGGTCAGAACCACAATTACCACCACCGCTGCTACCACCACCACCGGCAACCCACAAATTACCGTCAACACCAAAAAAAAAAAAAAAAAAAAAAAAAAACAGAGAAAATCACAACAACAAATCACCGTGAATTACCACCACCGCTGCACACCACCACCGCTGCCACCACCACCGGCAACCCAAAAACTACCGTCAACACCAAAAAAAAAAAAAAACCCAGAGAAAATCACAACAACAAATCACCGTGAATTACCACCACCGCTGCCACCACCACCACCGGCAACCCAGAAACTACAGTCAACACCAAAAAAAAAAAAAAAAAAAAAAAAAAAACCCAGAGAAAATCACAAACCGATCTCCACGCACCTCGCCAAACCCAGAGAAAAAACCCAGAGAAAAAAAACCCACCTCGCCAAACCGATCTCCACGCACGACTCAGCCGCGCCACCAGCTCGCCATCACGCCGATCTCAGCCGCGCCACCAGCTCACCACCACGCCGATCTAGAAATTCGATCCGGCGTGAGCTTCGATCCGGCTTGGTGATTCGGCGAGAAAGAGAGGGGATGAGAAAGAGAGACGGAAGAGAGAGAAAAGAAAGATATAAAATGAGAGAGGCACTGTAGCATTTTGCCGGGTAAAAGCAATTAAATAATATTTTTTTTTATAACATTTTGCTACAGTACCATCTTACATTTGAGATGGTACTGTAGCAAAATCTCAAATTTTTTTTGGCATATGAGATATAGCCTTTCAGCTGCTGGGTGTGTTTTGGGCTTGTATGCCAAATATGTGTTGCATTTGGCATATAGCCACCCAAATGCGGATGCTCTTAGGGCACAAATTTTAGGAGAAGGGACTTTTGTATGTATGTGTATATATATATATATATATATATATATTTATTTATTTATTTCTAGAAACTTTTTGAAAAACCCCAAATAAATTGTTTCTCAATATAGTTCCTCATAATTTTCCATCATTTTTTCCTACTGACCAAATAGAGGTTTAAAAAAAACCCCCCAAAATAAGTGCTTTCAAACCCGTGAAAACGAATGATACCCATAGATATCTCATTCATTTCTCATAATCTTATGTGGATCTACACCTTTTTCATTCATAACTCGCCATGTGACGAACTGTATCTAAAGTTGTGTAAAATCATGTGGTCCTAAGAGCAACTGCATCAGTTGATGCAAAGTCTTGCAAAATATAAAAAGTTGCTCATTTTACACATTTTGAGCAAAAAAAACACCCACATCAGTGAGTGTAAAATTGTGCATTTATGCACAATTGCTACAGTAACATTGCTCTCCAAAAAGTATAGAAATTCACAAATTTGCATGCGCGCAGCACACACAAGCACAAATAAAACACAAAGGAGCAGGTTGAGAAGCAGGTAAGGCTTTCATTTTACCTAGTTTTCCAGAGCGTTTTAACACAATTCAGGTTGTAAAAAGGAGTCATTGCAGAAGTAATGATACCATCGCCTTTTCCAGAAAATGAAAATCATTTTTCTTATTAATAAGGGCACGTGAGATAAGAAGATTCATATGGATTCATTTTAACTCATATGTAATAAAGAAAAAGAGGCAGGGGGGGATCAATAACAACAGAAAACAAGAAATCAATTTACAATAACAAAATTGAATGATTCAGTTTGATGTAGTTTGAGATGCGTGTAATTGGATCATATGTGTCTTGTCCTCCCACTAATGCCACAACAAGATCTTACCGATTGATCTAATAGTAGAACCTATGCAATATTATCTCAAGGGTCCACTAAACCATTCGGGTAAAAAAAGAGATTAATCCCACCTTCTCATAATGCCCAAAGATGAACATTCAACTGTGGATTTCCCTGCAGATAGCTAGTGTGAGGTCTGCAATTGCATTGCATCCGTGGTTATTAAGTTTTATGCTTCAAGTCTGTATCTTTTGGGAGGGATAATGCAAGGACAATTCCAAATGTTTGACCAACTCTGTTCATCAGCCTCAAATGTGCAATTTAAATCCCCATTTTCTTCTCATCACACAATATTCTCCACACTAGAACTACTTTTTCCAGGAACAACAAAACTACCCATGTCAAGATGAGAACCAGAGTTTCTATTACTTTCAATCCAGCTCCTACCTGGCATCTTTTTAACGCCTCTATTTTCCATCACCCTCCTAATTTCCAAGGCATCATTCCATCGTCCAACTGCTCTATAAACATTAGCCAAAAGAACATAACTCAAGTGGTAGTCAGGTTCCAATTCCATCATCTTCTTAGCAATTCGCTCTGCAGTAATTGAGTTTGTACAGGTGGTGCAAGCGCCAAGAAGAACTGCCCAAAGAGATGAATCACTTTTACAATCTGCATTTTCTATCAAATTTTCAGCTTCTTCAAGTAGCCCAGCACGGCCTAGAAGATCAACCATGCAGTTATAATGCTCTGTTCCAGCTTTAATTCCATAGTCCTTTGTCATTGAGATAAAGTATTTTCGTCCTTGATCAACCAAGCCTGTATGACTACAAGCAAAAAGAACCCCGATAAAAGTAATATAATCAGGCTTTATCCCCTCCTTAATCATCTCATCAAATATTCTAAGAGCAGCTTCACCATTTCCGTTTTGAGCAAACCCGCAAATCATTGAGTTCCAAGTTATCAAATTTCTAACTTGCATTTGCATGAAAATTGTATAAGCAAAAGTAACACAACCACATTTTGCATAAAGACAAACTAAAGCTGATTCTACAATTACATCCCTCCAACCACCCCTTTTCACATACTGGCAATGAACTTCTTTCCCTTGTCTTACTGCTGCCAAACCTGCACATGCACGAAGAACAGTTCCAAAACAGTACAGATCAGCCTCCTCCATTTCTCTAAAGAGTTCAATAACAGATTCAAAGTCTCCATTTTGACAGTATACTCCAAGCAATGCAGACCAAGAAACTGAATTCCTTCTGGGCATCCTATCAAAAACACGCCGAGATTCATCTACCGATCCACATTTTCCATACATATCTAAAAGGCTGCTCTCAACAACCACATTTCCACGAAGTCCAGAAGTAACAACCTTAGCATGCACTTCTTTACCTTGCTTCAACCTACCTAAATTACCACAAGCAGTCAACACTGTCCCCAATGTAAATTCATCTGGGATCAACCCATGATTTCTTTGCATCACATAAAAGAATCCCAAAGCTTCCTCAAACAAATCATTCCTTGTGAATGCTGAAATGACCGATGTCCAACAAATAGCATCCGGTTCAGGCAACTCATCAAACAACTGGCGTGCATCCCTGGACTCATAATTCCTCCCATACATGTCAATCAAAGCACTAGAAATAACATGGTTCGAATCAAACCCATGTCTCATAACCACCCCATGAAAGCACCAGCCTAGCCTTAAATCCCCAAGCTCCGAACACGCCTTGATCACCGCAGATAAAGTGAATCCATTAGGCTCAATCCCAAATGCCAACATTTCCCAAAACAACTCAAGAGAATTCCTAGGCTTCCCCGACCGAACATACCCCGAAATCATCGAGGTCCAAGATATCACATCCTTAACAAAAAGACCATCAAACACTCTCCGGGTCTCCGAAAAATCACGACCCAATTTAAAATAAAGAGAAAGTAAGCTATTACCGACGAAACGGTCAGTCTCAAGACCGGACTTAACAACATGGGCATGGATTTGAAGGCCATGATTGAAAGAAACGACTTTGATACAAGTTTGCAAGAGTGCAGCATATACAATAGGTTTGACGGCAATATCGGCGGAATTAGCGGAGTTTAGGAGTCGAAGCGCATCGGAGAGTGAGCCGAGCTTGCAGAGAGAGAGGATTTGGGATTGTTTGGTAGATGGGGTTTTGGGATTTTGGAGATTGAGGGTGAGAGAGCTGCAGTGGCGCTTGAAGAAGAAGAAGAAGAGCTTCATCAAAATATCACTCTTGAGAAGTGAGAAGAGTAGAGTGAGGAAAAATAAAGGAACTGTTTTTTGAACATTTAAGTTTAACTGTTGGGGAATTTGGTGGTTGAAGTTGCCCGCCTTATTTCAAAAACCTATCGCATTTGATTTTCGACAAATTGGGCCAATTCTACTCTTCTAGATGGCTTGACCGCGAGTTTGATTAACCCACTTTTGATTTCTCCTTTATGTTATATACTTGGGGTAAACGTGGGAGTTCATGAGAAAGCTTGAGAGTAATCTATAATATCTATACATTACTAAAAGTTTAAATGTAATATTTAATGTTTCTACGCCTATATTGAGTTATGTCAGTAGTTATGTTATTTCTATAATTTTTTCTAAATTTATCCTACAATTTTAAAATAGTTTTTCTCAATTTTAAAATATTAATAAAATTAAAATTATTTCCAACTTATTTTCACCATAAAACTCACTTCTGTTAAATTTAATTCCACTAGCCCACTTCTTTTAAATTTAATTCTAACTTAAAGCCCAAACCCAAGCCTTCTAAATTGAAAACCCTTAGAAACCCACAGTTACAACCTCTTGATTTCCTTCCCTTTTATTTCTCACGTGTTCCCCTTCCCACCTTCTAATGGCAGAATCCTCATGCTCCTTTATTTCTCTCGTGTTCCTTCCCCTTCCCCACCTTCTAATAGCAGCCTCTCTGTCTTCCTTACTCATTTCCTCACAGTATATAAATATTGATAGAAGTTGGATGCTTCAGTTCAGGTATCTCTAAATCCTAGTATGTTTTCTACTTTATTCTTTTTGCTTGATTGCTTGATGTTTTTTATTCCCTTCTTAAATTTTGTTATTGTCTACTGCCTCTTGAGTGTTGTGATGCGACTCAGATTAGTTTGTGTGTTCTGTGCAAAATAAGGCAATATTGTTGCAGCTGAAACAATTTTCTGTGTGTTTATTACAACGCCAAATATTGTAGCAGATCTCCTTTGTGTATGTATTTAAATTTAAACGAATTGTATCAAATATCTGATCTCAATGTCGATTGGAGTTTATTTTTTGTTGGATGTGTTATGGGATGTAGAAATTCTTATATTTCAGTTTGGGAAATTTTTAATTTGAAGTTTTCTTGATATTAAATACCATCTTGGATCTATAAATGCTTTAGTTTTGTTAAAAAAAAGAAGAAGGTTACTTGTTGATAAGTTAATTAAGAGCTGCAATGTGTAACATTGCCTAGCATCTCATTAACAAGACCCCAATATCAATACCAAATTTGCCCTATGCATGCTGAGGATTACCAAACAAAACGTACTAGATTCTAGAAAACTCCTGTGTAATCTGATCTCAATGTCGATTGGACCCGCTTTTGCACATGGGAACCTTACACTAACAAAGAAGATGCAATTAACTTTATCAATGCCAAAGTTATTCCTCACCCATGGTTTAGGGCAATTTGCCTTAATGGTCAGCCCATTGGTGCCATTTCAATGACCAAAAATTCAGACAATGATAAGTGTAGAGGTGAACTTGGCTATGTTTTGGGCTCCAAGTATTGACGCAGAGGGATTGCAACTAAAGCAGTTAAGTAGGTGGCTAATACTACATTTGCTAAATAACCACACTTGGAAAGGCTTGAAGCTATAGTTGATGCAGAAAATGTGGGCTCCCAAAGGGTGCTAGAGAAGGCTGGGTTCCAGAGGGAAGGTGTTCTAAGGAAGTATATGATTTTGAAGGGGAAAACTAGAGACTTGGTGATGTTAGTCTTCTTCCTTCTGATCCCAAGAGCTGACTATTTGTTCAAAGTTTTTTCTTTTGTTTTAATTTGTATGAGATTTATGAATCTTAAGCCACCCACTAGCAGAAAACATTGATTAAAATTCTATTCAAATGCTTTGAATGTTCTCTCGTCATATAGAACATTCTTGAGATTATAAAAATTTGTATCCATAGCATATATATGTGTGTGCCCTACGCTCGGTTAATGGACCTACCATATGGTTGGGCTCACAATTATTTTGTTGACGTGGGATTATGGATATCTTACAATGGGAAGTTCCTCTGGACAAAGGTTTTAGCCCAAAATGACGACTAACCAGGCTGACCGAACACTTTCCCTACTCATTCTCTCTCTATTCTCTAGTTTTCTCCTTTCTAATGTCTAACCCCTTTTCTTCTGACCTTCCTTCTATTTATAGATTTCTTTTAGTGGGTTATGAATGATTCTTTTCTAACAATCCTCGTGCGGGTGGGACTCATTTGGATTATTCTTGATAGAGCTAGGACCCACTTTGGGAATAGGAACTTAAATATTAGAACTCGTGATAGTTGCCGAGTGATGCTTGGCAGTGATATCTCCCAATGCACTATTGATGTATTCGGAGATGCATCTGAGCAATAGCGGCATCAAGGCTTGAACAGGCCTCGGCCTAACCTGCCGTGCAGTCCAAACTGACTGGTCCCACCAACAATGCGCCTTTGACCGCACACCATACAGCCTTGGGCCCAACAACAATGGGCCTGGGACCACACACCGTACAATATAATATATATATATATATATATATATATTTTAAAAATGTTATTCCTACTACAATCTTTCTATAAGATAGCAGCAGATTAATCGTAAACATAGAAAATTAGTTCAGTGCCAGGCCATCTAGCATGTAAAATTTGTACTGGTTGAAGTACAAGATACATTTACCATATAATAAAATGCACATATAATTGAGGATTTAATTTAATTGAGGAACCATGTGTTTATGGTATTACACTATATAATGGCACCTAAATTAGCTCTTTTGGCCTCCCTCTACCCTTCTTTAAAAGGAGAATATCAATGCTTTCTATGGAACTGAAAGGGGAATATCAATCTATTTTGCCATGACCATCACCAAAGTTAATAACTTTTTCTTCAGTAACTGAAATGGACATCGAAGATTATCTAGCTATTTCAAATTTATTAATAATTGATTTATATATTGATACAACTTAGGCAGCTTTGTTTTTGGATAGCTCTCTTTTGGTTTCTACTTGCAATATTTAATGATTGGATTGTCATCAATACATATGTTGCAGGTGAACTTTTGTCTTCTCACATTCTCTACACTGCTTTAAACAACTGAAAAGCAAGCTTGTGGCTGTATGGCACAAGTTTGTCAACATAAACATACGGCTATTTATTATATAGGTTTCATGTCCACAACTGTTATTTTACCATTAATTAATAAAAGTAACGGACAAGAGTTTTCTTAATTTCCTAGCAAGACTATGCCTGGCATCATGTGATCAGAAATACAACTTAATTAAGCAGTTGCTAGGAATGCTTATGTGTAGTTTCTTTAAGGCTTGTGAGTAATTGTATTGAAATATACCTTTGGTTCCTAAACCTATCACCAAAATGTCATGTTCATTTTCAATGAATCTTTTGCATCCAGTTATTCCTTGTATCTTTCAAAATCAATCGTTTTATAATGTGGAATGAGTGAAGTTGTTGATATATCCCTTTCTTATTGAAAAATATTGTTGAAATGTTTAACCTTAAGAAAATAATAAATTTATCAGTTAAACACAACAAATAAAAATTGTATACACACACACATATATTCAATACTATAAGATTTAAGATTTATAGAGAAGGGTATATGAAAGGCTTCTATTCACAAAAAAAAAAAAAAATGCTAATAAATTAAACAATCACTCATCCATACAACAATCAAAACACTATAAATTACAAAACAAAACAACTTCAAAAATACACACCAAAAATATCATAAAAATAAAATGAGCATGCAACATGAATTACCAATAGAATTATTGCTCGAAATATTTTCCAAAGTTGGAAGACAATCGCCAAAATTTTTAGGCAACATCAAAATGAGGTAAACAAATTTAAATTCATGTCTCATGTTTATTACTTTCACATGAACTCCCCACTTTTTCTCTACTAATCACAATCTACCATGTCCAAAATTGTGGCACAAAATATTGTAGTCCTATATTTTCTCTTTTTATTAACTTTATACTATGAAGTCGTGCACAATTCTAGAGTCATTGTTATGTTTTTGAAAGAATTTTTTTTTTAGCTTCAATCCAATATTGCAATTGTGATGATAATAATGTTCACGTGTAATCCTTAGTATATGATTATTGTCATGTTTTGTCACTAGTTGATTTTTTTTTAATACATTAGTTTCTTAATATGTGTTTTCGTTTTTAAAAAACAGCTACAAGCGATTCAATTGGCTAATCAAAAAGAAAAAAGTTTTTCACCACATCAATCTAACTGAACTACTCCAAAATCCTTTACTCCTTCGAAACGATGAAGAAAAACTCATTCATCAATGCTTTAGGGTTGGAAACAAACAAGGACTATTTTGGGTCAGAGCTCACAAATATTTTGTACAAGATCAAACTAAAGCGGGAAAAGAAATCCTTCTTCAAGAAAACATAGAAGGAGACAAAAATGCAAAGTATGGATTGGCAATTGCGTTGTTATGTGAATCAAATGATGAGGGAATACAACTACTATTATCAATTCTAAACCAACCAAATGGAAAACAATTGCTGCAAAACTATTGACAAATCCTTCGACATACAACTTTTGGAACAAACACATTTCGCATCCCAAAAAACCAAGCATGCAAGAAAAATGGCATTGGGATCGTGAATGCCCTTACCCTTATGAAAAGGAAGAATTACATGTAACATGCAAAATGTGCTCAATTGACTTGGAAATGTACAAATTAGCCAACCGAGTTTGGTAGAAATTATGTTCCCAAAAAAAGAATACAATAAAATTTCGTCATCCTATTCATAATACTAATCTGTATCTTCAAAGGAATAGATCTTTTTTATTATTATTATTTCTTTAAAAAGACTTACAAGGACTTAATTACAGTCCTCTAAAGTTTCTACCTAGCATGACTCTAACTTGAAATTTATAAAATCCTATCTATCTATTTTGAAGTGAATTAAATTTTACTAACTTGGGAAGACGGTTGATCAGCTTTGGAGTGAATATAAGGCCGAGTATGGCAACTAAGTAAGGGCTATGGTTAAGAGCCTGCGGAATTGAAATGAATAAATTATAGTTGTATCCTTTGTACTCCAATGACTACTTTTAATAACATTATGTAATAAACAAATTTGCAAGTACATATGCAAGATATAAATCATTATTTACGCTCATCTGTACCTTATATTAAGTACTAAAATTCTAGACTCAAATAGTATGGTGTAATTTAGGATTTTGATACTTACAGCTTAAGGCATCATTGCCGGAACTTTCCGCATCTAATTCCAAGACCAAAGACTCCTATCATCATGAATCCTACAATATATTGGTCATACATATATAATGCAGCTTAAGTAGTAATACATTGAAAAATATTCAAAATAATAATACTATTATAAAAAAAATTTATCACGCGCAACGCGCGGGTCGCGACTAGTTTAGAGATAAAAGGAAAAAAATCTCAATGGTATTCTGTGCGATTTGTAATTATATCACCTGAGGTGCTATGCGAAAACAGAAAAAATCACATTTATGGAGCCAAAAAGTACGGTTTCAAAATTTTACTGAACACCTCATTAGTCATTACGTTTAAAACCACGTTTTTGAAATGCCAATGTGACTTTTTGCCCAAAAATGCTAAACCAAACAGGCACTTAGTCTAGAATGACATATAAAAGAATATTTGTTTTTGATAGGTGGGTAGTGAGGGAGAGGGATGTGGGTTTGAACCGCAAATACAAAATAGTAAAATATTGCTACCCTCAAAAGATATAATAATTATTTTTTTTGATGGAAAAAAGATATAATTATTATTGGACTATTACTTAAATCCTGACATATAAAAAATATGAAGTATGAGCAAATAGTAAAGGGATGTCTCCAAACGGTGAGTTTGGAAAACCATAAAAATGGTTTAGTTTGGTTGTAAACCAAATCTAAAATAAGACAATATCAGTTTTGGATTGATTTTATTTGTATATCGTTTAAATTCATGTTAGAACTAGTTTGGGTTCTGTTCTATATATAGTTTGAAAGAAAATCTATCAAATTTAGATCATGGTCTGTTTGGTATTGCTATAGGAATAAAATTTTAGTTATGGAGTAGATAAAAAGTTTCAATTGAAAATAGATTTAACATTTAGTATCCGTTCGACATTGTTAATTTGTTATAGGGAATAGAACTTTAATTTGGAGCTTGACTGAAAAACTCTTTAAAGTCTTAAGTAGTGTTTGGTAATTTACAGTGATTAGTGTTTTAAATTTCTAAATTTATAAAGTAAGAATTGTAAATTGCAAACTTTTTTCTAGAAACTCCAAATTTCAATATTAATCTTAAAGTTGTTTCCGGTTTAAAGGCCCTTAAAGCACTTTTGACCATTCTACAAGTAAATCATATAAATAAATTCAGAGTTTTAAACCACTATTCATTGTAATATGCCAAACGATCAAAATATTAAAAGGCTTTTGTGATATCCTAATTTGATACAATATTAAATATTTATTGAGTGAGTGTTATGTGGGTGTGAGCTGAGTAATTTAGAAGAGATAATATTTCATTATTCTTTAGCCATTTAGTTTGTATACCATCATTTTATTTTTTTTTTTGGTTGTTGTTGTCGGAAAGGTTGGAATGGATTTTGCAACTACAGGAATAAAATGGAAAAGGAAGAACGAATGGCTGGTGTTCTGCAAACAAGTTGATATTTTAATGCTTTTCATATTTTCTTAACAATTTTATTATTATTGTTAATTCTTAATTGTATCAATAAAAAAGTTGTGGGAGGTTGTTGAATCTAAAGGATTGAAAATTTCTGTAGACATAAATAATTCCTTTGGGGCTGGGAACCACAAAAATCAACTTGATGATTGTGATTTGTAGTTTAAAATTAAATACCGACACTCACAGCTCTTCAGTCACCTTATTTAGTTTTATATCCTTGTCGATATTGATTAATATGAGAATATGTAGACAGAAGAGAGCTTGTCAATCGGTTTAGTTTGATAGGATGTGTGGAGAATATTTAACAATCATAATTTAGTATTTGTGATTGTGACTTCTAGTAACGTTGATGATATTTTTTTTATAAAAATAAAACCATTAAAACATTGCCACCCTGATTTAGACCACCCTTTAGTCCCAAAGATATAGTCTTTTTAAATAGCATTAAATATTTTTAAAAAAGGGGTCAAATTGCAGTTAAAGACTTAAAGGTAATTGCAATGTTCCTCTTATTATTGTTTAAAACATAGATATGTACTGTTTTACATTTTTGCTATAAGTAATCCACGCTGTTAGTATTTTTGGTCAAATTAACAGAAGATTTAAAAATTGTAAGCATTTTTTTTTCTTCACTTCGTTGGTATTAAAGAATATTCAGATTATTAACGTATGGGCTTGAACACATTTTTAAAGAAATTAAAGTGTCAATTTTTTTTGTTAATTCGACAGAAAATACTAAAAAAAAGAAGGTAAAGTGCTAATCTAGAAGTTAATACATATTTTTCCCTAAAACACATAAGTGATTATATAGCTGTCTTTTAGAGCCATAAAAAAAAAAAGAGAGTTAAGATTAGATACATGGTCAGTCAAAAAAAGAAAAGAAAATTAGATACATGGTATGTGAAAGGTAGAATTGTAGTAGAATTTTCGAGGAAACAAACACAAGCAAAAAGGTTGTTTTATAATTTTTGCCTCCAAATTTGGGCTCACGTGTGTGAAACACTGAAACTACAAATTTCTTTGTGGTCAAACAATCCAGCCCAAAATCGACAGGCATCTAGTACCTACCAACTGCCACCCAGAATCATTTTTCATGTACCCAAAACCTGATACTCTTAATTACTTACTGGATCATGTTTATCTGGTCCACGTGTACGTACCAGATCTTGCAGTCCATAGTCCCCCAGTCATATTTATTTCCAACTATCAATCACGCGTGGCACGTTTCCATAGGCCTTTCAGAGTGAAAGCCTCCATACCAAAAATTCCTACTAATTCTCGAACAACTCTTTAATAATAACCCACGATAGTCAATCAATCAATCCGTCAACAATTAAGATACCAAGGAAAGTTACTCGATCTTTAACTCCTTTCATGCATATATAAAAGAAGGCTTCCTTCACAAGGTCCTCAACTATTTCACAAGCTATTCTCTCCATTCCTAATTTAATTCCTTTCCTATACACAAAACTTTAAACACACAGCTTATATATATATATATAAACAGCATGGTTTATATGTGTTTTCTGGTTGATCAAACAAGGAAAGTGCGGCGGAGCAAGCCGGCGGCCGGGACTTGTTCACGGTGCGGCGGTGGAGCTAGGGTGGCTGAGATGAAGACTGCTACAAGATTTTGTTATGTGCCATTCTATTGGAAATCTTGGAAGGCAATTATATGTACATATTGTGGTGCAATTCTTAAATCCTATAGATAGAAGAAGTCCCATCTTATTTTCAACTTTGTTTTTTTTGGGTTTAATTTAATATTTAGTTAGACATCTTAGGTGGGTGTGACATATATAACAGGTTCATATCATATGTATTTCAAGAGTGTAGTCCATGAAATATTGAGGATGGAAGTTTAAGCTAGCTAGCTAGAGAGATTGATGGGCCGAGCTTAATTTTAAGGTTATGTATGTATTACAAGTTCTTTATATTTTCCAAATCAAAATGAAGTAGTAATTTTACATCAGGACACCGATTAACAAGGTTTTTATTTTTTATTTTTTCGTGGGATTATAACAAGACCCTTTTATAAATTGTATTTAGAATATTTTCGAATGGTTGAAGAGCCTCATCAATGTCACCAATTGGCTGGAACGAATAATTGTTAGTTTCAATTAATGCTGTTACCTTTCTCACAAATTAAATATGTATGGTAGTTTAGCCTTAGGTGAGAATAATTAAAGCATGATTTCGAATTAATTAACCTCTACAGTCTACCCTAGTAATTAACTGAACTCATACATTTTTAATAAGACCATATGCATAGCCCAAAGGCCTGGGTATCCTAAGTCCTAACACATTCGTAATCGTAAGAGAGAGTTATCATTTTTTTTTTGGGTTGGTAAACCATGGTGAATAACTTGGTTGGCTTGGGTTTCAGGTCATAAAGATATATGGCTGTATGCAATAAGTGTGATAGAAGCTAGTCAAATACAATACAAAAATACTCTTGAATATATATATAGGCATTAGCGGTTTAGGCGTGCAATGAATAAATGAGTTGCTACCGAATAACCGAATCCTATTTCTTGTTGGGATACAGTTCAGACTTCACAGTGCCATCAGATTACAGCTTTCAACATTTATTGAAGTACACCCTCAAAAAAAAAAACATTTATTGAAGTAGGTACTCTTTTAATCAAATTTGCCTCCTGAAGCTTTTGATTTTGATGGGTTTCCCTTAGCTTAAGAGCGAAGATATCTAATTTCCAGGCTATTTTGGTGTGTCCGCAAGGTTTTAAACAAAACCTCTGAATTCGTTGAAATTTTAACATCCAAATTCGATTTTTCGACACTGTTAATGATTTTGGATTCCAATTAAGCTTTTGATTTTGATGGGTTTCCTTAGCTTAAGAGCGAAGATATCTAATTTCCAGGCTATCTTGGTGTGTCCGCAAGGTTTTAAACAAAACCTCCGAATTCGTTGAAATTTCAACATCCAAATTCGATTTTTCGACATTGTTAATGATTATGGATTCCAATTAGTTTAAGTGGTAAAATTTCTTATTGTTGAATAAGAGAGACTTATTTTTATTTTTTGGTTGTTAAGAGGACGAATAAGAAGGACTTGAGTTTGAGTTTTGATTGCAAAAAATAATAATTAATATCTTGACTTGATTATAATGAATAATTATCATGGAATGTTGCTATAAATTAAAATCTATCATATTTATAAAAGAAAATATAATTATGTAGTCGATGATTTATGAAAAAATAAAAAAGATCTTAAAGTAGTTTTAAATTTCATTTGTATATGCATAGATAAACTTGCATACTTTTTGTTGATGGTCATTTTGGAAGACAAATGAGAAAGGAGCCCAAAGACATGGGCATGAAAGGAGTTGGTAAACAGATAGAAAAAACCATTAAGTCCACGTGGCAGGAATAATGGGTCATAGGTCCATGAAATAAACAAATGGGTCTTGAGGAAGCAAATGAGTTTAAAGGAGCTCGGAAAGAGAGAAATAGCAAACTCATGGGCTGTATATGATGTAGAAAGGTGAGAATGGGCCATGACAGGCCTAAAGTAATGCAAGTAAAGAAAGTAAGGGGTTAATGGCAAGCCCATGAACCCCAAGGATGAGGATAAGGTAATTGGGCCGGGGAAGCCTAATGGAGTTAGTAAAAACTCATGAGAATGTAGAGTTAAGAAAATGGGCCAAGAACGCCCAAGAGAAAACAAAAGGGACACAGGAGCCCATAAGTAAGAAAACCAATGGTCATGCTAAGCCACTGGGAAAGAATGAATGGCAGACCTAAAGAGGTCCAGCAGGATTGAGTCATTGCAGCAGGAATGACAGAGTGATATGGCAGGAAATGATGACAATCAAAGAATAGACTGAAAGAAGGCAAAGCTCAACATCAAGCAAAGCCCAACATCAAGCAAAGCCCAGCTCCTAAGGGGAGCGAAAAATCATAAAGCAACCCACATAAAAGGTCAAAGAAGGATGACAGACTGTGAGCGACCAAAGCAAAGGTTCATAAGTGATGGGCAACCCCTAACGCGTGCACAAGCTTTTATCCAAGAAGCTTGTGAAAACTCGAGGACCTAAGCCCGGGTTGAAGTATAAGCACACGGCAGTCGGGAACTGTGGGGGCTCTGTCGTTACATGATTTGTGATTGTGTGAGCTATTGAGTCTTCGACTTTGGACTTCATATTTTTATTTTTATTTTGGGATAATTATATATTACCCAGTTGTGGTTTAACTCGAATTTAACTTACCCATTAGTGGTTTTATTTTTGACATTTTACCCACCTGTGGTTCATTCTGTCTATGCTTCGTAACCTACCTCTAATTTTTCCATTGCTCTAACACGTTTCATCAAAAAATCGAACAATAAATCAGATCAAACACTCCTCTCCTACACACTCTCTACGCTTGCTCACCCACTTGGGAAAAGGGACATTTGATATCAGCTTCCATAACAGGATTCACCATTTGTGAACACATGTGACAACAATACCTTGCTGCCATTGTTTCCTCCATTTTTTCTCCTCCATTCTTTCCCCACCACCACCACCACTTTTGACTCTGTCACGTTCAAAAATTTAAATTAAAAAAAAAAAAAAATCAACACAGTAATTCAATGAATAATAGACATCAACCATCCCCAACACAAAACTCTCATAGTCAAACATTCATTCGTAGGCAAAGAATCAAACAGTTTGCAAGTCTTTCACAGATCTAAATCATCATCAACCTTTTCAACCACCACACCTTAAAAAAAAAAAAAAAAAAAAACCAAAAAAATAGAAACCCCACAAAATTCCCAGATTTTAAAAAAAAAAATGCTCAGAAACACTGTTTAAGATTATAGAATAAAGGTCACAGATTTGCATACCCATTAACCCAAAAAGGCAAAAGTAACATCCCAAAAAGCAAAAGAACCTGGTTAAAATTGTGAACAAAGATAATCGAGCAAGCAAAAAAAAAAAAAGTGTGTTTGAAATTGATATATTATACAAAAATTGTTGGATCTGCAAATAAAGAAAAATAAATGAGATTGAGAGAAATTTTGCACTTACCAAGACCCAGAAGAGGAACAAGAGAAGAGAGCGAGAGCGAGAGCAGGTCCAAAATCAAAATCTAAACAAAAATTTATAAAATTTGGCTTTTGGGTATTGGATATCGGAGAAAATAAAGAGGGTTTAGACTCAGAAATTTATGTTTTTATGAAAACATAAATTGCTGAGTCTAAACCCTTCTTATTTTCTAAGATCCCAAGTGGGTGAGCAATTGTAGAGAGTGTGTGGGAGAAGAGTGTTTGATCTGATTTCTTATTTGATTTTTTGATGAAACGTGTTAGAGTAACGGAAAAATTAGAGGTGGGTTACGGAGCATAGACGGAATGAACCACAGGTGGGTAAAGTGTTAAAAATAAAACCACGGGTGAGTAAGTTAAATTTGGACTAAACCACAGGTGGGGCCAAAATTGGGAATTAACACTGTTTTTCAAACAATATAATTAGTAGGCATTGTTTTCAAACTATATTTTTTACTAGCATCTTGAGTCTAAAAGACTCGATTTAGGGCCTATAAATTGAGTCTCAAAGACTCGGTTTCCATGGTCTGATCACGTCTGATGTGGCGTTTTTTCCACGTGGCGCACCTGAAAATCGAGTCTCTAAGACTCGATTTATAATCCAAAAAAATTTTAAGTCTAAATCTCTCATGTACAAGCCATTCCCAGAAATACCCAAAAAAAATTTAAGAAATCCTAGAAACACAACAATCCCAGCACAATGAAACACATTCGCTATTTATTCAACAATGAAACAATTTTTCTGGGTTTTTCTGTTGTGACTAAAAACTGAACTTGAAAACCCAAATCAGATCAGAGATGAAACAATTTTTCTGGGTTTTTCTGTTTTGACTAAAAACTGAACTTGAAAACCCAAATCAGATCAGAGAGAGAAAGAATCCGAGGAGACCCAAATCAGATAGGAGAGAGAGCTCACCTCACCTCACTGGGCTTCAGCTATGGTGGTCATGTCTGATGAGAAGGTTGGGTGGGGTGGCACAAAATCGCAGAGATCGACGCGTCCAAACATGTAAGCCCCTTTGTCATTGACTTGAAATTGGTCGATGATAGAACCGTCTTTGAGAACCTCAAGGTAGAATCGGTGGCACGGAGCTGCGCTCCACAGAGGAATCGTGTACGGAACTGCCACAGCAGCAACTTTCTCAGATTGAGACTGAGATTATGATGACTCTGCCTCCACCTCCTCCTCCTCCTCCTCCAACGGTGTTTCGATGGTGGTGGTGGTGGAGCTCTTGGTGGCCTCGGGTAAGGTATCAGAGTTGTTTGGTTTGGGGTTTTTGGGAGGTGGGGCCATGGGGGGCTTCATTGCTGTTGGATTGGAAGAGGTTTGGCCTATGTCTATGGTTAGGGGAGGTTGAATATGTAGGCTTTGAAATGCAGGCTTAAAATAATAAGTAAAGGGTTGGCTTATAAATCGAGTCTTAGAGACTCGATTTCCAGGTGGACATCACATGGAAAAAACGCCACATCAGACGTGATCAGACAATGGAAACCAAGTCTTTTAGACTCGAGATGCTAGTAAAAAATATAGTTTGAAAACAGTGTCTACTAATTATATTGTTTGAAAAACAGTGTTAATTCTCAATTTTGGCTCACAGGTGGGTAATCTGTAATTATCCCTTTTATTTTTAAATTTTATTTTCGTGGCCAATGTGTGAGTTACAAACAGATTTTCGACACTATGGGGGTATTTGTTACTGTTGTTTAAATAACAGTTTTCAGTATTTAAACAACATTACACGTATTTTCACACACTTTTTTACTGACACATATTTCCACAAAATAACAACGTTTCTAGAAATCTTTTACCAAACAGACCCTATATATTCACACCACACTAGGTTGTCCAATTCTAAGCCTAACCCTAAATTTCTTATCTCTCATCTTCCATATATATTTTCTTGTTCAATACACGTTTTTTGATTTACAAGACGCTCTTTCACAAGTCACAAACATACAAATTTTATTTAGGCAGTATTCATAGTTCTTTTTTCTCTCTTAGCTCTGCTTTGAACACTAACCACCATGACTAGAGCTTTGATAGCTTTCTTGTTCTCGACCTTTTTGTTTTCACTATTTGTTTCATCCAATACCGCTCAAACATGCAAGACCAATACTTTCTCTTTCTCCAACCAGTATAACTCATGTAACGATCTTCCTGTGTTGAACTCTTTCCTTTATTAGACTTATGACCCATCCACTAACACTCTTGATTTTGCATACCAACACATTGGAACCACATCCTCTAGATGGATTTCATGGGCAATCAATCCAATTAGTAAAGGAATGATTGGATCACAAGCACTTGTGTCTTGCCAAGTCTCCAATGGTGCCATGCACGCATACACGTCCTCAGTGATATATGGGATACGATACAATGTTGCAAGAGAGTAGTTTGAGCTTTGAGGTACCAAAGATTTCAGCTGTGCGTGAGAATAATGAGACGATTATCTTTGCCACTTTGGTGCTTCCTATAAATTTGACAAGGGTCAATCAAGTTTGCCAAGTAGGGTCTGTGAATGGTGATGATGATAGTCTTGGCATGCATGCTTTGAGTGGAGACAATATTAAGTGAGTCCATGGGGAGACTAGATTTTCTCTCCGGACAAACAGTACTAGTGAGCCAATTAAGGAAAAGGGGATTCAAGACTTTGGCTAAAGAATGTAAGTATTGCAATTTTGGTTGATTTAATTGACCATATAACTTTTCTCAGATCCTTTGGCTGATCAATTTTAACTTGACTTTTCCTTAGTAGCAAATCTCACGGTATTCAAAATGATGCACATACGACGATCGGCATAGTGCTTTTCTGCTTTGCTACCCAGGTGCTTTATAATTATTCTTAAATTTATTTAGAACAAAATATGATATATAATTTTCTTTATTTATTAATTTTTATATTTTATGTAATTTTTAAAAATTTTGGATTTTTTCCCCTTGATTTTAGGTGCATCTAATGCCTTTTTAGTCAAATTATAGTAGGTTATCAATTACGATTTCTTTAAAAATATAGATACCTTGCTAATCAAATTTTACAGAACCTATAAATTCGCCCTAAATCCTATAAATGAAAATTAAGTTTAGTTTTGAGTTAAAGAAATTTTCAAAGTTTTTTCTCAATAATTTATGGTTAATTCCAAAGTTCTTTTTAGTTCCTGTGAATTCTAGGGTTATTATCTTGAAATGATATGCTTATTAGCTGATATCAAAGCCTTGTTCTTTTCCTGATATCAAAGCCTTTGTTTGATTGATGATTTCAACAAGATTCCCAAGATCTCCAAACAAGGATTGCGCGAACTACAGTAAGCAATTGCTACACTTCTTGCTAGGAAATCCTCCCACAAAAACACTAGTCAATATATTCATAGACACATTCCTAAATAGAACAAAATTTCATTATTTGATGGATAGATGTGTAAGTTGGATTTTATTGATTGAATTCTTAATTTGAAAGAATATTTGAATTATTGGGAGATCGATGAAGAAAAAGACAAGACTTGTGTCTAATAAATTGAATGATTACGCCACCAAGTGGTGGGATGACATAAAAATTGATAAAAGGTGTTGAGGTAAGCATAAATTTGCTTTTGGCAAAGAAAGAAAAAGATGGTTAATTTATGGTTTCCTTGTGATTATTATGATATATTACACTATATATTTGTTAATTATAGATAGAGAAATTCAGATTAAGACGAAAGTATTCATAATTTGTCAACCATAAAATCAAAATTTTCACATCCAAGTTCATGTGGCAAGAGAAGATAAAGGTTTGAGGATTGATAATATAAAGCTGATTTTTAAAGAAGGTCTTGAAGAGGTTGGAACATATCAAAGCAAGTTCAACAATTTTATGTAAAAGAAAATTATTTACATGAAAATTATTTTAAAGTTAAGGAGGGAAAGATGAATTTTCTTGAGACAATTGATGAAGATTATAATGAAGCAAATTACCATGAGGCAAAAATTGTAGAGGAGATTGTCAAAGATCTCAATGAAATCAAGTTAGATGATTGCCATTCTGAAGATCCTATTATTTTAGTGGAAAGCAGTACATCAAATTTTGTTGATTTTATTGGATTTGAAAGGTTTGATTGGATCATCTATATATATATATATAAAACCGAAACTTTTGAAGCTCCCACAATTTTCCACGTCAGCACAATATTAAAAAAAAAAAAAAAAAAAAAACCAAAAGCCTAATTAAAACCCGAAAATTTCCTTCACCCCAAAACCAAAACCCGATTAAAAAAACACTCTTCCCCATAAACACAAACACAGTAACACAGACTCATCAAACTCCCTCTCTTCTTCTTCACGCAGTCCCATCTCCTTCTTCAAACTCACAATTTCCTTCATGCCTCTCTCTACATACATGTTCCCCTGCCTCCAGTCTTTTTCCCTTCTTTACCTTCATTCCAAGCTTTCTTCTGTCGTTTAAACCAATATCGTTTGTAAAGAAAGGCCAGCCCATCAACACGAATCGATACCCTTCGTTCAAAATCTGTTTCCTCTCCAGGTGAGTTTCTATTTAATAATATATGTTTGCAATCCAATTTGGCTATCTTATTTGATTATTCTCTTTTTTATTTTATTTTATATGTAGATGATCTTCCTTTTATTCAAAACATACAAAGTCTTTCATATGTTATTCAAAATCCAATTTTGTTTGACAAATTTATCAGCTTTCTTGCTTTTTCTCTCTGTAATTCTTTCTCTTTCTCATGTTTGCTGGTATAATGGTTGAGAGAATGATGTAAGAATTGATATCCTTTGTGAAATTAGGCCAACCCTAAGTGTTTGACAAAATGTCCCAATGAAATTGAAATCTATTGTTGTCGAATAATACGTATTTGACTATATATATATAGACTAAATTATTTACATGAATTACTATTTTTCAAATCCCAAGGGCTAGCGTGGATGAATTTGCTTTCGATGGAATTTGCAATATCATGTTTGCATGTTGGTTGAGGAAAATTGTTCTATTAAAGGCTACCAACTTTTACGGACTATGTTAACAAAGGCGTTGTTAACCAGCAATGTTGGCCTGTTTTAGTTGTGTGATTGTTGCTCTCTTCATTGCATCTGTCCTGCTTCTTTGTTATTGTTGTTGTTTTTGTGTTTTTATTTATTTTTAAATGTAAGTATGAGTTTTTAGGCAAAAAAGCCTTTGTAATAATTTATTATGTATCTGTTTGTAATAATTTATTATGTATCTGTCCTACTTCATTTGCTTTGCTATGTTTTGGTGAGGCTTGAGGGGTTAATGGTCCTCTGTTTTGTTCGTTGGTTCAGTTTTTGATTGTATAATATGTACTTACAAGTTACTTTTTTCTAATTCCTTAAAAGCTACTACTTGAAATGGCCGGGATGCTTCAACGGTTGCAGATGCGGTGATGAATGTAAGGTCCAAGTCTATCCACCTCTCGACCCAACTGATTGAGAAAGAGTTGATCAACTAAATCTACTGTTGTTAATTAATATGAGATTCTTTTATAAGAGACACAAGAGGTATATTTTATATATATATATGTTGATGGTTAAATACAAGTTCATTTCAGGTACAAGGAGGGCAGAAAGCCAGGTTCATGATTAAACATTCAAGGTATGAAATATATGATTCATGGGCAGTTTCAACTTCAATTTGATGATGGATTTTCAATTTTAGAATTATTGCATGTGTTGCAAATCTATATCTAAAGTGAGAAAATTTAATATAGAAAGATTTTTAGAATGATGATTAATTTTCTCCACCTTTGTAACATGAAATAAATTTTTTTTTTTAATGATTGGGAAGAGCACCAATCTATCTGTAACCAAAAGAAAAGGAGAATTAAATCGTGCGGATGGGTCTTTGAGTTTATTTCTACCCAAAATCAAATTAAAAGGCTTCTGATCTTTGTTTTTTCTTTACTTTATAAATAAATATTATATTTGTATAATTAAAAGTGCTGAAAGCTAGAAGTTTGAAAAGCACCATAAGAAAAATTGATAGGTCTGCGGTGGTTTATTATGTTTGGCTTGAAAGAAATGCTTGTGTATTTTGTAGTAATGTCAAGTATGAGGCGGCATTAAGCCATTAAGGCCTTAGTTGAGCTTCCCATAATTGAGGGTTTTAGTTTGATTCTTTGTAAGTTTAGTTGTAGCAAAAAACACTTTAAACTTAAGATTGATTTCTATTTTTCATTATGTAAATTAATGTTTCATATCAAGATTAATATTTCATATCAAGGATAGGAACTATAAGACTCCATCCTAATGTAAAATCAAAGAGGAAGAGAAAAAGAATAGTTTACATCTTTATACACAATAGTTTTCCCGTGCATCGCACGGGTTAGCGACTAGTTGAAAACTATTTGTGAATCTTGTCAATTGCATGAATAGTGAATACTAAGGAAAAAGATTCTTAAGTTGATTTGTTTACTCAATTCATGAGTTGCAAGTATGAAAAAAATATCAAGGGGTTGAGGCATTCAAAAAATTAGCTTGCATGACATAGAAGATTCCAGATCTCAAATGATAACTCAAAAATGAGTTTTTTTTTTTTTCAACAAGAGGGGTCTGGGATAGAATATAAAGCATCATTTTTGTTATTGAATAATTTTGATATATTCATGTAATTTATGAATATTAGGTTTAGGGTGCATTTAATGTTTTTTTTAGTCAAATTAGAGTTCTATTATGGTAGGGTATCAATTAGGATCTCTTTTAGAATATTTTTACTTGCTAATCAAGTTTTACAGTTGGTCCTAAAGCATGAAAATGATAATTAGTTCAATTTTGAGTTAAATAAAATTTCAAAATTTTCTCTCAATATTTTTTGGCAGATTTTGATATTTTTTCTTGTGGATTCTTGGGTTATTGTCTTGAAGTAGACGTGATGTACTTCTTGTGACTTCGCAAGAAGCAAAACATGTTTGCCTTTGAAAGACAACCCTTGAATCCACCAAGAGAGAGCTTGGAAGCCACCATAAATCTTTCAACCCCAATAAAATGTAAAATTTTTGATGTGTTGACTTCCACAAAAGTAATAGGATTTTGAGATTTGTAACGACCTGATTTGATTTCATCGAGAACTTTGACAATTTTCTTTACAATTTCTTCTTCATAATCTTTTGCTTCATTAAAATCTTCATAAATTGTCTCAAGAACATCCATCTTTTCCTCATTGACTTCAAGATAATATTTTCAAGAGAATTATATTTTCTTTTGCACAAGATTGTTCAACTTGCGGTGACAAAACTTGATCTTCTTCAATCTCTTTAATGTTGGCTTTGTCTTGTCAATCCTCAAATGTATTTATTCTCTCGATGCATGGACTAGAGTAGAATAAAAATAATTCCTTGGGTTAAAATCTTGAGTTTGTGGTTGTATAATGTAATGTAATCAATAATTGTATTTAACAATTGTATAAGGCAATATATCATAACGAATCATGAGGAAACCAAAAATCAACTAATATCTTTTTTTATTCTATTCCAAGAATGAATTTTATGCTTACCTCGACGCTCTTATCAATTTCTATGTTATCCCACCATTTAGCTGCATCATCATCCAATTTATTTGATACAAGTCTTACTTATTCTTTTTTATTACATATCTCTCAATAATTAAATATTCTTCCAAATCAAGAATCCAATCAATAAAATCCAACTTACACATCAATATTTGTTTACAGGTTTGGAGGCCATTCAGCAAAAAAAAAAAAAAAAAAAAGGTTTGGAGGCCAATTTAAAGGCTCTAGAAAACTTGATTGACAATAAATAAATAAAAATGTTAAAAGAGAACTTAATTGATATTCTACCATAATAAGATCATAATTTAACTAGAAAAATATTAAATGCACCTAAAATAAAATAAAAATAATAACCTTAAACCTAAAAATATTGCCAAAAACTACAATGAAATATCAAAATTAATAAAAACAAAGATTATGTTCCATATTCTGTCATACATCATTTACATTGATTGGCTATATATACTTTGCAATTAGTCAATTACTGTTCTCTCTTTCTTTTCTTTTTTTTTTGTGGCCAAAGAAGGATCACAAGTATCGAACAGTTTGGAATCCTTACCACTATTTTATTGGATACACTGTCATCATCCTCGGTATAATCAATGTTTACAATGGCCAAGACATTTTGGACCCTGGGAAGAATTTGGATATAGCATACTGCATACTGTATACTCCGTGATCCTTTTTTTTTTTGGGTTAATTGTATTGCAACCATGGCGTTTAGCAATTTTCTGTTATTTGAAAATCAAGAGGAAAGAGGATGATTAAAAGAGGAGAAAAGGTTGATAAAGAGAGAATAGTGTTCCTTTTCTTTCTAGTTGCCTCACTTGTCTTTGCCAATACACTACAAAACACGCGGGTCTTAGGCCGCGTTTTTTTAGGCCATGTTTGTAAAAACGCGGCTACAGACAGGATAAAACTGCGTTTTTAAAAAACGCGGCTTAAAGTAGGCAAATGAAGCCGCGTGCTGAACATGCGTCTATAGAATATAACTATAGTCGTGTTTTTAGTGTTTATAACTGCATTTTTAGGGGTGGAGCTATTGCCGCGTTTAAAAAACGCGGCTTTAGGACCTTCCTATTTCTTTTCTTTTTTTTAATCTTAACTATGGCTGCGTTTATAAAATGCGGCTCTAGCTTGCCTAAAGCTGCGTTTTATAGACGCGGCTTTAAATTTAGTCTGAAGTCGCGTGTTTAAAACACGGCTTTAGTTTGGGATGGGGCTGCGTTTCTTAAACGTGGCTTCAAATTTTGCCTATAGCCGTAGGTTAAAAACGCGGCTTTAGGCTTTATACAGCCTAGATTCAACAGTTTTGCTACTTTGTTGAGGTTTTTTGTGTACATGTCTAATAGTCATCAGTCAATGATCGATAACAATGCAACATTATTGGCATTTGGCGGTTCTTGCTAACAATTGTTTGGAAATTAGATAGTTTTATTATGGAGAATCCTTCACCTTCTCCAGTTTCACCTTTCACTAGTATAAAAATTTCACCCAAAGAATAAATAAATAAATAATTGAGAAGGTGAAGGATTCTCTGTAAAAACATCTTCATGATTATCCAATATTTCCAAAATTTTTGATCAAAATGCTGCCTTAGTACTTAAATAAAAAACTTAAAAAAAAAAAAAAAACCTAATCTGAGGGCCAAGTTTATTTCTAATTTCTAAGTAATAGTAGTAGAGTCCTGTTAACGGATGCTCTTGGACATTTGTTAATGGGCTATTTAGAAAAGTTTTGATACTACTTTCATAGGAAATATAAAAAACTGTCAAAAAAATAAATTGTTTTTCTTTTCCTATTAAAAATTTAAAAAATATTACTTAAACCAATTTTCTTAGGGCATCCGTTAATTAACTTTTCCTATAGATTATAGCCGTAATAAACTAGTATATCAGTAAACTTAAAATATTTTAGATTTTCTTGAACCAATTTCTTTAGAGCATCCATTCATTTTTCCTATAGTAGTAATAAACAAGCTTGTATAACAGTAAATTTAAAAGTATTTCAGTCTCTCTTGAGGCATGTGTGCCATTTTTTTTAGTTAAATTTGTGGCACATAAACTGATTTACACACGCCTAATCAAATCATTTCATTCCGGCGCTCAATTCTCCTAGACTAGTTCCACTAGTTCTTCAAGTTCATTATATACGCAGATCAAATCCCAAGGTTTCTTCGAACTCTGGCAAATTTAAATTTTAGGTGCAATTCATGTCCGCATGTCTCTGAGGGGCTATTAATCTAATTATTTCTGGGGATTATTTTTCTTGATAACATCTGTTTGGAAGTCACCTTCTTGGTCCATTTAGTTACAATCATTTTAAGCGAACATAACTTAAATTGCTCTAACAGACATATACGCAGAAACTTTTAACAGTTCTATATAACAAACACAAGACTTAAAACTTGTTTATCAGCTAAAACTCAAGACTCATCTGTGTCTTCTTTGTATTCTTCTTCTTCTTCTTCTTCTTCTTCTTCTACATCTTCCAAACCATCTTCTCCTTTTTCTGATTCTTGTACATTGCCATCCTCCAAATCTTCTGGCACTTCAGTTGTCTCGTCGATGCTTGTTTGTTCTGTATCTTTTTCTACTTCATTGATATTACCGCTGCTTGTGTCTTGTTGAATGCCACTGACTTCATGCTCTTCTGATGACTCTCTCACTTTGTCAAGTTTCTGCTTTCTATCATCCAATATAATGTTGCTCACATCACCATTGGCAGTTCCATTTTTCAGAAGCTGGACTTCTTTTGGAAAATTATGGGGATTTTCCAACATTTCTTGTCCATTTACCACTTGATGATTTGTATCAGCGTAAACAAGATTGCTATTCAGATCTTTTCCATCTGAAGAATCAGCAGCTTTTCTTACTTCCATTGGGTCATTAACACCCATCTCTCCTCCCTCTCTTTCCATTTTATCCTTGTTCTCAGTAGTTCTTCCCTTCAATCCATCTTGATCCCCTATAAAAAATTTTCTACTTTTCATTCTCGCTGCTTTATCATTTATCGAATTCCCATTGTTCTCCAACCACCTATTCTTGACAAGCATTCTCCATTTCTTTCCCTTTGTTTTACTAGCATGGCCATGTTTCCCTCTCATTCTAGAAATTCTACCAATGCTAGAATTCTCCGGTTCTTCTAATTTTCTCTCATCCTTATGAATCTCATCAAGTTCCCGATGGTCAAGTTCTTGAGAATTTTCAAGTTTTCCCATTACTTTCATCTCATCATCTCTTTTGCCAATGCCAAAATCGCCCCCATTGTGAGAATCTTCATTTTTATTTCCTTGAACCTCTTCAATAGGCTTCTCAATAACATAGCTTCCATTTTTAAGACCTTCATCTTGCGAATTTTCTAGTTTTTGCATCTGTTCTCTCATCATCTCCCTCGTAGTATCTTCTGCTTTATTTTCAGTTCCTTCTTCAACTCTTACTATACTCCCAGCCTCTCTAAAATTGTTTGATTTAAGTTTATTTCCATCTTCACTTGTTGAATTTTCATCGTGCATGTAAATACTGGATTCTTGTAGTTGCTCACCCTCTTTATTACTCATAATGACCTCACTTTGATCTTGTCCTGCCACACTTCCATTCACAGTTAAATTCACAGGTGGGCTTGATGGGTCATCAGTACTTACTGACCAAACCTTAACTGGGTACTCAAGATGGTGTTTCAAATCCTCGATTTCGGCCTCCTTCTGCTTCAAGCTTTCCATTAGAGTTATCAATTGAGGATTTTCTTTTCCTGGATCAATCTCTTTCTCTCTTAACATTTTGAACTCATTCTGCTTCTCCTCGAGTGCAGACTCCATGGTTCTCTTTTCATCTTTTAGTGAATCAATAGTAGACTGCTTCTCTAGAATCCTTCTGTCAAGCTCCATCTTTTGGTTTCTAAGGGAGTATATCTTTGCTTTCATCTCTTCATTCTTCCTTTTCATTTCTTTAGAGTGGTCTTTTTCCTTCTGTATGATTGAAGAAATTGTAGTAGTGTTGAGAACAGCTAAATATTCAACATTTTATTTCTTCAATGCTAACAAATAATTTAATGGTTAGTTTTTCAATTTTATGGTGAGTGCATGCACACCAAAATGGGAATGTGCTAAAAAAATCATCACAATTTTTGAACTAATACCTTACGAGTAAAAGTGTGGTAAAAACAGGAAAATGATGTGCAGGCAAAAGGCCAATATATAATTTATAAAGATAAACTTCTAGATTGACTAATTAAGCATGATCATGATGTGTATTTAGACTCTTTACATCTTCTTTTATAGAGCAAACATAACATAACAATTGGCTATTGCGTGCTTTTAGATCTACAATTTTCTGCATGATTAAACTAGACCCTATAATTTTGTAATAAAAGTAAAAAATTGTGATTTGCTCATATTAGATCAATATAGTTGAATATACTTTAAACTGGGCTAAAATCCTGTGCCAAATTACAACATACATTTTAGTTGCACTATTTGTTAATTCCAGCAACAAAATACATTCAAGAAAGGAATACTCGGAAGATTTGGCTACCTAATTCTAGTGTGATCTGAAATGCTTAAGAGTGCCCAAGTTTATTCTACAGTTGTGATTCCCATGGTTGTGGCTGCTTTGCAGCCTCCACAACCTGAATGAGAGCATTTTGTGTTGGAGCTATTGAAGGCTTGGGAACCCTCATTCAGTTCGTGGTCTCATTGAAATGAGAATTCAGAATTGCTAGCTAGAAATATGCTTTGAGAAAATATGAATCAGACAACAATATCCAAATGCTTTGTGCTAAGGATTTCAATGAGCTAATTGAACCACACATATGTGTGGCTTCTAGTCTCATAGTCATGGCTACCTTTACTATGGTCCAATTTTCACTGGAATTAGGAGTATTTGAGGTTATATTTGAAACATGTGAGGCTCAGACCATTTTTATCAATCTCCTACAACTTCAGCTTTATATTCTTTACCAAGTTATGGTCATTTAATTGAGCCAGTGCTTTCAATTCTTCCAGGTTTTCGCTAGTGGTGTTTTAGTTGCTCATCACAAAGTGACAATACTATGGCTTCTCTCAATTGTTTTCAATTTGTATTCAGTAAAAACAAATGTTATTGGACGGTGGAATTGCCTGTCTTTTTAGGCAGTCTGCATTTTCTGAAATCGTAATGTAATCTTTTTTAGCAATAATATATTTCAGACTTCTAATAACTTTTTTAAAATAAAAATATCGTGTTTCCTTAAGCTGTTTGGACCAATTAATATTAAAACACCATAGAACTATAGAAGATAACCATAGAAGGGCTTTATCCCAAAAAAAAAAAAAAAAACTATATAAGGGCTACACCAATTGGTAACAATAGTGGGTTAATCTCACGATGGAAAATGAGTGTGAGTTAAAAGAAGTTTATGGTCTATGTATCCAATAGTTAGACTATTTTAAATATACATCACTATAAATTTTTTTTAAACCTTTTCTCATTTTCTCGTGTATGTTAAAATCTAAAAAAAATGTAAAACTTTTGAATTAAATTCCGGTTGCGAATTGAATCTCCTTGAAACAAAATAATCTCGTTTGTACTGCATTCATCAATCCAAATTTATGGTTGAATTTGAATTTAATTGAAAAACTAAAAATACAGTTCTACCTACCAATATTTTGTCGTTTACCATTTTAAAATGGCTTTTAATGTTTTCTATTTAAAGAAATGAGTAAATAAATAAAAGAATGCATGGTGCTTCATACGTGGCGTGCAAGGAAAATTACAAGTCATAAGCAAATTGCATGAGAGAGAGAGAGAGAGGCATTGACCTGCAAGAGGAGCTGAAAAGAAATGAGTTCTTGGTCTTTCTCATGAACAAGAAGGTTGAAGATGCGCCTCTCTCTGAGTTTATGAAGGATCATGACCCCAAGCAATGCAGCCCCAAATGCCAGCAGCAACATCAACCCGTATGGCTTCCCTCTATGACTATGATCTCTATGGCTATGCCCACCACCATTACTGTTGCTATTCCCCTTATTATAAGATCCACCCATTGCCTTGAACGAGTTCAGAACAGAACAAAAGGGAAATTAAGCAAGAACGAAAGAGAAAGAAGGAGATGGCTCTCTCTCTCTCTCTATTTTCTACAAAGAGAGTTTTATATATATTAGATTAGAATAGAGTTCTTTGGTTGCTTGTCATGTAAAAAGAGCCATGCAACTACTCTCTCTCTCTCTCTCTCTCACGAGCGGAGTTAACAATGCTAAGGAAGCATGGGAACCGTGTCTAGGCGCTGATTCTGATTCTGGAAGCTATTGGCTTCTTGTTTGTGCTCTCCAATGTTGTCACTTTCTTTTACTAAAATGCCCTTTTTTTAAATTAATTTTTATGAATGTCAAGTTGTCGACGTAAATATTTATTGGAATGAATGCCCTTATTAGGTCCATAAAAAAGGGAACCAAAGAAAAAAAATTGGTTCCTCTTTTTGAACTACACACCAGGAAAAAAAAAGTTTTTTTTTTTTTAAAGAATTCTAAAAACTTAAATGAGAAATAAATAAATAAATAAATAAAAAGCCTATTATATGAGGTTCTCATATCATGAGTTTATAAGAATTATAAGAATTTGGTCAATTTGATGTTTATTGTCATTGAACAAGCCTGAAGAATTATGAAGATTTTACTTAAGAAGTTTCATCTTTAAAAAAAAAGAAAAAAAGGAAACAATTGACAATAAGCACGGAGCTGTATGCTTTTCTTAAGCATAAAAGTTTCAGTCAACCATCTTATTTAATGGCCTACCATTGTTCAAGGCACAAGACAGTTTCCTAGACATAAAGGGTATAGAGAAGAGTAAAGGAAAATTTTCTTTTAAGCATCTCCAGCCATTTTCTCGCGTGAATATATCAAAACTTTACTCTTTTTATTTATTTATTTATTTATTTTTAGTATTTAGTAGATAAGTTTTTACTGGTTTTTATTTGAACACTCTATTAACTTAACTTTTTTATTTACCATTAACAATTGAGGAGTTTTAGTACTACATAAATTGCATAACTTTTGCTATAACTATCTTATTTGTTAGACTGTGACTAACTTCCTGTTACTTTCACATAAACTTATCACTTTTTCTCTATCATTTACATTCTATCACGTGATCAGCTTGAAAGTTGAAACTTACTCTCTCTCGAGAATGAGTATGGCACGACCCAAACACCGTGTGCTCTCTAGGGAAGAGGAAACATAAATCTCTCGAAGCAAAAAGAAGGTGAAGGAAGTCCACCACGCTAATTTCAACGATGGAGCCAGTGAAGGTGGTCACTCCCAGGGACATCAGAAAGCATGGGGATCTTCAAAGACGTCCTTTAAGGAAAAGCTAGTGGGAGAAATCCCAGGAGCTTTCGCAAAAGCTTTTGATTTCACTGATTTTATGGAAGATGAAGCTGAGTCAGATGATGAGGTATTGGAGCTCCGAGAAGGTTTAGCGGCGGTAAAACTTCCTAAGGAAACCAAGTTGCAGATAAGAGGACCTTGGGCAAACACGTTGATTATAAAGCTATTTGGCAAGGCAGTTGGGTTTAGTTCTCTCCAAAGCAAACTTAACCTTCTATGGAAACCGTCTGGGAGGATTGATTTGGTGGATCTAGGATATGAGTTTTACTCAGTTCGGTTCTCTCTAAAAGAAGATTTAAACTCAGTCTTAGAAAAAGGCCCGTGTTTCATTGGCGGACACTTTCTATCAATCAAGCCGTGGGAACCATTTTTTAAACCAGAAACAGCCAATGTCACCTCTATAGCAGTGTGGGTTCGACTTCATGCTCTCCCTATGGAGCTCTATGAAATAGAGGTCCTCAAGCAGATTGGAGACTCTATTGGAAAGGTTTTGCGAATAGACTCTCAAACCGCCATGGAAGTGAGAGGGAAGTATGCTAGGCTATGGCTACAGATAGACATCAATAAGCCACTCATCAACACGGTTCTCATTGGCAGGTTTGAGCAGCCGATGACTTATGAAGGTATTCAAAAGTTATGCTTTTCCTGTGGTAGGATAGGGCACAAGAAGGATGTGTGCCCGTACACAATCTGGAAACCAAATTCGCCAGCAAAAGGGGCTGATGGCGAGCATGAGAATCAACCCGTTAGCTCACACGTAGCGCATGTTATAGATAGTACAATTTCAGGTACTGGCACATCAGAAGGTAGTGGTGTGGATATAGACAATGACTTGTACGACCCATGGATGATTGTGACACGTAGAAAGGCAGGACAAAGGGTGTCAAGGAGTGCTACAGAGATGGAGGGCCCCACTGGTTCTGTGAAGAAATCGCTGAGACATGAGGTTGGGCAAGGGATAAGTTATAACTCTTCAAAGATGGGCTGGGTCAAAGAGCCCAATACTCTTTTAAGAGCTGATGCCGAGCCTAATGGGAAGTTTGTTCAGGATGGGCCAGACTTCGTGGGTCACATAGCAAACCAAAATGTAGTTGTTGGGACTAATAGGATTGAGTCCAACACGAGAACAAGCCTTTCAGTAAGGGGCAAAAAAGGTATTGCGAGGAATAGGGCATCCTCATTAAACTCTAAGGCAGTCGCAAATTCTAACTTCATTCTTTCAAGTGATACTACTCAAGCTTGGTCCTGGAAAAACACTGATGGCGCTAGAGGAGAGTCTTCCATTCCATTCCAGTTCGCAGCACCTTTTCAAACCGAAGTGGGTCATCAAGCTTGGAGGAAGGGTAGTGGTGATACAGGAGGTGGTGATTGCAGTAATCAGAGCAAAACCCACGCAGGTATTGGGTTGGATCGACAGGAATTTGGTAGAGGCGGGGAATCTGATATTTTGGAGGTTGGAGGAAAGTGTAAGGAGGGGGTTTCTTCCTCGCCAAGTAACCAAGCTAAATCAAATTTTCAAGCCGATCTTGCAATTCGGCATTCACTCAACAGTAAGAGAGATGATTATGGGAGGTTTGAAGCTCTGTCTGACTCTATGTCCAGGGAAGGGGCAGACAAAGGAAGTGTTAGCGAAGATAGGATGGAATTTGAGAATGAAGGTGGAGTTGATGCCCCCTTTTGATAAGTGCTCCAACCCGATCCACCAATTAACCATGAATATCATTATTTGGAATAGTAGAGGTGTGCCGAAGCCCAATTTTCAGCAACATGTGGGGGATTTGGCTAGGAACTACAATCCTGCCATCATGGTGATCATGGAAACCCACATTAGGGGAGATAGAGCTAGGGAGGTAACAGATAGACTCCCATTTGATGGTGTAATACACACTAAGACAATTGGCTTTACTGGAGGGCTTTGGCTCTTATGGAATTTAGATATGGTAGAGGTCAAGCAGCTTGCCAACGCGGAGCAAGAAATTCATGTTGAAGTCAAGGTATGATCCTTTAATCTTTCTTGGATATTTACTGCTATATATGCTAGTCCTAGAAGTGCAGAAAGATGTGTTTTATGGAATAATCTGTCAAGAGTAGCGGATATGCATAATAAACCGTGGGTGTTAGCCGGAGATTTTAACAAACCTTTGGTTGATGAAGATAAGTTTGGGGGTAGACCAGTGAGCATAAATAGGTCCCTTCTCCTAAAGGATTGTTTACATAAGTGTAATATGGTGGACTTGGGATTTAATGGGCCAAGATTTACATGGAACAACAAGAGGGATGCCAACTACTTCATCCAGGAGAGGATAGATCGATACTTTATGAATCCAAGCTGGTGTCTCCTATACCCAGAAGCTAGAATTTCCCATCTCATGAGATGCCACTCTGATCACTGTCCGGTGCTGCTTGAAACAATGCCTAGTAGGATGACCCATCTCAACAGGCCTTTTAGATTTCAAAGCTTTTGGCTTTCAGACTCATCTTTTCCGAAGGTGGTTAACCAGGCGTGGAAATGTTCAAGAAATCTGCCGGAGAATATAAAAAGTTTTGTCAAGGAGGCCAGTTCTTGGAACAAGAACCATTTCGGAAATATTTTTGCCAAAAAGAAGAGAATTATGGCTAGGCTTAATGGGGTTCAAAGGGCAATGACTATTACCCCCTCCCCTTCCCTGATTCAGCTAGAAGCTCTTCTCCTTAAGGATTTGGATGTTGTATGTGGCCAAGAAACTGAACTTTGGGCACTAAAATCTAGAATTAACTGGCTGGTTCTGGGAGACCGAAACATATCCTTCTATCACATTTCGGCTTTGACTCGAAGGAAAAGGAACTTGATTACCTCGGTTAAAAATGAAGTGGGTGATTGGATTTTGGAAGAAAGGGAAGTGATGAACTACTTCAGGGAGGGTTTCCATAAGTTATATACCACATCCCAAGAGTCGGCCTTTTGGGATTGTAACTACAACACTCATTGGCAAGCTAAGATCTCGGAGAAGGAGAGTGTCAGTATCAGCCATATGGTGAATGAAGAAGAAATTTCCATTGCTTTATGGTCCTTAAAGGCTTTTAAATCCCCGGGACTGAATGGGCTGCATGCGGGATTCTTTCAGAGGTTTTGGATCATTGTTGATGATTCGGTCAAAGAAGAGGTGAAGAAGGTTTTTAGGGAAAGGAAAGTACCAGATTATCTAAACAGTACCAGCATTGTTCTAATCCCAAAGGTGCAAGGTCCTGAGTCCATTGGGAGTTGTCGCCCTATTAGCCTTTGTAACTCTGTCTACAAGATCATCTCTAAAGTGCTGGTTGGAAGAATTCGTCCTCTCTTAGATAAGATTATATCTCCCCATCAAGCTGCTTTTGTGCCCGGAAGAAAAGGGGTGGACAATGCTATTATTGTCCAAGAAATTGTTCACTCAATTGGTAAAACTAGAGGGAAAACAGGATATATGGCTCTTAAGATCGACTTAGAGAAGGCTTATGATAAGCTTGAATGGAGTTTCATTAGAAGCATGTTGAAAAGATTTAACTTTCTAGATATTCTTATCGAGATTATTATGAGTTGCATCACCACGGTTACTACATCCATTCTCTTCAATGGAGGAAGTTTGGAGCCCTTTGAGCCAACAAGAGGGATAAGGCAAGGAGACCCCCTTTCACCTTACATTTTCATCATGTGCATGGATTTTTTAAGCCAATTGATCCAAGAGAAATGTGAAGCAGGGCTATGGAAACCGGTGAAAGCCTCTAGAAGTGGACCTTCATCCTCTCACCTTTTTTTTGCCGACGACTTAGTTCTCCTTGCTAAAGCTACTCCTGAAAACTGTGAGGTCATTAAGGAGGTACTTGATATGTTTTGCAAGGTTTCAAGCCAAACTATCAGTGGGGCCAAATCAAGAGCTTTCTTTTCCCTGAACATTGATTAAGAAAAAAAGAAGGCTTTAAGCAATATCCTCAGGTTTCAGTCAACCAATTGTTTGGGAAGGTATCTTGCCTTTCCTATTAAGCACAGTGGAAATCGAACCAGGACTTTAATTTTGTTTTGGATAAAGTCAAGAAAAAGCTGGCTGGTTGGAAGGCGAACCTATTGTCCTTGGCAGGAGGGCAGTGCTCATCCAAGAATCATCCTCAGTTATACCAGCTTATGTCATGCAGTGTAATATGCTTCCTGGTAAGGTTCTGGAGGGGATTGATAGAGTTAACAGGAATTTCTTTTGGGGGTCTTCAGAAAATAGCAAAAAGATGAATTGGGTGGGCTGGAAGAAGATAGCAAGACCAAAAGAGTATGGGGGGCTGGGAATTTAGACAGCCAAAGGAAGGAATACAACTTTGCTGGCAAAGTTGAATTGAAGATTTCATACTGAGAAAAATGCTTCATGGGCAAATGTTTTAAGATTGAAATATTGTAATCATCAGCGAGTAAGTTTGAGGAACGAAAACAAGTGCTGCCTAGCTCAAGAGTTTGGAAGGGTTTGAAGAAAGGGGAAGATACATTCAGGAAGGGTATTAGATGGATCCCTGGATTTGATAGTAATTTGGACTTTTGGCAGGATAATTGGACAACTCTTGGTCCCCTAAGACAAACCATTCAGGGCCCTTTGACCTGTGATTCAATTCAGATCAAGGTGAAAGAAGTTGGGCAACCAGATGGGTGGGATTGGTCTAGAATCCAAATGGAATTACCAAATAACATAAAAAGGGTCATCCAAGCCACCCTTATTCCTTTAGTTGCTAGATCTGAAGATAAATTGGCCTGGAATCTCTCCCCTAAAGGAGAATTTGACTTGAAAACAACATATCTATTGACTTTAGAATCTGATTTTGAGGTTCCCTTTAGGGGAAAATGGATTTGGAAACTCAAAACTTTGCCTAGAATCCAAACTTTCGAATGGAAGTGTATTCAC